>OX459070.1:1922195-3122195 GCA_949775005.1 Orthosia gothica | reverse complement strand
GGTAGCTTTATCCTGTATAATTTTTTGGATGCAATTTAGCAACAGAGAAAATGGTGGGAAGGCATAAAATAGTTTTGGGTACCAACTTATCGTAAATGCGTCGACAGCTATTGCATCTGGGTCTTGTTTCCAGGACACGTAATCGTGACACTTGGCATTGATGCGAGAAGCGAATAAGTCAACCTCCGGTTGACCTAATCGTTTTACAATATATTTAAATGCAAATTGTGATAATTCCCATTCGACGTAGCTTTAAAACTCCTCAAAACCGAGAACACTTATATCTATACGATGTGTTTCTTTGTATTGTCCTGTCTTTCTTGTATTATGTCGTCTTGTGTACTAGTGTCTATCGCTATTGCTCGGTTTTTCCTTCGTTTATTTTTCTTTTCTTATTCTCCTTCTTGTTTTCTTTTGCGTTCTACAAGAATATATCATATAAATATTCATATGAGCCGACTATGTTAAAATCATTGTTTACCTAGTAGGGAGTGTTCCTCATTTTCGGTCACTTTGTGAAAGGATGATGGATCCCCCTCAGATATAGTTGTTAAAATTTCTGCAGAACTAAAATATAATTACAATGATAAATACACCGAAACAATCTATGCTATATCAGCTGGGGCAAAAAATAAAAGATGAACAAACCATAATAAAGGTTTTAACAGTGTCTCCTTTGCTGTCAGGCTGTCACTCAAACATCTAAAATAAAAACATCATGAGATGCTTATTTCATACAACAACCAAAATATGGCAATTATTATTTAAATTATTATTTTACGAACTATATTTTAAAATAATATTAATATTTTAATGTTTAAAAAAAATAGGTATTACTAAAACCAAAAGCAATAAATAGCCCACATGAAAACCATTTCCCCTGCCCAACCCCTCTCCCCGGTATCCGCGCCTGGTGGTGCCAAATATCACCCTACAACTAGCTGACCCGGCAAACTTTGTTTTGCCATAAAAAGACCAAACATTTATCTAACCTACCCTTTTTTTTTTTTTTTTTTTTTTTTTGATCACGCTGGGAAAAAATGCATTACGCATACCCGCCCATTGGGGGAATGGGGACGGGCTATGTGGGACTCCCCGGAAAGTTCCGGTATACCCACTAAAATAACCCAGCGGCACTCCCGCATCGTCTCTGAGTGGAGGAGGACTGGGAAACTGGCAGAGCCTTTACGTCCAGTCCTCCGCCGACGACCGCCCGCCTTTACAGCGGGGCCTTCACGCCCCTCCCTTAGTGGAGGGGCCCGGGAATGACCACGTGCTCGGCCATTCCCGCCCGTCGAGGGTGGTGACCAGTGCAATGCAGACGAAAGGCGCCCCCGCGCCTGTCGCCCGCTAGTCACCACCAGGAGGTGGGAGGAGACGATCGAACAACCGCCTTCTCCCACCCCTTCTCCGCCTGCGGAGCGGTGGCGCGAGAGGATCATCCTCCCGCGCACGCTCCGCCGCCTCCTTTTGCGACATCACTACCTCGCAAAAGGAGGCAACCGCCGCCCAGGCCTCCTCACTCCCCAGCATGGAGTTGACCACACTGGGAAGTGAGAGGTCCTGCCCGACAACATCGATCAAGGCACGGCGCAGCTCCGCCCAGGCTGGGCACACCTCGAGGGTGTGCTGCGCCGTGTCCTCCTCCGCGCCGCAGTCGTGGCACGCCGGGGTTTCCTCCCTCCGGATCCGGTGCAGGTGCGTTCCGAAACAACCATGTCCGGACAACACCTGCACCAAACGGAATGAGAGGAAACCGTGGGGACGCTCGAGCCAGCCCTGCAAGACTGGACCGAGCGCGTCCAACGTCCGGCGGCCAAAGGTGGCGGTGGCGAGGTCCTCCGTCCAGTGGACGACTATCGCGTCCCTCGCCTCCCGCCGCACGGCCTCCCGCTCTTCTGCGGCGGGGCGCTCCCCGAGCGCCTTCCGCCGCGCCGTCCAATAGTAGACTTTGGCGAGCACCCATGCCTCCAACTCCCACGGAGGCGTACCCGCCAGAGCGCACGCCGCCGCGAAGCCTACCGACCGGTAGGCCCTCGCCACCCGCTGTGCAATGGCCCGTTGGGGCCTGCGGATGGCGGTCGCGTTCTCCCTCCTCTGGAGGGAGTCGGCCCAGATTGGGGCCCCGTAAAGGGCCATACTCTTTAAGATGCCGGCGTACAATCGCCGGCATCGCGCCTTGGGCCCCCCCAGATTTGGCAGGAGCCACGACAGGGCATCGGCGGCCTTCAGCAGGCGCGTCGACAGCCCACTGAAATGTGGGCCGAAGCGCCACCTGCTATCCAGCGTGAGGCCCAGATACTTCATCTGGGCCCCGACTTCGATCCTGACGCCCTCCACGACTATGTGGGCGTCAGGAGGGCAGCGCTGCCGAGGCCCGTGAAAGAACACGGCCTCGGTCTTGTTCAGCGCCACCCTCAATCCTAGCCGGCGGATCCTTTCTGCGACCAAGGATCCGCCAGCCGAGGCCAGACAGGCCGCTTCCCTGAAGTCCCTCCCCCGGGCAACGAGGAGAGTGTCATCAGCATAACATATGACACTCGTGCCCTGGAGGAGGGTGCCCCGCAGTAACCAATCAAAACCGATGTTCCACAGGGGGGGGGCCTAGAACCGACCCCTGTGGAACACCGGACTCCGCGCCGTACCTCCTGACCGTGGCCGTCTTGTCAACAAGGAGGACCTCTCGGTCCTCCAAGTAGCTGGCCAGGAGGTTCCGCAGGTATTGGGGCACTCCGTGGTACCGGAGTGCCTCCAATATTGTCGAGTGGGGCACGGAGTTGAACGCGTTGGCGATGTCGAATGACACCGCCAACACCCCGCCCCCCGACTCTACCGCCTCCTGCACTTGGCCCTTCAACAGGGCCAAGGCGTCGACCGTCGAACGCCCTTGTCGAAACCCGAACTGGGCGTCCGACAGGTCTGGCCCCACCCCCCGCAGATGGCTGTTGAGCCGGTCGGCGACTATCCCCTCGAACAATTTACCGACCTCATCGAGCAGAACGATGGGCCGGTATGCCGAGGGGGATATCTACCCTACCCTTTTTTTTTTTTTTTTTTTTGATAACGCTGGAAAAAAATGCATTACGCATACCCGCCCATCGGGGGAATGGACGGGCTATGTGGGACTCCCCGGGCAAGCCCGGTATACCCACTAAAATAAACCAGCGCACTCCCGCATCGTCTGTGTGGAGGAGGACTGGGAAACCGGCACAGCCTTTACGCCCAGTCCTCCGCCGACGAATGCCCACCACAATGGCGGGCCCCGCACGCCCCTCCCTCAGTGGAGGGGCCCGGGAATGACCGTGAGTGATCGGCCATTCCCGCCCGACGAGGGTGGCGATTGTGCAATGCAGACGACAGGCGCCCCCGCACCTGCCGCCCGCTAATCACCACCAGGGTGGGCGCAGGCGATCGTACAACCGCCCTCTCCCACCCCCACCGCTGCCTCCTTTTGCGACATGGCGTCCTCGCAAAAGGAGGCAACCGCCGCCCAGGCCTCCCCGCTCCCCAGCATGGATTTACCACACCGGGAAGCGAGAGGACCTGCCAAACACCTCAGGGCACGGCGCAGCTACGCCCCCGCTGGGCACACCTAGACGGTGTGCCGCGCCGTACCCTCCACCGCACTGGACCTAACGGTCCCCTCCTATGCGGCATCTTGCCAGAATCCGCGAAGGCCAGATGCCGCCCTCCGCGTGTGCGGCGAAGCGTCGAGAACGACACTCCGCCGCCTCCTCCAACCATTGACTTGTCCCTGCCGACCATCCCACGTCAAAAGAGGGTCGGCAACGACAAGTCACACCCTCCTCTTGAGCCCACCTCCCGCCCCCGAACCGCGGCCACCCCCACCCGCAGGAGAGATTCCGGGCTGCAGAGCCAGGTGCAGAGCGGGCAAAGCCCGGATGCAGAGCCGGGCAAAGCAGGGTGCAGAGCTGGTCAGTGCACTCGGGGAACTCAAACCGCACGAGTACCGAGTGCAAAGCCAGGTGCAGAGCGGGCAGAGCCGGTCACTGCAGAGCCGGGCAGTGCAGGGTGCAGAGCTGGGGTGCCCCGGGCGTTCCCTCCCGCAGGGGAAGGCGGCCCGCCCAGAGGCAAGGAAGTGAGCCCCACCGCTTACCTACCAAACCTAACCTACCCCACCCACCCCAACCTACCTACCCAGCCTACCCCTTCGCCGCATCTGGAGTGTCCTCTGCTATTCAGAGGAACACCCAGAGCGACGAGTCCCCCCCCTACCCCCCCGTCAGATATTCGCCATCGCCAACAAGAACCCACGAATGGGAAGTTATTGACGGTGCCCAGGGTGCACCAGCCCAACGGGTTGCTCTTCTCCCCGGACGTATCCGAAAGAGACCAGCAACCAACTAGGCCAACGTGGAGGTTACCTGACCCGCACCCCATATCTACCCTACCCTTTTTTTTTTTTTTTTTTTTTTTTTGATCACGCTGGGAAAAAATGCATTACGCATACCCGCCCATTGGGGGAATGGGGACGGGCTATGTGGGACTCCCCGGAAAGTTCCGGTATACCCACTAAAATAACCCAGCGGCACTCCCGCATCGTCTGTTTGGAGGAGGACTGGGAAACTGGCACAGCCTTTACGCCCAGTCTTCCGCCGACGACCGCCCGCCTTTACAGCGGGGCCTTCACACCCCTCCCTTAGTGGAGGGGCTCGGGAATGACCACGTGCTCGACCATTCCCGCCCGACGGGGTGGTGACTAGTGCAATGCAGACGAGAGGCGCCCCCGCGCCTGTCGCCCGCTAGTCACCACCAGGTGGTGGGAGGAGACGATCGTACAACCGCCTTCTCCCACCCCTTCTTCGCCTGCGGAGCGGCGGCGCGAAAGGATCGTCCTCCCGCGCACGCTCCGCCGCCTCCTTTTGCGAAATCACGACCTCGCAAAAGGAGGCAACCGCCGCCCAGGCCTCCTCACTCCCCAGCATGGAGCTGACCACACTGGAAAGTGAGAGGTCCTGCCCGATCACATCTTTCAGGGCACGGCGCAGTTCAGCCCAGGCTGGGCACACCTCGAGGGTGTGCTGCGCCGTGTCCTCTGCCGCGCCGCAGTCGTGGCACGCCGGGGTTTCCTCCCTCCGGATCCGGTGCAGGTGCGTTCCGAAACAACCATGTCCGGACAACACCTGCACCAAACGGAACGAGAGGAAACCATGTGGCCGCTCGAGCCAGCCTTGCAAGACAGGACCGAGCGCGTCCAGCGTCCGGCGTCCAAAGGCGGCGGTGGCGAGGTCCTCCGTCCAATGGAGGACGATAGCGTCCCTCGCCTCCCGCCGCACTGCCTCCCGCTCTTCCGCGGCGGGGCGCTCCCCGAGCGCCTTCCGCCGCGCCGTCCAATCGTACACTCTGGCGAGCACCCATGCCTCCAACTCCCAGGGAGGGGTGCCCGCCAGAGCGCACGCCGCCGAAAAGCCCACTGAGCGGTAGGCTCTCGCCACCCGCAGTGCAATGGCCCTTTGGGGCCTGATATCTACCCTACCCTTTTTTTTTTTTTTTTTTTTTTTTGATAACGCTGGAAAAAAATGCATTACGCATACCCGCCCATCGGGGGAATGGACGGGCTATGTGGGACTCCCCGGGCAAGCCCGGTATACCCACTAAAATAAACCAGCGCACTCCCGCATCGTCTGTGTGGAGGAGGACTGGGAAACCGGCACAGCCTTTACGCCCAGTCCTCCGCCGACGATTGCCCACCATAATGGCGGGCCCCGCACGCCCCTCCCTCAGTGGAGGGGCCCGGGAATGACCGTAAGTGATCGGCCATTCCCGCCCGACGAGGGTGGTGATTGTGCAATGCAGACGACAGGCGCCCCCGCACCTGCCGCCCGCTAATCACCACCAGGGGGTGGGCGCAGGCGATCGTACAACCGCCCTCTCCCACCCCCACCGCTGCCTCCTTTTGCGACATGGCGTCCTCGCAAAAGGAGGCAACCGCCGCCCAGGCCTCCCCGCTCCCCAGCATGGATTTACCACACCGGGAAGCGAGAGGACCTGCCACACAACCTCCTCCTCAGGGCACGGCGCAGCTACGCCCCCGCTGGGCACACCTAGACGGTGTGCCGCGCCGTACCCTCCACCGCGTTGGACCTAACGGTCCCCTCCTATGCGGCATCTGGCCAGAATCCGCGAAGGCCAGACGCCGCCCTCCGCGTGTGCGGCGAAGCGTCGAGACCGACGCTCCGCCGCCTCCTCCCACCATTGACTTGTCCCTGCCGACCATCCCACGTCAAAGGAGGGTCGGCAACGACAAGTCACTACCTCCTCGTGGGCCCACTTCCCGCCCCCGAGCCGCAGCCACCCCCACCCGCAGGAGAGATTCCGGGCTGCAGAGCCAGGTGCAGAGCGGGCAAAGCCCGGATGCAGAGCCGGGCAGTGCAGGGTGCAGAGCTGGGGTGCCCCGGGCGTTCCCTCCCGCAGGGGAAGGCGGCCCGCCCAGAGGACTTGCTAGAATTAAATTAGATAAGTAGAAATAACAAAAATATATTATCATTACTATGCATATTATTATTATCAATTAAAATGTCAAAATCAAAATAAAATAAATACAATAGTTCAGAAACAAACTTCGCCACTACATTAGAGTTATTATGTTTTCTCCATTAGAAACTCAGCAATACTATAGAAACATTTGGCTGCTAAATACTCCTTTAGTTTTTTCTTAAATAGGTTAGTAACAGTTATATCTCTGAGTGCTTGTGGTAGGTGGTTAAATATACGTGGTGCCATACAGAAAACACTTTTATGCATTAGTGCTGTATTCGATCGTTTCACACACAATCTGTGCTTATATTTATCACGCCGGTTGCGGTTATCAATATCTGATAGTTTCTTAAACAAATGCGGGTTAGATTTTATGAAAATTGCAATTTCAAATATGTAGAGTGATGGCAGGGTTAAAATTTTATGTTTTGCAAAAAATGGCTTGCATGAGTTGGTTGTTTTTAAACCGAACATGGCTCTAATGCACCTCTTCTGTAACCTGAATATTAACTCTTTGAGGGTTGCGTTCCCCCAGAAAATAATACCAAATCTCAGGAGATGACCAACTATGCCATGATACGCCGTGAGTTTGGCATCTACACCTAGAACAGGAGCGATTTTGTAGAGCATATAGGCGGATTTACTCAGTCGCTTGCTTAACTCCTCTAAATGTGGTTTCCAGTTTATTTTTTTATCTATTGTGAGTCCTAAGAACTTACTCACATCCACTTTACTTATCTTTTTGTTATTGTTATGAATATTCAAGTTATTATTAATATTTAAACGCTGACTAAATAACATTAATTTTGTTTTATCGATATTTATTTTTAGATTATTATTACTTAGCCAGGTAACAATGGAATTAACTGTATTATTTATTTCAGCTTCATAATTTTGATTATCAGTACATTTAATTGTTACGGTGCTATCATCGGCAAAAAGTGACATTGGGTTATTTGTTACATTCGGTAGATCATTAATATAAATTATGAATAGTAAAGGGCCTAGGACACTCCCTTGTGGAACGCCGTACATGACTGATTTGTGTTTAGATGTAAATATCTGCTCTTCTCTAGTCACATAATTGTATTGACTTATTTCAACATATTGTTGCCGGTTTCTAAGGTATGACTCAATTAACTGCAAAACGTTTCCCCTGATTCCGTAAGCATCCAATTTATCCAGTAATATTTTATGGTCCACGCAGTCAAATGCCTGCGTCATGTCGCAGAACACTGAACACACTGGACTCTTTTTATCAACATTTTCCACTACATTGTTTAGGAAATCATAGATTGCCATATTTATTGTCTTACTTTTTCTAAATCCTTTTTGGTCATCTGTCAAAATGTTAATTTTTTCTAAAAAATTATATATTTATACATATAGATATTTTTCGAATACTTTTCATAATATGGGTACAAGCGCTATTGGTCTATATGACTCCATTGACATCTTATCGGTTTTTTTCAGAAGTGGTTTTATAACGGCAATTTTGAGGTATTCTGGGTATATACCTTCAGTTATGCATTGGTTTAAAATATGGCTTAGAGGTTTACTGATGATGTCACCGACTTCTTTAATTACATGTGTGGAAATACCATCATGTCCTACACTCTTTGTATTTTTAAGTGATTTAATAATCTTTGATATGTCATGGTGGCTACTTGGTAGCATAAATATGGAGTTGTTAGTTTTGGTTATATTTTGTATATTTAGAATAGGTTTGACTTTTTCTATAAAAAAATATTTAAAGCTTTTGCTATTTCAGTTGGATTAGTTTCAATTTTATCACCTACTTGAAGTTGCGTAATAGCCTCCTTCGGTACATTCACTTTGTAACTGTTAATAATTTCCCATGCAGTTTTTACTTTGTTTATTGATGTGTTGATCTTATGTGTATTTTGAGCGCGTTGGGTCAGTTTAATAATTTTTTTGTACGTAGTAGAGTATTTTTTAAATTTATCTCTACCTGCGTCACTGGGGTGCAGTCTATACCGCCATAGCAGTGTCCTTTTCTTTTTGCTACAAAGTCTTATTCCACGTAGACCCATTGTGGTTTCCTATATGATTTAACTAAGACTCTTTTGATTGGAAAACATAGTTCATAGAAACACAAGAATGTCTCTATAAAAACGTTGAATGCTTTATTTGGATCTTTGAATTCATAAACTTCAGAGAAACTAATATTCTTTAGACAGTCATTAAATTTGTCCACATTCTCTCGATTGTAATCCCTACGATATTAATATGCCATTGGTTAATCAAACTTTTTTTTTTAACTGGACACTTTAGTATTTGGCCGGTATGGTCGGAAAGGGCAAGGTCCACTACCTCAGACTTACATTTATTTCCTAGATTGTGTGCAAAATTATCAATACATGTACCACTTTTCAGCCTAGTAGGCTGATCTACTTGCAGCTTAAGATTCGAGTTAAGTAGGCGACATTCTAATTCTAATGTAGTGCTATTTCGCTTTAACATGTCAATATTAAAATCCCCACATAATACAATATTTCTTTATTTCATTTTATTAACAAAGTTTAACAATTTTTCTAACTGCTCAAAAAATGTATTTAGATTCTTCGAATTTGGAACTCTATAAATACATACTATAATGGTATTACTTTGTGTCATTTCAATTGCACAACAATCGAACAAGCCACTAATTGAGAGTTTGCTAATATCTGTAATTTCCTTCCATTGATAGCCCTTTTTAGGGTTCCGTACCCAAAGGGTAAAAACGGAACCCTATTACTGAGACTCCGCGGTCCGTCTGTCTGTCTGTCTGTCTGTCTGTCTGTCTGTCTGTCACCAGGCTGTATCTCATGAACCGTGATAGCTAGACAGTTGAAATTTTCACAGATGATGTATTTCAGTTGCCGCTATAACAACAAATACTAAAAACAGAATAAAATAAATATTACAGTGGGGCTTCCATACAACAAACGTGATTTTGTCGCCGTTTTTTACGATAATGGTACGGAACCCTTCGTGCGCGAGTCCAACTCGCACTTGGCCGGTTTTTTTTTACCATTATACAAGAACCCCCTCTTTTACTGTCCTTTCTCGCGTAAATGCTCAGTTACACAAATGACGTCAATGTTTATGTTCTTTGCAATTAAATCCTCTACACATACCGTCAGTTCATCAGATTTTCCGATGAGACCTGCAATATTCTGATGCATAACATAAAGATGTTTACTAAAGAAAAAACTTAGCTTCATATGCTTGAGCACTGGCAGTTATATTTGCTTCTACAAACTCTGAACTATACTGATTTATGTCATGCATAAGAACTTTTAGGTCTTGAAAAATAGTTCGCATGCCATTGTTATTTAGTTTCCCGTTTCGTCTATTGAACATTGTGTGGTCATACAACAAATTCCTGTTAGAATCTAGAAAATACGCATGTTCGTGAGCCAATACATCGAGATAAAGTAGACTATTAAAATGTTCTATCCTCCAATTAAACAAATTTACATAGTTGCCACATTTGTAGGTCGGTGCACAGATAACAATATTAGTGTGTTTTAATTTATGTTTATCCCAAACTCCTTCTCCTTCTCCTCCTAGTGAGAATATATTAGACCTACTTCTATCTATGGTTCTCAATTTAATTTCCAATAATGATAAAAATTTACCGTCCAACGTAGCAAGTAAACTCTCTCAAATCGTTCTTCTTATCAACAATGTATTGTGTCCGAATAATGCAATGGAACAGTAAAAGCATTAAAAATAAAAAGCATGAACTTCTACATTTAATCTCAAAATTTTCTCCTTCCGTGATGGCCATCTCGGAGACATGGTTAGTCCCTGGATTCCTTTTTAGGGTTTCGGGATATGCCTGTCTGCGTGATTATAGAGATGATGGGTATGCTGGGTGTGCCTTATTGATTAGGCGATCCCATACATACTCACAAAGTACTCTCCCAACTCACAGTCGCAACATCAATGCAGTAGCAGTTAGAACTTTAAATACAACCTTTCTATCAATTTATATTCCACATCTCCACACTTCCCTTGGTCCAGAACTACACTCCATTATTGCTTCCCTTCCTTCTCCAGTCATTGTAATGGGGGATTTTAACTCTCACCATGTTTCATGGGGTTCAAGCCATTGTGACTCTTTTTCCTCAATTATTTTAGATATACTGGATGACAACAGCCTTTGCATACTTAATGATGGCTCCCCTACTCGAAGAGTTCTTCCTTCCCAAGACCCAAAAAGTGTAGTAGACCTCACTTTTTGTTCTCCTGTTCTATCTTCACTTCTTTCGTGGAATATTTCTGATTGCTCTTATGGTAGTGATCATTACCCTATCATAATCTCTTTTCCTCCTCGGTCTCATTGTCAAAATTCTCCCTCTCCTCTCTTAAAATATAGACTATCAAAAGCTCTCTCTCAGATTCTCTCCCTCCTCTAGTTAATGAGAATCCTTGTAAGAAAGTATTTTTCTTGCCTTACTCACCAACTAGCTCAAGGGTAGGTGATCAGCATGAGACTATGTAGGGTATGGTTTCGCATGAAGTTATGAAGTTGACTGAAGTAAAAGTCACAGAGTTTGGTCAACTAGTTTAATTCTTGAACATACAATCCGTCATCACAATTTCTTGAGGTTAAACAAGTACAATGAAACTTACTTTTATATCGGATACAATTTACCCATTATTTCCAATACCGGAGGTATGATGTCTCAAGCAGTATCATTCGCCTGAGAAGCTATAATCAAGCCTCGTGCAAGCTAAAATGTCATTTGTGTTCGGTACCAAATGCTGGAGTTCAACTGCTGTTTTCTTCAGGAATTGTAGTCATATGTGTAGTTGTAGTTAGATATAGTTGACCATTTTCTTATTTATTTAGGTAATAATACAAATTAATCCTAGAGTGCCAGCTATTGCTGACACATTTATTATTTATATTTAGGGCTTGTTCCCTGCCGCCTGCGAGACATGCAGATCGTTTCTTTTCATCAAAGTTTTTATCAAGTGTACTGTCCCAATACTTCCAATGAAAAAAAAATTGTCATTCTTGTCAGTCATAGACATTGAAGGTTTTCCTTTATGTAGATATTTTAAATAAGTTAATCATTTATTATTTTAGTGTTGAATTGTGTGTTTGTTGAATTAAATTGATACACACAAATTGTTATTTTATTATATCATTTTATATAACTGCAGATAGCAACGCCATCCAGTATCACGCAATGATCAACTGGTGACACACCCATGCCAAGCTGGTTCTCATCTTTAGCACAAGATGTCGCTTTGATATAAAAATAATCGTTACATCCTCTAAGCGCATATGATACATTTGTGGATACCATTTTGTCTGCTGCGGACAACCGTATCCCTGTAAAAAAGAAAAGGTCATTTAAAGTATCTCCTCCTTGGTGGAACTCTGAGTGTACAGCGATTGTACACAAAAGAAATGAAGCTGTGAAAAAGTATAAAACTTATATGTCGATAGAAAATTATCTTTCTTACCAGCATATAGCAGGATATATATACACGGAGGTTGCTGTCATCAAAAAAAGGCAAGGTTGGTTTACCTTTTGTGAATCATTGTCTCCACGTACTCCTGCTTCTATAGTCTGGAAACAGATTAAGAGATTCCGAGGATCACTTGTGACTGAAAACTTATCCACAAATGATCCTGATTTATGGATTGATTCATTTGCGGACAAACTAGCCCCCCCTTCCGTCCCATTCATTGACTCACTCCCCATTCATTCCGCACCTATGATTTCACATGACAGAATGGACTCTCCATTTTCAATGAATGAGCTTCATAGGGCCCTTGATGGTTTAGTGGACTCCGCTCCAGGAATAGATGGAGCTCTTTACTCTTTTCTGTGTAAGGCAAATGAAAAAGCAAAAGCAACCTTCCTCAGACTAATAATTTTTTTTTTTGATCAAGGCCTAATCCCAGAACCA
The DNA here is from genome assembly GCA_949775005.1 of Orthosia gothica. Classification (NCBI taxonomy): domain Eukaryota; kingdom Metazoa; phylum Arthropoda; class Insecta; order Lepidoptera; family Noctuidae; genus Orthosia; species Orthosia gothica. The sequence goes on along the minus strand of OX459070.1, from coordinate 3,109,760 downwards.
TGGAAAACACAAATAATCATCCCTCTTCTTAAACCAAGAAAGGATCCTTCAGATCTAAATTCTAGAAGACCTATTGCTCTGTCCTCTATTTTTTCTAAAGTCATGGAACATTTACTACGGAACCGATTGGAGTGGCTGCTAGAGAGCAAAGGTATTCTGGCTAAGAGTCAATTTGGTTTCAGAAAAGGCATGGGCACCATGGATAATCTCAGTTTATTAACAACAGACATACAGTTAGCTTTTGGTAGAAAGGTGTACCTTATAGTAGTCTTTTTAGATATTTCATCTGCTTATGATAATGTCCTGCTTCCGGTTCTCAGGAAGAAACTTCTACAGCTGAGTGTCCCTGAGAAGATGGTTAGGTTCATCTGCAATCACTTGATGGCTAGAACCATCATAATCAGAACTCCAAATGGCTCCCTTTCTCCCAGAGTTATCTGGAGAGGTCTTCTTCAAGGTTTGGTGCTCAGTCCCTTATTATATAATCTCTACACATATGATCTCGAACAATCAGTTAATAATTTCTGTAAGGTACTTCAATATGCGGATGATCTGGCACTATATTCTTCATCTCTTTCTGGTATAGAAGCTGCTGGTAAGCTCAACACTGCTCTTAAATACTTAGGGGACTGGCTATCCGACCATGGATTATCTCTGTCCGTTACTAAAAGTTGTGCTGTGATCTTTACGAGAAAAAGAATACTCCCATTAGTCAATATTATTTTTAACGGCGAGGAAATCCCTTTAAATGACCAGGTAAAATTGCTAAGTATCATTCTAGACTCTAGAATGACTGGGGTTCCTCATTCCAGTTACATTGCCCAGAAATGTGAAAAAGGAATAAATTGTTGTGATTTTGATATTAAAAACGTTAATTTGATTAAGTGCTGTGATTTTGATATTAAAAACGGTAATTTGATTATATATTAAATAAATAAGTAGTGATTCTGAACGACACTTCACCGCCATTTGCAACTTTATTAAAAAAATATTAGAGGGTAAACGAATAAAAGAACGGGATGGCGGGGAAGTGCCGCGGCGAACGCATAATGGCCGCTTTGGCAGTTTTTTGTTAACAGTGTTAGCGAGAGGTCAAGTTGAGACGAACATTTATACTAGATAAATCAGTACCTATCGCTCTTTGTCTACAACTTAAGCATTGTGGTGCCTAATTAAAGGACAATTAATCAACTGAAATAAGGTGTATCATTTCAATTCAGAAGTGTGCGTAGCCCGCGCGCCATGTCGGACGAAAACAGTAAGTAATTTTGAATATCCTTGTTATCAGACAGTTACATGGCAATATATTAGTGATCGCTTAAGTAGGTACACGAAAACGGCGGTAACGTTGCGCTTGGTTAGAGCATTATAGCAATTGTATGACTACTTGTAATTTAACGAATTGTGAAGTGAAGTTGTACGTGTACCTACTTCATGAGATAAAATGTGCTGCTTAAAGAACTATCTAACGGCCACGTAGGTGTGCTGTTCAGTATGAGTGCGGCCACGTAGGTGTGCTGCTTATAAAATGAGCTAACGGACACGAAGGTGTGCTGTTATGCGTCAGTGCGGCCACGTGGTTGTGCTGCTTATAGAACTATCTAACGGCCACGTAGGTGTGCTGTTCAGTATGAGTGCGGCCACGTAGGTGTGCTGCTTATAAAGTGAGCTAACGGACACGAAGGCGTGTTGTCTAGCGTGAGTGCAGCCGTGTGGGCGTGCTGCTTATAGAGTGAGCTAACGGCCATGAAGGTGTGCCGTCTAGCGTGAGTGCGGCCGCGTAGTTGTGCTGCTTATAGAGTTAACGGCCACGTAGGTGTGCTGATTAGCGAGTGTGGCCGCGAAGGTGTGCCTCAAAGTCGAAAGTCGTAAGTCGAAAGTCAAAAGTCGAAAGTCAAAAGTCGATAGTCAATAGTCGATAGTCGATAGTCAATAGTCGATAGTCAATAGTCGAAAGTCGAAAGACAAAAGTCGAAAGTCAAAAGTCAAAAGTCAAAGTCAAAAGTTTAAAGTCAAAAGTTTAAAGTCAAAAGTTTAAAGTCAAAAGTCAAAGCGAGTGGTTCTTAGGAAAGAACATAAAATGCGCTTAACAATTTCAGATGAGGCGAGTCATACGCCGAAACGTCCCAGGCGCAAACGAAGGCGGCGTTTGGCACCAGAGGAAGCCGACGAGACTCCTGCACGGCGGAGCCGAACAGGACTAACTGCCGATGAACTGCTGAAGATAGTGTCTGCGCTGCAAGGCGTACCAAGTAAGAGTACTTCATCCAATAATGTAGTTCCGGAATTCGACCCCAACAATAAAGCACAGGATGTCGAACGCTGGCTGAGAAAGGTGAATGAGTGCGCAGAAATCTATTCTTGGGATGAGAAGCAGATAATTCACTATGCATTGCAAAAGTTACGCGGTTTAGCCAAAACTTGGTACGAGTCCCTTCCGTCACTTAGTTACTCGTGGGAGGTGTGGCAAAGTAATATGATGAAAGCTTTTCCAAATGACGTAAATTATGGTTAATTGTTAGACGAAATGCTCAACCGAAAATCTCGCACGGACGAAACCCTTAGAGACTATTTCTACGAGAAATTAACGCTATTGAGTAGGTGCGAGATTGTCGGTCGCAAGGCAGTTGACTGTACGCGCAATCTATACAAGCTACCACGTATTTTTTTACAAAACGTCTTAGCTTGGGGAACCAGTACCGGCTTTGAATGCGTTCCAAAGTCTTGGCAAACCCAAAATGTCCAATTTCGTCGTGGTTCGCCCTACAAATCTGCCACCTGCCATCTTTGGCATTACTTTCCGACCAGAAATGATAATTGTATCGACCACGTTATATTAAAATCTAATAAAATTACAAAGGTGATTGTCCTAGAATCGCACATCACCGATCACCTACCCTTTCTGGTGGAGATTGATGATACAGGTCCAGCGCAGTATTCTGTACCTGCGTATAAAATCCCAAAAATTGATTACCCCAATGTTATAAAAGATATCGAATCTCAAGATTTTTCCCAAGTTACAAACACGGACGACCCTAACACATCTGCCATCCACCTAATCGATATCGTCCAAATGATAATAAAGAAACACACCAAAATAGTTAATGTTCCCAAAAGAGTAAGAAACCTAAAGCCATGGATTACTCCAGGTCTATTACGTTGCATTCGTCACCGAGATAAACTCCATAAACAGGCTCGCAATTTGCCCTGCAGTGATATCTTACAGATCTCATATAGACGCTACCGGAATTTTTGTAATAGTCTTCTTAGAAAACTTAAAACAGCTCACGAAAAATTTGAATTGGAAAAAGCCATACATAACCCTAAAACACTATGGAATAAAATTAAAGAGATTACAAATACTAAAAAAGATATGTTCTCCTCCTTTTAAAACTTTTAAAAACACATCCTGATCCAAATACTGCAGTTGATCATGTATGTAAGTTTTTTGCCAATATAGGCAAAGACCTAGCCTCTAAAATAACACCCTCCTCGCAGCCACTTACTCCACAAAGAACGTCGCACCCGAACTCTTTTCTGCTTCTTGAGGTTGACAGTAAAATAAATAAAAATAAAATAAATAAATAAAAATCGTTTATTTTCAGGTATGACACCCATAAATTTACAACTACAAAATTACTAAAATCCTAAAATGAGACAAGATTTTACACATTTAAAAATAATCATAAAATAAAAATTATCCAATTTAGGTAACCAAAAACAATTACATTTTAAAATAATCAAACACACATTTAAAAACATTCATAAAATTATACGAATTCTGAAATAATCAAACAAATAACATAATTAAAATAATCAAATTTTAATCAGATAATACACTCAGATCAAATATAATACAACACATATGTGACATGGTTACATGGTCGTTTTATATACCGGCAGTTCAAAGAGACCATGTTAATTTTCAATACTATAAAGTACAGGACGCTTATTTTGATCTGTACTAACGCGTCTTTCTTTATACCTTCTGTACAGCACACCACGAGGCCAGAACTTTGCGTCTAGGAAGATGGATTCCTGTTCTTGTTCTATTGTAATTTTGAATGAAGAAAAAGCCGTATCTTTCTGTTGAGCGGACAGTTGAAATAGCTTGTATAGAATTGGAGCAGTTTATTGTATTAAGTGTATACAGACCCCCTTCAGGATTGTATGACTGCTTTGAAAAGGTAATGGATTAAGTGTTACACAAGATTTGTAACACTAATAAATCCATTATAACTTGTGGTAATTTTAATGTTAATTTGTTGGAAAACTCAGGTTCTTGTAGTAAAATAATAAGTCTGTTTCAGTCCTACAATCTTGTAAACCTATTTTTGGAGCCCACAAGAATAACCCCTACTAGTGCCACATGCTTAGATAATATTTATACTAATGTTGTACCAGTCCACAAAGAAATTATAAATTTACTAGATTCTGATCATTGCGGGCAGAGGATTACTATACCAATCCAAAACAACAAAACTGCAAGTCGCTTGAAAGCTTTTAAAGTTAAACTTATTGATAAATTACCAATTTTGCCAATTCATGCTGAACCTAATCATCAATATGATGATTTTTTTAGTATATACTGTAAACAATTTAATTCCACCTTTATTCCCAAGACAATCTCCGTTAATGGTAATGCATCATTCAGTGATTGGGCTACCATTGGTATTCATAAAAGTAGAACACGGCTTTATGAGCTGTACGATGAAAGGACTTATGTAAACACTGCTGAATTTAATTTATATGTTAGAAATTATTCAAAATTATTTAAAAAAGTTTGTTTTTTGGCCAAGTCGCGTTATTTGAGTTCGAAGATTAAAAACAGTAGTAATGTTATTAAAACGACTTTGAATATTATTAATAGTGAAACGGGAGGATCTGGTAACCGAAATATTGACTACAGCCTGTCTATTAATGACAACATCATAAAATCAGACTCACAAGTCGCACTGGCCTTTGAAAATTTCTTTTCAGATATTCCCGTTTCTACTAAAAAATAAATAAAAATAAAAAAAATAAAAATAGCTTTATTCATTCCATACATGCATTTCATTTCTTTATAGTAATCGCTTGTTCAATTGGTAAAATAAAAGTAATAATAAAATCAATCTTTCATGTGTCTTGATATGAATCAATTAATATTAAATAATTTAAACATTCAAATATTGCTATGATGTCAATAAATATAGAATCAAATTAGAAATTTAAATACAGAAGTATCAAATCAAAATTGAACACTAAATCTGAAATCATATTTAAATTAGATATTAGAATTGATAGTTCAATTAAATAAATATATTTTTTTTATTAAATTAGATATTGAAATTTGATTATCAAATTATCACATTAGATGCTCGCGTTGGCATTAGCCGGGCCGTCTATTGCCAACGCGAGCATCGTCCAAAAGCTTGTTGTTTCATCCAGCGCAATGCTTGAAAAAGAGGCAAAGCGAAAAGAGAGAGATAGCGCCTGAACGCTCGGTTGTCATTCGGTAACTTCCGCCGCTCAGTCGCGGGCGCTCGCCGCCGGTCGGCCGGCCGCTCGTGTGAGTGAGTGAGCGACCCACTCATTCATGAATTCATGATAATAATATCGCATCGCGCGCTAGTACATTTAGTACGGACGTAGCCCTTGGCCCGGGGATGCGTTTTACCAATCTAGGTACCGTACATGCGCAATTTTTTACTGTATGTAAATTATTTAAAATATATTAGTTTTGTCGTAATTTATGTAGGATATCTACATAAAGTACGAAAAAGTAAAGGTACCTAAATCATTTATTCTGCTTATGGAATAGCACAAGCAGAACACATTATTATTATTTCATCTAACAAGGCAGTATTGAGGCAGCTAACATTAGTAGGTACAATAACAATGTACGTAGGTACCTACGACGTACAGGCGGTTGATCAAATAAAGTAGTCTGATTACAGTTTGGCATTTTTATTGATTATACTTATCGAAAAATTCATAACCAAATCGAGAAGATTTCGATTTCCGAAAACAGACATTCAAACATCATTTATTTTTTTATCTTTTGAAGTCCTTATGGATGTCCTTCACCCTGGGGCAAACGAAGGGTTTTTTTTTTTTAATCGATGTCGCACTCTATGTAGTTCTTCCTGTATCGTGGGTGAGTTTACAAACATCCCACATACACAACTACACAAGACACCCAGACCCGAAACATCTCATATTAGTTCCTTGCGGTAATCGAACCCGCGACACGCAGCACAGCAGTCGATCGCTCAACCACTACGCCAAACGTGTCGTCAATTCGACACGTATTTATGTAATATTATTGGAACTGCACAATATTCACATAACATAATTATATATTCTTCTAAAAATGTGTGCCAATTTTCATTGCATATTTGTATGTATGTATGTTTTCCACGCATTTCTCCGAAACTAATTGTCGGATCGTGATCATTCTTTTTATGCTAAGTATCTCTCAAATTAGGGAAAAGTGAGCATACAACCGTACTCCTTAGCGACAAACAGCACGAATTTGTCAATTGAGTTATAGGTTTTTTATCAATCCTTTAGGTACCTTACTATAGAACTTACTGATTTTAGTGATGGTGTACTAAAACTATAAAGAGCGAAATAAAAACATTTTCACAAAAAAATAAATCGACTGCGAAAGAAAAAACACTAAAAAGTACAAAAAAACTTTAGTTTCAGCAGTCGTCAGTAATAAGTAGTAGTAGTACCTATAAATTTTAGCTTCCTCAATACCTGCGTCAATACAGACTGAGATAAATAAATAATAATGTGTTCTGCTTGTGCCACTCCATAAGCAGAATAAATTATTCAGGTACCTATACTTTTTCGTACTTTATGTAGGTATCCCACATAAATTACGACGCACATGGTTGTTGTGTTAGTTGGCGTTGTGCGTGTCGCGGGTTCTATTCCCGCACGGAAAAAATATTTGTATGGCCTATAGATAATTGTTCCGGATCTGGGTGTCATTGACAAAATACCTATAATAACTAAATGTACATTCGTGCTGTTTGTTGCTATGGAGTTCGGTTGTATGCTCCATATTTTAAAAATATTGATGGACCGATTTTGAATAAACTTGCACTAATCCCTAAGTTGAGAGATACTCAATGCAACACAAAAAGAATGATAACGATCCGATAAGTAGTTTCGGAGAAATGCGTGGACGAACATACATACATACAAACATACATACACTTATGATATTTTGCACACGTGTTTAGAAGCCCAGATAGCGTAACTTATTATGTGAATATTGTGCAGTTCCAATAATATTACATCCATACGTATCAAATTGACAATCTCTTTATTTTTGAAGTCGGTAAATAAATAAATTCTGTTTATTTTTTGTTTGTTTTAGTGGTCTAAAACCATCTGTGCTTTATTGCCATAATGAAACCGGTTTGGGCATTGACATATATATTTGCATTTAGGTCACAACGGTTGGATGGTTTCAAGCTCTGTAACGGACGTAGGAACAAACAATTTTTGTGTTTTATATATTAGGACAAATGGCTACCAAAAATTATTTTTTTATTCCTTTGGAAGTCCCCATGGATGTCCTCAGCCCTGGGGCAAGCGAAGGGGTCTGTCAAAGTCTAACTGAATAAAACCACACGGTGTTTTGCAGGTACCTTCGGCCGGGGCGCTGGAGTGTTTGCGCTTTTAGTCACGCTCCCCCGGCCAGTTATTGGCCATGGTTACTTTTTGGTCTGGTTACGTCTGGTTGGCGTAACAAGTTTTCTTCTTCCATACCGCCCCGTCTTCTGACACTCTATCACTAACTCCCTTTTCTTTCATATCACTCTTCATAAAGTCCATCCATCTTTTCTGTTGCCGTCCCCTCTCTCTCCATATTTGTAATCACACGCAACAGGCTCGGATGGTGTCCTTGGTCGACCATGGGTCAGCAACAGTATAATTGCAGTACATAAGCGAAAAGTGCTAAAATCGTCAATTTGAGTATGCAGACGACAGCACAGTTGCATAGAGGTACTTGTCCAACGCTAGGGCGAGATCCGGTCTCTTCGTAAGACTATGGTGAAGCGCTTGAACCAGTCCTTGACGACGGGGAGGTCGACACGCAGGTGGCAGCATGGCGGGCGCTGTGTGCGCCGTAAACTGACACGTCAATGCCGCTCGCACATAACGTATGTTTGATCCACCTGCTTACCAGTCTGTGCTGTCGCGTTCTTATAAGGACGCTTCACAGTAATTAAGAGGTGATCTGTGTCTGAAGGCCTTAAGGCGGTTCCCCGAGCAAAACGCCGCGTTTTTTGTGCTGTTTTTAGGAGCTATCTACTCGTTATTTAAAAAGAAATATCAATTAATAAAAATACATTAAATTTCTACATAATATTGATTCTAAAATGGTAGATTTAGTTTTTTTTTAAATGTTGTATATATTTCACTAATCTACTTCCAAAAAAACATAAAAATGAGAAATAATTATTGATATTATGCATCTCCTCGTAAAGTGTTCATTGATTATTTTTTGTACTAACACTAATGGATAGACAATTTAATAACGAACATTTTTGTAGAATTATTTTTTTCAAAAGACCAAAATTCGATTTTATAAAGATTTTATTCTAAAATCTGGGCGTATTCACTACTGTAATTCATGCGCCACCAGTGCCGCTAGACCAATAGGAACGCTCATATCTCATGCCGATTTTTTGGTCAGGGTACCGTCTTAAGGCCATCGTTGCCGACATATAGTCGAGTAGCGTTGTGGCTGGACAAATAGAAGGATTTTCAGGAAAATATGGTAAATACAAAACCGGCTGGTCCCGTCCTATCCCTGAGGTTTTAATAATATCCGTTATAACAATCTCGATACCGTTTGTATTGATTTTAATATTACTTATTTTAATTAATGAAAAAGTTTGTACTCTGTGTGCAGTGCACAAACCCAGTAAAACAACAAGTTTTTTAGTTATTTTTTCTAAATTAAGCTGAATATGTGGAACCCATTCCGAAATATGGTCCAATACTATTTGAGGATCCCAAGTAGTTGAGTATTGAGGTAAAGATGGTCTTAGTTTAAATAAACCTTTAAGGACGCGTTTGACGCACTCGTCTGACGATAAGTGGTTTCCTATGAGCAAGGATAAAGCTGAACGGTGACTGTTAATCGTGCCGTAAGACTTTATCATATTGTTCAGTTAAAAAATTTACTATGTGAGGGATGGAACTCTCGAATACATTACACTGATTATCCTTGCAGTACTGCCACCACAACTTGTAACAAACGCTATATTGCTTCAGCGTACTTTCTGATAGTGAGGCGAGCATCAAACGCAGGGCCGCTGGCGGCGTACCGCGGCGGGAGAAAGCGAGCCTGAGAGCAGCGATGCTCCTAGGGAAAGCGTCTTGTGGAGCGGGTGTTGTTGTCTGAAATGCGACAATAGTAATTTTGGGTGCGGTTCTAAGACAACAATATCTCCAATTATTAGATCTCTTAACATCGGATACCAAGCTTGTGCAGGCCACATAGGGAAAACCAAGACACCGGTAGCTTTATCCTGTATAATTTTTTGGATGCAATTTAGCAACAGAGAAAATGGTGGGAAGGCATAAAATAGTTTTGGGTACCAACTTATCGTAAATGCGTCGACAGCTATTGCATCTGGGTCTTGTTTCCAGGACACGTAATCGTGACACTTGGCATTGATGCGAGAAGCGAATAAGTCAACCTCCGGTTGACCTAATCGTTTTACAATATATTTAAATGCAAATTGTGATAATTCCCATTCGACGTAGCTTTAAAACTCCTCAAAACCGAGAACACTTATATCTATACGATGTGTTTCTTTGTATTGTCCTGTCTTTCTTGTATTATGTCGTCTTGTGTACTAGTGTCTATCGCTATTGCTCGGTTTTTCCTTCGTTTATTTTTCTTTTCTTATTCTCCTTCTTGTTTTCTTTTGCGTTCTACAAGAATATATCATATAAATATTCATATGAGCCGACTATGTTAAAATCATTGTTTACCTAGTAGGGAGTGTTCCTCATTTTCGGTCACTTTGTGAAAGGATGATGGATCCCCCTCAGATATAGTTGTTAAAATTTCTGCAGAACTAAAATATAATTACAATGATAAATACACCGAAACAATCTATGCTATATCAGCTGGGGCAAAAAATAAAAGATGAACAAACCATAATAAAGGTTTTAACAGTGTCTCCTTTGCTGTCAGGCTGTCACTCAAACATCTAAAATAAAAACATCATGAGATGCTTATTTCATACAACAACCAAAATATGGCAATTATTATTTAAATTATTATTTTACGAACTATATTTTAAAATAATATTAATATTTTAATGTTTAAAAAAAATAGGTATTACTAAAACCAAAAGCAATAAATAGCCCACATGAAAACCATTTCCCCTGCCCAACCCCTCTCCCCGGTATCCGCGCCTGGTGGTGCCAAATATCACCCTACAACTAGCTGACCCGGCAAACTTTGTTTTGCCATAAAAAGACCAAACATTTATCTAACCTACCCTTTTTTTTTTTTTTTTTTTTGATCACGCTGGGAAAAAATGCATTACGCATACCCGCCCATTGGGGGAATGGGGACGGGCTATGTGGGACTCCCCGGAAAGTTCCGGTATACCCACTAAAATAACCCAGCGGCACTCCCGCATCGTCTCTGAGTGGAGGAGGACTGGGAAACTGGCAGAGCCTTTACGTCCAGTCCTCCGCCGACGACCGCCCGCCTTTACAGCGGGGCCTTCACGCCCCTCCCTTAGTGGAGGGGCCCGGGAATGACCACGTGCTCGGCCATTCCCGCCCGTCGAGGGTGGTGACCAGTGCAATGCAGACGAAAGGCGCCCCCGCGCCTGTCGCCCGCTAGTCACCACCAGGAGGTGGGAGGAGACGATCGAACAACCGCCTTCTCCCACCCCTTCTCCGCCTGCGGAGCGGTGGCGCGAGAGGATCATCCTCCCGCGCACGCTCCGCCGCCTCCTTTTGCGACATCACTACCTCGCAAAAGGAGGCAACCGCCGCCCAGGCCTCCTCACTCCCCAGCATGGAGTTGACCACACTGGGAAGTGAGAGGTCCTGCCCGACAACATCGATCAAGGCACGGCGCAGCTCCGCCCAGGCTGGGCACACCTCGAGGGTGTGCTGCGCCGTGTCCTCCTCCGCGCCGCAGTCGTGGCACGCCGGGGTTTCCTCCCTCCGGATCCGGTGCAGGTGCGTTCCGAAACAACCATGTCCGGACAACACCTGCACCAAACGGAATGAGAGGAAACCGTGGGGACGCTCGAGCCAGCCCTGCAAGACTGGACCGAGCGCGTCCAACGTCCGGCGGCCAAAGGTGGCGGTGGCGAGGTCCTCCGTCCAGTGGACGACTATCGCGTCCCTCGCCTCCCGCCGCACGGCCTCCCGCTCTTCTGCGGCGGGGCGCTCCCCGAGCGCCTTCCGCCGCGCCGTCCAATAGTAGACTTTGGCGAGCACCCATGCCTCCAACTCCCACGGAGGCGTACCCGCCAGAGCGCACGCCGCCGCGAAGCCTACCGACCGGTAGGCCCTCGCCACCCGCTGTGCAATGGCCCGTTGGGGCCTGCGGATGGCGGTCGCGTTCTCCCTCCTCTGGAGGGAGTCGGCCCAGATTGGGGCCCCGTAAAGGGCCATACTCTTTAAGATGCCGGCGTACAATCGCCGGCATCGCGCCTTGGGCCCCCCCAGATTTGGCAGGAGCCACGACAGGGCATCGGCGGCCTTCAGCAGGCGCGTCGACAGCCCACTGAAATGTGGGCCGAAGCGCCACCTGCTATCCAGCGTGAGGCCCAGATACTTCATCTGGGCCCCGACTTCGATCCTGACGCCCTCCACGACTATGTGGGCGTCAGGAGGGCAGCGCTGCCGAGGCCCGTGAAAGAACACGGCCTCGGTCTTGTTCAGCGCCACCCTCAATCCTAGCCGGCGGATCCTTTCTGCGACCAAGGATCCGCCAGCCGAGGCCAGACAGGCCGCTTCCCTGAAGTCCCTCCCCCGGGCAACGAGGAGAGTGTCATCAGCATAACATATGACACTCGTGCCCTGGAGGAGGGTGCCCCGCAGTAACCAATCAAAACCGATGTTCCACAGGGGGGGGGCCTAGAACCGACCCCTGTGGAACACCGGACTCCGCGCCGTACCTCCTGACCGTGGCCGTCTTGTCAACAAGGAGGACCTCTCGGTCCTCCAAGTAGCTGGCCAGGAGGTTCCGCAGGTATTGGGGCACTCCGTGGTACCGGAGTGCCTCCAATATTGTCGAGTGGGGCACGGAGTTGAACGCGTTGGCGATGTCGAATGACACCGCCAACACCCCGCCCCCCGACTCTACCGCCTCCTGCACTTGGCCCTTCAACAGGGCCAAGGCGTCGACCGTCGAACGCCCTTGTCGAAACCCGAACTGGGCGTCCGACAGGTCTGGCCCCACCCCCCGCAGATGGCTGTTGAGCCGGTCGGCGACTATCCCCTCGAACAATTTACCGACCTCATCGAGCAGAACGATGGGCCGGTATGCCGAGGGGGATATCTACCCTACCCTTTTTTTTTTTTTTTTTTTTGATAACGCTGGAAAAAAATGCATTACGCATACCCGCCCATCGGGGGAATGGACGGGCTATGTGGGACTCCCCGGGCAAGCCCGGTATACCCACTAAAATAAACCAGCGCACTCCCGCATCGTCTGTGTGGAGGAGGACTGGGAAACCGGCACAGCCTTTACGCCCAGTCCTCCGCCGACGAATGCCCACCACAATGGCGGGCCCCGCACGCCCCTCCCTCAGTGGAGGGGCCCGGGAATGACCGTGAGTGATCGGCCATTCCCGCCCGACGAGGGTGGCGATTGTGCAATGCAGACGACAGGCGCCCCCGCACCTGCCGCCCGCTAATCACCACCAGGGTGGGCGCAGGCGATCGTACAACCGCCCTCCCCCCCCCCACCGCTGCCTCCTTTTGCGACATGGCGTCCTCGCAAAAGGAGGCAACCGCCGCCCAGGCCTCCCCGCTCCCCAGCATGGATTTACCACACCGGGAAGCGAGAGGACCTGCCAAACACCTCAGGGCACGGCGCAGCTACGCCCCCGCTGGGCACACCTAGACGGTGTGCCGCGCCGTACCCTCCACCGCACTGGACCTAACGGTCCCCTCCTATGCGGCATCTTGCCAGAATCCGCGAAGGCCAGATGCCGCCCTCCGCGTGTGCGGCGAAGCGTCGAGAACGACACTCCGCCGCCTCCTCCAACCATTGACTTGTCCCTGCCGACCATCCCACGTCAAAAGAGGGTCGGCAACGACAAGTCACACCCTCCTCTTGGGCCCACCTCCCGCCCCCGAACCGCGGCCACCCCCACCCGCAGGAGAGATTCCGGGCTGCAGAGCCAGGTGCAGAGCGGGCAAAGCCCGGATGCAGAGCCGGGCAAAGCAGGGTGCAGAGCTGGTCAGTGCACTCGGGGAACTCAAACCGCACGAGTACCGAGTGCAAAGCCAGGTGCAGAGCGGGCAGAGCCGGTCACTGCAGAGCCGGGCAGTGCAGGGTGCAGAGCTGGGGTGCCCCGGGCGTTCCCTCCCGCAGGGGAAGGCGGCCCGCCCAGAGGCAAGGAAGTGAGCCCCACCGCTTACCTACCAAACCTAACCTACCCCACCCACCCCAACCTACCTACCCAGCCTACCCCTTCGCCGCATCTGGAGTGTCCTCTGCTATTCAGAGGAACACCCAGAGCGACGAGTCCCCCCCCTACCCCCCCGTCAGATATTCGCCATCGCCAACAAGAACCCACGAATGGGAAGTTATTGACGGTGCCCAGGGTGCACCAGCCCAACGGGTTGCTCTTCTCCCCGGACGTATCCGAAAGAGACCAGCAACCAACTAGGCCAACGTGGAGGTTACCTGACCCGCACCCCATATCTACCCTACCCTTTTTTTTTTTTTTTTTTTTTTTTTGATCACGCTGGGAAAAAATGCATTACGCATACCCGCCCATTGGGGGAATGGGGACGGGCTATGTGGGACTCCCCGGAAAGTTCCGGTATACCCACTAAAATAACCCAGCGGCACTCCCGCATCGTCTGTTTGGAGGAGGACTGGGAAACTGGCACAGCCTTTACGCCCAGTCTTCCGCCGACGACCGCCCGCCTTTACAGCGGGGCCTTCACACCCCTCCCTTAGTGGAGGGGCTCGGGAATGACCACGTGCTCGACCATTCCCGCCCGACGGGGTGGTGACTAGTGCAATGCAGACGAGAGGCGCCCCCGCGCCTGTCGCCCGCTAGTCACCACCAGGTGGTGGGAGGAGACGATCGTACAACCGCCTTCTCCCACCCCTTCTTCGCCTGCGGAGCGGCGGCGCGAAAGGATCGTCCTCCCGCGCACGCTCCGCCGCCTCCTTTTGCGAAATCACGACCTCGCAAAAGGAGGCAACCGCCGCCCAGGCCTCCTCACTCCCCAGCATGGAGCTGACCACACTGGAAAGTGAGAGGTCCTGCCCGATCACATCTTTCAGGGCACGGCGCAGTTCAGCCCAGGCTGGGCACACCTCGAGGGTGTGCTGCGCCGTGTCCTCTGCCGCGCCGCAGTCGTGGCACGCCGGGGTTTCCTCCCTCCGGATCCGGTGCAGGTGCGTTCCGAAACAACCATGTCCGGACAACACCTGCACCAAACGGAACGAGAGGAAACCATGTGGCCGCTCGAGCCAGCCTTGCAAGACAGGACCGAGCGCGTCCAGCGTCCGGCGTCCAAAGGCGGCGGTGGCGAGGTCCTCCGTCCAATGGAGGACGATAGCGTCCCTCGCCTCCCGCCGCACTGCCTCCCGCTCTTCCGCGGCGGGGCGCTCCCCGAGCGCCTTCCGCCGCGCCGTCCAATCGTACACTCTGGCGAGCACCCATGCCTCCAACTCCCAGGGAGGGGTGCCCGCCAGAGCGCACGCCGCCGAAAAGCCCACTGAGCGGTAGGCTCTCGCCACCCGCAGTGCAATGGCCCTTTGGGGCCTGATATCTACCCTACCCTTTTTTTTTTTTTTTTTTTTTTTTGATAACGCTGGAAAAAAATGCATTACGCATACCCGCCCATCGGGGGAATGGACGGGCTATGTGGGACTCCCCGGGCAAGCCCGGTATACCCACTAAAATAAACCAGCGCACTCCCGCATCGTCTGTGTGGAGGAGGACTGGGAAACCGGCACAGCCTTTACGCCCAGTCCTCCGCCGACGATTGCCCACCATAATGGCGGGCCCCGCACGCCCCTCCCTCAGTGGAGGGGCCCGGGAATGACCGTAAGTGATCGGCCATTCCCGCCCGACGAGGGTGGTGATTGTGCAATGCAGACGACAGGCGCCCCCGCACCTGCCGCCCGCTAATCACCACCAGGGGGTGGGCGCAGGCGATCGTACAACCGCCCTCTCCCACCCCCACCGCTGCCTCCTTTTGCGACATGGCGTCCTCGCAAAAGGAGGCAACCGCCGCCCAGGCCTCCCCGCTCCCCAGCATGGATTTACCACACCGGGAAGCGAGAGGACCTGCCACACAACCTCCTCCTCAGGGCACGGCGCAGCTACGCCCCCGCTGGGCACACCTAGACGGTGTGCCGCGCCGTACCCTCCACCGCGTTGGACCTAACGGTCCCCTCCTATGCGGCATCTGGCCAGAATCCGCGAAGGCCAGACGCCGCCCTCCGCGTGTGCGGCGAAGCGTCGAGACCGACGCTCCGCCGCCTCCTCCCACCATTGACTTGTCCCTGCCGACCATCCCACGTCAAAGGAGGGTCGGCAACGACAAGTCACTACCTCCTCGTGGGCCCACTTCCCGCCCCCGAGCCGCAGCCACCCCCACCCGCAGGAGAGATTCCGGGCTGCAGAGCCAGGTGCAGAGCGGGCAAAGCCCGGATGCAGAGCCGGGCAGTGCAGGGTGCAGAGCTGGGGTGCCCCGGGCGTTCCCTCCCGCAGGGGAAGGCGGCCCGCCCAGAGGACTTGCTAGAATTAAATTAGATAAGTAGAAATAACAAAAATATATTATCATTACTATGCATATTATTATTATCAATTAAAATGTCAAAATCAAAATAAAATAAATACAATAGTTCAGAAACAAACTTCGCCACTACATTAGAGTTATTATGTTTTCTCCATTAGAAACTCAGCAATACTATAGAAACATTTGGCTGCTAAATACTCCTTTAGTTTTTTCTTAAATAGGTTAGTAACAGTTATATCTCTGAGTGCTTGTGGTAGGTGGTTAAATATACGTGGTGCCATACAGAAAACACTTTTATGCATTAGTGCTGTATTCGATCGTTTCACACACAATCTGTGCTTATATTTATCACGCCGGTTGCGGTTATCAATATCTGATAGTTTCTTAAACAAATGCGGGTTAGATTTTATGAAAATTGCAATTTCAAATATGTAGAGTGATGGCAGGGTTAAAATTTTATGTTTTGCAAAAAATGGCTTGCATGAGTTGGTTGTTTTTAAACCGAACATGGCTCTAATGCACCTCTTCTGTAACCTGAATATTAACTCTTTGAGGGTTGCGTTCCCCCAGAAAATAATACCAAATCTCAGGAGATGACCAACTATGCCATGATACGCCGTGAGTTTGGCATCTACACCTAGAACAGGAGCGATTTTGTAGAGCATATAGGCGGATTTACTCAGTCGCTTGCTTAACTCCTCTAAATGTGGTTTCCAGTTTATTTTTTTATCTATTGTGAGTCCTAAGAACTTACTCACATCCACTTTACTTATCTTTTTGTTATTGTTATGAATATTCAAGTTATTATTAATATTTAAACGCTGACTAAATAACATTAATTTTGTTTTATCGATATTTATTTTTAGATTATTATTACTTAGCCAGGTAACAATGGAATTAACTGTATTATTTATTTCAGCTTCATAATTTTGATTATCAGTACATTTAATTGTTACGGTGCTATCATCGGCAAAAAGTGACATTGGGTTATTTGTTACATTCGGTAGATCATTAATATAAATTATGAATAGTAAAGGGCCTAGGACACTCCCTTGTGGAACGCCGTACATGACTGATTTGTGTTTAGATGTAAATATCTGCTCTTCTCTAGTCACATAATTGTATTGACTTATTTCAACATATTGTTGCCGGTTTCTAAGGTATGACTCAATTAACTGCAAAACGTTTCCCCTGATTCCGTAAGCATCCAATTTATCCAGTAATATTTTATGGTCCACGCAGTCAAATGCCTGCGTCATGTCGCAGAACACTGAACACACTGGACTCTTTTTATCAACATTTTCCACTACATTGTTTAGGAAATCATAGATTGCCATATTTATTGTCTTACTTTTTCTAAATCCTTTTTGGTCATCTGTCAAAATGTTAATTTTTTCTAAAAAATTATATATTTATACATATAGATATTTTTCGAATACTTTTCATAATATGGGTACAAGCGCTATTGGTCTATATGACTCCATTGACATCTTATCGGTTTTTTTCAGAAGTGGTTTTATAACGGCAATTTTGAGGTATTCTGGGTATATACCTTCAGTTATGCATTGGTTTAAAATATGGCTTAGAGGTTTACTGATGATGTCACCGACTTCTTTAATTACATGTGTGGAAATACCATCATGTCCTACACTCTTTGTATTTTTAAGTGATTTAATAATCTTTGATATGTCATGGTGGCTACTTGGTAGCATAAATATGGAGTTGTTAGTTTTGGTTATATTTTGTATATTTAGAATAGGTTTGACTTTTTCTATAAAAAAATATTTAAAGCTTTTGCTATTTCAGTTGGATTAGTTTCAATTTTATCACCTACTTGAAGTTGCGTAATAGCCTCCTTCGGTACATTCACTTTGTAACTGTTAATAATTTCCCATGCAGTTTTTACTTTGTTTATTGATGTGTTGATCTTATGTGTATTTTGAGCGCGTTGGGTCAGTTTAATAATTTTTTTGTACGTAGTAGAGTATTTTTTAAATTTATCTCTACCTGCGTCACTGGGGTGCAGTCTATACCGCCATAGCAGTGTCCTTTTCTTTTTGCTACAAAGTCTTATTCCACGTAGACCCATTGTGGTTTCCTATATGATTTAACTAAGACTCTTTTGATTGGAAAACATAGTTCATAGAAACACAAGAATGTCTCTATAAAAACGTTGAATGCTTTATTTGGATCTTTGAATTCATAAACTTCAGAGAAACTAATATTCTTTAGACAGTCATTAAATTTGTCCACATTCTCTCGATTGTAATCCCTACGATATTAATATGCCATTGGTTAATCAAACTTTTTTTTTTAACTGGACACTTTAGTATTTGGCCGGTATGGTCGGAAAGGGCAAGGTCCACTACCTCAGACTTACATTTATTTCCTAGATTGTGTGCAAAATTATCAATACATGTACCACTTTTCAGCCTAGTAGGCTGATCTACTTGCAGCTTAAGATTCGAGTTAAGTAGGCGACATTCTAATTCTAATGTAGTGCTATTTCGCTTTAACATGTCAATATTAAAATCCCCACATAATACAATATTTCTTTATTTCATTTTATTAACAAAGTTTAACAATTTTTCTAACTGCTCAAAAAATGTATTTAGATTCTTCGAATTTGGAACTCTATAAATACATACTATAATGGTATTACTTTGTGTCATTTCAATTGCACAACAATCGAACAAGCCACTAATTGAGAGTTTGCTAATATCTGTAATTTCCTTCCATTGATAGCCCTTTTTAGGGTTCCGTACCCAAAGGGTAAAAACGGAACCCTATTACTGAGACTCCGCGGTCCGTCTGTCTGTCTGTCTGTCTGTCTGTCTGTCTGTCTGTCACCAGGCTGTATCTCATGAACCGTGATAGCTAGACAGTTGAAATTTTCACAGATGATGTATTTCAGTTGCCGCTATAACAACAAATACTAAAAACAGAATAAAATAAATATTACAGTGGGGCTTCCATACAACAAACGTGATTTTGTCGCCGTTTTTTACGATAATGGTACGGAACCCTTCGTGCGCGAGTCCAACTCGCACTTGGCCGGTTTTTTTTTACCATTATACAAGAACCCCCTCTTTTACTGTCCTTTCTCGCGTAAATGCTCAGTTACACAAATGACGTCAATGTTTATGTTCTTTGCAATTAAATCCTCTACACATACCGTCAGTTCATCAGATTTTCCGATGAGACCTGCAATATTCTGATGCATAACATAAAGATGTTTACTAAAGAAAAAACTTAGCTTCATATGCTTGAGCACTGGCAGTTATATTTGCTTCTACAAACTCTGAACTATACTGATTTATGTCATGCATAAGAACTTTTAGGTCTTGAAAAATAGTTCGCATGCCATTGTTATTTAGTTTCCCGTTTCGTCTATTGAACATTGTGTGGTCATACAACAAATTCCTGTTAGAATCTAGAAAATACGCATGTTCGTGAGCCAATACATCGAGATAAAGTAGACTATTAAAATGTTCTATCCTCCAATTAAACAAATTTACATAGTTGCCACATTTGTAGGTCGGTGCACAGATAACAATATTAGTGTGTTTTAATTTATGTTTATCCCAAACTCCTTCTCCTTCTCCTCCTAGTGAGAATATATTAGACCTACTTCTATCTATGGTTCTCAATTTAATTTCCAATAATGATAAAAATTTACCGTCCAACGTAGCAAGTAAACTCTCTCAAATCGTTCTTCTTATCAACAATGTATTGTGTCCGAATAATGCAATGGAACAGTAAAAGCATTAAAAATAAAAAGCATGAACTTCTACATTTAATCTCAAAATTTTCTCCTTCCGTGATGGCCATCTCGGAGACATGGTTAGTCCCTGGATTCCTTTTTAGGGTTTCGGGATATGCCTGTCTGCGTGATTATAGAGATGATGGGTATGCTGGGTGTGCCTTATTGATTAGGCGATCCCATACATACTCACAAAGTACTCTCCCAACTCACAGTCGCAACATCAATGCAGTAGCAGTTAGAACTTTAAATACAACCTTTCTATCAATTTATATTCCACATCTCCACACTTCCCTTGGTCCAGAACTACACTCCATTATTGCTTCCCTTCCTTCTCCAGTCATTGTAATGGGGGATTTTAACTCTCACCATGTTTCATGGGGTTCAAGCCATTGTGACTCTTTTTCCTCAATTATTTTAGATATACTGGATGACAACAGCCTTTGCATACTTAATGATGGCTCCCCTACTCGAAGAGTTCTTCCTTCCCAAGACCCAAAAAGTGTAGTAGACCTCACTTTTTGTTCTCCTGTTCTATCTTCACTTCTTTCGTGGAATATTTCTGATTGCTCTTATGGTAGTGATCATTACCCTATCATAATCTCTTTTCCTCCTCGGTCTCATTGTCAAAATTCTCCCTCTCCTCTCTTAAAATATAGACTATCAAAAGCTCTCTCTCAGATTCTCTCCCTCCTCTAGTTAATGAGAATCCTTGTAAGAAAGTATTTTTCTTGCCTTACTCACCAACTAGCTCAAGGGTAGGTGATCAGCATGAGACTATGTAGGGTATGGTTTCGCATGAAGTTATGAAGTTGACTGAAGTAAAAGTCACAGAGTTTGGTCAACTAGTTTAATTCTTGAACATACAATCCGTCATCACAATTTCTTGAGGTTAAACAAGTACAATGAAACTTACTTTTATATCGGATACAATTTACCCATTATTTCCAATACCGGAGGTATGATGTCTCAAGCAGTATCATTCGCCTGAGAAGCTATAATCAAGCCTCGTGCAAGCTAAAATGTCATTTGTGTTCGGTACCAAATGCTGGAGTTCAACTGCTGTTTTCTTCAGGAATTGTAGTCATATGTGTAGTTGTAGTTAGATATAGTTGACCATTTTCTTATTTATTTAGGTAATAATACAAATTAATCCTAGAGTGCCAGCTATTGCTGACACATTTATTATTTATATTTAGGGCTTGTTCCCTGCCGCCTGCGAGACATGCAGATCGTTTCTTTTCATCAAAGTTTTTATCAAGTGTACTGTCCCAATACTTCCAATGAAAAAAAAATTGTCATTCTTGTCAGTCATAGACATTGAAGGTTTTCCTTTATGTAGATATTTTAAATAAGTTAATCATTTATTATTTTAGTGTTGAATTGTGTGTTTGTTGAATTAAATTGATACACACAAATTGTTATTTTATTATATCATTTTATATAACTGCAGATAGCAACGCCATCCAGTATCACGCAATGATCAACTGGTGACACACCCATGCCAAGCTGGTTCTCATCTTTAGCACAAGATGTCGCTTTGATATAAAAATAATCGTTACATCCTCTAAGCGCATATGATACATTTGTGGATACCATTTTGTCTGCTGCGGACAACCGTATCCCTGTAAAAAAGAAAAGGTCATTTAAAGTATCTCCTCCTTGGTGGAACTCTGAGTGTACAGCGATTGTACACAAAAGAAATGAAGCTGTGAAAAAGTATAAAACTTATATGTCGATAGAAAATTATCTTTCTTACCAGCATATAGCAGGATATATATACACGGAGGTTGCTGTCATCAAAAAAAGGCAAGGTTGGTTTACCTTTTGTGAATCATTGTCTCCACGTACTCCTGCTTCTATAGTCTGGAAACAGATTAAGAGATTCCGAGGATCACTTGTGACTGAAAACTTATCCACAAATGATCCTGATTTATGGATTGATTCATTTGCGGACAAACTAGCCCCCCCTTCCGTCCCATTCATTGACTCACTCCCCATTCATTCCGCACCTATGATTTCACATGACAGAATGGACTCTCCATTTTCAATGAATGAGCTTCATAGGGCCCTTGATGGTTTAGTGGACTCCGCTCCAGGAATAGATGGAGCTCTTTACTCTTTTCTGTGTAAGGCAAATGAAAAAGCAAAAGCAACCTTCCTCAGACTAATAATTTTTTTTTTTGATCAAGGCCTAATCCCAGAACCATGGAAAACACAAATAATCATCCCTCTTCTTAAACCAAGAAAGGATCCTTCAGATCTAAATTCTAGAAGACCTATTGCTCTGTCCTCTATTTTTTCTAAAGTCATGGAACATTTACTACGGAACCGATTGGAGTGGCTGCTAGAGAGCAAAGGTATTCTGGCTAAGAGTCAATTTGGTTTCAGAAAAGGCATGGGCACCATGGATAATCTCAGTTTATTAACAACAGACATACAGTTAGCTTTTGGTAGAAAGGTGTACCTTATAGTAGTCTTTTTAGATATTTCATCTGCTTATGATAATGTCCTGCTTCCGGTTCTCAGGAAGAAACTTCTACAGCTGAGTGTCCCTGAGAAGATGGTTAGGTTCATCTGCAATCACTTGATGGCTAGAACCATCATAATCAGAACTCCAAATGGCTCCCTTTCTCCCAGAGTTATCTGGAGAGGTCTTCTTCAAGGTTTGGTGCTCAGTCCCTTATTATATAATCTCTACACATATGATCTCGAACAATCAGTTAATAATTTCTGTAAGGTACTTCAATATGCGGATGATCTGGCACTATATTCTTCATCTCTTTCTGGTATAGAAGCTGCTGGTAAGCTCAACACTGCTCTTAAATACTTAGGGGACTGGCTATCCGACCATGGATTATCTCTGTCCGTTACTAAAAGTTGTGCTGTGATCTTTACGAGAAAAAGAATACTCCCATTAGTCAATATTATTTTTAACGGCGAGGAAATCCCTTTAAATGACCAGGTAAAATTGCTAAGTATCATTCTAGACTCTAGAATGACTGGGGTTCCTCATTCCAGTTACATTGCCCAGAAATGTGAAAAAGGAATAAATTGTTGTGATTTTGATATTAAAAACGTTAATTTGATTAAGTGCTGTGATTTTGATATTAAAAACGGTAATTTGATTATATATTAAATAAATAAGTAGTGATTCTGAACGACACTTCACCGCCATTTGCAACTTTATTAAAAAAATATTAGAGGGTAAACGAATAAAAGAACGGGATGGCGGGGAAGTGCCGCGGCGAACGCATAATGGCCGCTTTGGCAGTTTTTTGTTAACAGTGTTAGCGAGAGGTCAAGTTGAGACGAACATTTATACTAGATAAATCAGTACCTATCGCTCTTTGTCTACAACTTAAGCATTGTGGTGCCTAATTAAAGGACAATTAATCAACTGAAATAAGGTGTATCATTTCAATTCAGAAGTGTGCGTAGCCCGCGCGCCATGTCGGACGAAAACAGTAAGTAATTTTGAATATCCTTGTTATCAGACAGTTACATGGCAATATATTAGTGATCGCTTAAGTAGGTACACGAAAACGGCGGTAACGTTGCGCTTGGTTAGAGCATTATAGCAATTGTATGACTACTTGTAATTTAACGAATTGTGAAGTGAAGTTGTACGTGTACCTACTTCATGAGATAAAATGTGCTGCTTAAAGAACTATCTAACGGCCACGTAGGTGTGCTGTTCAGTATGAGTGCGGCCACGTAGGTGTGCTGCTTATAAAATGAGCTAACGGACACGAAGGTGTGCTGTTATGCGTCAGTGCGGCCACGTGGTTGTGCTGCTTATAGAACTATCTAACGGCCACGTAGGTGTGCTGTTCAGTATGAGTGCGGCCACGTAGGTGTGCTGCTTATAAAGTGAGCTAACGGACACGAAGGCGTGTTGTCTAGCGTGAGTGCAGCCGTGTGGGCGTGCTGCTTATAGAGTGAGCTAACGGCCATGAAGGTGTGCCGTCTAGCGTGAGTGCGGCCGCGTAGTTGTGCTGCTTATAGAGTTAACGGCCACGTAGGTGTGCTGATTAGCGAGTGTGGCCGCGAAGGTGTGCCTCAAAGTCGAAAGTCGTAAGTCGAAAGTCAAAAGTCGAAAGTCAAAAGTCGATAGTCAATAGTCGATAGTCGATAGTCAATAGTCGATAGTCAATAGTCGAAAGTCGAAAGACAAAAGTCGAAAGTCAAAAGTCAAAAGTCAAAGTCAAAAGTTTAAAGTCAAAAGTTTAAAGTCAAAAGTTTAAAGTCAAAAGTCAAAGCGAGTGGTTCTTAGGAAAGAACATAAAATGCGCTTAACAATTTCAGATGAGGCGAGTCATACGCCGAAACGTCCCAGGCGCAAACGAAGGCGGCGTTTGGCACCAGAGGAAGCCGACGAGACTCCTGCACGGCGGAGCCGAACAGGACTAACTGCCGATGAACTGCTGAAGATAGTGTCTGCGCTGCAAGGCGTACCAAGTAAGAGTACTTCATCCAATAATGTAGTTCCGGAATTCGACCCCAACAATAAAGCACAGGATGTCGAACGCTGGCTGAGAAAGGTGAATGAGTGCGCAGAAATCTATTCTTGGGATGAGAAGCAGATAATTCACTATGCATTGCAAAAGTTACGCGGTTTAGCCAAAACTTGGTACGAGTCCCTTCCGTCACTTAGTTACTCGTGGGAGGTGTGGCAAAGTAATATGATGAAAGCTTTTCCAAATGACGTAAATTATGGTTAATTGTTAGACGAAATGCTCAACCGAAAATCTCGCACGGACGAAACCCTTAGAGACTATTTCTACGAGAAATTAACGCTATTGAGTAGGTGCGAGATTGTCGGTCGCAAGGCAGTTGACTGTACGCGCAATCTATACAAGCTACCACGTATTTTTTTACAAAACGTCTTAGCTTGGGGAACCAGTACCGGCTTTGAATGCGTTCCAAAGTCTTGGCAAACCCAAAATGTCCAATTTCGTCGTGGTTCGCCCTACAAATCTGCCACCTGCCATCTTTGGCATTACTTTCCGACCAGAAATGATAATTGTATCGACCACGTTATATTAAAATCTAATAAAATTACAAAGGTGATTGTCCTAGAATCGCACATCACCGATCACCTACCCTTTCTGGTGGAGATTGATGATACAGGTCCAGCGCAGTATTCTGTACCTGCGTATAAAATCCCAAAAATTGATTACCCCAATGTTATAAAAGATATCGAATCTCAAGATTTTTCCCAAGTTACAAACACGGACGACCCTAACACATCTGCCATCCACCTAATCGATATCGTCCAAATGATAATAAAGAAACACACCAAAATAGTTAATGTTCCCAAAAGAGTAAGAAACCTAAAGCCATGGATTACTCCAGGTCTATTACGTTGCATTCGTCACCGAGATAAACTCCATAAACAGGCTCGCAATTTGCCCTGCAGTGATATCTTACAGATCTCATATAGACGCTACCGGAATTTTTGTAATAGTCTTCTTAGAAAACTTAAAACAGCTCACGAAAAATTTGAATTGGAAAAAGCCATACATAACCCTAAAACACTATGGAATAAAATTAAAGAGATTACAAATACTAAAAAAGATATGTTCTCCTCCTTTTAAAACTTTTAAAAACACATCCTGATCCAAATACTGCAGTTGATCATGTATGTAAGTTTTTTGCCAATATAGGCAAAGACCTAGCCTCTAAAATAACACCCTCCTCGCAGCCACTTACTCCACAAAGAACGTCGCACCCGAACTCTTTTCTGCTTCTTGAGGTTGACAGTAAAATAAATAAAAATAAAATAAATAAATAAAAATCGTTTATTTTCAGGTATGACACCCATAAATTTACAACTACAAAATTACTAAAATCCTAAAATGAGACAAGATTTTACACATTTAAAAATAATCATAAAATAAAAATTATCCAATTTAGGTAACCAAAAACAATTACATTTTAAAATAATCAAACACACATTTAAAAACATTCATAAAATTATACGAATTCTGAAATAATCAAACAAATAACATAATTAAAATAATCAAATTTTAATCAGATAATACACTCAGATCAAATATAATACAACACATATGTGACATGGTTACATGGTCGTTTTATATACCGGCAGTTCAAAGAGACCATGTTAATTTTCAATACTATAAAGTACAGGACGCTTATTTTGATCTGTACTAACGCGTCTTTCTTTATACCTTCTGTACAGCACACCACGAGGCCAGAACTTTGCGTCTAGGAAGATGGATTCCTGTTCTTGTTCTATTGTAATTTTGAATGAAGAAAAAGCCGTATCTTTCTGTTGAGCGGACAGTTGAAATAGCTTGTATAGAATTGGAGCAGTTTATTGTATTAAGTGTATACAGACCCCCTTCAGGATTGTATGACTGCTTTGAAAAGGTAATGGATTAAGTGTTACACAAGATTTGTAACACTAATAAATCCATTATAACTTGTGGTAATTTTAATGTTAATTTGTTGGAAAACTCAGGTTCTTGTAGTAAAATAATAAGTCTGTTTCAGTCCTACAATCTTGTAAACCTATTTTTGGAGCCCACAAGAATAACCCCTACTAGTGCCACATGCTTAGATAATATTTATACTAATGTTGTACCAGTCCACAAAGAAATTATAAATTTACTAGATTCTGATCATTGCGGGCAGAGGATTACTATACCAATCCAAAACAACAAAACTGCAAGTCGCTTGAAAGCTTTTAAAGTTAAACTTATTGATAAATTACCAATTTTGCCAATTCATGCTGAACCTAATCATCAATATGATGATTTTTTTAGTATATACTGTAAACAATTTAATTCCACCTTTATTCCCAAGACAATCTCCGTTAATGGTAATGCATCATTCAGTGATTGGGCTACCATTGGTATTCATAAAAGTAGAACACGGCTTTATGAGCTGTACGATGAAAGGACTTATGTAAACACTGCTGAATTTAATTTATATGTTAGAAATTATTCAAAATTATTTAAAAAAGTTTGTTTTTTGGCCAAGTCGCGTTATTTGAGTTCGAAGATTAAAAACAGTAGTAATGTTATTAAAACGACTTTGAATATTATAAATAGTGAAACGGGAGGATCTGGTAACCGAAATATTGACTACAGCCTGTCTATTAATGACAACATCATAAAATCAGACTCACAAGTCGCACTGGCCTTTGAAAATTTCTTTTCAGATATTCCCGTTTCTACTAAAAAATAAATAAAAATAAAAAAAATAAAAATAGCTTTATTCATTCCATACATGCATTTCATTTCTTTATAGTAATCGCTTGTTCAATTGGTAAAATAAAAGTAATAATAAAATCAATCTTTCATGTGTCTTGATATGAATCAATTAATATTAAATAATTTAAACATTCAAATATTGCTATGATGTCAATAAATATAGAATCAAATTAGAAATTTAAATACAGAAGTATCAAATCAAAATTGAACACTAAATCTGAAATCATATTTAAATTAGATATTAGAATTGATAGTTCAATTAAATAAATATATTTTTTTTATTAAATTAGATATTGAAATTTGATTATCAAATTATCACATTAGATGCTCGCGTTGGCATTAGCCGGGCCGTCTATTGCCAACGCGAGCATCGTCCAAAAGCTTGTTGTTTCATCCAGCGCAATGCTTGAAAAAGAGGCAAAGCGAAAAGAGAGAGATAGCGCCTGAACGCTCGGTTGTCATTCGGTAACTTCCGCCGCTCAGTCGCGGGCGCTCGCCGCCGGTCGGCCGGCCGCTCGTGTGAGTGAGTGAGCGACCCACTCATTCATGAATTCATGATAATAATATCGCATCGCGCGCTAGTACATTTAGTACGGACGTAGCCCTTGGCCCGGGGATGCGTTTTACCAATCTAGGTACCGTACATGCGCAATTTTTTACTGTATGTAAATTATTTAAAATATATTAGTTTTGTCGTAATTTATGTAGGATATCTACATAAAGTACGAAAAAGTAAAGGTACCTAAATCATTTATTCTGCTTATGGAATAGCACAAGCAGAACACATTATTATTATTTCATCTAACAAGGCAGTATTGAGGCAGCTAACATTAGTAGGTACAATAACAATGTACGTAGGTACCTACGACGTACAGGCGGTTGATCAAATAAAGTAGTCTGATTACAGTTTGGCATTTTTATTGATTATACTTATCGAAAAATTCATAACCAAATCGAGAAGATTTCGATTTCCGAAAACAGACATTCAAACATCATTTATTTTTTTATCTTTTGAAGTCCTTATGGATGTCCTTCACCCTGGGGCAAACGAAGGGTTTTTTTTTTTAATCGATGTCGCACTCTATGTAGTTCTTCCTGTATCGTGGGTGAGTTTACAAACATCCCACATACACAACTACACAAGACACCCAGACCCGAAACATCTCATATTAGTTCCTTGCGGTAATCGAACCCGCGACACGCAGCACAGCAGTCGATCGCTCAACCACTACGCCAAACGTGTCGTCAATTCGACACGTATTTATGTAATATTATTGGAACTGCACAATATTCACATAACATAATTATATATTCTTCTAAAAATGTGTGCCAATTTTCATTGCATATTTGTATGTATGTATGTTTTCCACGCATTTCTCCGAAACTAATTGTCGGATCGTGATCATTCTTTTTATGCTAAGTATCTCTCAAATTAGGGAAAAGGGAGCATACAACCGTACTCCTTAGCGACAAACAGCACGAATTTGTCAATTGAGTTATAGGTTTTTTATCAATCCTTTAGGTACCTTACTATAGAACTTACTGATTTTAGTGATGGTGTACTAAAACTATAAAGAGCGAAATAAAAACATTTTCACAAAAAAATAAATCGACTGCGAAAGAAAAAACACTAAAAAGTACAAAAAAACTTTAGTTTCAGCAGTCGTCAGTAATAAGTAGTAGTAGTACCTATAAATTTTAGCTTCCTCAATACCTGCGTCAATACAGACTGAGATAAATAAATAATAATGTGTTCTGCTTGTGCCACTCCATAAGCAGAATAAATTATTCAGGTACCTATACTTTTTCGTACTTTATGTAGGTATCCCACATAAATTACGACGCACATGGTTGTTGTGTTAGTTGGCGTTGTGCGTGTCGCGGGTTCTATTCCCGCACGGAAAAAATATTTGTATGGCCTATAGATAATTGTTCCGGATCTGGGTGTCATTGACAAAATACCTATAATAACTAAATGTACATTCGTGCTGTTTGTTGCTATGGAGTTCGGTTGTATGCTCCATATTTTAAAAATATTGATGGACCGATTTTGAATAAACTTGCACTAATCCCTAAGTTGAGAGATACTCAATGCAACACAAAAAGAATGATAACGATCCGATAAGTAGTTTCGGAGAAATGCGTGGACGAACATACATACATACAAACATACATACACTTATGATATTTTGCACACGTGTTTAGAAGCCCAGATAGCGTAACTTATTATGTGAATATTGTGCAGTTCCAATAATATTACATCCATACGTATCAAATTGACAATCTCTTTATTTTTGAAGTCGGTAAATAAATAAATTCTGTTTATTTTTTGTTTGTTTTAGTGGTCTAAAACCATCTGTGCTTTATTGCCATAATGAAACCGGTTTGGGCATTGACATATATATTTGCATTTAGGTCACAACGGTTGGATGGTTTCAAGCTCTGTAACGGACGTAGGAACAAACAATTTTTGTGTTTTATATATTAGGACAAATGGCTACCAAAAATTATTTTTTTATTCCTTTGGAAGTCCCCATGGATGTCCTCAGCCCTGGGGCAAGCGAAGGGGTCTGTCAAAGTCTAACTGAATAAAACCACACGGTGTTTTGCAGGTACCTTCGGCCGGGGCGCTGGAGTGTTTGCGCTTTTAGTCACGCTCCCCCGGCCAGTTATTGGCCATGGTTACTTTTTGGTCTGGTTACGTCTGGTTGGCGTAACAAGTTTTCTTCTTCCATACCGCCCCGTCTTCTGACACTCTATCACTAACTCCCTTTTCTTTCATATCACTCTTCATAAAGTCCATCCATCTTTTCTGTTGCCGTCCCCTCTCTCTCCATATTTGTAATCACACGCAACAGGCTCGGATGGTGTCCTTGGTCGACCATGGGTCAGCAACAGTATAATTGCAGTACATAAGCGAAAAGTGCTAAAATCGTCAATTTGAGTATGCAGACGACAGCACAGTTGCATAGAGGTACTTGTCCAACGCTAGGGCGAGATCCGGTCTCTTCGTAAGACTATGGTGAAGCGCTTGAACCAGTCCTTGACGACGGGGAGGTCGACACGCAGGTGGCAGCATGGCGGGCGCTGTGTGCGCCGTAAACTGACACGTCAATGCCGCTCGCACATAACGTATGTTTGATCCACCTGCTTACCAGTCTGTGCTGTCGCGTTCTTATAAGGACGCTTCACAGTAATTAAGAGGTGATCTGTGTCTGAAGGCCTTAAGGCGGTTCCCCGAGCAAAACGCCGCGTTTTTTGTGCTGTTTTTAGGAGCTATCTACTCGTTATTTAAAAAGAAATATCAATTAATAAAAATACATTAAATTTCTACATAATATTGATTCTAAAATGGTAGATTTAGTTTTTTTTTAAATGTTGTATATATTTCACTAATCTACTTCCAAAAAAACATAAAAATGAGAAATAATTATTGATATTATGCATCTCCTCGTAAAGTGTTCATTGATTATTTTTTGTACTAACACTAATGGATAGACAATTTAATAACGAACATTTTTGTAGAATTATTTTTTTCAAAAGACCAAAATTCGATTTTATAAAGATTTTATTCTAAAATCTGGGCGTATTCACTACTGTAATTCATGCGCCACCAGTGCCGCTAGACCAATAGGAACGCTCATATCTCATGCCGATTTTTTGGTCAGGGTACCGTCTTAAGGCCATCGTTGCCGACATATAGTCGAGTAGCGTTGTGGCTGGACAAATAGAAGGATTTTCAGGAAAATATGGTAAATACAAAACCGGCTGGTCCCGTCCTATCCCTGAGGTTTTAATAATATCCGTTATAACAATCTCGATACCGTTTGTATTGATTTTAATATTACTTATTTTAATTAATGAAAAAGTTTGTACTCTGTGTGCAGTGCACAAACCCAGTAAAACAACAAGTTTTTTAGTTATTTTTTCTAAATTAAGCTGAATATGTGGAACCCATTCCGAAATATGGTCCAATACTATTTGAGGATCCCAAGTAGTTGAGTATTGAGGTAAAGATGGTCTTAGTTTAAATAAACCTTTAAGGACGCGTTTGACGCACTCGTCTGACGATAAGTGGTTTCCTATGAGCAAGGATAAAGCTGAACGGTGACTGTTAATCGTGCCGTAAGACTTTATCATATTGTTCAGTTAAAAAATTTACTATGTGAGGGATGGAACTCTCGAATACATTACACTGATTATCCTTGCAGTACTGCCACCACAACTTGTAACAAACGCTATATTGCTTCAGCGTACTTTCTGATAGTGAGGCGAGCATCAAACGCAGGGCCGCTGGCGGCGTACCGCGGCGGGAGAAAGCGAGCCTGAGAGCAGCGATGCTCCTAGGGAAAGCGTCTTGTGGAGCGGGTGTTGTTGTCTGAAATGCGACAATAGTAATTTTGGGTGCGGTTCTAAGACAACAATATCTCCAATTATTAGATCTCTTAACATCGGATACCAAGCTTGTGCAGGCCACATAGGGAAAACCAAGACACCGGTAGCTTTATCCTGTATAATTTTTTGGATGCAATTTAGCAACAGAGAAAATGGTGGGAAGGCATAAAATAGTTTTGGGTACCAACTTATCGTAAATGCGTCGACAGCTATTGCATCTGGGTCTTGTTTCCAGGACACGTAATCGTGACACTTGGCATTGATGCGAGAAGCGAATAAGTCAACCTCCGGTTGACCTAATCGTTTTACAATATATTTAAATGCAAATTGTGATAATTCCCATTCGACGTAGCTTTAAAACTCCTCAAAACCGAGAACACTTATATCTATACGATGTGTTTCTTTGTATTGTCCTGTCTTTCTTGTATTATGTCGTCTTGTGTACTAGTGTCTATCGCTATTGCTCGGTTTTTCCTTCGTTTATTTTTCTTTTCTTATTCTCCTTCTTGTTTTCTTTTGCGTTCTACAAGAATATATCATATAAATATTCATATGAGCCGACTATGTTAAAATCATTGTTTACCTAGTAGGGAGTGTTCCTCATTTTCGGTCACTTTGTGAAAGGATGATGGATCCCCCTCAGATATAGTTGTTAAAATTTCTGCAGAACTAAAATATAATTACAATGATAAATACACCGAAACAATCTATGCTATATCAGCTGGGGCAAAAAATAAAAGATGAACAAACCATAATAAAGGTTTTAACAGTGTCTCCTTTGCTGTCAGGCTGTCACTCAAACATCTAAAATAAAAACATCATGAGATGCTTATTTCATACAACAACCAAAATATGGCAATTATTATTTAAATTATTATTTTACGAACTATATTTTAAAATAATATTAATATTTTAATGTTTAAAAAAATAGGTATTACTAAAACCAAAAGCAATAAATAGCCCACATGAAAACCATTTCCCCTGCCCAACCCCTCTCCCCGGTATCCGCGCCTGGTGGTGCCAAATATCACCCTACAACTAGCTGACCCGGCAAACTTTGTTTTGCCATAAAAAGACCAAACATTTATCTAACCTACCCTTTTTTTTTTTTTTTTTTTTTGATCACGCTGGGAAAAAATGCATTACGCATACCCGCCCATTGGGGGAATGGGGACGGGCTATGTGGGACTCCCCGGAAAGTTCCGGTATACCCACTAAAATAACCCAGCGGCACTCCCGCATCGTCTCTGAGTGGAGGAGGACTGGGAAACTGGCAGAGCCTTTACGTCCAGTCCTCCGCCGACGACCGCCCGCCTTTACAGCGGGGCCTTCACGCCCCTCCCTTAGTGGAGGGGCCCGGGAATGACCACGTGCTCGGCCATTCCCGCCCGTCGAGGGTGGTGACCAGTGCAATGCAGACGAAAGGCGCCCCCGCGCCTGTCGCCCGCTAGTCACCACCAGGAGGTGGGAGGAGACGATCGAACAACCGCCTTCTCCCACCCCTTCTCCGCCTGCGGAGCGGTGGCGCGAGAGGATCATCCTCCCGCGCACGCTCCGCCGCCTCCTTTTGCGACATCACTACCTCGCAAAAGGAGGCAACCGCCGCCCAGGCCTCCTCACTCCCCAGCATGGAGTTGACCACACTGGGAAGTGAGAGGTCCTGCCCGACAACATCGATCAAGGCACGGCGCAGCTCCGCCCAGGCTGGGCACACCTCGAGGGTGTGCTGCGCCGTGTCCTCCTCCGCGCCGCAGTCGTGGCACGCCGGGGTTTCCTCCCTCCGGATCCGGTGCAGGTGCGTTCCGAAACAACCATGTCCGGACAACACCTGCACCAAACGGAATGAGAGGAAACCGTGGGGACGCTCGAGCCAGCCCTGCAAGACTGGACCGAGCGCGTCCAACGTCCGGCGGCCAAAGGTGGCGGTGGCGAGGTCCTCCGTCCAGTGGACGACTATCGCGTCCCTCGCCTCCCGCCGCACGGCCTCCCGCTCTTCTGCGGCGGGGCGCTCCCCGAGCGCCTTCCGCCGCGCCGTCCAATAGTAGACTTTGGCGAGCACCCATGCCTCCAACTCCCACGGAGGCGTACCCGCCAGAGCGCACGCCGCCGCGAAGCCTACCGACCGGTAGGCCCTCGCCACCCGCTGTGCAATGGCCCGTTGGGGCCTGCGGATGGCGGTCGCGTTCTCCCTCCTCTGGAGGGAGTCGGCCCAGATTGGGGCCCCGTAAAGGGCCATACTCTTTAAGATGCCGGCGTACAATCGCCGGCATCGCGCCTTGGGCCCCCCCAGATTTGGCAGGAGCCACGACAGGGCATCGGCGGCCTTCAGCAGGCGCGTCGACAGCCCACTGAAATGTGGGCCGAAGCGCCACCTGCTATCCAGCGTGAGGCCCAGATACTTCATCTGGGCCCCGACTTCGATCCTGACGCCCTCCACGACTATGTGGGCGTCAGGAGGGCAGCGCTGCCGAGGCCCGTGAAAGAACACGGCCTCGGTCTTGTTCAGCGCCACCCTCAATCCTAGCCGGCGGATCCTTTCTGCGACCAAGGATCCGCCAGCCGAGGCCAGACAGGCCGCTTCCCTGAAGTCCCTCCCCCGGGCAACGAGGAGAGTGTCATCAGCATAACATATGACACTCGTGCCCTGGAGGAGGGTGCCCCGCAGTAACCAATCAAAACCGATGTTCCACAGGGGGGGGGCCTAGAACCGACCCCTGTGGA
Source organism: Orthosia gothica (assembly GCA_949775005.1). Taxonomy (NCBI): domain Eukaryota; kingdom Metazoa; phylum Arthropoda; class Insecta; order Lepidoptera; family Noctuidae; genus Orthosia; species Orthosia gothica. The sequence goes on along the minus strand of OX459070.1, from coordinate 3,075,653 downwards.
ACACCGGACTCCGCGCCGTACCTCCTGACCGTGGCCGTCTTGTCAACAAGGAGGACCTCTCGGTCCTCCAAGTAGCTGGCCAGGAGGTTCCGCAGGTATTGGGGCACTCCGTGGTACCGGAGTGCCTCCAATATTGTCGAGTGGGGCACGGAGTTGAACGCGTTGGCGATGTCGAATGACACCGCCAACACCCCGCCCCCCGACTCTACCGCCTCCTGCACTTGGCCCTTCAACAGGGCCAAGGCGTCGACCGTCGAACGCCCTTGTCGAAACCCGAACTGGGCGTCCGACAGGTCTGGCCCCACCCCCCGCAGATGGCTGTTGAGCCGGTCGGCGACTATCCCCTCGAACAATTTACCGACCTCATCGAGCAGAACGATGGGCCGGTATGCCGAGGGGGATATCTACCCTACCCTTTTTTTTTTTTTTTTTTTTGATAACGCTGGAAAAAAATGCATTACGCATACCCGCCCATCGGGGGAATGGACGGGCTATGTGGGACTCCCCGGGCAAGCCCGGTATACCCACTAAAATAAACCAGCGCACTCCCGCATCGTCTGTGTGGAGGAGGACTGGGAAACCGGCACAGCCTTTACGCCCAGTCCTCCGCCGACGAATGCCCACCACAATGGCGGGCCCCGCACGCCCCTCCCTCAGTGGAGGGGCCCGGGAATGACCGTGAGTGATCGGCCATTCCCGCCCGACGAGGGTGGCGATTGTGCAATGCAGACGACAGGCGCCCCCGCACCTGCCGCCCGCTAATCACCACCAGGGTGGGCGCAGGCGATCGTACAACCGCCCTCCCCCCCCCCACCGCTGCCTCCTTTTGCGACATGGCGTCCTCGCAAAAGGAGGCAACCGCCGCCCAGGCCTCCCCGCTCCCCAGCATGGATTTACCACACCGGGAAGCGAGAGGACCTGCCAAACACCTCAGGGCACGGCGCAGCTACGCCCCCGCTGGGCACACCTAGACGGTGTGCCGCGCCGTACCCTCCACCGCACTGGACCTAACGGTCCCCTCCTATGCGGCATCTTGCCAGAATCCGCGAAGGCCAGATGCCGCCCTCCGCGTGTGCGGCGAAGCGTCGAGAACGACACTCCGCCGCCTCCTCCAACCATTGACTTGTCCCTGCCGACCATCCCACGTCAAAAGAGGGTCGGCAACGACAAGTCACACCCTCCTCTTGGGCCCACCTCCCGCCCCCGAACCGCGGCCACCCCCACCCGCAGGAGAGATTCCGGGCTGCAGAGCCAGGTGCAGAGCGGGCAAAGCCCGGATGCAGAGCCGGGCAAAGCAGGGTGCAGAGCTGGTCAGTGCACTCGGGGAACTCAAACCGCACGAGTACCGAGTGCAAAGCCAGGTGCAGAGCGGGCAGAGCCGGTCACTGCAGAGCCGGGCAGTGCAGGGTGCAGAGCTGGGGTGCCCCGGGCGTTCCCTCCCGCAGGGGAAGGCGGCCCGCCCAGAGGCAAGGAAGTGAGCCCCACCGCTTACCTACCAAACCTAACCTACCCCACCCACCCCAACCTACCTACCCAGCCTACCCCTTCGCCGCATCTGGAGTGTCCTCTGCTATTCAGAGGAACACCCAGAGCGACGAGTCCCCCCCCTACCCCCCCGTCAGATATTCGCCATCGCCAACAAGAACCCACGAATGGGAAGTTATTGACGGTGCCCAGGGTGCACCAGCCCAACGGGTTGCTCTTCTCCCCGGACGTATCCGAAAGAGACCAGCAACCAACTAGGCCAACGTGGAGGTTACCTGACCCGCACCCCATATCTACCCTACCCTTTTTTTTTTTTTTTTTTTTTTTTTGATCACGCTGGGAAAAAATGCATTACGCATACCCGCCCATTGGGGGAATGGGGACGGGCTATGTGGGACTCCCCGGAAAGTTCCGGTATACCCACTAAAATAACCCAGCGGCACTCCCGCATCGTCTGTTTGGAGGAGGACTGGGAAACTGGCACAGCCTTTACGCCCAGTCTTCCGCCGACGACCGCCCGCCTTTACAGCGGGGCCTTCACACCCCTCCCTTAGTGGAGGGGCTCGGGAATGACCACGTGCTCGACCATTCCCGCCCGACGGGGTGGTGACTAGTGCAATGCAGACGAGAGGCGCCCCCGCGCCTGTCGCCCGCTAGTCACCACCAGGTGGTGGGAGGAGACGATCGTACAACCGCCTTCTCCCACCCCTTCTTCGCCTGCGGAGCGGCGGCGCGAAAGGATCGTCCTCCCGCGCACGCTCCGCCGCCTCCTTTTGCGAAATCACGACCTCGCAAAAGGAGGCAACCGCCGCCCAGGCCTCCTCACTCCCCAGCATGGAGCTGACCACACTGGAAAGTGAGAGGTCCTGCCCGATCACATCTTTCAGGGCACGGCGCAGTTCAGCCCAGGCTGGGCACACCTCGAGGGTGTGCTGCGCCGTGTCCTCTGCCGCGCCGCAGTCGTGGCACGCCGGGGTTTCCTCCCTCCGGATCCGGTGCAGGTGCGTTCCGAAACAACCATGTCCGGACAACACCTGCACCAAACGGAACGAGAGGAAACCATGTGGCCGCTCGAGCCAGCCTTGCAAGACAGGACCGAGCGCGTCCAGCGTCCGGCGTCCAAAGGCGGCGGTGGCGAGGTCCTCCGTCCAATGGAGGACGATAGCGTCCCTCGCCTCCCGCCGCACTGCCTCCCGCTCTTCCGCGGCGGGGCGCTCCCCGAGCGCCTTCCGCCGCGCCGTCCAATCGTACACTCTGGCGAGCACCCATGCCTCCAACTCCCAGGGAGGGGTGCCCGCCAGAGCGCACGCCGCCGAAAAGCCCACTGAGCGGTAGGCTCTCGCCACCCGCAGTGCAATGGCCCTTTGGGGCCTGATATCTACCCTACCCTTTTTTTTTTTTTTTTTTTTTTTTGATAACGCTGGAAAAAAATGCATTACGCATACCCGCCCATCGGGGGAATGGACGGGCTATGTGGGACTCCCCGGGCAAGCCCGGTATACCCACTAAAATAAACCAGCGCACTCCCGCATCGTCTGTGTGGAGGAGGACTGGGAAACCGGCACAGCCTTTACGCCCAGTCCTCCGCCGACGATTGCCCACCATAATGGCGGGCCCCGCACGCCCCTCCCTCAGTGGAGGGGCCCGGGAATGACCGTAAGTGATCGGCCATTCCCGCCCGACGAGGGTGGTGATTGTGCAATGCAGACGACAGGCGCCCCCGCACCTGCCGCCCGCTAATCACCACCAGGGGGTGGGCGCAGGCGATCGTACAACCGCCCTCTCCCACCCCCACCGCTGCCTCCTTTTGCGACATGGCGTCCTCGCAAAAGGAGGCAACCGCCGCCCAGGCCTCCCCGCTCCCCAGCATGGATTTACCACACCGGGAAGCGAGAGGACCTGCCACACAACCTCCTCCTCAGGGCACGGCGCAGCTACGCCCCCGCTGGGCACACCTAGACGGTGTGCCGCGCCGTACCCTCCACCGCGTTGGACCTAACGGTCCCCTCCTATGCGGCATCTGGCCAGAATCCGCGAAGGCCAGACGCCGCCCTCCGCGTGTGCGGCGAAGCGTCGAGACCGACGCTCCGCCGCCTCCTCCCACCATTGACTTGTCCCTGCCGACCATCCCACGTCAAAGGAGGGTCGGCAACGACAAGTCACTACCTCCTCGTGGGCCCACTTCCCGCCCCCGAGCCGCAGCCACCCCCACCCGCAGGAGAGATTCCGGGCTGCAGAGCCAGGTGCAGAGCGGGCAAAGCCCGGATGCAGAGCCGGGCAGTGCAGGGTGCAGAGCTGGGGTGCCCCGGGCGTTCCCTCCCGCAGGGGAAGGCGGCCCGCCCAGAGGACTTGCTAGAATTAAATTAGATAAGTAGAAATAACAAAAATATATTATCATTACTATGCATATTATTATTATCAATTAAAATGTCAAAATCAAAATAAAATAAATACAATAGTTCAGAAACAAACTTCGCCACTACATTAGAGTTATTATGTTTTCTCCATTAGAAACTCAGCAATACTATAGAAACATTTGGCTGCTAAATACTCCTTTAGTTTTTTCTTAAATAGGTTAGTAACAGTTATATCTCTGAGTGCTTGTGGTAGGTGGTTAAATATACGTGGTGCCATACAGAAAACACTTTTATGCATTAGTGCTGTATTCGATCGTTTCACACACAATCTGTGCTTATATTTATCACGCCGGTTGCGGTTATCAATATCTGATAGTTTCTTAAACAAATGCGGGTTAGATTTTATGAAAATTGCAATTTCAAATATGTAGAGTGATGGCAGGGTTAAAATTTTATGTTTTGCAAAAAATGGCTTGCATGAGTTGGTTGTTTTTAAACCGAACATGGCTCTAATGCACCTCTTCTGTAACCTGAATATTAACTCTTTGAGGGTTGCGTTCCCCCAGAAAATAATACCAAATCTCAGGAGATGACCAACTATGCCATGATACGCCGTGAGTTTGGCATCTACACCTAGAACAGGAGCGATTTTGTAGAGCATATAGGCGGATTTACTCAGTCGCTTGCTTAACTCCTCTAAATGTGGTTTCCAGTTTATTTTTTTATCTATTGTGAGTCCTAAGAACTTACTCACATCCACTTTACTTATCTTTTTGTTATTGTTATGAATATTCAAGTTATTATTAATATTTAAACGCTGACTAAATAACATTAATTTTGTTTTATCGATATTTATTTTTAGATTATTATTACTTAGCCAGGTAACAATGGAATTAACTGTATTATTTATTTCAGCTTCATAATTTTGATTATCAGTACATTTAATTGTTACGGTGCTATCATCGGCAAAAAGTGACATTGGGTTATTTGTTACATTCGGTAGATCATTAATATAAATTATGAATAGTAAAGGGCCTAGGACACTCCCTTGTGGAACGCCGTACATGACTGATTTGTGTTTAGATGTAAATATCTGCTCTTCTCTAGTCACATAATTGTATTGACTTATTTCAACATATTGTTGCCGGTTTCTAAGGTATGACTCAATTAACTGCAAAACGTTTCCCCTGATTCCGTAAGCATCCAATTTATCCAGTAATATTTTATGGTCCACGCAGTCAAATGCCTGCGTCATGTCGCAGAACACTGAACACACTGGACTCTTTTTATCAACATTTTCCACTACATTGTTTAGGAAATCATAGATTGCCATATTTATTGTCTTACTTTTTCTAAATCCTTTTTGGTCATCTGTCAAAATGTTAATTTTTTCTAAAAAATTATATATTTATACATATAGATATTTTTCGAATACTTTTCATAATATGGGTACAAGCGCTATTGGTCTATATGACTCCATTGACATCTTATCGGTTTTTTTCAGAAGTGGTTTTATAACGGCAATTTTGAGGTATTCTGGGTATATACCTTCAGTTATGCATTGGTTTAAAATATGGCTTAGAGGTTTACTGATGATGTCACCGACTTCTTTAATTACATGTGTGGAAATACCATCATGTCCTACACTCTTTGTATTTTTAAGTGATTTAATAATCTTTGATATGTCATGGTGGCTACTTGGTAGCATAAATATGGAGTTGTTAGTTTTGGTTATATTTTGTATATTTAGAATAGGTTTGACTTTTTCTATAAAAAAATATTTAAAGCTTTTGCTATTTCAGTTGGATTAGTTTCAATTTTATCACCTACTTGAAGTTGCGTAATAGCCTCCTTCGGTACATTCACTTTGTAACTGTTAATAATTTCCCATGCAGTTTTTACTTTGTTTATTGATGTGTTGATCTTATGTGTATTTTGAGCGCGTTGGGTCAGTTTAATAATTTTTTTGTACGTAGTAGAGTATTTTTTAAATTTATCTCTACCTGCGTCACTGGGGTGCAGTCTATACCGCCATAGCAGTGTCCTTTTCTTTTTGCTACAAAGTCTTATTCCACGTAGACCCATTGTGGTTTCCTATATGATTTAACTAAGACTCTTTTGATTGGAAAACATAGTTCATAGAAACACAAGAATGTCTCTATAAAAACGTTGAATGCTTTATTTGGATCTTTGAATTCATAAACTTCAGAGAAACTAATATTCTTTAGACAGTCATTAAATTTGTCCACATTCTCTCGATTGTAATCCCTACGATAAATATGCCATTGGTTAATCAAACTTTTTTTTTTAACTGGACACTTTAGTATTTGGCCGGTATGGTCGGAAAGGGCAAGGTCCACTACCTCAGACTTACATTTATTTCCTAGATTGTGTGCAAAATTATCAATACATGTACCACTTTTCAGCCTAGTAGGCTGATCTACTTGCAGCTTAAGATTCGAGTTAAGTAGGCGACATTCTAATTCTAATGTAGTGCTATTTCGCTTTAACATGTCAATATTAAAATCCCCACATAATACAATATTTCTTTTTTTCATTTTATTAACAAAGTTTAACAATTTTTCTAACTGCTCAAAAAATGTATTTAGATTCTTCGAATTTGGAACTCTATAAATACATACTATAATGGTATTACTTTGTGTCATTTCAATTGCACAACAATCGAACAAGCCACTAATTGAGAGTTTGCTAATATCTGTAATTTCCTTCCATTGATAGCCCTTTTTAGGGTTCCGTACCCAAAGGGTAAAAACGGAACCCTATTACTGAGACTCCGCGGTCCGTCTGTCTGTCTGTCTGTCTGTCTGTCTGTCTGTCTGTCTGTCTGTCACCAGGCTGTATCTCATGAACCGTGATAGCTAGACAGTTGAAATTTTCACAGATGATGTATTTCAGTTGCCGCTATAACAACAAATACTAAAAACAGAATAAAATAAATATTACAGTGGGGCTTCCATACAACAAACGTGATTTTGTCGCCGTTTTTTACGATAATGGTACGGAACCCTTCGTGCGCGAGTCCAACTCGCACTTGGCCGGTTTTTTTTTACCATTATACAAGAACCCCCTCTTTTACTGTCCTTTCTCGCGTAAATGCTCAGTTACACAAATGACGTCAATGTTTATGTTCTTTGCAATTAAATCCTCTACACATACCGTCAGTTCATCAGATTTTCCGATGAGACCTGCAATATTCTGATGCATAACATAAAGATGTTTACTAAAGAAAAAACTTAGCTTCATATGCTTGAGCACTGGCAGTTATATTTGCTTCTACAAACTCTGAACTATACTGATTTATGTCATGCATAAGAACTTTTAGGTCTTGAAAAATAGTTCGCATGCCATTGTTATTTAGTTTCCCGTTTCGTCTATTGAACATTGTGTGGTCATACAACAAATTCCTGTTAGAATCTAGAAAATACGCATGTTCGTGAGCCAATACATCGAGATAAAGTAGACTATTAAAATGTTCTATCCTCCAATTAAACAAATTTACATAGTTGCCACATTTGTAGGTCGGTGCACAGATAACAATATTAGTGTGTTTTAATTTATGTTTATCCCAAACTCCTTCTCCTTCTCCTCCTAGTGAGAATATATTAGACCTACTTCTATCTATGGTTCTCAATTTAATTTCCAATAATGATAAAAATTTACCGTCCAACGTAGCAAGTAAACTCTCTCAAATCGTTCTTCTTATCAACAATGTATTGTGTCCGAATAATGCAATGGAACAGTAAAAGCATTAAAAATAAAAAGCATGAACTTCTACATTTAATCTCAAAATTTTCTCCTTCCGTGATGGCCATCTCGGAGACATGGTTAGTCCCTGGATCCCTTTTTAGGGTTTCGGGATATGCCTGTCTGCGTGATTATAGAGATGATGGGTATGCTGGGTGTGCCTTATTGATTAGGCGATCCCATACATACTCACAAAGTACTCTCCCAACTCACAGTCGCAACATCAATGCAGTAGCAGTTAGAACTTTAAATACAACCTTTCTATCAATTTATATTCCACATCTCCACACTTCCCTTGGTCCAGAACTACACTCCATTATTGCTTCCCTTCCTTCTCCAGTCATTGTAATGGGGGATTTTAACTCTCACCATGTTTCATGGGGTTCAAGCCATTGTGACTCTTTTTCCTCAATTATTTTAGATATACTGGATGACAACAGCCTTTGCATACTTAATGATGGCTCCCCTACTCGAAGAGTTCTTCCTTCCCAAGACCCAAAAAGTGTAGTAGACCTCACTTTTTGTTCTCCTGTTCTATCTTCACTTCTTTCGTGGAATATTTCTGATTGCTCTTATGGTAGTGATCATTACCCTATCATAATCTCTTTTCCTCCTCGGTCTCATTGTCAAAATTCTCCCTCTCCTCTCTTAAAATATAGACTATCAAAAGCTCTCTCTCAGATTCTCTCCCTCCTCTAGTTAATGAGAATCCTTGTAAGAAAGTATTTTTCTTGCCTTACTCACCAACTAGCTCAAGGGTAGGTGATCAGCATGAGACTATGTAGGGTATGGTTTCGCATGAAGTTATGAAGTTGACTGAAGTAAAAGTCACAGAGTTTGGTCAACTAGTTTAATTCTTGAACATACAATCCGTCATCACAATTTCTTGAGGTTAAACAAGTACAATGAAACTTACTTTTATATCGGATACAATTTACCCATTATTTCCAATACCGGAGGTATGATGTCTCAAGCAGTATCATTCGCCTGAGAAGCTATAATCAAGCCTCGTGCAAGCTAAAATGTCATTTGTGTTCGGTACCAAATGCTGGAGTTCAACTGCTGTTTTCTTCAGGAATTGTAGTCATATGTGTAGTTGTAGTTAGATATAGTTGACCATTTTCTTATTTATTTAGGTAATAATACAAATTAATCCTAGAGTGCCAGCTATTGCTGACACATTTATTATTTATATTTAGGGCTTGTTCCCTGCCGCCTGCGAGACATGCAGATCGTTTCTTTTCATCAAAGTTTTTATCAAGTGTACTGTCCCAATACTTCCAATGAAAAAAAAATTGTCATTCTTGTCAGTCATAGACATTGAAGGTTTTCCTTTATGTAGATATTTTAAATAAGTTAATCATTTATTATTTTAGTGTTGAATTGTGTGTTTGTTGAATTAAATTGATACACACAAATTGTTATTTTATTATATCATTTTATATAACTGCAGATAGCAACGCCATCCAGTATCACGCAATGATCAACTGGTGACACACCCATGCCAAGCTGGTTCTCATCTTTAGCACAAGATGTCGCTTTGATATAAAAATAATCGTTACATCCTCTAAGCGCATATGATACATTTGTGGATACCATTTTGTCTGCTGCGGACAACCGTATCCCTGTAAAAAAGAAAAGGTCATTTAAAGTATCTCCTCCTTGGTGGAACTCTGAGTGTACAGCGATTGTACACAAAAGAAATGAAGCTGTGAAAAAGTATAAAACTTATATGTCGATAGAAAATTATCTTTCTTACCAGCATATAGCAGGATATATATACACGGAGGTTGCTGTCATCAAAAAAAGGCAAGGTTGGTTTACCTTTTGTGAATCATTGTCTCCACGTACTCCTGCTTCTATAGTCTGGAAACAGATTAAGAGATTCCGAGGATCACTTGTGACTGAAAACTTATCCACAAATGATCCTGATTTATGGATTGATTCATTTGCGGACAAACTAGCCCCCCCTTCCGTCCCATTCATTGACTCACTCCCCATTCATTCCGCACCTATGATTTCACATGACAGAATGGACTCTCCATTTTCAATGAATGAGCTTCATAGGGCCCTTGATGGTTTAGTGGACTCCGCTCCAGGAATAGATGGAGCTCTTTACTCTTTTCTGTGTAAGGCAAATGAAAAAGCAAAAGCAACCTTCCTCAGACTAATAATTTTTTTTTTTGATCAAGGCCTAATCCCAGAACCATGGAAAACACAAATAATCATCCCTCTTCTTAAACCAAGAAAGGATCCTTCAGATCTAAATTCTAGAAGACCTATTGCTCTGTCCTCTATTTTTTCTAAAGTCATGGAACATTTACTACGGAACCGATTGGAGTGGCTGCTAGAGAGCAAAGGTATTCTGGCTAAGAGTCAATTTGGTTTCAGAAAAGGCATGGGCACCATGGATAATCTCAGTTTATTAACAACAGACATACAGTTAGCTTTTGGTAGAAAGGTGTACCTTATAGTAGTCTTTTTAGATATTTCATCTGCTTATGATAATGTCCTGCTTCCGGTTCTCAGGAAGAAACTTCTACAGCTGAGTGTCCCTGAGAAGATGGTTAGGTTCATCTGCAATCACTTGATGGCTAGAACCATCATAATCAGAACTCCAAATGGCTCCCTTTCTCCCAGAGTTATCTGGAGAGGTCTTCTTCAAGGTTTGGTGCTCAGTCCCTTATTATATAATCTCTACACATATGATCTCGAACAATCAGTTAATAATTTCTGTAAGGTACTTCAATATGCGGATGATCTGGCACTATATTCTTCATCTCTTTCTGGTATAGAAGCTGCTGGTAAGCTCAACACTGCTCTTAAATACTTAGGGGACTGGCTATCCGACCATGGATTATCTCTGTCCGTTACTAAAAGTTGTGCTGTGATCTTTACGAGAAAAAGAATACTCCCATTAGTCAATATTATTTTTAACGGCGAGGAAATCCCTTTAAATGACCAGGTAAAATTGCTAAGTATCATTCTAGACTCTAGAATGACTGGGGTTCCTCATTCCAGTTACATTGCCCAGAAATGTGAAAAAGGAATAAATTGTTGTGATTTTGATATTAAAAACGTTAATTTGATTAAGTGCTGTGATTTTGATATTAAAAACGGTAATTTGATTATATATTAAATAAATAAGTAGTGATTCTGAACGACACTTCACCGCCATTTGCAACTTTATTAAAAAAATATTAGAGGGTAAACGAATAAAAGAACGGGATGGCGGGGAAGTGCCGCGGCGAACGCATAATGGCCGCTTTGGCAGTTTTTTGTTAACAGTGTTAGCGAGAGGTCAAGTTGAGACGAACATTTATACTAGATAAATCAGTACCTATCGCTCTTTGTCTACAACTTAAGCATTGTGGTGCCTAATTAAAGGACAATTAATCAACTGAAATAAGGTGTATCATTTCAATTCAGAAGTGTGCGTAGCCCGCGCGCCATGTCGGACGAAAACAGTAAGTAATTTTGAATATCCTTGTTATCAGACAGTTACATGGCAATATATTAGTGATCGCTTAAGTAGGTACACGAAAACGGCGGTAACGTTGCGCTTGGTTAGAGCATTATAGCAATTGTATGACTACTTGTAATTTAACGAATTGTGAAGTGAAGTTGTACGTGTACCTACTTCATGAGATAAAATGTGCTGCTTAAAGAACTATCTAACGGCCACGTAGGTGTGCTGTTCAGTATGAGTGCGGCCACGTAGGTGTGCTGCTTATAAAATGAGCTAACGGACACGAAGGTGTGCTGTTATGCGTCAGTGCGGCCACGTGGTTGTGCTGCTTATAGAACTATCTAACGGCCACGTAGGTGTGCTGTTCAGTATGAGTGCGGCCACGTAGGTGTGCTGCTTATAAAGTGAGCTAACGGACACGAAGGCGTGTTGTCTAGCGTGAGTGCAGCCGTGTGGGCGTGCTGCTTATAGAGTGAGCTAACGGCCATGAAGGTGTGCCGTCTAGCGTGAGTGCGGCCGCGTAGTTGTGCTGCTTATAGAGTTAACGGCCACGTAGGTGTGCTGATTAGCGAGTGTGGCCGCGAAGGTGTGCCTCAAAGTCGAAAGTCGTAAGTCGAAAGTCAAAAGTCGAAAGTCAAAAGTCGATAGTCAATAGTCGATAGTCGATAGTCAATAGTCGATAGTCAATAGTCGAAAGTCGAAAGACAAAAGTCGAAAGTCAAAAGTCAAAAGTCAAAGTCAAAAGTTTAAAGTCAAAAGTTTAAAGTCAAAAGTTTAAAGTCAAAAGTCAAAGCGAGTGGTTCTTAGGAAAGAACATAAAATGCGCTTAACAATTTCAGATGAGGCGAGTCATACGCCGAAACGTCCCAGGCGCAAACGAAGGCGGCGTTTGGCACCAGAGGAAGCCGACGAGACTCCTGCACGGCGGAGCCGAACAGGACTAACTGCCGATGAACTGCTGAAGATAGTGTCTGCGCTGCAAGGCGTACCAAGTAAGAGTACTTCATCCAATAATGTAGTTCCGGAATTCGACCCCAACAATAAAGCACAGGATGTCGAACGCTGGCTGAGAAAGGTGAATGAGTGCGCAGAAATCTATTCTTGGGATGAGAAGCAGATAATTCACTATGCATTGCAAAAGTTACGCGGTTTAGCCAAAACTTGGTACGAGTCCCTTCCGTCACTTAGTTACTCGTGGGAGGTGTGGCAAAGTAATATGATGAAAGCTTTTCCAAATGACGTAAATTATGGTTAATTGTTAGACGAAATGCTCAACCGAAAATCTCGCACGGACGAAACCCTTAGAGACTATTTCTACGAGAAATTAACGCTATTGAGTAGGTGCGAGATTGTCGGTCGCAAGGCAGTTGACTGTACGCGCAATCTATACAAGCTACCACGTATTTTTTTACAAAACGTCTTAGCTTGGGGAACCAGTACCGGCTTTGAATGCGTTCCAAAGTCTTGGCAAACCCAAAATGTCCAATTTCGTCGTGGTTCGCCCTACAAATCTGCCACCTGCCATCTTTGGCATTACTTTCCGACCAGAAATGATAATTGTATCGACCACGTTATATTAAAATCTAATAAAATTACAAAGGTGATTGTCCTAGAATCGCACATCACCGATCACCTACCCTTTCTGGTGGAGATTGATGATACAGGTCCAGCGCAGTATTCTGTACCTGCGTATAAAATCCCAAAAATTGATTACCCCAATGTTATAAAAGATATCGAATCTCAAGATTTTTCCCAAGTTACAAACACGGACGACCCTAACACATCTGCCATCCACCTAATCGATATCGTCCAAATGATAATAAAGAAACACACCAAAATAGTTAATGTTCCCAAAAGAGTAAGAAACCTAAAGCCATGGATTACTCCAGGTCTATTACGTTGCATTCGTCACCGAGATAAACTCCATAAACAGGCTCGCAATTTGCCCTGCAGTGATATCTTACAGATCTCATATAGACGCTACCGGAATTTTTGTAATAGTCTTCTTAGAAAACTTAAAACAGCTCACGAAAAATTTGAATTGGAAAAAGCCATACATAACCCTAAAACACTATGGAATAAAATTAAAGAGATTACAAATACTAAAAAAGATATGTTCTCCTCCTTTTAAAACTTTTAAAAACACATCCTGATCCAAATACTGCAGTTGATCATGTATGTAAGTTTTTTGCCAATATAGGCAAAGACCTAGCCTCTAAAATAACACCCTCCTCGCAGCCACTTACTCCACAAAGAACGTCGCACCCGAACTCTTTTCTGCTTCTTGAGGTTGACAGTAAAATAAATAAAAATAAAATAAATAAATAAAAATCGTTTATTTTCAGGTATGACACCCATAAATTTACAACTACAAAATTACTAAAATCCTAAAATGAGACAAGATTTTACACATTTAAAAATAATCATAAAATAAAAATTATCCAATTTAGGTAACCAAAAACAATTACATTTTAAAATAATCAAACACACATTTAAAAACATTCATAAAATTATACGAATTCTGAAATAATCAAACAAATAACATAATTAAAATAATCAAATTTTAATCAGATAATACACTCAGATCAAATATAATACAACACATATGTGACATGGTTACATGGTCGTTTTATATACCGGCAGTTCAAAGAGACCATGTTAATTTTCAATACTATAAAGTACAGGACGCTTATTTTGATCTGTACTAACGCGTCTTTCTTTATACCTTCTGTACAGCACACCACGAGGCCAGAACTTTGCGTCTAGGAAGATGGATTCCTGTTCTTGTTCTATTGTAATTTTGAATGAAGAAAAAGCCGTATCTTTCTGTTGAGCGGACAGTTGAAATAGCTTGTATAGAATTGGAGCAGTTTATTGTATTAAGTGTATACAGACCCCCTTCAGGATTGTATGACTGCTTTGAAAAGGTAATGGATTAAGTGTTACACAAGATTTGTAACACTAATAAATCCATTATAACTTGTGGTAATTTTAATGTTAATTTGTTGGAAAACTCAGGTTCTTGTAGTAAAATAATAAGTCTGTTTCAGTCCTACAATCTTGTAAACCTATTTTTGGAGCCCACAAGAATAACCCCTACTAGTGCCACATGCTTAGATAATATTTATACTAATGTTGTACCAGTCCACAAAGAAATTATAAATTTACTAGATTCTGATCATTGCGGGCAGAGGATTACTATACCAATCCAAAACAACAAAACTGCAAGTCGCTTGAAAGCTTTTAAAGTTAAACTTATTGATAAATTACCAATTTTGCCAATTCATGCTGAACCTAATCATCAATATGATGATTTTTTTAGTATATACTGTAAACAATTTAATTCCACCTTTATTCCCAAGACAATCTCCGTTAATGGTAATGCATCATTCAGTGATTGGGCTACCATTGGTATTCATAAAAGTAGAACACGGCTTTATGAGCTGTACGATGAAAGGACTTATGTAAACACTGCTGAATTTAATTTATATGTTAGAAATTATTCAAAATTATTTAAAAAAGTTTGTTTTTTGGCCAAGTCGCGTTATTTGAGTTCGAAGATTAAAAACAGTAGTAATGTTATTAAAACGACTTTGAATATTATTAATAGTGAAACGGGAGGATCTGGTAACCGAAATATTGACTACAGCCTGTCTATTAATGACAACATCATAAAATCAGACTCACAAGTCGCACTGGCCTTTGAAAATTTCTTTTCAGATATTCCCGTTTCTACTAAAAAATAAATAAAAATAAAAAAAATAAAAATAGCTTTATTCATTCCATACATGCATTTCATTTCTTTATAGTAATCGCTTGTTCAATTGGTAAAATAAAAGTAATAATAAAATCAATCTTTCATGTGTCTTGATATGAATCAATTAATATTAAATAATTTAAACATTCAAATATTGCTATGATGTCAATAAATATAGAATCAAATTAGAAATTTAAATACAGAAGTATCAAATCAAAATTGAACACTAAATCTGAAATCATATTTAAATTAGATATTAGAATTGATAGTTCAATTAAATAAATATATTTTTTTTATTAAATTAGATATTGAAATTTGATTATCAAATTATCACATTACATATTAGAATTGATTATTAGATTGATTTTTAAGTTGGTTATGAAATTAAATTAGATATTATGATTGGATATAAATTAGTTAATCCAGATTATTAGATTAAAATACACATTCAAGTCTCATGCATGGACCCCTCTCGGGTAAAAGCCTCCTCCAAAGAGTGCCAAATGTCCCTGTCTTTCGCTTTCTCAAACCAGTTTCTGCCCGCAATTGCCTTTATCTCATCTTGCCACCTGGAACATGGTCTACCTCTGTTTCTGGTTCCCTGTGGTCCATCCCATACTGTTATTTTTACTGTCCATCTGTCATCAGTGTACCTAGCTACATGGCCAGCCCATTTCCATTTTAGTCTCAGGGCAAAGATTAAAGCGTCAGTTACCTTAGTTCTGCTGCGTATGTCAGTAACTTTGACTCTGTCTCTTAAGGTGATTCCTAGACAACTTCTCTCCATTGCTCTCTGTGTGGTTTGAATTTTAAACTTTGCTTTTGTTGCAAATGTCCATGTTTGGCAGCCGTAGGTTAGACATGGTAGTATCGCTGAGTCCATAACAGTCTTCTTCAGTTTCATTGGGAATTGAGATTTCAATATCTCTTTGTGGGCCCAAAACTTCTTCCACGTTGAGGCTATTCGTCTGTCTATTTTCACTTTGAAAGACAGTTGTTTCCCAAGGTAGACATATTCCTGAACATATTCCAGTGGCTCATTGTTTACTAAGATGGGTATCACTTTATCGTTAGTCATAATTTTTGTTTTAGTTAGGTTCATCTCTAGCCCCACCCGGTTGCTCGCAGCCTCCAGATCGTTTATCATAACGTTTAGTTTTTCTGGATTATCCGAAAACAGGACTATATCGTCTGCAAATCTTAGGTGGCTCATGAACCTTCCATCCATCCTGATTCCCTGCATTGACCAAGGCAGGTCCTTCATAATATTCTGCAGTACCGCTATAAATAGTTTAGGTGATATTGGGTCGCCTTGTCTCACCCCTCTGTTGATTTCTATGCATTCTCCTGTCTTCTCTAGCCTGACTCTGCCTGTGCTTTTGTTGTAGATATTCTTCAGGATGTTTATATATTTGGTATCTATATTTTGACAAGTTAGAGCCTCCCAGATGCTGTTGTGAGAAATGGAATCAAAAGCTTTTTTGTTATCTATGAATGCTAAATATAGCGGTCTGCGGAACTCCATGTATTTTTCTATTGCCTGTTCCACCACATGGATGTGATCAATTGTACTGAAGCCCGATCTGAAACCGGCTTGTTCGTAGGGTTGGTGTTCATCTATGCTGAGAGATATCCTATTCAGTAGACATGATGCAAACAACTTGTAGAGACAAGACATAAGGCTTATTGGACGGTAGTTTCCTATGTCTGCCGGGTCACCTTTTTTATAAATTAAAACAATTTCTGATTCAGTCCAGCCCTCCGGCACCTGTTCTTCCGTAAGGATCTTATTAAACAGACATGTCAGTGGAGCAAGCAATAATCCCTTTGCATGTTTAATATGCTCGTTTCTGATGCCGTCTGGTCCTGGGCATTTTTCCAACTTTAGTTTTAATATGTTTTTCAAGACCTCATACTCTTCGAACATTTCAACATTGGATTGTGTAGTTCTTACTTCTTTGTGTGTCTGTTTTGAATTAGGTTGACTATATAGCTCAGCATAGAAATCTGTTGCTATGTTGATAACTTCCTTGCGGGATTTGCTCTTGTTAGTACCAGAATTTAGGAACGGAATCCAAGTTTTTGAGTTGTCTAGCTCTTTAAATGCTTTTTTGGCACTTCTTGAGGTTTCCAGGTGTCTGCATATTATATTTGATCGGTAGGTTTCATAACATTTTTTTATGGCTTTATTTGTTATTTTGTATAGTTTTTTCAACTCCTCTTTGTCTTCTTTGCACAAATTAGTTTTATTTTGCAGTTTACTTCTTTTTTGAATAAGTTCCTTAGCCTCTTCACTCAAAATATTTTTCCTTTGCTTTCCTTTTATGTTTTTTAAACTGTCTTTTATAGAGATCTCAATCTTTTGGCAATATTGGTTGATTGTGGACTCTTCCTGAGTTGTTGATAGACTTTCTAAATGATCATTTAGATGTGTGATGTAGGTTTTTTGATCTTCAATTGTTTTCAAAGTGGCTTGTTGCATACCAAAGTGTCGTCGGCTTCTTTTTGTTGCTAGGTTTAAAGTTGCTCTGATGGGTCTGTGGTCTGATCCAAAGTTAAAGTTGGTTAACACTTCATATTTGGAAAATAGGTATGGTGTGGTTGTCATCATATAGTCTATTTCATTTCTCGTGTTTTTATCTGGAGAGATCCAGGTCCATCTGTTTTTCTTTTTTAATTGGAATTTGGTATTTAATATTTTCAGGTTATGTTCATGTGCATATTGGATCAAATTGCCTCCTCTTTTGCTTCTTTTTCCACTTCCAAATCTTCCAGCGACCTTATTTTCATAGTGCTTTGCTAATCCAATCTGAGCATTGAAGTCACCCATTGAAATTGTGTATTTGGAGGAAGTCATTTGGTGGGCTCTCGTTAGGTCTTTGTAGAAGTTGTCCAATTCTTCCTGTGTAGAGCTCTCCGTTGGAGAATAGGCTTGTATAATTGCAAAGGGTTTCTTTTCAAATTCAATTTCCAATAAGCAAACTCTTTCTGATATACCTGTGAAGTTTATTATATTTTCTTTGTGTTCCTTTTTGACTAGAAATCCCACACCATAAAGACCTTTTGTTTGGCCTATATAATACATGACATACTCTTCGTCTTCTATGTTCACCAAAGCGGCGCACTTCGCATAGTCCGAGGACATCGCACTTTATTTGTTGTAGTGCTGTTTTCAATTCAAGTAGTTTTTCTGCTGAGGATAAGGTTCTAACATTATAAGAGCAGATATGTATCGCTTTATTCTTTTGTTTGTTTTTCTTTGGAGGGTTATGGTCGAACACTCCCTCGGTGACCGGCCGTACTGGGAGATAGAGATGAGGAGGGTCCGATTGCATTTGCTATGCTGTATCTTGCTGTAGACCTTTTGGTTGTTGATGGTTACTGCCTGTGTGTTTAAAGGTTAATTTTGGTTTTTGTAAGATGTAATCTTTCATGTTCGCAGATTTGTTTTTCTTTGGAACTTGCTTTATTGTCTGTTTGTCTTGTTGGTTGTTGTGATTATTTGTTTCTGGAGATTCTGACAGATTTCTTTTATTTGTGTAGTTGCGAGAGGTGTTCTTATTGCTGTCCAGTACAATCAGTTTGTCGTATTTAATGAAGGCTATTTTGCCTTGTTCTTTTTCCATTTTCAATGCGGTTTGCAGCTGTTTGCGCTTGTTTAAAACTTCCAATGGATAGTCTTCTTTTATGTAATATTGTGTGTTATGCAGAAGTTTGCCATTTTTCTGGATTTTTAGTTTCAAACCGATTGTAGTAAACGATATTATGACTGGTCTTACCTTCTCGCCTTTCTTTCCTATTCTTCTAACTCCTTCAATATGATTGCTGTCATATTGGAAGTTGAAATATGTATTTATTATTTTTATTATTCTTCGTTTCTACTACTAAATCCTTAAACTCATCACCTTCTGTTGCTGAGTCTTTGCTAAAAGAAAATGTTAATGTTTGCGATTCGGAATTTATTTTTGAACATATTACTTGTAGAGACATAATTAAAACCTTTCACACATTAAATGTTAAAAAGACTGGCTGATCTGTGGGGTCATTCTGTTGAAATCGCCAAGTCTATTATTGATATTGTCGCACCTAGTTT
The DNA here is from genome assembly GCA_949775005.1 of Orthosia gothica. Taxonomy (NCBI): domain Eukaryota; kingdom Metazoa; phylum Arthropoda; class Insecta; order Lepidoptera; family Noctuidae; genus Orthosia; species Orthosia gothica. Next base: position 3,056,727 of record OX459070.1, on the reverse strand, counting down.
AGCTATTATCTTTAATAATTGTATCGACTGTGGGGAGTTTCCTGACCTAATGAAAAATAGTAAAATAATACCTTTGTTTAAATCAGGTAGTACATCAGACCCTACAAATTATAGACCTATTTCAGTACTACCTACTTTTAGTAAAATATTTGAGAAATTAATTTTAGAGCAATTGCAAAGATTTTTTAATAAACATAAATTATTACATAGCAAACAGTTCGGTTTTACAAGAGGTCGTTCAACTACTGATGCCGGCCGGTGTTGAGCTTTTGGGACATATTTATAATGCATGGGAGGATAAGTGCGATGCCTTGGGCATCTTTTGTGATTTGTCCAAGGCATTTGATTGTGTTCTTCATGAAACCCTAATCAGGAAACTCCGCCACTACGGGATCCGGAACAGCGATCTGAATCTTCTTACTTCATACTTGAGTAATAGGATTCAGAGCGTTGACGTTAATGGAAAAAGATCTCCTGGATCTATAGTAGCAATGGGAGTCCCGCAGGGCTCGATTCTTGGTCCTTTCTTGTTTCTTATTTATATTAATGATTTGCCTTACCTCATAAAGGATAACCATAATATAGTGTTGTTTGCGGATGATACTTCACTTTTGTTTAAACTTTAACGTCAGCAGCTGGTTACTGACGATGTAAATAGCGCGATCTCAAAAGTAGTTCACTGGTTCAATGTTAACAATTTACTTCTTAATGAAAAAAATACGAAATGCATTAAGTTTACCCTACCTCACGTTAGGCAGGTGAAAACTGACGTGCTGATAAAGGGCGAAGAATTGAATCCTGAAAATAGCACAGTATTCTTAGGTTTAACTTTGGATGCTAAGCTTCAGTGGGGCCCACATATAGATAAATTGTCAAAGAAGCTAAGCTCCGCAGCATATGCTGTTAGAAAAATTCGTAATTTAACGGACATAGAGACAGCCCGTTTAGTATACTTTAGCTATTTTCATAGTGTAATGTCGTACGGTATTCTGTTGTGGGGAAATGCCGCCGACATCCAGACTATCTTTGTTTTGCAGAAAAGAGCTGTTCGATCAATTTATAAATTAAGCCCGAGACACTCTCTCAGAGAGAAATTTAAGGAGATTAATGTAATGACTGTGCCTTCTCAGTATATTTATGAAAATCTTTTATATGCCCATAAAAATATAAAATTGTTTAAAAAATACAGTGATATCCATAATATAAATACTAGGAACAAACACAAATTTGTAATACCTACAACAAGGCTCAAGAAAATAGGTGGCTCGTTTAGATGTCAATGTGTGCGCTTTTATAATATGCTTCCAAGCCACATACAAAATCTAAGTCTTAATAAATTCAAATCATTCATTAAACGTAAGTTGTGCCAAAAAGCGTTTTATAGCATTAAAGATTACGTTGAGGATAAAACGGCTTGGGAGTGAGCTGCTCCAATTAAATTAATTTAGTTTTTTTTTTTGTTTAAATATTTTGCACCATGAATTTTGTTATTTTTAATTATTTTTTATTTGTTTTCTTGCAATGACAAGAATATTTACTTTTTAAAGTATTATATTATTTTATTTTAATTATTGTGAATGTGAAGACTATGTGGATCATTATTTTGTTTTTTAATTTATCTTAGTTTTTAATCATGGTCTGGCAGTTTGAGTAGTTTATGCGGCCTACCCGAATGTCCTTTCTTTGGTATTGTTCGTCGAATCGTTGAGCTCCTTAAATTCTGAGTTGAGCTGCTCGGTTATTGACAAATGCGTGCACTGACTGGACAGGTCCACTCAATCTGTCTGGTTCTTTCCTCAAAAGACCATTTCAGACATCAGTCTACATGGTCTTCACATGATCGAACCAAGATTTTGTCAGGACTTTAAAAGAGACTGTGACCTCTGAGTTTGTTTCGGCTTTTCTTCTCAGAGTAGTCAGATAGGAAACGCCGACGCCGACGCCGATTGTTTACTTTGCGGGTTGATCTTGATGTCTTCTAATTCCATTTGAACTTTAGTCAGCTCAGAAGATTTAACATAATCATATATTTTTTTTAGTTTTATCATTCTCTTATTTTAGAAGGTACAGGGGGGGGACACATTTTACCACTTTGGAAGTGTCTCTCACGTAAACTATTCAGTTTAGATAAAAATGGTATTAAAAACCTCAATATCATTTTTTAAGACTTATCCATAGACGTACGACGAACTACAAAACTCAACAAGCAGCAACTAGAACAAATAACAATCGCTCTGAAAGACGAATTTATAGACTTCAATGAAAACACTATTAATTTAGCAATCCAAGAAAAATACAATTACATAGAGAATATTATTATAACTCAGACAAAACTCGTAACGAACACTAAAACTGAAACAAAAAATATGCTATCAACAAATACTATGAAACTACTACAAAACAGAAATCACCTTATCAGCGCAAAAACCACTCAAAATAGAAGAAAGGAAATTGCCATAACTAGAAAAGAAATCAAAGAAAGCATTAGGAAAGATAGAAAACAATGGAGGATGGAAACGATAGAAAATTACATACTTAAAACTGGTGGAACCAGGTGTGAATCCAGTCCTTTGTGGTTGTTAAACCACAAAGTACTGGATCGTAAAAATGAAAGATGAAAGAGGAAAATGGAACCGCCACAGAACAGACATATTAAAAACAGCTACATTATACTACAAAAAACTATACGGCAACGACACTACACAAAGCAAAATAGAACTGGTGGATCCATCGAATATTCCTAATATCCTCTATTCGGAAGTCAAGCAAGCTATTGACACCCAAAAAGAAGAGAAAGCACCCGGACCCGATGGTATACAGACGAAATTCTAAGACACAGCAAGGGAACCCTGATACCTGTACTGGCAGATATGTTCAATGACATCATAAGTACTGAAACCATTCCCCAACAATGGACTGAGTCTATTATCATCCTACTATTTAAGAAAGGTGATAAATATGATATAGGAAACTATTGCCCTATCAGCCTTATGTCTAACGTATACAAGATCTTCGCTAAGATTATCTTGAAACGAATTGAAATAACCTTAGACGAACACCAACCGATCGAGCAAGCAGGATTCCGCAAAGATTATTCGGTAATTGACCACATCCACGTAGTGCGACAAGTTCTAGAGAAATACAACGAATACCAGCTAACATACTACATCGCGTTTATCGACTACAGCAAAGCGTTTTATTCTCTACTACATGAAAAAATATGGCAGGCTCTACTAGAACAAGGTATCGAACACAAATACATCCGATTAATTAAAAAAAATTACAGTCGCAGTACAGGAAGAATCCAATTAGAAACGAAAAGCACTCATTTCAGAATTGAAAAAGGCGTTAGACAGGGGGACCCCCTATCTCCGAAAAAAAAATGCTAGGAGAACTTGCGACAGAAAGTGCGAACGTGGGACTGACACTGAATCTGGAAAAAACTATATTAATGACAAACGGAATCAAACACACTATTAAACTAGGGAACACCGAAATAGACTACACTGAAGAATTCATATATCTAGGTCAGCTTATAACACAAAAGGAACCCATGCGAAAGGAAGTGGAGAGAAGAATTACGAATGGCTGGAAGAGATACTGGAGTCTGAGAGAGGCTATGAAAGATAAAAAACTCTATATAAACTTAAAAAGTAAACTATTTAACACCTGCATACTACCTGTTCTGACGTACGGATTTCAATAATGGGTGCTTAGTCATGACATATTAAACAAACTAGCAACTTGTCAGCACGCAATGGAAAGGAGTATGCTAAATATAAGAAAGTCTGACAGATTGAAAAACTTCTTCATCAGAAAGAAAACAAAAACTACAGATGTAACAATTAAAATCAAAAGACTGAAATGGAGATGGGCTGGCCACGTGATAAGAGGATGCGACAGATGGAGTCAAAGGGTGACCCAGTGGTATCCCAGAGAGGGCAAGAGGAAGAGAGGTAGACCGCAAAAAAGATGGGACGACGACATTCGACAAGTGGCCGGAGTCATGTGGAACAGAGTGGCACAGGAAAGGAAAGAATGGAAAAGGTTGGAGGAGGCCTTTGCCGATTGGCAAACAGATCAAGGAAAGATAACTAAGCAACAAGTTGTAAGAAAGTATTTTACTTGCCTTACTCACCAACTAGCTCAAGTATAGGTGATCAGCATGAGACTATGTAGGGTATGGTTTCGCATGAAGTTGACTGAAGTAAAAGTCACACAGTTTGGTCAACCAATTTAATTCTTGAACATTTAATCTGTCATCACAATTTCTTGAGGTTAAACAAGTACAATGAAACTTACTTTTATTTGGGATACAATTTACCCATTATTTCCACTACCGGAGGTATGATGTCTCAAGCAGTATCATTCGCCTGGGAAGCCATAATCAAGCCTCGTGCAAGCTAAAATGTCATTTGTGTTCGGTACCAAATGATGGAGCTCAGATGCTGTTTTCTTCAGGAATTGTAGTCATATGTGTAGATGTAGTTATATATAGTTGACCATTTTCTTATTTATCTATGTACTAATAAAAATTAATCCTAGAGTGCCCTGCCAAGGAGAAGAAATGCGTAATGAGCATCACACGCACATGTTTTCACAAGTATGGAAATTTAGTTAAATTCAACATTATACTTACAGCGAATGCTGACACATTATATATTTATATTTAGGGCTTGTTCCCTGCCGCCTACGAGTCATGCAGATCGTTTCTTTTTCGCTCTTATTGGGATGAACGTTTTATCGACTGCACTGTCCCAATACTTCCAATGAAAAAGAATTGTCATTCTTGTCAGTCATTCATAGACATTGAAGTTTAACCAATAGACTTGACATGTCTGGTTTTTCTTTATGTAGATGTTTTCAATAAGTTTTAGCGTAATCATTTAATATTTTAGCGTTGAATTGTGTGTTTGTTGAATTAAATTGATACACACTAATTGTTATTTTATTATATCATTTTATATAACTGCAGATAGCAACGCCATCCCGTATCACGCAATGATCAACTCCCATGCCAAGCTGGTTCTCATCTTTAACACAAGATGTCGCCTCTACACAAAAATAATCGTTACAGTACATCCTTCCCCGGTTAAAAAAATTGTTTAACAATTTTTTTTTTTTTGAATTTACTTAATTTCCATTTGTGAATCTAAACATGTTCCCTGACAGAAATTGAGTTAGTCCGAAAAAATATTTTATATTAGTACTTCCTACATTAAGTTTTATATAAAAAACACAAAGTTCAAAACCTATTCATCAAAGTTTTAAGTTTATAATTAAGTACCATATGTACTAAACATTAAAACATTAGTGACAGACAGACATCTGTCTGAATTCAATCGCTAAGAAGTTTATGAAAGTTAATATTTGATTTATTAAGTGTTTAAGTTTATTAAATGTTTATATTCGGGTTTTAATCAAAAAATATTTAGCCCTTTATTATTTAATTGTAGACTTAATGTCTAATCAAATTAAATTTTACAACAAAAGGTAAACACTACCATTTAAATAGAGCAAGTGTTATTCTAAGTACCAAGTTATTTTTAAATGTAAATAAGTAAATATGGACAAGTACCCAATCAAGTTAGATACATAACAAAAAGTAACATTGCCATTCAAAATGGAGTAAATGTTACATTAAGTACCCATTCGTTGTATAGATGTAGGCTTATACCTCATCAAGTTAGATTCGCAACAAAAAGTAATACTGCCTCTTTTAAATCAGCCAGTATCACATTGAGCACCTATTCGTTGTATAGATATAGGTAAATGTTCAATTATTTTAAGTTTTATAATCAGAAAACCACCTAGTCTTTGCATCATTGTGTTACCTTTCATCTTACCATTCACATCATCCAAAAAATCCTTATACCCTCCCAACTTTCATTCATCCCTTTTTTTATTGAATATTTGCACCTCCATTATTGAATTTGGAGCAAATATTGAACCATTAACACAACAATGATCATTAACTAGAGTCTTCATATATTTTAAAATAATGTATGTAAGTCAATTGAGGACTATTGTTAACATGGACAATTTTAGGCATTCCATGTACAAGAAAACACTAGCATTAAACTAAAGTAGTGTTTGTTGAATTCCGTCATAGGAAACAACATAACATAAATCTACTAAGTATACTATTTTATTGTGTTTCTTTTAATTGAAATAGGAAAAAAATCCTAAAAGTATAATTATTGTTCTCATGTACAAATTTACTTATTCTGTGAACAAGAAACACTAGTATTTTAACTATAGCATTGCTTGTTTCTATAACATAGCTACTATAGTAATCAAAGTATACTATCAAATTGTGTTTCTTAAAGTTGACACAAGTAAAAAAAACCTAATAAGTCACTACTAATTGCTTCAAACAGTTTTAAGTTTTATTTATTTAAGAATTGGGCGCCAGTGGGATCATCATGAAATAGATATAATAGATGTCCCGCACTTTCTCTTGGCATCACTAACTTCCAAGAGAAATTGTGATAAAAAGTTATATTTATTTTAAAGTTTAAAAATCAATTATGATAACAATCATTTGAGAAATTCTCATTAAGTAATATTATGAGCAAGCTATGATACGTCCAATTGTAACAGTATCTACTTAAACCTACTCTTTATTTATATGAAACAGCTTTGCATTAGGTTCCAAACACATGTGTACCTCATCGGTCAACGCTGGCATTGGAAAATCCATCTGCTTGATGCTGCTACTCTGACACCGACTACACAGGGAATGACACCGCCTGCGAATCACATCTCTGGTTGCTTTAACATCAGCTGAAACATTGTAATATTTTAGTTCATATATAATTTCTTCTTTACGAAGATAATCAATCCATATGGGTTTATCCATATTGAACAATAACAATTATTGTTTTATATATTTAAATCTAATTAACAGTTGGTATAACTATGTTAAATTAGAGTGTTTCATAATAACAAAACATTTTCTAGTGCAAAGGTATATAGTTTAAAATAAAAACATGTGACTATAACCGCATTTTCAAATTTTATTTAATGTTTATGTTTTGTTAAATTAGAGTTATTTATTAAGTTTAACATAACATTTACTAGTGAAAAGGTATATAGTTTTAAAATAAAACATGTGACTATAACCCCACTTTAAGTTTTACATAATATTAATGTTATGTTATTTAAAACTTTTAAACTAAGCAATCATGAAGTTAACCCATAGTTTGGTTAAGTTCTTTATTTAATAAGTTAATGTAGAAAGTAGAAACATAGTAAGTTGTTAAGTACTTCAGTCAAATAATTGTAAGAAAGTATAAGCATGTGGTTATCCTTAAGTTTGGTTTACTAATTTATTTCTAGGACATTCTTGACACAAAACAAGTGGCCAAGTACTTCCTTCAAACTACATGCGACACGTTGGGCAGCCAATTGTAAGAAATTATTTTACTTGCCTTACTCACCAACTAGCTCAAGTATAGGTGATCAGCATGAGACTATGTAGGGTATGGTTTCGCATGAAGTTTACTTAAGTAAAAGTCACACAGTTTGGTCAACGAATTTAATTCTTGAACATACAATCCGTCATCACAATTTCTTGAGGTTAAACAAGTACAATGAAACTTACTTTTATTTGGGATACAATTTACCCATTATTTCCACTACCGGAGGTATGATGTCTCAAGCAGTATCATTCGCCTGGGAAGCCATAATCAAGCCTCGTGCAAGCTAAAATGTCATTTGTGTTCGGTACCAAATGATGGAGCTCAGATGCTGTTTTCTTCAGGAATTGTAGTCATATGTGTAGATGTAGTTATATACAGTTGACCATTTTCTTATTTATCTATGTACTAATAAAAATTAATCCTAGAGTGCCCTGCCAAGGAGAAGAAATGCATAATGAGCATCACACGCACATGTTTTCACAAGTATGGAAATTTAGTTAAATTCAACATTATACTTACAGCGAATGCTGACACATTATATATTTATATTAAGGGCTTGTTCCCTGCCGCCTACGAGTCATGCAGATCGTTTCTTTTTCGCTCTTATTGGGATGAAAGTTTTATCGACTGCACTGTCCCAATACTTCCAATGAAAAAGAATTGTCATTCTTGTCAGTCATTCATAGACATTGAAGTTTAACCAATAGACTTGACATGTCTGGTTTTTCTTTATGTAGATATTTTCAATAAGTTAATCATTTAATATTTTAGCGTTGAATTGTGTGTTTGTTGAATTAAATTGATACACACAAATTGTTATTTTATAATATCATTTTATATAACTGCAGATAGGAACGCCATCCCGTATCACGCAATGATCAACTCCCATGCCAAGCTGGTTCTCATCTTTAACACAAGATGTCGCCTCTATACAAAAATAATCGTTACAAAATATTGGCTTAAATAGTTAATTTAGTTTAAGAGACCAGTGTTATTATATGATAAGTTTAAAACCATTGTAATTAGTTAAGATATCTGAATAAAAGGCTATTATTATTATAACTAGAATAGTCTGCGGAGTGTGTAAACCCAGTTTGTGTCATATTCGTCCAGTGCAAACTGACATAGGGGTTAGCAGGTAAAAACAGTGCAAAAAAAAAAACTATTTATGAAATTACTATTTCCTTTCTCAGATCACTTACATATCCCTAATAAATAAATTTGTGCCAAATTAGGTCACGCAATTTTAAGATTTTTAATTATTTTGTTTTTCCAAGCTACAAACGCTTCAAAAAAATATTACAATCATTAGAGTTCACATTCAATATCATAAATGCATGAAAAATCGACACTGTAAAATTGTGTAATTTTCATGCACGATATGTATTTATATGAATAAAACACAAAAACAATGGTTGCGGTCGAAGCGGGCGGAGGAGACCAGGCGGCATACGCACACACACACACTTTCGTTCGGTACGATTTCTTCTATAATATGTATACCTTTCGGTATGGGCACGCTCGGCGCAATCACTGTTAAACCTTGTTTGTACTTTTATTTTTTTACTATTCTTCTGTTACTTTGTGATTGTTGTTATTGTGTTGTTTCTATGTCGAATAAATGTTTTCTATTCCATTATTTATATTCTATAAATTAATAAATAACATATCTATTTTATTGAATATTGATTGAAGATCGCTTTTTCGTTATACTGCTTCTCAATATCCCGCGCCATGCTTCGAGTAGGTAGTGTACCCACAATTAGCAAAACAAATAATACACGACGTGATAAAAAACACTAGATATCTATGCTGTGTGGTGATAGTGATTATGAGTAGTTTTACTTTATCACGGTCCTTAAAACAGTCTGCTTTTCCGTCATCCATTACAATGCTCGATTCTATGAACTTTTATAATCCCCTTTTTTAACAATCACTGTATTAACGTCCTGTATGAGACCACATATGAATAACATTGTAACTTCAGTTACACATTGGTATAACTTTATGTCATATGAAATCAGCAAGATCAGAACTTTTATTTCTGCCTCTTAACCGTATTTCTATAATTTCATTGTAATTAAAAATGAACAATGTTTCTACCGAAGTATACTTGTAGATCAAGTTCCAATACACAAAAGTTTTGGTAACAAGGTTATCTTTGTGTTAAAGTCATTATAAATTGAGATACATATACAATTTTGGACTATTTATATTTTAACCATATTGTAATTTTATGGTATCGGTCTGGATCTGTTGTCAGCAGAAGGTCCAAGCAATTGGCCGTGTGCGAATCAACATCCCTCGTTGTCGTTACCCGCTGAACCAGCTGGCTGATTAGCGCTAAAGAAAGCTTATGCATCTCCCCTCCAGCATGATCACTGCACTGGTATGGGAAGAGCCAATCCTGGTGGTAAGCATTCAAATTCCCCCGTGTCACTAATTGGGCGGAAGGGTACCACTGCTGTGCCGCATCATCCGCTTCACTGACGTAATCTGTGAGCCTGCTTGTCTCCTGATCTCCGCTGTGCGAACGGTAGACTCAGGCATATATACTTTTATCCAGACCTGTGTCCACCAGAACCCGAAGCGTTGTGAATATTGATTGAATTACGATTATTATTAAAAATCGAGTTTTATTAGCTCTTCCATAGTACTAACATTTCTGTTTTATCCGAATGTAACATTGACACACATTGTAATTATTGCTTACAATAATATTTATCAAAGATTTTTTTGTCGGTATAATCGAAATCGCACAATAAGATACAATTATATTCACGGAAAAAATCTTTCAAATGTTTTCTTGACGCCATTGTAACAGCAGTTACAATGCTTTTCATATTAAAAATGCTTAAAATCTGTACATCAAAAATCATATCAAATCATACTTGCAGTGGTTTTATTAAAACTGAAAAAGCAATTAATAGTTATTTATGCTACAAGTGCGGAAGGTAGGTGATTTCCGATGAGTGGCATTTTTATTCACGAGCGAGCGAAGCGAGTGAGTGGATAAATCGACACGAGTCGGAAATCATCTTACGTACGTGTATCATACAACATTTTACTATGCATTGTGCGACGAAATAAATAAATCAATAAAATGAAATTATAAAATGGCGGGCGTATTCAAGCGCGTTCAGCATATCCACAGATTAACTAATAGTTCCTCGGGCATATCTACTGCGCATGTGCAAATAGCTGTCACATCGTAACGCAATAAGGCACAAGCAAAATATACGTTCTACCAAACATATTTAATTAATATTTAAAATTAATTTATTGATTAAAATCTAAATCTAGAGCAATTAAAAACACCTAAAAAGATGTATTAGTTTTATATGAATGATATCTGTACATAACTAATTTTTAATTTTTTTCTCAAACAATAAAAACTCTATGCGTTGGGCTGACGTTGGAGTTAAAAATTAAAAAAGTACAGGAAAGTAAAAAGCACTAGTGAAAAATAGTGACACTTTCCGCACAGTTTGGCTGCTTGGAAAACCGCTCTTTTCGAGGACATGCATTGTAAAATTATTAACATGAAACCTAAAATTTTACAGAACAACTTATGCCTGCAGTTGTTAAATAAAAAAAAAAATTGGAAAAAAACTGTGTTGAAAATCATGCCATTGAGTTACTATGTTCTTCATATTGGGTGTCGATATAACACATTTATTATATTCAGATTATATTCCATTTTAGTCTTTCACGGCTTCCTAACTAACTTTTAAGGCCCACTTGCGCAAACAACTTAACTCAGTTAGGTAGCAGACAGTTAGTTATACAATATTGTCAATTTAACCTCGTGTTAGCAACTAATTCTTAGTTAAGTTTTTAGTGCAAGTGTGTATTAATCAATCAAATACATCATAAATAACGTACGCACTTGTTTGTTGCAACTTGCAAAGACCTAATGTAAATAAATAAACGCGCTGCGAGTCTGGCTGGCCGGCCGGCACCCGCCGCGTGCGTTCCCGCGCTTTTCTCCGCGCTCGCCCTTCGTGCGAAGAAGTCTAGTATTTTTTTTTGATAATATGATTTCGTGGATTAAAACGACACAAATTATGCACAGTGTTTTGTTACACCATAATAATGAAATAATAACTTGCATTTTCTTTTGTGGATTTTATATGGTGTCGTAATAAAAAAAAAAAAATATATATAAAAGTCGTGGATGAATTCGACACAAAATATTTTACCCAACAGATATCAGTACTCTAAAACGCGTAACAACTATTTAACCGATTGTAATATTCTTTTGAGCTAGTTGGGCGACGTGTTAGGTATTGGTTAAGTATTAGGATTCTCGTGGACAGATGTGACACAAAATGCCTATGTACATCAGTTACTACTTCGTTATTATCGTGAAAGTAAAATTTTCATCTCTAATTTTCTTTTCGTCCAATACTGGTCGAAAAGACAAATACCTAAATTTCTATCTATGCAAATACCCAGGATGACACAAACTAAGATATTATGTTGGGCAAATGGTCTGGAAACTATATATATGCGAAACACAAACAACTTTAATATTTTTGAAACCTCAAAACCTAGCGCTATCGGTCTATCGGTAGTGTAAATGGAGAAATTGACTCACTAAGCCTTGAAATTGAAAGGCTTAAAAAGTAGAATGAAAATCTGGTAAGAAAAAACTCACTTTACAAACAAATAGTGACTAGTCCAATACAATCTCCTACCACCACGCCAAAGAAAAGGGGGCTTAAATATTCAAAACAAGCAGGATGCATAAATAAACAAACCCAGACTGATTCTGATATAGTAGCCAAAGGAAAAGTAACCAAAAGCTATGATGAACAAAAGAAAAGAAAAAACATCAATACACATTCCAGTCCACAGATGGCGCCACAACCTTCGAATGAGCAGGTGCAAATGAAAAATAAACAAGTAACAGAAAATAAATTTAAAAATAACTTATGTATATTAAGTACTAATGAAACTATCAAAAATGTATTAGCTTTGGCAGAAAAGTACTTTCAAGACAATTATCAAATATGTCACTACCTAACACCAAATGTTGGTATTGTGCACCTTCTACGAGATATACAGACAAAACTCAGAAATTACACAATTAATGATTTCTGTGTAATAATGATTGGCGAGGAAGATTTTAAGACTACAAAATGTTACTTTGATATAATTACATATATGAGAAACGCATTACAGGACATAAAGAACACAAATATAATTATTGCTTTGCCAACATACAAATGTAGTGATAGCTAAAATATTTTATATAACTCAAGACTGGAAATGTTCAACAACATGCTATATATGGACATTATTACGCATCAATACTCATATATTCTGGACTCTTATTTGAACTTAAGCTATCACCATTCTACGTACACAAGGTCGGGCACCTTAAAAGACTACACCGTGGGAATTATTTTTGAGGACCTATTCAACCTTCAATTGGAAATCTTAGAAGAAAATGCGCTCAACGCAAAAAATGAACCAAAACAACAGTTTTTTCTCCAATAAATATATTAACATTTTACACCAAAATATTGCAGGTTTATTAAATAAATCAAATGCTCTTACGGTGTGCTTAAAAGAACTCTCTGATATAAATATAAACATAACCGAACATTTTATCATGAAAGGTAACGAAAAACAACTATGCATACCAAATTACAGTTTGGCTGCATGTTATAGTAGACAGGAAAAGAAGAGAGGAGGAGCATGTATTATTGTTAATAATTGTCACCAATGGAAGGACATACCTCAAATATCAAAACTGTCATTGCCAGGGGTTTTCGAATGTTGTGCTGTTGAGCTTATTAATTATAAATGAATGGTTGTATGTATCTATAGAGTACCAAATGCTAAGAATTTAAATGATCGTTATGATAGACTTGAGAATTTGCTTAAAGAAATGTCCAACAAGCGTCCCAAGAATGTTGTAATTGCGGGCGATTTTAATATAGATATTTTAAAAACGAATAAAAATTCGGTTACACTGGAGTATCTGCTACTAGGTTTCAACTTGAAACTTGCTCTTAAACAGCCAACTCGAATGGCTAGTCAGACGTGCATAGATAATTTTGCGCATATTTTTTTTTTTTTTTTTTACAATGCATGTCCTCGAAAAGAGCGGTTTTCCAAGAAGCCAAACTGTGTGGAAAGTGTCACTTTTTTTCACTAGTGCTTTTTACTTTCCTGTATTTTTTTTAATTTTTAACTCCAACGTCAGCCCGGCGCATAGAGTTTTTATTATTTGAGAAAAGTTTAAAAATTAGTTATGTACAGATTATCATTCATGTAAAAGGTAAAATAAAACTAATACTTTATTTTAAGCGTTTTTAATTATTCTAGATTTAGATTTTGATCAATAAATTAATTTTAAATCATCATCATCATCATTATATATGTTTGGCAGAACGTATATTTTGCTCGTGCCTTATTGCGTTACGATGTGACAGCTATTCGCACATGCGCAGTAGATATGCCCGAGGAGCTATAAGTTAATCTGTGGATATGCTGAACGCGCTTGAATAAGCCCGCCTTTTGATTAATTTAATTTTATTAATTTACTAGCTTTTGCCCGCGGCTTCGCACGCGTAGACTACATGCTTCTGCTTACCATATTTTAACAGTATGTAGAGAAAAAGTAAAAAATAATTATGATAAAAATAATGTAATATGAAAGTTTTTCTTTGGACAGACTTATACATTTAAACCAATACACTCTATCCTTGTCCTGTCCCTATCCCTTCATTATTTTCGTGTTTATCCATGACTAATGATAAGTAATCATAATCATTAGTAAGTAATTAAATTATAGTATTGCCTTGTAAACAACATTTTTAACCATTTTGGATGTCGGCGCCAATATCTGAAGAACTGTCCATGGGAAAAGCAATTCTCCCTCAAATCAACACCAGCATACTTCCAAATCCAAACAACAACAACACAACACAAACAAACAAACATCCAAACTTTCATCCCCTTTTTCACGCCCTTAGGGCTGGAATTTCCAAAAATCCTTTCTTAGTGCTCACCTAAACTACCAAAGGAACCTACATGCCAAGTTTCATGATTGAAGCTTCAGCCGTTTGGGCTGTGCGTTGATGGTCAGTGAGTGAGTCAGTCAGTCACTTTGTTCTTTTATATGTTTAGATAGATGTTCATCTTCAGCCCAAACCCAAAGTTCGAAGATCCGAACTTCAATCCTGACCGACTTTCATACAAACTTTCATCCCCTATTTCAGCCCCTTAGGGGTGGAATTCACAGAAATCCTTTCTTAGTGGATGCCTGCACAGTATAAAGTATCCATGTGCAAAATTTGAAGTCTCTAGACGATTTCATTATTCCCATGACTTCATCCCCCTTTTCACCCTCATAGGGGTGGAATTTTCAAAATCCCTGAGAAACTTGAAAATTATTTTTTAATCTTCAGCCGAAACCCAAAATATGAAGATCCTGACTTTAAAACTGACGGATTTTCATACAAACTTTCATCTCCTATTTCACGCCCTTAGGGTTGGAATTTCCAAAAATCCTTTCTTAGTGCTCACCTACACTACTAAAGGAACCTACATGCCAAGTTTCATGATTGAAGCTTCAGCCGTTTGGGCTGTGCGTTGATGGTCAGTGAGTGAGTCAGTCAGTCACTTTCTTCTTTTATATGTTTGGATAGTTGTTCATCTTCAGCCCAAACCCAAAGTTCGAAGATCCGAACTTCAATCCTGACCGACTTTCATACAAACTTTCATCCCCTATTTCAGCCCCTTAGGGGTGGAATTCACAGAAATCCTTTCTTAGTGGATGCCTGCACAGTATAAAGTATCCATGTGCAAAATTTCAAGTCTCTAGACGATTTCATTATTCCCATGACTTCATCCCCCTTTTGACCCTCATGGGGGTGGAATTTTCAAAATCCCTGAGAAACATGAAAATTATTTTTTAATCTTCAGCCTAAACCCAAAATATGAAGATCCTGACTTTAAAACTGACGGATTTTCATACAAACTTTCATCCCCTATTTCAGCCCCTTAGGGGTGGAATTCACAGAAATCCTTTCTTAGTGGATGCCTGCACAGTATAAAGTATCCATGTGCAAAATTTCAAGTCTCTAGACGATTTCATTATTCCCATGACTTCATCCCCCTTTTCACCCTCATGGGGGTGGAATTTTCAAAATCCCTGAGAAACATGAAAATTATTTTTTAATCTTCAGCCTAAACCCAAAATATGAAGATCCTGACTTTAAAACTGACGGATTTTCATACAAACTTTCATCCCCTATTTCACGCTCTTAGGGATGGAATTTCCAAAAATCCTTTCTTAGTGCTCACCTACACTACCGAAGGAACCTACATGCCAAGTTTCATGATTGAAGCTTCAGCCGTTTGGGCTGTGCGTTGATGGTCAGTGAGTGAGTCAGTCAGTCAGTCAGTCACTTTCTTCTTTTATATGTTGTAAGATTTATTTCCTCGCACAATGCATAGTAAAATGTTGTATGATACACGTACGTAAGATGATTTCCGACTGGTGTCGGTTTATCCACTCATCGGAAATCACCTACCTGCCGCACTTGTAGCATAAATAACTATTTCCCCTTCCCCCTGGACCTCGACTACGAGTAGACGTATCCGAGCTCACGTTTGTTTATTCCTTAATTAAATAAATCATAATTTAAATTCATAAAATCAGTGTAAAAAAATAGGAGTGCATAAGTAACCAAGAGTACAAGTATACCGTCACCACGCCACAGCCGCTTAGACGCCCGTACCGTGTGTGAGTACTTGCTGTACCTGGGTGCGAGCGAAAACAATCAACCCATCTCGCTCGACCGCACTCAACTTGCCAAGCTGCCCACGACACGCGGACCGAACCAACACCAACTCATGGGTTCCTGTTACTTCTGACTCGACTTCTCGGAAATAACACCGTTTTTTGATACGATCCTGTGGAAACCTGACCAGTCAGACAAAGTGCTTCGTGTCTCAACCTCGACAGTGAGTGATTATCCTTGCGCCATTGCAGGATCGTGTCCCCTTGCCAACAACCACAGATAAAATAAACAATAACACTAAAAATAACAACCACTGCATTCTATGCAATCCTGGTACTTGCAACAGTGAATCTGGATTTTATTAGTACAGAAGGGAACCCATTCTGCCATTTGGAAGATACGGA
Source organism: Orthosia gothica (assembly GCA_949775005.1). Classification (NCBI taxonomy): domain Eukaryota; kingdom Metazoa; phylum Arthropoda; class Insecta; order Lepidoptera; family Noctuidae; genus Orthosia; species Orthosia gothica. The sequence continues at coordinate 3,040,137 of OX459070.1, read as the reverse complement.
AGTGCCAGTGGGGAATTATCTTCCTGGTGGGGAAAGTGACACGGCGGCGGATCACCTGCCTATCAAAACGAAAACGCCAATGACGGACGACGGTAGCAAAAGTGGTGGCGCGGGCTCCCAGGCCGCGGCGGCGGCCATGTTCAACAATTTTGAGAGTGGCGTCGCCCAATTTGATGGCGAGGATAAATCATATTCCTCCACCAAATGGGCCCAAGACATTGAGGATAATGCGGAAGTGTTCAACTGGACATCGCAGCAAAAGCTGATAATCGCGCGGCGGTCCCTCATCGGCACGGCGGGGCTGTGGCTAAAATCAGAAAAGGTGTTTGTAGACGTATGAAGACCTCCGAGCGGCCCTAGTGAAGGAATTCCCGGAAGATGTAAACTCTAAGGATATGCACGAACTGATGGCAGCGCGTAAAAAATGGCGAGACGAGAGCTACTACCAATACATGCTCACAATGAAAGAGTTGGGTAAGAGAGCTAAATTCCCTGACTACGTTGCCATTCAGTACATCATCGACGTTATCGAAGACCACCAAATAAACAAGACTATACTATACGGCGTTACGACGTACAGCGCGCTCAAAGAAAAATTACTGATGTATGAAAAGATGAAAAGTTACACGAAGAAGAAGGAAGGACGAGTCGACCCAGCCACTGAAAGAAGGAAAGAAGCATCCACGTTTCCCAGTTCCACGCGTCGTTGTTACAACTGTGGAGAGAAAACCCATATATCCAGCCAGTGTGCCAAGGGAATCAAATGTTTTCGTTGTAACGAATATGGCCATATTGGCAAACAGTGCCCTCTCATTGGCGGAAGAAATACGTCGGTAAAACAGCCGGCAATCCAACAACGTGAACATCGTGCGGTCGGTAGCAGCCGAGTAGCAGCGGGCGTAAGCGAATCGGTAAAACAGCGTTCGGCTTAAGGATCGGCCATGTTCGGGACTACGACCGGTCCGACCAATCAGTGCACGTGTACGAGCGGCCATGACATCGACAGTGGCTATGTCATCGATACGTCAAACATAGTGTCAATGGTGGCGAGCAAAAATCAAAACAAAAACGTAACTCTAACTGCTATCAAAAATGTACGAAAACCAGTGAAAACTATATTGGTGGCGGGCAATCACAGTTCTAGTTCATTGATCGACTCTGAAGCTCTCTGAGCTGTGTGCTAAACTATTTAATGTTAAGTGCAACGTTGGTGGGCTAACGCTGACGGGACTAGGCCGTTCGCAAGTGCGGTCGATAGGTACAATTGCGACAGTGATCGTCATCGATGGACAATGCTACAACGATGTTACGTTTCACATCATACCTAGAGACTTTATGCCTTAAGATATATTATTATTATTATTATGGTTTTTAAACTTCAGTTTCTCAGGTAAGAACCTGGTGTTTTTATAGAATCTCACGGGTGTGAACCAAGGTGAAATCCTAATTTTCTGTTTGACCTGGTAAATTATTTTGTACTGCACTCAAATTGTAATCTAAATCTAACTGTAAAATTTTTCTTACTATTCGGCAAGTGTTTAATATTGCAGCTTTTTGTAGTGTTAGGTATGTGTATTTTGATAGATTGAGAACATTAAAACTATTGTATATTTGTTTCGGAATAACACCTGTTGTTGATATGACTATAGGGACTATTGTAACTCTATTCATTTTCCAAACTCTGGTAATTTCTTCTTGTAACTCTGTGTACTTCCTAATTTTTTCTGTGATAGTTTTTTGTATATTATTAGTGTTTGGGAATGCTATATCTATTATGTATGTGTGTTTGTTTTCTTTATCAACAAGTGTTATATCTGGTCTGTTGTTATAAATAGTGTGATCTGTAATTATTGTGCGGTCATAATATATATTGTATAATTGATTTTCTAAAACAGCTCTAGGTGAATATTTGTAATATGGTGTGTACGGATCCTGCATGAGTTTAAGATTGATTGCAAGTTTTTGGTGTATAATATTAACAAGTTGGTTATGCTATGTGAGTATAGTCGTTCTGAGTCAATGTCATACAAGCTCCCGTAATATGTTGTATTGTTTCAGGTTTGCTGTGACATTTTCTGCATAAATCGTTTCTAACTGTACTATCTTTTATAATATATTTTCTATAATTTTTGGTATTAATGACTTGGTCTTGAATGGCTAGCATAAATCCTTCTGTTTCTGGAAACAGCCCACTTAATTCAAGCCATTTTTTGGAAGCTTCCCTATCAATGTGTGTTTGGTTTAGATCGTTAGGATGTCTTCCGTGTAGTTCTTTCTGTCTCCATTTTTTATGTAACTCTTCTATGTGTCTTGCTTTGTCTATTGTTTCAATATTACCTTCGCTAAGATTCATTGGTGTATATTTGTTATCTATTTCTACTATTGTTTTATGTAATTGACTAGTATTCTTCTTCCTATTAAAGAATTGTTTTAGGTTTATTATTTGCCTTTTGTGTAAATGTGATATTTCAATTAGCCCTCTGCCCCCCTCTTTTCTGGACATAATCACTCTTTCGATTGCTGATTTAGGGTGGTGATATCTATGTTGTGTAAGAATTGTTCTAGTTTTAATTTCAAGTGCATTTAATTCTGTTTTAGACCACTTTATAACGCCAAAAGAATAAGTTAGTATAGGTATAGCATAAGTATTTATAGATTTGAACAATTTTTTACTAGAGAGGTACATTTTACATAATGAATGGATTCTTTTATAATATTCCTGTTTTAGTTTGTCTTTTATAGATTTGTGCTCTAATAGTCGCGCTTGATTGTATCCTAAGTTTTTATAAAATTCCTCCTTTTTCATTGCTTCTATTACTTCTTCCGAATCTGTTGTATAATTTCCGCCGACTATCTTACCCTTTTCTATGTTAAGCTTTCGGCATTTGTCTAGTCCAAAATCCATTCTAATGTCTTTTGAAAACGATGTTGTTATGTCTAATAAACCATGTAAATCTGTATTTTTATTAGCGTATAGTTTTAAATCATCCATATAAAGTAAATGTGTTATTTGGTGTAATAGTGATCTATTGTTCTTTATGTCAAATCCTAGTTTAGATTCGTTTAGTTTATTATTATTATTATTATATACTTTATTGTACACCACAAAATATATACAGGACAAATATTCACAAAAACAAGTGTACAATGGGCGGTCTTATCGCACAGGGCAATCTCTTACAGACAACCTTTTGATGGACTGTACGATAGGAGAAGAATTAAGGGCTGTCAGTGTACAAAAAAAAAATATTACACACTTAAATAATATAACTTACACATAATAATCTACAATACATACATACAATATTATATAATATACTAATAAACCTATCCAGAGAGTTAATTGTGTAACTTATTTAGGAGTTAAAGTCGACGAGCATTTCTCATGGAAAGAACATATAGATTTCTTGTGCAATAAACTTAAAACTATACTAAGTAAATTTTACCACCTAAGTTATCGAGTTCCTACTAGTACCCTAAAAATCCTATACTCATGTATGGTGGAATCTATAATCGATTATGCTCTTGATTGCTATGGACTTACATTTAAATCTTACATAGAAAAATTAGAAAATATACAGGTTAGGTTCCTAAAACTAATAGTGGATAAAAAAACTAAAAATAAACATAAAAACGATTATTATAAACTATATAAAATTTGTAAAGTATTACCGGTCAGCATAAAACATAAGTACTTACTCGCAACTAATAACCATAGTAATCGTGAGCATAATCCATTATTAATAAATGTATGTAACAAATATAACACCCGAATGATGTCGTCTGGTAAATATTTAGTACCAAGAGTAAATAATGTTTATGGAGACCGAACATTAGAAAAGCGTTTCCCTTACATACTCAACAGCTTACCAGATGAAATCAGAGACGAAGAGAAGAAAAATAAATTTAAGATAAAACTAAAAAAATACCTACTTAGTACACTGCCTTAACTTTATATTGTTTTACATAACTACTGTACCGAAACTACTGTTTTACATACCTAAGCTATATACTCTTAATATCTATACTTATATTTAATCTACGATATTCATACTTGCGTACTTATTATATAATTAAGTAAATAAGTAAAGATCCAACAGACAAACTATGTCTATAGTTTTGTTGGACGTTATGTACTTTATATAACTTACAATGTACCGTTTTTATCAATCAATAAATAAATAATAAATAATACATATCAAATATATAACAGAGAAAGGAGAAGAATAAAAATTATAGTGACAGGTAATGCTCTTTTACCATTTTCTTAAACGTTGGCAGCGTTTGAGCACGTCTTATTTCAATTGGTAATACATTCCACAACCGCGCCGCTTGTATCGTGAAAGATTTGTCAAAAAAGGAAGTGGAATGCATACGAATATTTAATTTTAAATTTTCCGATGATCTCAAGGACCTAGAACGGGTGTCACAGAGGAACTGAAAGCGTTCTTTGAGATAAAAAGGAGTAAAAGGATTAAATAGCACGTTATAAAGCAAATAAAGTATGTGGGCATTCCGGCGAAGCCGAATAGGAAGCCATTTGAACTTAGTACGAAATTCCGAAACATGATCATACTTGCGCAAGCCAAATATGAATCTGATACAGAGATTTTGAAGTCGCTCAAGCTTGTCCAATTGGTCTTGGGTGAGATCAAGATAGCTGGCATCAGCATAGTCCAGGATAGGGAGAAGAAGAGATTGTGCTATAGCAACTTTAGTGGAGATGGGAAGAAAATTACGAAGACGTCTCAGGGAGCCCGCAGAAGCAAAAAGTTTACGACTGACTTCCTGCAGTTGTTTGGTCCAGGCAAGAGTGCTTTCGATATAAATCCCCAAGTTCTTCACAGTGTTAGGAATAATGGTGTTGTTGAAAGTAACCTGGGGAAGCGTCGACCAATCAATTCCACGAACAGTCCGAGAACTACCAACAACAGTCACCTGAGTCTTAGTCGGATTAATCTTCAGCCCAAACTCAGCACTCCAGTCACCTATTCGAGCCAGGTCCAAATTAATTGTCTCAATGGCATCTCGTAACTCGCCAAGAGGGGCTTGGGTATAAATCTGGAGATCATCAGCATACAGGTGGTAGAAAGAAGAAAGTCGTTGAGTGATAGCATTAATAAAGAGTGCGAAGAGAAGAGGAGATAAAACGCCACCCTGAAAGACACCGGCAGAGGTGTGACACCAAGAAGAGAAGTATTCATCAGTGCTAATACGCTGCCGGCGGCCAAACAGGTAACTACGAAACCAGTCGATTACCGGAGGAGATATGTTAAAAGAGCTTAGGACGCCAAGCAAAATGTCGAAGTCAACGGTATTGAAGACATTGCTAAAATCAAGCAGAGCAAGTACCGTTAACTTGCCCACTTCCATGCCTGACCTAATATCGTCCGTAATGTGTACAAGTGCTGAGGTAGTGCTGTGTCCGCGTCGAAAACCAGATTGGAAAGGATTAAGCAGATTGTGTTTGGTAAGGAAAGTGCCGAGTTGATTATGAACAAGTTTTTAAAGGACTTTGGAAAGGAAGAATAGAAATGGGACGATAGTCAGAAAAAGATGCAGGATGAGATTTTTTGGGTAAAGGAATAATTTGGGCATCTTTCCAGGACTGTGGGAAGACACCACTGGAAATAGAGAAATTGAGGATATAAAGGAAGACAGGAATAATGTTATCAAGGATGGGGATGATCATCTTACGGCTGACACAGTCACTACCAACAGCGTTGGATGTAATCGATACAATACTCTTTTAGACATCACAGGCAGTGAATTGACTTAAGACAAAAGTGGAATAATCAGGTATCGGAAGATTTGAAAGGTAACTAAGCGTTGTTGCTTTGGTGGCCCTATCCAATACGGGCGAAGTAGAAAAATGACTGTTAAGTAAGTTGAAGTCCAAGTCTTTAGGAACCGTGTCATGACTCTTTTTTCCGATACCTAATGATTTGAGAAATTTCCAGACTTTGGCTGGATCAACGTTTTGAACAGAATTGTGGATATGTTGGCGTTGAGCGTTCCTACACACCTTGTTGCATTGATTTCTAATTAAGATGTATTTTTGTCTGTTGACGTCATTGGGCCGAATTTTAAATCTAAATGCTGCTTAAAGCTGCTTTTTTGCTGAGTAAAGCTTTAATTTCGTCAGTCAACCATGGCGCTGGAAGATGTTTAACTCTCACGGCCCGAATAGGTGCATGTGTGTCATAAAGCTGAATGAGGGTAGCAGACAAGATTTCAACTTGTTCGTCGACGGACGAGGATGTGACTAGTGGCGTCCAGTCAATGTTGTCGGCATCTTCCTGAAGACGATCAGTGTCCATGCCATCAAAATTGCGAAGCAGAAGAGTTTTAAACTTATGCTTAGGAGGTCGAATTTTGTAAGAAGTGTAAATTAAATCATGACAAGAAAAAGCATCAGCTGAACATTGACCATGTTTAGCGACATGATCTAAGGTTGAAACAACAATAAGATCAAGAAGCGAGGGAACAGAGTTTAGAAAACGGTGAGTGGCACCATGATCAAGAATAGAAAGATTGGCAGATTCAATAACATGACGAAAAGAAGAAGAGCGGGAATCATTTTTAAGCAGACATGTATTAAATTCGCCCATTATGATACTGTGACTGTAAGAGGGAATTAAAGCTTCTAAAATATGTTCGAAAGAAGAGAAGAAATTAATCCGAAGAGAAGGGCAGTAATATACCCCAAGGAGTATCTTAGAATGATGCAGTTCAACTTCCAGGAAAAGATGTTCACCGGCGCTCGGCGGGGGCGGCTGAGTGGACATGTTAACTATAGAAAATGGAATGAAATTACGGAGATAAATGGCCACCCCGCCACCACCACCAACCGCGCAGTCATTCCTGATAAGCTTAAAACCTGGAAGAGAGTAGGAGGAAGAGGGAAGACAAGGTTTTAACCAAGATTCAGAAACAAGAATCGCATGAATATTCTTACAGTCAAAGGTTGCCAGCATATCGTAGAAGTGAGCCGGAATACTCTGGGCGTTTATGTGGACTACATTAAAGTTCCTGGAGACATCGGAAAAATGTTAAACAAGAGTGTCAGCTAAACATGGAACACTTATGAAACTTTCATCATCACTATCCAACGAATGAAAAGTATCAGTATCACTGCTACCTTCAAGGCTGAGCATAAATATAAAAATATAAATAAATATTTAAACAAAAACAATAATAAAAGCCGCGAAGCTAAAAAATAAAATAAAACGCGGTTAACAAAAATATTACTGTCCACCTGCCAGTTGTGCTTAACACAAAAGTACATAAAACTCAATAATAAAAAATAACAAAACATTAAAATCAAATATGATTTTGTAGTCCAGGCATAAAACAAAGTACCTACATACAAGTTTACTAACAAAACTAATCTATCTATTTAAATAAAAATCAAATGCCGAATGTATACAAGCGCATCACTTCAGAACGGCTGCACCTATTTGTCAATGCAGTGGTATGGAACGCAAAAAAAAAACATAAGCTGTCAAATTGTGACAGTGACTGTTGACATAGAATAATGACATTGTTATAAACCGATAAATACACACCGATTTTAAATAAGGTACACAAACAAAAGAGAAATTAATTCCAAGAACAGGTGTGAGAAGTTTTGAAAAGAAAAAAAGAAAGTTAATTATAACTACCTACTGACAAACTCAATGCACAAACAAATACCTGGACCACAAAAAGGAAAAAAACGTCTACGAACTTCACTTTCTGGCCACCGATTGCGACTGGTTGAGCAACGCCCGGCTCCGGCTGTCCAGAGATCTGTTCCAATTTCTGCGCGATGTTGTTGAGGTCAGCAGTGAACGTCACTCGGTGTCGTGATCCCTTGGCGTCAAGCACAAACACAGTGCCTTGTGTGGTCCAGCAATGGGTCACGCCAAATTTGGTCCGTGCTGCCATGAAGACGTTATGCCGGGTTTTCGTGAGAAACTCAGACATAGTTACACCAGACCCTTTCAGCTTTGTTTTGCTAAACCAGACTTTATCCCGGAGAGCCACATCATGGAGTTTGAAGAGGATTGGTCTTGGTTTGTTAGATGCGCTGCGCCCCATCCTGTGACACCTCTTGATGCCAGAAACAGCCAATTCAAGGTTCAGACGTTGTGTGACAATTTGAGCCAACACCTGCGCAGTCTCCTCGTCTTGTTGCTCCGACACTCCGTGCAACAACAGGATTTTACGCCGCCCACGAGTCTCCATGTTGTCCAGGCTCTGTGCTAGAATGGCAGCTTGCTGCTGGAGAGAACCAAGCGCTTGTACAATAAACGTCCGGAACGAAGAAAACTCTGCCGCCAATCCTGAGGTGGTTATTGGTGTGGTGCCTGGAATCTTCAGCAACTCCTTTTCAAATTCAGCCATTCTGAGACTGAATAGATTACTCATATCTGTGATTGTGCGGTTGATAGCGTCCATGGTGTGGTTGTAACAATAAATGTTGTTTTTTTGCTTCTGATAACACTTTACTGGCAGGTAGTGATGATTAACTCTTAAAATTTATCATTAATATATAAAATACTTGACTATAACTATTTTAATTATTATTTTAAATAAAGAGATAAAATTTTTGGTGTTTTTGTTTTGACTACCCCCTCCTATAATTATTGGTCATGAATTTTTGAGAACTGTGACAGTGTTAATGAGCGATGGATGTGTGGACATATTCAGAGATGAAAGTGAATGGTTACATAAAGTAAATTGCATTACAGGTGACTCGGAATCTCTTTTAGAACATGTCAGCAGTCCATCAGTAAAACAGGAGGCTTATCAGTGTGTTGACATGTACCATCCGGTCCAAGTGAAGGAAGCCCCGTTGGAGCTCAAGATTGTGTTAAAAGACGATGTGCCAGTAGCACAACGGCCCCGGCGATTGTCATACATGGAGCAGGGTATTGTAGAAAAACAAATCGATGAATGGTTGAAATACGGCATAATAAGGGTAAGTTTTTCTGAATACTCTAGCCCGCTAGTGTTGGTAAAGAAAAAGGACGGGGCAACTCGTGTATGTGTTGACTACCGGCAGTTTAACGCAAAGATTGTGAAAGACGAGTATCCACTTCCTATTATTGAAGACTTAATTGACAGGTTATCTCAAGCGAAGGTGTTCAGTGTTATTGATTTGAAGAATGGATTTTTCCATTTGAAAATCAGCGAAGAGTCCATACCGTATACTTCATTTGTTACCCATCATGGTCAGTTCGAGTTCCTGCGAGCACCGTTTGGACTTTCGATCTATCCAAAATATTTTATGCGGTTTGTTGACATAATTTTAATGAGCTGCTAGCTCAGAAGATAATGATGATTTTCATTGATGATATTATTATTCCAGCTGTTGATGAAGAGCAAGCATTGCAACGACTGAAGCTAGTTCTGGAAATAGCTGCACAGTATGGATTGATAATTAATTGGAAGAAAGCAAAGTTGATACAGCGTGAAATAGAGTACTTGGGCCATATGATTAAAGACGGTGAAATACGCCCAACTACTGAGAAGACGGATGCTGTGGTGAGATTTCCAGAACCCAGGACAAGTAAGCAGCTTAAAAAAATTCTAGGATTGACTTCCTACTGTCGGAAGTACATAGAGCAGTATGCTGTTATTGCCAAGCCTCTAAATGATTTGTTAAAAAAGGATGCGGATTTTGTGTTCGATAAGAAGCAACAAGGAGCTTTTCATATGTTAAAAGAAAGGTTGTCTACCGGCCCAGTATTAAAAATATTTGATCCTAACTTAAAAACTGAGTTACATACGGATGCTTCCAGCATAGCTATAGCGGCTATTCTTTTGCAGAATTCCCCTGATACTGGCTTGCACCCAGTTCAATATATGAGTGTAAGGACCAACGAGGCACAAAGCAGGTACTCAAGTTATGAACTAGAGGCATTAGCCATAATAGAAGGCGTCAAAAAGTTCCGCCATTATTTATATGGAAAGCGCTTCAAAATAGTGACTGATTGTCAAGCTTTTCAGCAAGCCCTGATGAAGAAGGACCTTACAGCGAAAGTAGCAAGATGGGTGATAATAATGAATGAGTATGACTTCGAAGTGGAGCATAGAGCTGGAGAAAAGATGCAGCATGCAGATGCACTCAGCCGTAACCCCTATGTGGCTACAGCTACGTCCTTAATTGATCAGGTTAAGCTGGCACAGGATCAAGACGATGGTGTAAAAGCTATCAAAGAGGTGCTGAAAGCAAAGTCTTACAAGGGCCCAGACAAATTATTGGTAATACAAGGGTAATACCTAAAAATTTAGAAAAGGAGATTATAGTGCGAATTCATGGTAATGGACATTTTTCAAAGAGAAAAATGATTGCATGTATACGGTATACATGCAATCATTTTTCTCTTTATACCATGTATACAGTATACCATGTCTGATGGCTACCAGAAAAGAAGGCAAACAGGAAGGATTTCTCAACCCTATTGGAAAGGAAAGCATCCCGTTAGACACCATGCACCTGGACCATGTAGGACCATTGACGGAGACCAGGAAGCAGTACAATTATATTCTGACAGTGATTGATTCTTTCACTAAATTTGTATGGTTGTTCCCTACAAAGAGCACATCTAGTGTGGAGACACTGAATAAATTAAGAATACACCAACAAATATTTGGAAATCCCAGAAGAATTATAACAGATCGTGAAACAGCATTCACCAGTCATGATTTCCAGGAGTATTGTAATGAAGAGAACATTCAGCATGTGACAATCACCACAGGGATACTAAGAGGAAATCGTCAAGTTGAAAGAGTCCATCGAATAATAATCCCTATGTTGACCAAACTTTGTATTGAAAACACAGGGTGTGGTATAAACATGTGAGCAGAGTTCAAAGAGCATTGAACAGCACATTTCAGAGGAGCATAAATACGTCACCTTTAATTTATTAATTGGCATCAAGATGAGGCATAAAGAAGACATTGAAGTTTACAAATTACTTGAAGAAGAAAGAGCAAGACAATATATGAGTAATAGAGAAGAGTTACGTCAAAAAGCAAATATTGGCTGTACAAGAAGAGAACAGAAGATATGTTATAATATCTTCTGTTCTCTTCTTGTACAGCCGCAGAGAAGAAAACCGAGTCATAAGTACCAAGTAGGTGACCTAGTGGCTATAAAGAGAACCCAATTTGGTGCAGAGCTTAAGCCGAAGGCCAAGTACCTGGGACCGTACCAAATTACCAAGGTTCATCCAAATGACCGCTACGATATGGAGAAAGCTGATAGTGCGACTGAAGGTCCCAATCGCACTTCCAGCTCAGCTGATCAAATGAAGAGGTGGCCAGATGGAACTACCACTGAATAACTAAGCAGGTGAGTAGTTCAAAGGGGTATGTAATGATGATGAATGGTATGAAAGTGTTTAGTGTAAGGTTATGTTAAGTTAAAGTTAAGTTTGAGTGTATTTAAGGTTGTTAAAACCAGAGAGTTTGTATACCTAGAGATAACGTATTTACGACGAAAAAGAAACTGTCAATTCTTTCGTTCTGGCTTATGGAAAAACTCTATGGAAAAAAAGAGACAAACATAGACAAACGCTACCATCTTGAAAGTCGAAGAGATAACTTTTTAGTCACTGTTGTAACCCATCGGTTACCAGCTGTAATTAAAGTTTTTCGCTGTTTTCACGCCTTTGTTTCGTTTATATCAGGAAGAATTTTGTTGTTTAATTATCTGCATGAACCATGTCGTGTGTGGCTATCGGTTGCAAGAGTAAAATGAGTGTATTAAAGGAACATAATCAAAGGATATCTTTACACAGGTGAGTTATCGACTAGCATACTGAAATTATTGTGCAGGGTATACGTTTCATAGGCTGTCCGGAATAAAGGAATCTTAGTTCTAAATACGTCCAGGACGTATAGTACCATTTAAACCATTCTATTTAGTGAAAAAATAACTTTTATGCGTTCGCTGATAGAGCTTTGACAGTTTACGTACTTACGTTCTGATGTTAGAGATGTGACAAAAGTCACAAGAAAGATTTATCGATACTGTATTTTTATTTTACTTACTTTATTTTTTTTATAAAGTTTATTTGCTTGCCAACTTAGGGCTTTTGGCCCCAAATTTAGGCCAAAAATATTCACGTTGGGCTCATTTTAGGGACCAAAAAAATTTAGTGCTTTTTTTAGGGCCATCAATAATATTTCATGCTAAAGAAATCAATTGTTCTTTAAAATGCTGCAAAGTTTAATGATGACACGATTCATTTAAAAACGAGATGTTAGATCATTCGTTACATTTACCCCATTTTGCACAGGTTTCCAAAGAGTACTTATTAAAGAAATAAGTGGATCAAGAATATAAAAAGAAATAAATGGCACCTACACCATAATCTCGCTTGTGTTCACTGCATTTTAATGAATCATGCTATCGCTATCCCTCGACCCATCTATGGATACAGGTTGATGAATCATGTTTGCCTACACATTTTACTTTTTAAAATTAAATTATTATATTTAAACCATTTTGTTATTATTTATTTTATTACTTTTATATACATACTCGTCTGTAAACTTTATTTTCAGTCTTGCACAATTACTAGCATACTATATATCAGTATATTGATCAGTAGCTGTTTGTGCAGTCGTCCAAGTGTACCAAAAACGGCCACTTTGATCTCATGATTGTCCATATGATTGTCATCATTTTTGCGCAAGGCATGAATAAGCATTAATATACAACGCATATAATGCGCAGAAAAATACGAAAGAGTGGAATTGTACTCTTACAATGGATAAGTGCACTCTTTGTACGAGTTCACATTCATTTTTTGAATAATTATAAAGAATCCCTAAACAAACGTAGAAAAAAATTGCCCCATTCAGAGACGATTCTTACAGACATTTGACCAAATTTGTAGATCGCTCCAAAACTGGACGCCAAAACGATCGTGTCAAAAGACGCTAAGACGCAAAGACGTGTGCTAGATATATTTTAACTAAATAAAATAGTTCATCGAATTAAGAAGTTGTTTCACTCTGAGCCCACAATCCCACATATATATATGTAATTAGTATTTAAACAATTCTAAGGAGGAGGGTCAAGGAGAAGATCAATGTCAGTCTTACATCGCACATGTTTAACAAGCATGGACATTTAGACAAATCAAACTAATACTTACAGCGCCTATTGATTCATTGTAATCTTCATATTTAGGGCTGGTTACCTGCCGCCTTCGAGTCATCCTGATTGGTTTAATTAACGCTCCTTTGAATATATAAATATATTGCATGTAGCCGATCGAAAGGATTCCAAATGAAAGAGAAATATCATTCTTGTCAACCATAGATATTGATAGACACGATCCTAGATTAGTAAATGCCTGACCACGATTACTTTATGCTTCTAATTTTAATATAAGATTTAATCTTTTTGTATTTATTAGTTGAATTGAGTTTGTTGAATTATTTATTACACACAATTCATATAATTATATTTTTTAAATCAAATTAATTGGTCTCATCAGACCATAACGCCATCTGAATGAAAGACGGTACATTAGTGACAAACCTAGAATGATACTCATCTTTGGCACTAGATGTTGCTAATGACTTCAAAATTAAGAAAACTGTAATTTATATTTGTTACAAAATATAAAGAAAAATAATTTCAGATATGTATATTACAATTTTTTTAGGACTAGGTCTAGATAGAGATATGTCGTGCAAAACTCACACTGACAGTGTATGTAAACGCCTGAGCCAGCATTCAAATGCATTTGGCAATCTTGGAAAGGAGGTACATCAAAACATTTTGGTCACGGCGTACCAAAAATAATATTAATATTTACGTATTAGTACATTAAACAAAACAAATAGAAAGGGAATAGATAGCTAAAATGTTAATAGATAAGGAAAATATTTTTATTTGTAATAATATTGAGCGCTATTCCTCTCTCCTAGACACTGACTGTATCTAGAATGTTGCTGTGCCCGACAGGGTCCATAATTGTTTCTGTAACTTATATTTACCACCTGTGTGTACATTATGGATGCAATAAATTTAATTTGAATTTTGAATTTGAATTTACCATGCATATTGTAGCGTGATCGCTACAAGACGCTTTGCTATAGCCTTTTTTTAATTTGTCAAAGCAGGCTGGTTACATTTATTAAAATAACACTCAGCAATAATGAAATAAACTTAAAACTACTTTGTTTACAGAACGAAAAAACATGGCATCGGATTCTCAAAAACCATAGAGGCATTTTGTAAAAAAAAATATTTTATTCAAAATTAGTGGTGTTTCACTAAAGTCGGTAAAGTACGAATCGATTGACCGAATGATATAGCCAGATATTGTTGCAAGTGAATATATTACGAAAAATACCACCATCCAATAGGAGCTGTGAGTTATGCACTACCGTTAGTTCATAAAACATATTGCGACTACTTTTCTTATGAACTATCGGTTGTTCATAAAAGGCATTGGAGACCAGAAGGACCGGTTACTCCAACTCATCAAACTTCAAATTGTCAAAAAAATATCAGTCTTACAGACTTACATGTCACCAATAGCAGCAGTGGCAGGTTAATAAAAAAATTAAGGTTCTATAAATATTTGATAATGTTCAGTTTCATATAAGCTCAAAAAACTATGGTCTTCTTTACCGGGTTTACCGGTAACAAATAAAGTTGAATAATGTTTATATGTACCAGTTAAAACTTTTTAGCGCGTTTTCTCTAGTTAGAACTAGATTTTACTAAATGCCTTTGTTAAAACTAGAATTAAGTAATGCTCAAAATTTAATATCAGTTAAATGCCCAATATGAGGAGACAATGTGATAAAAACTGTTATAATGTTATATTTTAATGTTCACATTGGTTTTTATTATAGAATAGGTAAGTACGATTAATATTTAAGCAACAAAATCGACGAAGCCCCACTGCGCGAGGCTCCTATTCCTGTCTTACGGGTCTAAAGTACGTGTCAGGGTGTCCTAAGGTTCCGAGGTTGCTTCTTTCGCTCTTGGACTAATTTATTGACCATAATTATTGCCCTGATTAATCACTTGGTCAATAATTTCTTTCTCTAGTGCTAGTTTTAGCTAAAGCTCGGCGTGACAACAAGTTTTTTTCTAAATCAGTAGTAAATTCTTGTTTTAGCTAGGTATTTCTAGTTTTAACAAAGGCATTTAGTAAAAACTAGTTTTAACGAATTTAACGGCTAGGGCTGGGCAGGGTAGGCTGCGCAAGCTGCTACAGATATGTAGGTAGTTAGTTAGACGATAAGTGAAACAGCTGGATAAGTAAATACATATATTTAGGTAGGTTTCGCGGGTAAATAAGTTCACTGTTCTGTTCTGAGAACAATCACACACAGTATATATAGGTAGGAAGGGTACCGTCCTTGGGTATCACGTAGCAGACGTGGGGGCCCGTTCAACGCAGGCTCAGTAGGCCAGACTGTAATGGCTAGGGCTGCGCAGGGTAGCCTGCGCAAGCCGCTACGTCCTTATGTAGCACGTGGCAGACGTGAGGGTAGGCTGGAGGTAGGCAGGCCAAAACCGAGCAGCGTGCGTAGGTAGCAAACATACAGCTAGCAGCGCGCAGCAGTGGGCAAGGGGTTTTGCCCTCAGCCCGTACGGTGAACCCTGGAAGCGCCGTAGGGTGCGCATGTTAGATGCGGTATAATTAGCAGCAAGCCGCATGCGACGTACCAGTTTCTTCCACTTTTTAAGCTAAGGAACAGTGTGGGAAGCGTTGTAGGTGAAAGTTCAGCACATCGCAGCGGTTTATGGTCCAGCGCAGATAATCAGGTATAATTACTTAACTATTATGGAACTCATCCTAGGTCAGGGCACACATAGTCCTGAGGGTAAGGGGATAGCTTTCATCAGCTAAGCAAGCGGGATCGAAATGACACGAGCGTTATCGTCCCCGGAAAAACAGTGTTGTACCGCGTTTTTAGTGATGTGCTTAGGAACTTACTAATTGTGATATTTTAGCATCACTCGACTATTTACAGTTGGGATCCTCACAACGCTACACTAGGGAAAACGAGTTCTAACGAAAAACGGGTTTTGATTGTGACATCTACAACCTGGGAGTCTTTAATTCAAGAGTGAATAGGTTTTTTCTAGGCTGGCGTGGTTCATCGTCGTCTACATCATCGCTTACCATCAGGTGAGATAGTGGTCAAGCGCAAGCCTGTCAACAATAAAAAAAAATACATTAATTATCTTGGTTTTTATGCCATTCCGAATTATACTTCATAAGATAGCTTGATCTCAGCGACATATATCAAACTGACGTATAAGTTATTGATACTGACAGCTGTCGCAGAGATCAAGCTATCTTTTATGAAGTATAAGGACACTTTATTTAGTATTTTTTTAGTTAAGGCCTCCTGATTTTATTGAAAACAATTTTTATGACCAGGATTACTGCATTAATTTCAGTTATTGTGTTCTAAATGTCACACAAATTCGCAAAGCCAAAGAATTGGCCATAACTTATAAAACACGAGAACAATATTTCATTTTTTTTTTACAGCTTTCTCTACTGTTATTTAAGCATGATGCGAGGCCCTCAGAACAGGCAATACGACGAGGTTTATGAGACGAATGTCTCCAGCCCGCCTCTTAAGACCACTACTCTCAACACCGCTGCGCACTAGTGGCAGTGAACGAGGGACTTGGGGACAGCAGGGTGGCTCGCCACTGGCTACGTATATGTGTGAATGTATGAATGCAATATGTGTGTGATGTTTTGGTTGGTAGAATTTTATAGAAATAAAAAACAACTACATTTTTAAAATATTTATTTTCAAAAAGTTACAGAATAAATAAATTCGATCTTAATGAGGTTTTAAGTATCAGCACAATAATACAGAAGTTAAATTTTGGTTTACAAAAATGTGTGTTCATTATGTGTTTAACTATAGGTTAGGTGTTTACGTTAGGCTGTAGACCAAGTCCGACTCGCACTTGGCCGGTTTTTTTTTACGATTTTTTGGTGATGGCCTGTTTTTTTTACTCTGGTATAAATTTGTTTGTGGTCCGACGTAGGCAATTCTATAATGGCTATATGAAAACTTTTGTCATTTATGTAGGTGCATATATGATCAAGAATAGTTTTTGTGGAAGAAGTCTCACGCGTGTGTTAGAATCATGAAGGAACTTCATACAAAAATATCGTTATTTACGAAGATAGCTAGCTTGGAATGTTATTTACTGTGTATCAGAGTTCCTATGTATGTGGTGTATCAGGGAAAGGTTTTATGAAGAAAAGCACAGAAAGACAAAACAAGGTATTTATTTCAATTAGGCTTGCTAATCAATTCATATTGACGCTCAGAGAGCTTACCACCCGTTCGCTAAACTAGTTCTTGTGGAGAAGAAGGGCAAGAAACTCTACGGAAACTTTTCTATAGTATTTATAGATATCTTTTACAATCATAAATATATCGTTTATCACAATAAAGGTAAGTCAAAGAGCCCATAATATTATCAGGTAAAAAGACCATGATATAATACAGATAGAGTTTCAACACAACCATTAGCAAAATTCAAATTATAATATGAAATAACTTACATAAAGCTTGTGGACTACACAAGCTTCAAGTAAGTAAAGCTAAGTAAATGTTTCACAAAATAATACAATTCAGGAAAAAAATATCACTATTATAATCACAACATAATATCTGGCCTGCACTGGCTTGTAGTTCACAACAAAGTAAGTAAACTTACGAATTACACACTATTTATAGTAACTAGTCGACCTGTCTCAATACGTCAAATGTAACAAAATGGCGCGGTATCCCCACCATTTTATATATTGCTATAAATAATCTCACGATTAGGTCAATAATCAATTATTTAGTAATGAACCTTTTTAAAACGTATCAAGACAATTAAGGAATTAAGTATCGCCTATTTAGTCATTCTTAATCAATATTCGAAAACATATTGATACTAACTTACAGTACTAAAATAGCAATATAAAATTGAGGATACATCACCATGATTATTACAAATTACGTAATATTTTATAGGAATATTATCACTGTGGCTTTAATGCAAATTCCTAAATCCTGTACACACAACAATATTTACTTAGGTCTGACAATTGTAGGTATTTGACAACACAATAATAATTTAGGTAGGTACTTCGACATTTGTCAGTAGGTGATTAATAAATATGACAGTTACAAAATACAAATATTTTGTAACCTTTGTGCTTAAAAAGTGAAATTTCATGTATTAGTGACGTCACACGTACTTCCAATTCTAACACGTGCTTCTTCATGGATGTTATTTATAAAGTTATATCCAGCCACTTTTATAGCATCTCGGTATCACTTAGTCTTGGCATTTTTTATTTAGCACTTCGTTGTTAAAATCACCAAACACGATGCATCGGGAGCTTTTAGTTAAGTTAGTTGCAGTGAATATGCTTCTCAGACCAACAAAAAAAGATAGACGGCGCGCCGCGAACATCAAAAGTGAAGCCACATTTTTATCTATGTGTGTTTGGAAGGGTTGCCATTTGTTAATCTTTTTCCCTATAAATGGGTAATAATATTATTGTGTGGGTAGGAAAATATTGTTCGAGTTATATATTGTTGAGTATGGTATTGTACCTCAATTGTTTAGATGAACTTCAATTTCGAAAAAAAAAACATTTTTTTATTACAACTAAAAATTCATTTAAAATGAAAAACAATTAGAAAGTGGCTTTACATAATTATGATTTGGAGATCATATTTTATGCAAGACTTGCTTGTGTTAGGAGATTTCACTCTTCCAATTAGCGTTAATTTACAATTGAATGCAAAAAAATAATACAAATATAAATAGATAAGTTTTAAATAACAGAAAAAACTATAAGTGAACGGTGGCAACCCTCGCGCTTTATGTCACTGCTTGCGTTTGTTGAGGTTTTTTGTTCCAAGTAACCTAAAATTCATAGTATATTTAATAAATAAACGATGTTATTTCAAGTACTTACACGTGAAAAGTGATTCCGTGAGACTTTTTATGTGCTTTGCTATTGTTTTTACAAGTTTTCACAACACATGACGGCATAATTCATTTATGTTAGCTAGACGACGACTCGTAACGTACTAAGAGCGATGAGCATAGTTTTAGTGTAGGTGTGTGCGTGAGCGTGTATATTTACACGGAGGAGCATAGTTTTGTGGCTTCACTTATGATGTTCGCGACGCGCCGTCTATCTTTTTTTGTTGGTCTGAGATATGCTTTGACAAACTCTCAAGTGTTGTTGTTTCCTGGATTTTAGACAGCTCCTATGTTTAATGCGTGTCTCTAGAGGTATATCCAAAGGTAATTGATGTCTCCAGCGTATAATTCATTGCCTTTGCTGTGATTAAGAGTATCGTGCACATAAAATATATAGAAACACCCCTGGAATTTGTTCTAACATTACAATAATTGGGTGATTGGAAAGTATCGTGTAGTGGGTAGTCTTCGCTTGATTGAAGCCATGTTTCGGTTAATACTATAACATAAGTATAGTGTTTGATGGATTTCATTATGCATTGCAGGTCGTCAAATGTCCCCTGTCTTCAAAGTGAGGGTTGATTTAAGCGATGGTAGATCTTGGTAGGTATTACAGAGCTGGTACGTAATGTTTTCATCAGAGTTATTTAGTACTTGTTTCTGGCAGCGGCTTCGCCCGCGTGAAAAGTGTTTTCCTATCTCAAGAGAACATTATATCAGTATGAAATAAAGCAAATGTGCTATTCCAGACTACAATCTATCTCTGTGCCAAATTTCAACCCGTTTTAGCATGTAGAAGTAACAAACATTCACGCACACACTCACAAACTTTATAATATTAGTGTGTTTAGATCCTTTTCACCGTTTTCTTTGCGACGGATTAGTTCTTGGCTGAGCTCCTTCTGAGGGTCTGATCCGAGTATATTTAAATGTTATGCGATTATTTAGCTTTGCTTCGTAGTATTTGTTATGCTTCGCCAGGTGATCTTTAGTGGATGGTTTTTCCCGAGGTGTATTTACAGAGTAGAATTGTTTTAACTATTTTAACATGTTCGGACAGTCCATTTTGCAAAACGTTTTTAGCCAAATTCATGTCCTCAGCCTGACGTGCAGCTTTATCTGGTAGTATTGGCTCGGGTATTCTTATAATAATTATATTCTTGCTTCTGTTTGCTCATTCCTGCAGTTCGCTAATAACTTTTTCATTTGCGTGAACGCCGTTTTGTAAAGTATCTAGTTTAAATGGAGTAGATTTAAGCTCACTAATTTTGGTTTCAAGCTTAAATATCTTCAGATCTGCAGTGAGGTTGATTTATTCAGTTCTGAAATTTCAGCTTTTATGTTCTTATATTCCGTTAACATCTTGGCAGTTGAACTTTTTATCTTTTTGATCTGGTCTTTCATTAAGGACGGGCGTCGAGCATTAATGAAACACACACACACACACGCGCGTGGGCAGAGGCTATTTTTTTTATTTTTTATTAAATTGCTTCTCATAGTTTAATCATACGATTTACTATCTGCATAACCGGTCTTCCCTGTGGAGACAAAACTATAGCCTCCAGCCATGCAAAAAAGCTTTAACTAAGCAACCACGCTGAGGACTACCCCTATGGGGTCGAACCTCGGCTCAGGTTGTCGCTGGGGAGACAGACGAGACGGAGCCTAAGCCTGAGGAGTCATCCAGTTAGAGTACGCGCTTATTATGTTTTCAGCAACGCTCAGATATGGCTTATGCCCGGTGGGGTCGACAGGGGACGGACACTTGGCGGCGGCGGTGATGAGAGCCACCTTGCGGATTTGTGTGGGCATGGGGACAGCAGGGGCCACTGGGTCAAGGATTAGAATTGGCGCTGCGATGGGGCGGGCCATTACCGCTGGAATGGTCTGGGAGTTGGATTGAGAAGCCACACTTTGGAGGTTCAGTTTACCCCAAGGAGAAATCCTCTGAGGGGCGAGTCTTAGGGCATTTTAGAGGAGAGAAGCCTCGAGATGGTGGGAGCTTCGCACTGTTGGCGTTCGATGAGACACTTGGTCGCTTTAGGCGCAAATTTGGGGGATTTTGGGAAACCCTAGTAGTTGGCCGGGTGTCCGACTTGGCCACAAAGCACACAGCTGGGAGGCTCCGTGCATTCTGAGCTGTTTTTGGGACGGTTACAGTCCTTGGTGCCATGATCACCCAGACACTTTACGCACGTGGCAGCGGCATAGCAATTGGTCTGGGAGTTGACAGCGGTGACACTGACCAATGAGGTGGGAGCGGAAGGGCTTTTCAATAGGTGCCCGACAGGGAGTATACCGTCGTGATGTTAAAAATTGGATAGTGCTCCTCGGTATGGCTGCAAATAACCAATACCATGTCGTACTGTTGGCTGTCTCTTGCTTTATGCAATTGGTGGACAGCGATAACGGGGACTTTTTGGGCTAGTCAATACTCATGGATTTCCTCTGTGGGGATTTCCTTAGGTACGAGTACACGCCGAATTACCACTCGGGTGGGCTTGTCCTCTGAGAGGGAGTAAGTATAGAATGAAGTGTTCCTACCTTTGAGGAGGCGAGTTAACTCATGGTAATCTCGGGCAGTGGGGCTTGAATTCTGGTAACCTGTTGGAATGCAGTAGCTTTAGTGTAAATGATTTTACGCTCGACACGAGCGTTGGACACATCAGTCCACTTAGCTTTATCTTGAAGATGAATTGCTGGTGGACGGGCTTGCTTCCTAGTGGGAGCTATTATCTTGGGGCAGGAGGAGCGGCTTACCCGCGGAGAAGCGGTAGCGGGGGTGGAGGCAGGTTGCCCCTCGGGAAAGTCCGATGGCAGAGGTGGCTTGGAGGATGATTTCGCTACAGCCTTTTTGGCCTTGGTAGCGTGAGAAGTGCTTTATCTCTTTTTCCTGTTACCTCCAGGGAGGGCTATGGAGCCATTATCGAAGGAAATGATGTCATAGTCTTCTGACACATCAGGGGCATCTAATGAGTCATCCTTGTCATCGGTGCTTAGGGCTGTTTCCATATCGATGAGAGAGTCATAGAGATCATCGAAGTGATTTGCTTGAGCTTCATGGTCTGGGGTTTAGGAGATATCGGATCCCTCCATGAGGGGCGTGAGTCTGGCTCGATGGCCGGTGTCCGGGTTTAAGGAGTTATGGGATCCCTCCATGAGGGACGTGAGCCTAGCTTGATGGCGGTGAAGCGCCCTGTGAAAGGGTGGTTGCCCCGGGCCCGTGGCTAAGCCTGACTGGAGGTGAGGGCGACCTTGGCGAGTCGAGAGTTACCCTCGGCACGAAGGCCTTGCTAGGCCCAGGGGCCTCGGTCAGGCCCAAAGCGGGTAGAGAGGTGGGGCGAGCCTTATGAATGGCGTCGCCATAATTATTAATAATGTATTGGTCCTTCAAGAACGTATCTTAAAACTTAAACTTTAGGAATAACTCTACCAACGGCATCGTTATGAAGTTGGGGATATCTATCGGGGTAGTATTTATGAAAGCCTACCCTCCCAGTCGGGTGAGACTGGGAGCTGTGTGCCTACTGTGAGCCCTAAGCTATGGTATGGTATGGATTGGTGACAGGTACTGTGACCGATACATAGATATCCATCCAAGACATCCATTCATCCTAGGACAAATATTTCCATTGTCTAACATTGTTCAATGGTAGTATAAGAAGAAGAAGAAGAAGTATAAGGGCAAAAGTGCAACCAAAGATGGAAAAGTGTTTTTTTTTGGGTTATATGGACAGGCGTGATCTCGCTTAAGAAAACAACGATAACAAGCCTGATGAAGGAGCGAGAAAGCGACAGGGTGCAACCGTGCCCTCAACTAAGAATAAGGTATCTCTAGCAGCAGCAGCCAATACAGCGATTGAGGGCTCATACTGTAAGTGTCCAGATCATAAATTATACTCATACCCAAAATTTAAATTACAGTCTAGTAAAGAGAAGGTCTCCTTTTCAAAACACAGGCGCTTATGTAGTATATGTTTATATTCACACCCAGGGTGTAATACCACTTCAAATAGCACTCCACATCCAAATTTCAAATAGCACTTTAGGTGCTAGCAGTGCAATAAAAACACAACAAGCTATTGCAACTCAATGAAGTAAATACTCCAGGCACAGTGGTCCTCCTATCTGGGGACCCTGCTAATAATATTTTAATTCTTACAGAACGAGTAAAACTGTTTGCAAAGGATGGAATTGAGGTCCACATTAAGTGCATATTACAGGTCTTAGGATATACTCCTGAGTGAAACGATATTAACCTCATTGGTTTGACAGATACGCAGAACAAAATCAGCTATTGTATCCCATTGAAAATACATTATTTGACATCCCAATTTAACACACTAGTTAACTGTCACGTAGATAAAATAACTTGTCAATTGCCTCGATTACCAATCAGTATAGAAGGCATCCGAATCCGAGCTTGTGTCACTTTGGAAGATAAAACCTTTATCAAATCTTCGGAAGTAAATATGTTAATAGGTCCTGATGTATTTTTCCAGGTCCTGCTGCTGCTTGAGGAGCCTCAGCTCTTGCCAGCAGGGAGTGGACTGAGCGACCAACAGCAGTCTTCGTCTGCAAGTATCATAAACACGAAGCTTGGCCATTACAAAGCAGAAGAATTGGCATCTAGCATCATAAAAAAAACAGGTTGTAACCTTAATTTTTACAAAGTGCGAAACAAAAGTATTTGACAGTATCTGGAAGCTTTGGGAAGTGAAGAGCGTCCCGGAGTTGCTGGCAGAAAGGGATTCAGAGCAAAATTATGCTGACTATATCTTTATAAATTCAGTAAAGCTTGAAAATTAAAACATTACGGTTGACTCACCGTTGAAGCTAGAAACCTGCAAGATAAATGAGACTTTAGGACATTTATTTAACCTAGCATTTCAAAATTTCTCAGTCTTGAAAAAAGACTGCAAGGCAACATTAATTTACTTACCGATTATCAAAAGTTCATAGACGAGTATGTAGAACTCGGCCATGGACACTTTGTCGATATGGGCTCTTACAATTTCAATGTAGATCCTATTTATTTTATGCTACATCATGCGGTTATAAACGTGACCGTCAGGATGAACAATCATAGCAAAAGCACTCGTACTAGAGTTGTTTATGACGCTTCCATGAAAACTAGCAAAAAAAATTCATTGAACTGAATTGAATGGCATAATTATTTGATGTCGTTTTTTTATTTCGGTTTGGAGAATTCTCATTGAGTTGAGATATTAAGAAAATATAAGTTTTAAAACTGTCATGGTCACTAACACTAACATTAACATTCGAAACAAACAAATATCGGAAATTCGCAACAAACAGTAAACATAGTAAATATCCCGTTTCGAATGTTTATGTTAGTATTAAGAAAATATGCCACAATCTATCTTCTATCTATCTATATAAATAAAAAGACAAGTCCTGATTGACTGACTGACTCATCAACGCCCAGCCCAAGTCCTTAGACCTAGGAAACTGAAATTTTGCACAGTGGTTCCCTTTATAATTTAGACAAGGAATAAGGTAGGATTTTTCGAAATTCAACCCCTAAGGGAGTTAAATAAGGGATGAAAGTTTGTATGAAACTCTGTTCATTTTTAATTTGAAATGAATGAAATATGTTATTTAGCCTCCAAATATAAAAAAAAAATATGTCTTTAAGGATTTTTTGAATTTCATCCCTTAACAGTTTGGCTGCCAGAGAACGAGACACAATAGAAAATGTATTGTTTGTCGGGCATCTGGCGTTCAAACTGTTAAAGGGTTAAAAAGGGGTTTTAAAGTTTGTATGAAAAATAATTTGTTTATCAACAAAATTACTTGAAACTTAGTATTTCTGTTCTTTATTACAATTTAAGAAATACGTGTTCAAAGTTTTTTTGAATTTCATCCCTTAAAGGGTTAAAAAGGGGTTCTAAAGTTTGTAAGAAAAATAAATTCTTTGTCATCAAAATTAATTGAAACTTAGTATTTCTGTTCTTTATTACAATTGGGGCGCACAGTTGGCGCAGTGGTTGAGCGATTGACTGCTGCGCTGCGTGTCGCGGGTTCGATTCCCGCACGGAACAAATATTTGTATGACCTACAGATAGTTGTTCCGGCTCTGGGTGTTGTGTATGTGAGTTTATATGTTTGTGAACGCACCCACGATACAGGAAGAAATTCCTAGTGTGGGGCAACGTTTTTAAAAAAAAAAAAAAAAAATTAAAGAAACACGTCTCGAAGTTTTTTTGAATTACATCCCTTAGAGGCTTAAAAAGGGGTGTTAAAGTTTGTAAGAAAAATAAATAGTTTATCGTCCAAATTACTTGAAACTTAGTATTTCTGTTTTTTATTACAATTAAAGAAATAGGTCTCGAAGTTTTTTTTAATTACATCCCTTAGAGGCTTAAAAAGGGGTGTTAAAGTTTGTAAGAAAAATAAATAGTTTATCGTCCAAATTACTTGAAACTTAGTATTTCTGTTCTTTATTACAATTAAAGCAACACGTGTTGAAGTTTTTTTGAATTTCATCCCTTAAACGGTAAAAAAGGGGTGTTAAAGTTTGTAAGAAACATAAATTCTTTGTCATCAAAATTACTTGAAACTTAGTATTTCTGTTCTTTATTACAATTCAAGAAACACGTGTTCAAGGCTTTTTTTTAATTTCATCCTTTGAAGGGTTAAAAAGGGGTTCTAAAGTTTGTAAGAAAAATAAATTCTTTGTCATCAAAATTAATTGAAACTTAATATATCTGTTCTTTATTGCAATTAAAGA
The DNA here is from genome assembly GCA_949775005.1 of Orthosia gothica. Classification (NCBI taxonomy): domain Eukaryota; kingdom Metazoa; phylum Arthropoda; class Insecta; order Lepidoptera; family Noctuidae; genus Orthosia; species Orthosia gothica. Next base: position 3,014,383 of record OX459070.1, on the reverse strand, counting down.
AACACGTCTCGAAGTTTTTTTGAATTACATCCCTTAGAGGCTTAAAAAGGGGTGTTAAAGTTTGTAAGAAAAATAAATAGTTTATCGTCCAAATTACTTGAAACTTAGTATTTCTGTTTTTTATTACAATTAAAGAAACAAGTCTTGAAGTTTTTTTGAATTACATCCCTTAGAGGCTTAAAAAGGGGTGTTAAAGTTTGTAAGAAAAATAAATAGTTTATCGTCCAAATTACTTGAAACTTAGTATTTCTGTTTTTTATTACAATTAAAGAAACAAGTCTCGAAGTTTTTTTGAATTACATCCCTTAGAGGCTTAAAAAGGGGTGTTAAAGTTTGTAAGAAAAATAAATACTTTATCGTCCAAATTACTTGAAACTTAGTATTTCTGTTCTTTATTACAATTAAAGAAACCCGTGTTCAAGGCTTTATTGAATTTCATCCCTTAAAGGGTAAAAAAGGGGTGTTAAAGTTGGTAAGAAAAATAATTCTTTGTCATCAAAATTACTTGAAACTTAGTATTTCTGTTCTTTATTACAATTAAAGAAACACGTGTTCAAGGCTTTTTTTTAATTTCATCCTTTGAAGGGTTAAAAAGGGGTTCTAAAGTTTGTAAGAAAAATAAATTCTTTGTCATCAAAATTAATTGAAACTTAGTATATCTGTTCTTTATTGCAATTAAAGAAACACGTCTCGAAGTATTTTTGAATTTCATCCCTTAGAGGCTTAAAAAGGGGTGTTAAAGTTTTTAAGAAAAATAAATTGTTTATCATCAAAATTACTTGAAATTTAGTATTTCTGCTCTTCAATACAATTAAAGAAACACATGTTTAAGGTTTTTTTGAATTTCAGCCCTTAAAAAGGTATAAAGGGGTGTTAAAGTTTGTAAGAAAAATAAATTGTTTATCATCAAAATTACTAGAAACTTAGTATTTCTGCTCTTCAATACAATTAAAGAAACATATGTTTAAGGTTTTTTTTGAATTTCAGCCCTTAAACGGGTAAAAAGGGCTTTTAAAGTTTGTATGAATAATACCTACCTCCTACCTACCCCCTCCTTCCTACTGGATGTGCTCGGGGGGCATCAGTGTTCATACCTCGAATACGACTGATACCCTCTGACTATGTCTTTGAGTTTAAACGATTACAATTCCCCCATGCAATGACCAAAAATAAATCATTAAAGGTGGCAGGCATAGATGTAAGAAAATATTGCATCTCACACGGGCAATTCTACGTTGCCTATCCAGAGTCAGTACAGCCTGGACATTTTGACACCAGACAGAAAAACCACCAATGTGTTGTGTGTGTGTGTGTGTGTGAGAAGTGCATAATTAATTTCTAACTTCCTTATGACGACTTTGTTAGCATAAACTAATTGGAATACCCATATCTAGATAATACAGAATGGTACAAAACTCATCACTTTATCGGAAGATGCTATAATTTTTCCTTCGACAATTAGCTTCGAAATTTATGAAGTAAACATATACAAAATATAGCTGGTAACATTCAAGCGCGAGTAACCTACGATACGTTAAGCCATTCTAAATCACGACCACGAGGAAGACAACTTTTCATCGAAAATCATAATGATTAAGCTCTGTGAATATGTGAATAAGCAAAACTATCATCTCTGTGGCACAGAAAATCCGTGTATAATCCAGGCAGAGTCATTATACCCTCTCAAGGTTACTGCATGGTGTGTTGTTTTTCATGGATTAATGCTAACGCGTGCCCGTATCCCCGCCATGAGTGGCACAGGAGGACACCGTGGAGTTTAAGTGGGTTCGAGTTCCACATTACTGCGCTATCTGCCCGTGATAGCGCAGTATGCATGAGCATATCCCAAGCAAAAAAAACTAACGATGTGATGTCATCGGGCCGCCAAACGACTACTATGGTCGACGAGGTTCCAGAACCATAATCAACGTCTTTCTCTATCCTTAAAAGAAATAAATACCGCTCCCGAATACCGCTGAACCGATTTAGATGAAAGTTGGTATAGTGATAGTTTGAGACCCGGGAAAGGACATAGGCTACTTTTTTTTTCATAAGACAAAGTGGGAGAAAAGGGGGGAGGATTAATTTTATATATTATTTCTTATCATGCAACTCCTTCTTATTATGAACCGATTTAGATGAAATTTGGTATGGAGATAGGTTGAGAACAAAAGAAGGACATAGGCTACTTCTTTTTGCATAAAACACGAAGGGGGAGAAATATAGAGGGGAAGTGGGAGAAAAATTGTAAATTTTATCTTTACAATCCCAACCCCTCCTGGGTTGGGGTTGTAAAGATAAAATGTACAGAAAGAAGAAAAGAGAGGAAAAGCTGATCTTTGTATGAAACTTGCTTCCGATTTGGTTGAAACTTTGCAGGCATGTTTTTGATAACAAATCATTGAGATCTGTATATCTATTTAGATTATGTAATGGGATGAGGCTTGGTATTACACAATAAGGTGCCAATATATTAACAGGTATGACTGTAACTGATAATTCAGTAGGGATTATTAGGTTTCCAGTAAATTAAGTAATACAATTGTTCCAGTTCCAGTAAATTAAGTAATCCAATGTATCCAGATCAAACCAAGTAAATATTGCACATGAAAATATTAATGTTTCTCACAATACAGATACCGGGCGGAATAATCAATGAAATTAAAAATATAAGGCGAATAAAAACACAATGACAAATGTTATCCCTCATTTTTAAAAGTATCCTTCCCATTATCACACACATCATCAACTACTCTCTGCAGGCTGGTGAGTTTCCTACAACCTGGCGTAAGGCATTTATTATTCCTCTTCCAAAAATTTCCAACCCCACCTTATCTAATCACTACAGACCAATCTCCATTCTCCCATTCCTATCTAAGATCCTAGAAGCCGTTGCTCTGAAACAAATATCCTCCTTCGTGTCCCGGAATAACCTATTATCCCCTTTCCAATCTGGTTTTCGGCCCGGCCATAGTACAGCCACAGCCTTGCTTAAAGTTACTGAAGACGTCAGGAACGGCTTGGAGAGTTCGAGGTTGACGGTGTTGGTTTTAATAGATTTCTCCAATGCATTTAATACCGTCGATCACGACATTCTCCTGGCCATCCTGTCTCAAATTGGGGTTTCTTCGTCGGCACGGGATTGGTTTTCATCATATCTTCGTGGTCGCCAGCAGGCGGTACGTGCTGATCAGAAATTCTCTGATTGGTGCGCTCTGGAAACAGGCGTTCCACAAGGCGGTATACTCTCTCCACTCTTATTTTCTTTATTTATTAACTCTATTACTACTATCCTCAAATGCTCCTACCATCTGTATGCTGATGACCTGCAGCTCTACGCGCAATCTGACATTCTCAATCTGGATAACTGCATCTCACTGTTGAATGCTGACCTTCTAGCAATCGCTGATTGGTCTAGCAGATTTGGGGTTACTGTAAATGTCAGTAAATGTCAGGCTATCCTTATTGGTAGTTCGTATTTTCTACGAACCTTGGACACAGGCCTTCTATCGCCGCTTATTTTCGGCCATACTGTCATTCCTCTCTCTCCTCACGTTAAAGACTTAGGCCTATACATTGATGACAAGTTAAGCTGGAATAAGCAGGTCGCTCAGATTAGCCAGAGAGTCACATTCTCACTGCGGTCTCTCTATAGATTCAAACATTTTCTTCCGTCTAGCACTAAAACCACCTTGGTTCAAGCTCTTGTATTGCCTATAATCGACTATGCTGATGTTTGTTACTCTGATCTATCCCAAGAACTTCTTAACAAAATGGATCGACTTCTTAACAACTGTATTCGCTTTATTTTCGGGCTTCGTAAATATGATCACATTTCTTCCTTCCGTTCTCAGCTTAAATGGCTGCCTATCCGTCAGAGGAGATCCCTCAGATCCCTCTGCATGCTCTTCAACATCTTGAACGATCCTCGTACTCCTGATTATTTAAAACAATACTTTAAAGTGTTGGGCAGTTCTCACGATCTTAACCTTCGAGCTTCCAAAAACTTACTTCTCCATATTCCTTCTCACCGCACTGGGTTTGTATCGAATTCTTACACTGTCTCTACTATAAAACTCTGGAACGGGCTTCCCCTTGGCATAAAAAAAGCTGAGAGTAAATTTTCATTTAAGCGTAAAATCCGGAACTATTACTTGTCCTCTCTTACATAGCTCGGTCCTCGTCATATATATTATATTAAAATTTCTGTTTCGTTTAGAATATAGTATTTATTATAATATTTATTAGTCTATTGTTTTAGAAATTATTTATGTATTTTATTAGTTAGATAGTTTATTATCCAATTTTAATTATTGTTCATTTTATTTATTTTTTATTTTGGACTCCTACCACTGTTGTGTTCTTTTTAACCCAAAGGTTGACTGGTAGAGAATGCCTTGCTGCATTAAGTCCGCCTATGTATCACCATTGTACATGAAGTTTAAATAAATAAATAAATAAATGACAGCGTATATTACACGCACCAGAGAAGAATGAAAATTAAAGGCCCCTTCCATCAAATACAATTTTAACTTAGTACAAAATAAAATTAAAACCGCTCTCCCATCACGGGTGGTCGCCGTGGGAGAAAGAGACCAAAACTCTCCATCTACAGAAGGAAACAAAAACAAAACACAAAGCTTATATATACTTACGTACAACGTCCGATCACTTGTAGACAGTACTAGAATAATACAATTAGAGCACAGTTTAAAAAAAATAAAGTGGGACATCATCGGACTGGCAGAAATTAAAAAAAACCTGGTCAAAATATAGAAGGAAATTTGGAATACATACTACTCTCTAATGGGGAAAAAAGTGGAAGAAATGGTGTTGGATTTATGGTGAAGAAGCAATTTAAAAATAATATACAAAGTTTTATTACCTACACAGATAGAGTTGTACGATTAGACATGAAATTCAACAACCATCAATTAATAATAATTCAAGCCTACGCTCCAACTGAAAAAGCAGATATACATGAAATTGAATCATTCTACAGCAACCTAAGACAAGCTGTACAAAACACATGCAGAAATACGTTCATTATTGGCGACTTTAACGCTAAAATTGGTATGCCTCAGAAACACGAAGACTTAATCTTGGGAAAATATGGGTATGGAAAGAGAAACGAAAGAGGGCAAAAGTTAATAGATTTTTGTTGTGAAAATAAGCTCGTCATAACTAACACAAAATTTAAAAAACACCCAAGCAATAAATGGACATGGCAATCTCCCAACGGCAAAACTAAAAACGAAATAGATTTTATTCTGGCAAAAAATATGAGAATTGTTAAACATGTTACCGTTGTAAATACCACATACTCATCGGATCACCGGCCAGTTAGATGTGAAATAAAATTAGACGGAGTGTCTTAACCCAGTCGGAAAAATCTGACCAAACCCAAAACTACCCTTTTCACACCCATAGAAAAATTATGTCTAAAAAATACTTTAGAAAAACAAGAAATTGAAGTCAGTAATAACTTAGAAGAATCATACAGCAACTTAGTAAACACAATAAATAAATGTGTTAGGAAACTCCCAAACCGAGATGCAAAAAGAAAAATGCTTTACACTTGTTCACCGAAGACCTATTAGAACTGATTAAAGAACGAGAACATCTTAAGAAATTACCTAATATAACATTTGAACAAAGAAAGCGACTACGAATACTCTACAAACAAATAAAAAATAAACTAAAGAACAGACAAAAACAATACAGAATAAATACACTACGAGCTGAATTAGAACTGACAGGGTCAAGCAAAAGAGCATATAAAAAATTGAACAACTCAAATAAATGGATTATGGATTTGAAACAAACAAACAATAAATCAGTAACATCAAGACAAGAAATACTGGAAGTAGCCACAAAATTTATAGAGAGCTATACAAAAATATTGATACAAAAACTACCCCTGAACCCCTTGATTTGGCGTATGACAAATACCCTATACCACCTTTCATACAGTCAGAAGTAAGAACTGCCATAAATAAAATGAAGACAAACAAGAGCCCAGGAGAAGACTATATGACAAACGATATTATTAAAGCTTTTGATGATGCAATAGTACCTATTCTTACAAATCTCTTTAACCAAATTATGATACAACAACACATACCTACGCCATGGAAAACATGTAAAATCTCTCTTATATACAAAAAAGGAGACCCAAAGAATATAAATAACTATAGACCTATAAGCCTTCTCTCAAGCTTATACAAAACATTCATAACAGTACTCTTAAATAGAATATCAAAGCAAATAAATGAAAACCAATCTAGAGAACAAGGGGGCTTCAAGAAGAATTATTCAAGTATCGACCATATATTCACACTTACTCAAATAATGGAAAAATACGTGGAATACGGGAATAGTTATAAAGTAAAGTAAAGTAAAGTAAACGTTTATTTGCATAGATTGTAGGTACAGTAAATAAGATGTGACAGTTAAAACATGGGTGATCCTTGTACAATCTACCATATATTTTATTTTTTTATTTATTTATGATACAAGTGCGGAAGGTAGGTGATTTCCGATGAGTGGCATTTTTATTCACGAGCGAGCGAAGCGAGTGAGTGGATAAATCGACACGAGTCGGAAATCATCTTACGTACGTGTATCATACAACATTTTACTATGCATTGTGCGAGGAAATTAATAAATTAATAAAATGAAATTAATAAAATGGCGGGCTGATTCAAGCGCGTTCAGCATATCCACAGATTAACTAATATTTCTTCGGGCATATCTACTGCGCATGTGCAAATAGCTGTCACATCGTAACGCAATAAGGCACGAGCAAAATATACGTTCTGCCAAACATATTTAATGAATATTTAAAATTAATTTATTGATCAAAATCTTAATCTCGAGTAATTAAAAACGCCTAAAATGAAGTATTAGTTTTATTTTACCTTTTATATGAATGATAATCTGTACATAACTAATTTGTAAAAAAAAACTCAAATAATAAAAACTCTATGCGTCGGGCTGACGTTTGAGTTAAAAATTAAAAAAATACAGGAAAGTAAAAAGCACTAGTGAAAAAAAGTGACACTTTCCGCACAGTTTGGCTGCTTAGAAAACCGCTCTTTTCGAGGACATGCATTGTAAAACAATATATATGTCGCAGGGATATGATGAAAACAGGGAATTGATCAAATCTCTAAGCGATTTGATCAAATCACGGAGGATGTTAAAATAATAACACGTTTTTATCATTTCCCTAAACAAATCTGGTGATTTGACAAATCCCAATAAAGAAATCTAGTGATTTGAACAAATCTCAAAATTGGTTCAGTGAAATGACAAAAATAACTTTTCTGTAGTAATTTAAAGGTTTATTTTGTACTTTGCTTTCCGAGGTAATCGGCTGCGTTATGTTATATGGTCAAAGAATCAGTCCAAGAGCGAGCGAAGCGAGCTCGGGAACTTAGGGCACCCCGACACGGACAGGTTAGGTTCGAACGAGATGACGGGAGCTGAAGTGAGCAAGCAAAGCGAGCGAACGCAGCTCCCGTCATCTCGTTCGTGTTAGGTTACTTTTGACCCTGCAGACAGAAATAGGAGCCCCGCGCAGCGGGGCTACGTCGACTTTGTTACATGTTTTATTATCTTTTCACTGAATCAATTTAGGGGTTTGTTCAAATCACTAGATTTTTTTGTGAGATTTGTCAAATCACCAGATTTGTTTAGGGAAATGATAAAAACGTGTTGTAATTTTAACATCCTCCGTGATTTGATGAAATCGCTTAGAGATTTGATCAATTCCCTGTTTTCATCATATCACGACGACATATATAACATTATTTGATTATAGTAAAGCCTTCGACTCCATAAAACGTGAATCCCTCTGGACTGCGCTAGCTGAACAAGGAATCAACCAAAACTATCTAACTATAATATCTATACCAATATTATAAAGAGGAAAGATTTTTTTGTTTGTTTGTTTGTACCGAATAGGCTCCAAAACTACTGGACCGATTTAAAAAATTCTTTCACCAACAGAAAGCTACATTATTCCTGAGTGACATAGGCTATTTTTTAATCCCGATAACGGGTCCTGTGGGGTGGCCCACGGGAGCGAAGCCGCGGGGAATAGCTAGTATAAAATATACAAAGAATGCAATGCTCGAGTTAAGTAAGAAAAAGAAGGCGAGGTATTCTATATTGAGAAAGGTAAGACAAGGTGACACTATCGCCCAAAATATTCATAGCTCTACTGGAACACATATTTAAAAAACTAACGTGGGACAAAAGTGGGATCAACATAAATGGCGAATATCTGTCACACTTACGATTTGCAGACGATATAATCATACTTTCAGAAAGCCATTTAGAATTACAAGAAATGATAATAGACCTAAATATAGAGAGTATGAAATGTGGACTAAAAATGAACTACGAAAAAACGAAAGCAATGACCAACGGAGAAGAAATACCACTAATTGTTGATAACCAACACGTCCAATACGTAGATAGCTATATATATATTTGGGACAAAATATATGTTTTACCGAAAGGAATGTAAAATAAATAAAACGAAGGATAACTATTGCATGGAAAAAATACTGGTCACTTAAAGAAATATTTAAAGAAAATTTCTCAAACAACATCAAGCAGAAACTTTTTGACTCATACTGCCCACTATTTTATACGGATGCCAAATTTGGACTACAACAGATGTAATGAAACAGAAATTAAGATCATTTCAACGAGCTGTAGAAAGAAGCAAAGCTTGCTTGGCTTGAAAATAAGCGATCGCATAAAGAGCAGCGTCATTAGGGCAAAGACCAAAGTCACCGATGTTTTGTATATGGCCGAGAAACTGAAGTGGAACTGGGCGGGCCACATTGCGAGGACCACAGACAACAGGTGGAGCGAGCGCGTCCTGCAATGGTACCCAAGAAACGGAAACAGACGCCGTGGCAGACCATTGCAACGATGGCGAGATTAGATCGTAGCACTGGCAGGCATAGAGTGGACCAGAACGGCCCAAAATAGACTTAGATGGAAACAGATGGAGGAGGCCTTCATCCAGAAATGGGTGACCCCTTATTAGATTAAATAAAAAAAAATATATTATAGAACTGTAAATTGTAGGGAAATAAAGGCTATTTTTTTATTTATTTTTTTATTTTTACAAGGACAAGGTTGGCAGTGACATGCATATTTCTCCTACCAATCCAAACGAGATTTGTACCATAGTTAAAGGTATGGAAAACAAACATTCCTGTGGGCATGACGAAGTGCAGATTTGTCGGTTTAAGGATCACATTGAAATATAAGCTGAGCCTCTATCTGACTTCTTCAATAATGATATAAAAGAGGCTATCTTCCCAGAACAACTAAAAATGGCGAAAGTACCTGACCTGTGTATAAGAAGGGAAGGTAGTCTGATCCTAAAAACTATAGACATATCTCTCTATTACCAGTGCTGTCAAAATTAGAAGTAGGGTAGGGTAGGTAGGGTAGGTATATTTTTTATTTTTTTATATTTTATGGGTATACACGGTTCTCTCCGATATTGCTGTCGGAGGCTTTTTTTTCCGGTGACAATTTTGTAATATATTTATACATTACATTACTTATTTCATTATTTATAAGTAATGTAATGTATAAATACTTAAACATTCCATTACTTATTATATTATTTATTACATTACACAATATTGTAGTCGCAGGTTGGGACTACTGAGGTTACTTTATATTTTGGTCAATTTTTATTAATGTACTCAACAATAGTACAGACTATTTTATTTAATCTAATTAACATAAAAACATGCTATGTTAATCTGCTTAACAGTATTAGCCTATTTACAATAATCTACTTAACTAACAAATTAGCTGTTTTGCCTTTTTTTTTTTTTTTTTTTTTTTTTTTTTTTTTTTTTTTTTTTTTTTTTTTTTTTTTGCCTATTCTTTTTCTTTACCTTATAAATTTAACACTAAGTACAATATAATTAACAATATTTACTGTGTTAATTTCTTATTCTATGTTTTATTTCTATCTATTACCATACTTATTATATTTAAACAAAATTTCAAGAATTGGCTTCGTATGTCTTTATTTATCATAATTTGCATGTTTATTTCTTGTTCCAGATTGAATCTGAGCAGCCCAGAAACTGGGCACTCAGTTATCAGATGTACAATTGTTTCCTCTGCGACCGGATCGCAGATACATGAAGGCGAGTCCTTTTTTTTAAAACGGTGAAGATATTGGGAGAAACCCCCATGCCCTGTGAAGAGTTGCGTGTGTAGGTATGTTAGGTGAATGTTTCTACTTATTCTATAGGCCTCTGTGGCTGAGGGAAAGAATATTTTTGTGACACTGGCTTTGCTCTCTCTCTGATATCTTTCCTCCCACTTGTCAATCGAAACACTTCTTGTGGTGCGCTTGACAAATGAGATAGGACATTTATCATAGTCAGATTTCCTTTTGATAGTCAGTGCCGCTGTTTTCGCTAGTTCGTCTGCCCTCTCATTTCCCTGTATCCCAACGTGGGCCCTGACCCAAAAAAGATGTACGTTTTTACCAGAGATCTTCAGCTTCTTTATATTTTTCTTTGTTTCCAACGCGAGTGGGTTGCAGGTATCACCGTTTCTCAATAGCTCCAGAGTTGATTTGGAGTCACTAAATATGTTGAACTCTTCTGCTGCGCCATGCGCGATCAACTCAGTAGCCTGGTATACCGCATAAAGCTCCGCTTGGAAGACGGTACAGTACTTCTCGAGCTTAAATTTCTTGCTTTTGGTTTCGACTGCCCCATTCCACCAGGATAAGGCAGCCCCAACCTTGCCCTCTATTTTGCTCCCGTCCGTGAAGATTTGTACTGTACCCTCCCTCATGCGCTGCTGGACCTCCGCTTCGCTCTCCAAGCATTGGAATCCGAGCTCTTCTTCCTCAGCCGGATGAGGCCTCGCCAGGAAGCTCACTGTCGCTTCGACTGATCGGTCTTTGAGGAATGACTGAGGCTTCCCTCTCTTCGCCTCATAGAGGGTTGCTACTTCCTTGACTCTTAGGTCAAGAGGCAGCAATCCTGTCAAGATCAAAGCCGAATTCAGCGACACCGTCCTGTAGGACTTGCTGATCTTCTGGGCAAAGCCCCTCAAAACAGCATTGAGTTGTTTTTGTATGTAGATCTTGTCCACTGCTTTGGCCCATACACTGGCCGCGTAGAGGATCACCGGCTCTACAACCGCAGTATAGATAACCCTTACCACTTCTGGGTTTAATCCCCAGGTTACTCTTGCTGCACCGGACAGCCGCCTAAAGATGTTTATGGCTTTTTTGCAGACATATGTGACGTGGCTCCGAAAAGTCATTTTCCGGTCAATAATAAGTCCGAGCAGCTTTATCTCCTCCACCAGCGCAATGTCTACTCCGCCCATGTGCAGCCGTGGTGTGTCGAACTTTCGTTTCTTAGTTAGCAGCATGGCATGTGTTTTATGCGGCGCGAACTTTAGTTTGTTTCGAACACCCCACTGCTGCACATGTGCCAGGCTGGCATTGGCCTCAATCTCCAGATCCAAAGCTGTTTTCCCGGAAAATATTAGCACCACGTCATCTGCAAATGCCTGGCAGTACGTTTTTCTCTCCTCCAGTTCTTCAAGCAGTTGGTTCAGGAGCAGATTCCAGAACGTGGGCCCTGCGATCGATCCCTGCACGCATCCCCTTGAGGTCCTCTTCCTGTACTCAGTTCCAGCATATCTCACCGCAACTCCTCTATTCTGAAGGTAGTTCCCCACCAGTCTTCGGAGGTTAAGTGGACACTTTTTCTCCGCCAGGCGACTTTTTATTGCTGGCCACCACGCACTGTCAAACGCTCCTTCTATGTCTAGTGAGACAACCACCACCAAGTTTTTCTCCTTTAACTTCAACTCTATATATTGCGTCATGTCGTACAGAGCGTCCTCCGTACGCACCGTCCGGTAGGGTAGGTAGGGTAGGTAGGGTAGGTAGGGTAGGTAGGGTAGGTAGGGTAGGTAGGGTAGGTAGGGTAGGTAGGGTAGGTAGGGTAGGTAGGGTAGGTAGGGTAGGTAGGGTAGGTAGGGTAGGTAGGGTAGGTAGGGTAGGTAGGGTAGGTAGGGTAGGTAGGGTAGGTAGGGTAGGTAGGGTAGGTAGGGTAGGTAGGGTAGGTAGGGTAGGTAGGGTAGGTAGGGTAGGTAGGGTAGGTAGGGTAGGTAGGGTAGGTAGGGTAGGTAGGGTAGGTAGGGTAGGTAGGGTAGGTAGGGTAGGTAGGGTAGGTAGGGTAGGTAGGGTAGGTAGGGTAGGTAGGGTAGGTAGGGTAGGTAGGGTAGGTAGGGTAGGTAGGGTAGGTAGGGTAGGTAGGGTAGGTAGGGTAGGTAGGGTAGGTAGGGTAGGTAGGGTAGGTAGGGTAGGTAGGGTAGGTAGGGTAGGTAGGGTAGGTAGGGTAGGTAGGGTAGGTAGGGTAGGTAGGGTAGGTAGGGTAGGTAGGGTAGGTAGGGTAGGTAGGGTAGGTAGGGTAGGTAGGGTAGGTAGGGTAGGTAGGGTAGGTAGGGTAGGTAGGGTAGGTAGGGTAGGTAGGGTAGGTAGGGTAGGTAGGGTAGGTAGGGTAGGTAGGGTAGGTAGGGTAGGTAGGGGAGGGCTCTGTATGTACGCTTTTGCGGTTGCACAACGACAAGCTTTACTTGCTTGGTAGCGTAGATACAGGCCTACCATGTCTCCTCTCTCAGAGGCGGCAAGGTGGTGTGGTCTCGAGGGAGAGCGCTACGGTCGTGTAGATCCTCAAGGCAAGTCTGGTGATGTTCCTTCTCGAGGTTGCCACCCTGTTATTGGTCTAATTCCTTAAGAATTAGACGTAACAAAAATCACCGGGCGAATTAACTCAGGGGTGCCGAGGTAATGCCCCTGGGTAACCACCATCAAACAAGAGCAGATGGTGGATAGTTATGACCTCCCGCGTTTTTTTGCCGTGCGCGGGGACCCGTACGGAGGAATGAAGGAATCCTGGTGGTTGAGTGGAGCAGGTTGCACACAACACACCACTTTGGTCCGGATTTCCTCTTACACGGGAGGTTGTGGGGTAGCTAACTTTGCTTGGTCCTTCTAAATCACAAGTAGCGACTCCGGCACCATCGAGTATGGGCCCCGTAGAAGACACTTACTACTTACTTACTTACACTTACTTTAGCGGCGCGGGACAGCTGTTTATAAATGTTAGCTGCCCTCCTGCAGACGTTCGCGGTGTGCTCGTTGAAGGTAAGCTTCTCGTTTATGGTTAGACCCAACAACTTCATATTCATATTCTTTATTGTACACAAACAACGTGTTTTGTGCGGTAGGAACCTCAGCTTGTTTCTGACGCCCCAACTCTAACCATGGGCGAGGGCTGCATTGGCAGATGTTGAAACTTCGGTCGCTGAGTCCCCATCCAGAACTGAGACGATATCATCGGCAAACGCCTGCCCGAAGATTCCGCGCTGTTCCAAACCCTGCAATAGTAGGTCTAGAATGAGATTCCACAGGATGGGACCACCTATTGACCCTTGAACACAGCCCTTGCTAGTCACTCGCGTGCATTCCTCCCCAGCGTAACGAACCTGGACTTTCCTACTGTCGAGATAGCTATCTAGCAGCCTTCTTATGTTCACCGGGCACTTTTCCTTAAAGTCAAAGTCAAATGTGTTTATTTCAATTAGGTCATTATGCGGCACTTTTGAACGCTAAAATTTACATTTAATAAAAATTGATTCTACCGTGCATTCGGAAATGTAGCTTGTTATGGAGAAGAACACACAAGAAACTCCATACTAGTAAGTATGGAGTTTCTTTTAAAAAAAAGTTTGAAACAATATTTATATAAGTACATACATTAATAAATTCATATACGTGAGGACGATGTACCCAGCACTACTATACTACCTATAGGTATGAGAGAATTACAAGCACTAACAGGTACATTCCTTTACTTGATAAAAAGGAACATGGTTCTCACGTACTTACAAATATTGCAAACATAGGTACATTATCTAATTAAACAACAACAGAACAGTGTGCGAAATTTTTTTTTAAACAAAAAGAGAAGAGAAAATAAAAATAAGACGTTACTATAATTATGAATATAATACAAATTAACCATTTTGATTTTGTCCACACCAAAGATAGGCCTATGGAGCAGGACCAGCATGTTTCCAAGCATTCTTATTTTTTATTTTTTTTAATAAACTCACAAACACAACACCCAGAGCCGGAACAACTATCTGTAGGTCATACAAATATTTGTTCCGTGCGGGAATCGAACCCGCGACACGCAGCGCAGCAGTCAATCGCTCAACCACTGCGCCAACCGTTGCGGTTAACTTTTGGGGTTAACACTTCGGACTCGTAAACGTTATAAGTACCTACTTAACTTCTTTTGTTTTATATCACGTGCAAGGCTAATATTGCGATCAGTTATAAGAACTGTTACCTTATTAGTATACGTGAAGCTATACGGGTGATGCGGGCAGTCTGTGGGATTGTCCCTTCACCGTAGATACTAAGCCGCACGCGGTTCATGTCTATATCCATAGATTACACCGGCCCACCTGCGTGCGCTTATCTTATTATTGTAAAATAATTATCCGTTAGTCAGTTTCATTTCAATAACAAGAAGGACCGATTATCTTCTTAAATAACAATATAAATCTACTTATTACAGAGGAGACACCCTCTCCCCTAAGTCGATACTACGACGAAGAATGTTTTGAGGAAGTAATGGAATTGGAATCAGAATATCATGATAAGCCATCCATGAGCGCTAGGGAACGCATTCCATCGATCAATGCTTTGGACCCAGCTCCCTCAACTAGCGCTGCAGACCCCATTTCCATCCACAAGTACTTTCCTCAGAAATTGAAGTCCTTATTGCAATACACCTCCGAGCATCGCCAGAGCCGGACTCGAAAATATTGACAATATTTGGAGAGGATCCGTCTGTGGAAAAATCTACGGCAAAAAAAATCAGACCGAACTAGCTGTTCGGTTACAACATCTGGCTACTAAGGGCTTGTCCAGCGAACTTCATAAAGAGTTATAGAAAGATACTTACCTCCTAGACAATAACAAAAACAGGAGCAGAATTAAAATCAACCGTAACTCGGCCACCCACCAACAGAACGCCTCCACCTCATTCGACGTTCCAACAACGGAACAATCTAAACTGGCGGACTCCTCCCCTGAGTCACAAGCAAACAGGGATTCAGAGGAGGAGGGAACCTGCACAGAGAAATCCGCCCGCAAGCTCCTCGCGTGAGAGAGATAACCCCCGCAACGCGGGCGAGCATCCGCAATCGTCGCTAGATGTTACCGGGGTAAGCAATTATGCTGGTAAGCTGGCACTTTTCTATGACACCTGGTCAGAACTAACTTCTGATCCGACTGTTCTATCATTGATTTCTGGATATAAAATAGCTTTTTCGTACCACTTGCTCAAAAAAGTGACATTCTATGCCACAAAAAGCAAACATAATAATAGTAATTTTTAATCTGTTAAAAACAGGGAAAGAAAATTGTACTGAATTTCATTCATCCTCTAGGGGGAGAATGTGATTTAAATTTGGAATACTTACCGAAATTTATACTGAATTTATACATCTGTGTTTACACCATTGAGTTTGTATATAAAGCATTATACATCTTTTTGAAAAAGGAATACGCATTTATTATGCAGTTATGATTATTAAATAAAATTACGAAAACCGACGAGGCCGTATGAGCTTGATGCCTTTGCTTTTCCGACAAAAAATATTAGTCTAGGAATTTGCCGCGTTTTTGTTTTCTTCAAATACATAAACGTTAAGTTTATTTTACTTTTAAAACTTAAATCCCTCGCTTCGCTCGTGATTTAAGTTTTTAACACCCTCGCTACGCTCGGGAGTAAACCTCGAGTCCTTCGTTACGCTTGCGATTTAAATCGTCACCCGCGACAGAAGACACTGCTTTATCCCCTTGGTTAATAATCTACTATTTCAGCTCGCTTTATACAATATAGTTCTGTACAAAAAAAAAAAAAACTCGACATCACATCATTTATACATCATCAGCCTATTAATGTTCCCACTACTGGGACACAGGCTGCCTCTCTGTGAGAGGGAATGGACCGTAATCCACCACGCGGGCCCAGTGCGGATTGGTGGATGCCACATGTCTTCGATTTTTTGGTTCTCGTCTTGTCTCGGTTTCCTCACGATGTTTTCCTTCACCGTTTTGAGAGCAGTGGTGATGAAATAATTTACACAAAGTAAAGCGCCTGCCTGGGCTCGAACTCACGACCTACAACTTGTTAGTCGCGGCCGATACCACGGGGCCACCACTGCTCGACACTCACCATCAGAAAAAACAAATTTCAAAAGATTTACTGACGAATTGTTATGCACTGGTGCTGTCTCTAATTTCAACCCTTGTGAAGGGCAGTTTCTATCAAGCATATTCTTGATACCCAAGCCCAACGGTAAACATAGATTCATACTAAACTTAAAAATCTTAATCAATTTATAGAAACCCAACATTTTAAACTCGAAGATTTACGCACAGCAATTAAACTCGTATCGGATAATAATTTAATGGTAACGGTAGATTAAAAAATCACAATGATTATAAAAATATCTCAGATTCGAATTTGACGATGTTTTGTAAGAATTTAATGTGTTACCGTTCGGCCTGAACGCGGCACCTTTTGTATTCACTAAGATGGTCGTCGGGTTGCTCAGATCCTGCGGTTATATGTCTAGTATATTTTTAATGACAAGTTGCTTATTGGCACATCTAATGATGTTTGTTTAGAAAACATAGCAGTTACTTAGCGACTATTGTCAGCTTTTGTCGGGTTTGGTTACATAATTAAAAACAGTTTACCTACAGAAAAATTCAAAATAAATTACAAACCTTTCGAAACACGTCGCGATGTAAAATAAGATATTTTGCAAGTTTAGGTCTAATGTGTTCTGCTTGCCCTGCCGTCGAATATGGATACACAAAAGAAAATTAAAGATGCAAATTTTTAAACTTTAGAAATAACCCATTAAACTACGACAATTATATGATCATACGTCATACTTATCGTCAGATATTGATTGGTGGTTTTATGCATTAGATAACCCTATTAGTAAAATTAAATAAAGTGAATACTGCCTGGAAATTTTAGTGATACTTTGACTACGGGGTGGAGCGTGGCGTGCGGGAAAGGGACCGCTAGTGGGGCATGGACAGCTGAAGACCGATCACATAATATAAAAATATTTAGAAATCGTTGCTGCCTATTTTGGTTTAAAAGTTTTAGGCGTAACAATGCAAAGTTGTCAAATACTACTTCGCATGATATGGCCGTAGTGTTGTCACTACGGCCATATCATACATAAATCGGATGGGAGGCATACAATATCCCCATCTAACACACTTAACAAAATAATTATGGGAAGGGTGTCAATCTAGGAATATTATTGTGAATGCATCATACATTCGCTCGGCAGATAATACAATAGCCGACGCGACATCACGTAGAATTCATCCAGATGTTGAGTGGGAATTGAGCGAGTCAGTTTTCTACAATTTAACAAACGCGTTTGGTTTCCCTGATGTAGACATTTTTCGAAGTCGTGTTAACAAAAAATGTCGTAACTATATATCAGGGTTCAGAGATCCTGACGCTATAGCCATAAATGCATTTAACTTAACATTGTCACAATTTTTTTCAATGATCCTAAAAACGCTACGAAAAATTGTTAAACACAAAGCTACTGGTATTGTAGTGGTCCCGTTATGGCCTACCCAACCTTGGTTACATCTGTTCAGGCAACTTCTTGTATCACCTGTTTTGAATTTTGATCCAAATAAACAAACAATTTTATCATCTTCCAGCAACAACAATACACACCCTCGGTTTACTCTGGCGGCCAGTCTCTTGTCCGGGACTCGTCGCTGAGAAAAAATATTCCATCACCAGCAATTGAAATAATACTCCCCGACTACCTTCAACTTCCCTCTCTGGTACATTGATATAACAATACGACACCTGTCTTAAGAAATGGTATAATTTTTGTTTATCTTAAAATATCTAAATTTTCAGGGCATCAATCAATGATGCGATTATAATTCTAACAAAATTGTTGTCAGGAGCCCAATACGGAACTTTAAACAGTTTTCGATCGGCTTTAGCCTTAATTCTAATTGAAAAAGTCAGCGAGAGTTATATTTTAAAGCGCTTCTTTAAAGGTGTATTTAGACTTCGACCACCCTTACCGAAGTATAACAATAGGATACGTCTAAAGTCCTTAACATTTTTTCCTCTTGGTATCCTAACGATGCTTGGGTTTAGATAAACTTTCACGTAAATTTGTCACTTTATTATCATTGGTTACTGCACACCAAATGCCAACTTTAGCAAAAATTTATTTTTAAGGAAATCCAAATTCATGCTGACAAGATCACTATTAAAATACCTGATATTATAAAAACATCAAAAATAGGAACCGTGCAACCAAATCTAATTTTACAATTTTTTCACGAAAAACCGGAAATCTGTCCAGTCCTGACGCTTTTAGCTTATCTATATTCGATTAGTTCACTTCGTGGTAATGTAAATAGCCTACTATTTATCGGTGTGAGGAAACCACATAAATTAGTTTCGGCACAAACATTGAGTCGGTGGGTTTAAGACTACGCTAGGAGAGTGTGGTATAGATATATATATATTTACAGCTCACAGCACCCGACATGCTGCCACATCGAAACCCCACAAATTAGGAGTTAACTTAAAAACTATTAGAAAAAGCGCAGGATGGATCGGTTCATCTCAGGTTTTTATGAATTTTTATAATATTATAAAAAAAAATACACCGTTGCTCGTAAAGCTGATGTAATTCCACCGGTTTTAAATATGTAAAGCGGGTCATAAAAAACGCATGTGTTACCAAAGCAAATAGTTAAGTTATAGTCCATACAAATTCCATAACAGTATTATTTGCCATTTCGCGCGCTGTTGCTATTCAAATTTCGAACTAATCGCCGCGCGGCGCCAGTCAGTAGGCAGCGCTAGCGCGCTGTTAAAATGGCGGGAAAGCAACAGTGTGCATTCACAGATTCAGTTTATTTAAAATAAAAAAAATCTGTTTATTCGGTAATTTAAAAACTTGGCTGCATGCTCTAACGTCTTTGCCAACATTTTCACGCAGCTACGGCAGAAAATAATCCTCGCGCCATTTTTCTCAAATTTTCTTTTCTTTGTACTTGTATTGTGAAAATTTAAATATGACAACTTTCAATAATGAAGAAGAGCCATATATTACTTCAACTCCACCGGATATACTAACAGAAGCGCGAACCGCATGCGACAGCTTGCTGCCGTCAATATCCAAAGACAGATACATAACCACGTATGAAAATTTTTTGAAGTGGAAAAACATGAAAAATGCCACGTCGTTTACCGGAAATGTAGTTTTGGCGTATTTTAATGAACTAGCTAGTAAATATAAGCCTAGCTCGTTGTGGACAACATATTCGATGCTGAAAAGTACCCTCAAGATGAAAAATGGTGTCGATATTAATTTATATTCAAATCTCATTACATTTTTAAAGAGACGCTCTGATGGTTTTATAAAGAAAAATCTAAGATACTGTCATCAAATGACGTCGAGAGATGCTCCAGATAGCCAGTACCTGGCAACTAAGGTCAGTTTGCCTCCTTATTTTATGTATTGATCTACTTACTGTACATACTTTTTACATATTTTTTAACGACCGTCTGTAAGCTAAGTACCTAAACCTTATCTTACACATTTTTATTTCTTTTCAGTTTGCGTTAATATTTGGTATTAATGGCGCATGTAGACGGCAATAGCTTCACAATATTACCACAAATGACATTGAAAATCAAGGCAAAATGCTTTTAATTAAAATTCCAAACACTAAAAACAAAATACCCCGATCTTTTATTATCAACGGCCCATTTTATGACGTGGTCAAAAAATATGAAGCTCTGCGTACGACTAAGGCAAAAAATAATAATTTCTTTCAGAATTACCAAAAAGGTTAATGTACTGCGCAACCTAAAAAAAAAAAAAAAAAAAAAAAAAAAAAAAACCGTCAACCTGTCAACATCGCTCCGTTAAAGTTTCCGACAAATTAATTGTTTTTAATTGCAAAATACATCAATTTAATGCATAAGTACAATCTAAGTGCCGCAGAGTATCAGTGAAAGTATTATCAAAGATAAAACCTTGTTTCTCATGGAATATATCAACAACTGTGCAAGAACATAATTAGTTGGCAATCAACATGGATTGAAATCTACAAAAACCAACAACATCACAATACCAGGTTGGCTCTCAAATATTTATGTACACTATTCTTATAAAAACTACATTTGCATGGACAAAACAAATACTCTACCAGAAAATACCTTATGGACAGTTGCAGATTTGAAATCGTATTTTTTTATGTAAACAAAGGACAGCTGATTATTCATTTGCCAATCAACACATTATTATTTATTTATTTATTTAAACTTCATGTACAATGGTGATACATAGGCGGACTTAATGCAGCAAGGCATTCTCTACCAGTCAACCTTTGGGTTAAAAAGAACACAACAGTGGTAGGAGTCCAAAATCAAAATAAAAAATGAACAATAATTAAAATTGGATAATAAACTATCTAACTAATAAAATACATAAATAATATCTAAATATTATATCTATATTATTATATCTTTTATATCTGTGACAGAATAATATTCGTTCGGAAATTGCACTACCAACAGCAGCTTTACTTTGATACTGATCTTTTGACTTACTTCTGATTACGTTCCAATACACGTAGCATTATATTATATATTTATCATGGATCTCGAGCGAAATATCACATATCGCACTAGCAAACCCCGACGAGCAAGCTCACTTGATGATCTTTCAAGAAGTGAGTCTCCTCTTTTTGACACTACCATGATAAGCCTGCCGAACACGTCACTTAACGAAAGTCAAACGGTAATTGATTTGAATGAGAAGATAATTGAACTTACAAACCAATTGACTAGTGCTCACCATGAAATTGAGAACCTAAATACGGAGAACTTTCGCTTTAAGTCTGACTTTAACAAGAGCTTAAAAGTCATTGAAACATACAAAAATCTTAGTTTAACAGATAACACAAATATAACACCAAATCGTAATAAGAAGGGTAAGGCTAGAAAGTCTACCCCAAACAAAGATAACAATTCTTTTCAGAAATTCCACCAGGCAACACAGACTGATAATATATCACCCCATAAAATATCACTACATCACGAAGCAGCGTTATCTCCAGATGCGAAATCTCTGCTTTGTTTACAGACAAAAACAAAAACGTCTACCCTCGACATACAAAATAAAACAAAACCGCCTACCCCCAACAAGCAAACTAAACCAATTACAATAACAAATCCTAAAACTAAACAAAGATTACAATTAGAAACGACAGAATGTAATATATGCATCTTGAGTACGAACAACAAAAACAAAGTCAGAAACATTGCAGAAAATACACTTAGTAAACATTCGAAAAAAATATGTCATTATTTAAAGCCGAACTGTAAAACTGAACAGTTATTGTATGACATAGAAAGCAGATTAAAAAAAATTACATACAAGGATTTTTGTGTTATATTGATAGGGGAGGAAGATTTCAACACAACAAAGGACTATTTCGAGCTTGTGCTGTGGATTCGGACGGCCCTACAAAAAACAAAACATACAAATGTTATACTCTGTGCTCCGACTTACAAATACAATGACTACAAAACTATGCACAATTGGAGGGTAGAAGTATTTAACAACCTACTATATCTGGACATATTGACACATGAGCATGCATACTTTCTGGACTCGAATAAGAATCTGTCAAATAACTACACGATGTTTTTAAAACGCACTGGGTCAATCAATAACTATGGCATGCATACCATCTTCATAGATATTGACAACTTCATTCAAGGTATTAACCACGCCATACCAAACTGACGAATTTCCTAGCAATCAGTTTTTTCTATGACAACTATGTGCATATCATACATCAAAATATAGCAGGACTCCTAAGTAAATCAGATGCTCTGACTGTGTGTCTAGAAGAGCTTATCACGAAGAATGTCAGTGTTGACGTCATCTGCATCTCTGAACACTTTATTATGTCTGGCTATGAGGATTTTCTGACTATTCCCAACTACAATTTGGCTGCGTGTTTTAGTAGGGCGGAAACAAAACGAGGTGGAACTTGTATATTGATTAAAAAAGGACTTCAGTGGATAGAATTACCGGAATTAAAACAACTAGCAATAATTAAATCATTTGAATGTTGTGCTATAGAACTAACGCAATCAAGCACCACTGTTGTTTGTATTTACAGAATCCCAAAAGCAAATAATTTGACCGTATTTTTTGACCGCTTGGAAAAGTTACTAAAGTTAGTAACTAAAAAACAAAACCAAAAAATTGTAATATGCGGCGATTTCAATATTGACACACTAAAACGTAATAATATATCCTTAGATTTAGAATGTTTGCTACTTAATTTTAATTTAAAGTTAGAACTAAACCAACCAACCAGGTTAAAAAGTAACACATGTATCGACAACTTTGCGCATAATCTTGGCAATAACTGTGAAGCAGACGTGCTTGAATTTGCTTTGTCAGATCACACTTGTCAACTATTGAAATGTCACATAAAAAGAACCTTCCTTTTAAATCATTGGTATATAAAACGGAGAGACTTTTGTATAGAAAATAAGAAAAAGTTTAGAGAATGCCTGCAAAACACTAATTTTTCAGAGTTATATCAATGCGATGATCCAGACAAGGCTTACGCTCTCTTTCTGGAGACGTTTTCCATGTTCTATCGTCTGTGCTTTTCAATTAATACAATGAAAATAAGGCTACACAAACGACCTCATTGGGTGTCACGAGGAATCAGAGCCTGTAGTAAAAAGAAAAGGGCACTACTGTGGTTTTACCGTCTAAACCAAAATCAGTCAAATAAACGAAAACTTAAAACATATACTGCTACGTATAAGCGAATAGTTAAGTTAACGCAATGCGCTCAAAATACACATAAGATAAAATCTGCAGATAACAAATCAAAAGCAACATGGGAAATAATAAACCAAACCAAACCAAAATTACCTAAAAATACAATTGAAAAGATAAAAATTGGCGACAAAATTATAACACAACCCCGTGACTTAGCTAATGTTTTTAACGATTTTTTTATTGATAAAATTATCCCTATCTGTAATACCGGAACACAAATCGCGTCGAATATATCCAAATCAAATAACTCTATGTTTATGGCACCTAGCCACGAAGATGACATAAAACAAATTATAAAATCCTTAAAAAATACAAAGAGTGTAGGATATGATGGTATATCGACAGAAACGATAAAGTATGTGTCAGACAGCATTAGTGGTCATTTAAGCTTTATAATTAATTTATGCATAACGCGAGGTATATATCCGGCCAAACTTAAGACTGCAGTAGTAAAACTTCTATATAAAAAAAAACGATAGAGATAAAACGGACTCCTATAGACCCATTGCACTTATTCCGATATTCTCAAAGATATTTGAAAAATACATTTACGAACAAATTCACAAATATCTAGTAAAAGAAGACATCCTAACTGAAGAACAAAAAGGCTTTAGAAAAGGTAAAACTATCAATATGGCTATATACGACTTCCTTAATAAAGTAATTGCAAATGTTGATCTTAATATACCTGTTTGTTCAATTTACTGCGATATGACTCAAGCCTTTGACTACGTGGATCACAATATCTTGCTTAATAAGTTAGAAGCTTACGGAATCAGAGGAAATGTTCTACAACTTATTGAGTCATATTTAAAAAACCGGAAACAATATGTGGAAATATCGCAAATAGACCCAAAAACAAAGAAAGAAAGGGTATATCGGTCTCGTAATAGAACTAATGCATATGGTGTGCCACAAGGGAGCGTTCTTGGCCCCCCTCTGTTTATACTATACATAAACGATCTCCGGTAATACGGTACATTCAATAATAACATGGCTTAATAACAACAACCTTAGGATAAATATTGACAAAACAAAATTAATGACATTCAACCAACGCATAAATATGACTATGAATATTGACTACAAAAACAATGCAATAAATCAAGTGAGCACTTCTAAATTCCTAGGCTTAACCATAGACCAGCGTCTAGATTGGAAGGCGCACACGTTAGATTTGGCGAAGAGACTCGGCAAGTCAGCGTATGCTTTGTATAGACTTGCGCCAGTCATAGGAAAGGACGCACTCGTTACTGCATACCATGGTATGGCTGGTTCAGTAATAAGATATGGAGTTATTTTTTGGGAAAACTCAACAAATAGGGAACTTATATTTAAAGTCCAAAAAAAGTGCATCAGGGCAATGTTTAGTTTAAAATGCACAGACACCTGTAAACCTTTCTTTACTCAATACAATACACTAACATTACCCTGTATATACATATTTGAAATTGCAATATTTGTTAAAACCAACCCAAAACTATTCCCCAAGTTGTCTGAAAGAAATAACCGAAGTCGACGACACATTAATATGTTGTGTTCGAGACAATGCAAGACAGCACTGATGCGAAATAGTGTTCTTTGCATGGCGCCAGTAATATACGACCATATACCAGAATCAATTAAAATGTTAAGTATTAACCTATTTAAAAGACATCTAAAGAACTTTCTAGTAAGTAGATCCTATTATAATATATCAGAATTTCTAGAGGAAAAAATATTGATATAAATTTTAAGTGTTGACATGTCTGTTTAATTGTTTTTTTACTGCAATATTGTTTTTTGACATCAAATTTGTGTACTCATAGTAACTTGTTTATATAAGTGACTAAATATGATTGTATCTTTGACATTTTCTATTTTTTTAATGTTTTTATTGACTTCTGTTTAATTGTTTTTACTTCTTGACATTATTAATTGTATTATTTGACACCTAAAAATTAATTTAAATATTTTTGTTTTAATTAATTGATAATTTACTATTTGAAATCAAAATATATTGGACACCTAATTGGTAAGGTTAATTTATTATTTGACATCTAATTTTAATGATAATTTATTATTTAACATCTAATTTTTAATGACATATTAATTGATTGACAATTTATTTTTGCATCTATTGTTATCTTTAAATTATAAAGTAAGGTATATTTAGTAAAGTCTAATAATGGCTCTTCTTATGATTTGGTATTTAATGATTTAATGTAGCACTTGTTTTTTCACTGTTATTTTTCATTGAAAATTTGCTAATGATATTTGTACGCTTCACGGCAAAACATAGAGAATCTACGTAATATTATAACAACTCACACACCATGTACTTACCTATGTTTACAAATAAAGATTCTGATTCTGATTCTGATTCCTATTGGCATAAATAAATTCGGTGCCATGCCAAAGGAAGTCGCCAAGTTTTTAGGATTGCCGGACGCTGATTGTTATACAGGGCACAGTTTCAGAAGAACGTCAGCTACATTACTTGCTGATTCGGGAGATGATATATTGACTTTAAATAAATTCGGATGATAAATAAATTCGGTGCCATGACAATGGAAGTCGCCAAGTTTTTAGGATTGCCGGACGCTGATTGTTATACAGGGCACAGTTTCAGAAGAACGTCAGCTACATTACTTGCTGATTCGGGAGCTGATATTGACTTTAAAGCGGCATGGCGGGTGGCGTTCTAACGCAGTAGCAGAATCTTATGTAGAAGATTCCATCCAAAACAAAGCAAATATAAGTGCCAAAAAAACTCAGGCAATAAATTTGGAGCCACAAACGAAGAAGTTTTGCCCTGAGCCGCGCCCCTCTACTTCTACTGAGGATATTTTTTTATTTACAACTAATGACGAATTACAATGCTCTTCTGCCGCCTTTCAAGAAGTTTCGTCGTCTCCAACATTTACCCTAACACAAAACAATGACATTATGAATAGTAATAATAATAATAAAAAACCGGCCAAGTGCGAGTCGGACTCGCGCACGAAGGGTTCCGTACTTGATAAATTGCGGTTTACGATTTATGACGTATTAAAAAAAAGTACTGACTAGATTTCGTTCAAACCAATTTTCGCTGGTAGTTTACATAGTAATGTACATTATGTTTTTTTTTTAGTTTTATCATTCTCTTATTTTAGAAGTTACAGGGGGGGGGGGACACATTTTACCACTTTGGCAGAGTCTCTCGCGCAAACTATTCAGTTTAGAAAAAAATTATATTAGAAACCTCAATATCATTTTTGAAGACCTATCCATAGATACCCCACACGTATGGGTCTGATGAAAAAAAAATAATTTAGTTTTAGTTTCAAGTATGGGAACCCCCAAAATTTATTGTTTTATTTTTATTTTTGTGTGAAAATCTTAATGCGGTTCACAGAATACATCTACTTACCAAGTTTCAACAGCATAGTTCTTATAGTTTCGGAATAAAGTGGCTGTGACATACGGACGGACAGACAGACAGACAGACATGACGAATCTATAAGGGTTCCGTTTTTTGCTATTTGGCTACGGAACCCTAATAAAAACATAATTAAAAAACCAACTACAACTACGTATCATTTTAATAATTGTAATTTCACTAACTGTTTCAATAATTAGAAATGAACAAAATATAAAATGTTTTTTTATTCTGTTTCCTCGCAAATGTGTTAAAAAACGTCGTACGATATACGTGCGTATTGGTTATAACGCACTAATATCGTGATGTACTATTAAATAATCATCATTTATGATTTTGAACTCATACTGATTAAAATTGATTGCCTTGTTACACAAAAGTGTTTCATTGATATTTCAGTAGCTCTCAAATTCTACATTGTGTTTATGCTAATCTCGAGGACGAAGCTGAGTATAATTTATGATTAAACGAACTTACTTGTACGTGAAGTTCGATCATAATTATACGATGGCTTCGTCCGAAGAGATTAGCAACCCACCCTCCCATATATTTTTTTCCCCATAATTAAATATCAAAAATAGGATACCAATGTTATTAATTTTATACTTTTTATGTTTTTTCTCTTTTGTTAATGGGCACATAGAACTTTTATTTTTGTTGTTTTATTATAATTAATTGTATACTTATTATAAATGTTTGTCGGTGTTTTCGAGCGTATGGCACTCGTGGGCTGCAGCTGAAAATCAGCGTCAGCGGTGGTATACCCTGTGTTACCATTTGGCATTATGCTGAGCTGAGGCCCTTTTGGCATTAATAGTTTTAAAAATATTTTGTTTAATTTTAAGGTGTTTTTGTTTTAATGCAAATAAACTCATTTTCTTTCTTTCTTTTCTTTCTTTATTCGAGGATCTAGGCTCTGAACTAAATGAGCAATATAACACGGTAGGTATCAAGAAAAGGAAATAAGTCTACCCGAAACTAAAAATTAAAAAAAAAAAAAAAAACGCTTATTTATTTTAGTTTTAGGTATTATTATTAGGGCTTTTTACTTTTAGTGCGCAAAGGCAACACCGTACGTGTTACTACATTGTGTTTATGCTAATCTCTTCGGACGAAGCCATCGTATAATTATGATCGAACTTCACGTACAGGTAACTTCGTTTAATCATAAAATATAATCATCTAATTTGTAATATGCTTGTTTACAAAGTGTGCTTTTAACTATTGTTTTAAATTTTCTTTCATTTAACTTTAATATCTCACAAGGTATTTTGTTATAGAATTTAACACAGTACCCCATGAAAGATGTGTGTACTTTAGCTAATCTATATGATGGTTGATCTAACTTATCTTTATTTCTGGTATTACAATTGTGTCTATCACTAACTTTACTAAAGAGATTTAAATTTTTCCTTACATACATAATATTTTCATAAATGAATTGCCATGAAACTGTCATAATATTAATCTTTTTAAAAAGCTCCCTAAGAGTTTCTCGGTGACCTAACTTATATATGGCTCTGACAGCTCTCTTTTGCAATAAAAATATTGATTCAATGTCAGCCGCCCGACCCCACAGTAAAATACCGTATAACATAACGCTGTGAAAGTAACTAAAATAGACCAAACGCGCGGTTTCTACATCCGTTAACTGTCTTATCTTTCTAACAGCATAAGCGGCTGAGCTCAGCCGCTTATGCTGTATATGTGAGGCCCCCATTGTAATTTGTTATCAAGAGTGATTCCTAGGAAAACTGTTTGATTTACATAGTCCAGCTGTTCTTCTTTCAATTTGATGTCACATTCGCTACTTCTAACATTCGGCAATGTGAATCTAATACATTTGTTTTTTTTTTTCATTTAGTACCAAATTGTTTGACGTGAACCAATTTTGGACCTGATGAATAGACTTATTTACATCATCAAGATTTTGTGATCGTCGATCTATTTTAAATATTAAAGATGTGTCATCAGCAAATAACACGATCTTCGGTTGATTTTGTAATAATCCTCAGTGTTATAAACCTCAGCCAGTCTGACTTTGATGGCTGGCCACCAAGCACTATCGAAGGCCCCCTCTATATCCAGCGACACCAGGACAATTAGCTTCTTCAGCCTCAACTTGTCCTGTACGTGCTTCACTAGCTTATAGAGGGCGTCCTCATTGCTTCTTTGGGTTATACAACCAAACTGGCGAGTACTAAACCGCGGTACAAGCTGCATTTTTAAACGCACTTTTACCATACTCTCCAGGATCTTCCCCAGAACCGGCAGTAGACCTATTGGTCTGTATGCCTTGGGGTTTAGGTAATCGTCCTTGCCCAGCTTTTTGAGAACCACGACTGTGGCCTCCTTCCAGATGTTCGGGAAGTGTGCCAATTCAAGGCACTTATTGTAGAGGGCAAGGAACGCATCCAGGTCCTGGTGGATCGCTCGACTGCAGATATAAGAAGTCAGTCCATACCCTCCTGGTGCCTTTTAGGGATTGAAACCTGCCACGGCGGTCTTCAGCTCCAGCGCGGTAAATGGTGGGTCATGATATTCATCATGAACCCACTCATTTACTCAACTGGCTGCTTCTCTAATTCGTCTGTGGTCAGCGTTTTCCTGGTCTACTCTGTCTTCGGGGTAGAACGTATCTGCGAGTAGGGCGGCCGATTCACTTGGGTTAAGGAATACACCATCGCTGTGGAGGGTCAGTTCCTCCTGTCTTCTGGCGGTCCTAAAGCGTCCATTTGGCCTTACTGGTGTTGTATTTTTTGGTTGTGGCGTGCTTAACGGTAAGGTCCCGACCGTCCAGGAAGAGCTCAAACCGGATAGTACGATGGTCGGTCAAAATGGCCGTTTCGGTGTCGACCCTCCAGTTCGAAATGTTGGCTAAAAGCGACTCAGTGTAGGCAGTGCGGTATAAATCTAAACTCAATATTATCATTCGATAAATGATCAACAGTTTGATGTGAATTTTCTTTGAACATCAACTGAATCTGTTTCATGGCTCCGATAAAGTTTTTCCCATTATCTGAGAAAATTTGGGTTGGTTTACCCCGACGGGATATAAACCTTTTATGTGCCAATATATACTCCTGAGCAGAAAGGGTACTGACTAGTTCAAGGTGTATGGCTCGTGTTATAAAACAAACAAATAGGCAAATATACCCCTTTTCGAGTTTAGCCCCCCTACCTTTGCGGTTTAATACGGATATTGGTCCAGCATAGTCCACCCCACATCGGATGAAAGGGAATCCCGGTTCCAGCCGTTCAGAAGGAAGATTAACCATAATTGGTGCAACGGTTCTACCCTTCATTCGTGTGCAGCGGACGCACTGATGGACAACCTTTCTGGCCAGGTGTCTACCTCCCAACGGCCACCAACTCTCACGCATGGTAGACAGTAATAATTGGGGACCAGCGTGAAGTAGCTGTTTATGCAAATGTTGAAACAATAACAGTGTAAAGTAATGTTTACTACTTAGTAGTGTCGGATGCTTTTTAGGGTTCCGTACCCAAAGGGTAAAAACGGAACCCTATTACTGAGACTCCGCGGTCCGTCTGTCTGTCTGTCTGTCTGTCTGTCTGTCTGTCTGTCACCAGGCTGTATCTCATGAACCGTGATAGCTAGACAGTTGAAATTTTTACAGGTGATGTATATCTATTGCCGCTACAACAACAAATACTAAAAACAAAATAAAATAAATATTTAAGGGGGGCTTCCATACAACAAACGTGATTTTGTTGCCGTTTTTTACGAAAATGGTACGGAACCCTTCGTGCGCGAGTCCGACTCGCACTTGGCCGGTTTTTATCATAATCGAACTCAGGTGAATTATTCATGCGTCCACCTACTCTTATGATATAATTTTTATCAAGAAATATATTAAGGCTAGAAATTGCACAAGTTGTTTTTAGCGGTAAGTTACCTTTCAATTTAATATATTCATCAGGAAAAGATTTCCGTTGTACTAAACGCGTCAACATCTGTGTAGACGCACACAACTCGCTCACTGATAACGGCCCTGTAATGCGATCCTTTTGTTGTGTGCGTAAGTTACCTATGAATCGCAGTACATAAGCACCGGTACGCCTAATACGATTGTAGGTAGAAAACCTATCGAAATTGATGACATTATTCATATTGTTTTTTGTAACGTCACAGACCATGACTGTAGTTTGTGGTTTTAGTTCTGGTAGGTCAGTAGCGGCGTAGTCACAGCGAGAAGTTGCGCCTTGTTGATACCACATCGACTCAGGAGTTTGTAAGTACAATGGACCGTTCCACCACAGACTACTGTCACTGAGTGCATCAAGACTGAGGCCGCGTGAGACTAAGTCCACTGGATTATTTTTACTACTTACATGAGACCATATAACATTACTAGTAATTTCATTTATTTCAACTATTCTATTTTGAACGAATGTTTTTAATACATGAGGAGACATTCGAAGCCACCCAAGAACAATAGTTGAGTCTGTCCAAAAGAAAATTTTATAAAAAGTCAAACGTAATGCATCAATAATTTTTCTGTATAAACGTGCGCCAATTAAAGCCCCGCATAATTCGAGTCGCGGTATACTGACTGGTTTTAATGGCGCAACTTTAATTTTGGGTAACTTAACACACACGGATGAATTCTCAGAATAGGTACGCACATAAGCGCACGCACCAAATGCACATTGCGACGCGTCTGTAAATATATGTAATTCTATGTATTCTTTGTGAGCACCTAGTACATGGCGAGGGATACGTAATTCATGTAAACTATGCAGAGTATTAATGAATTTTTCCCAAGTTAATGTGACGTCATTAGGAACCGGATCGTCCCAATTTATCTTACACAACCATAACTTGCATTAAAATTTTTGCTATTATTATTGCCGGTGCTAAAATACCTAACGGGTCATACACCTGCGCTATAACAGATAACATTGTCCGCTTGTTTAATGGTTTATTATTACTATTTACCCGTGTTGTGAAATGCAATTCATCATTTTTATTGTACCAGCCCATTCCTAACGTTTTATTTTGACACTGGTCTCCCAATGACAATCGTTTAGATATGTCATGGGCAGTGATATTCAAATTAAATATCCATTTACGGAAAGGAAGACACGCTGATTTTAAGGTATTAGTTACCTTGTCACACATATTTAATAAACTATTTAAATCGTCATTTCCTATCAACACACCGTCGACATAAAAATCATCCCTGATCACGGCAGAAACCTGTTCATCCTTACATTCACGCGCGAGTTGATTCAGACACCTCATACTCAAATAAGGTGCAGACGCGGTGCCGTACGTCACGGTGTTGAGACGATATACACTTATCGGGTCCAACGGATCTTTACGCCATAAGATCAGCTGTAAATCGCGTTGATCTGGCTGTATCAGAATTTGACGATATTTTTTTTCCACATCGGCACATGCTACATGTTTATACTGCCTAAAGCGTAACAATATGGAAAAAATGTCGTTCTGAAGCGGTGGCCCAACAAACTGAAGATCGTTCAGTGATTTGCCTGAAGATGTCGCTGCGCTCGCATCGAACACTGTGCGTAGTTTAGTCGTGCTACTATTCTCGTTCAAACACCGTGATGTGGCAAGAAATAGTGAGGGGAACCGTATGTGTCTACGCAAGTCATGTGATCGAGACTTTCGTATTGATTCATAAAATCTATATATTTTTCTTTAAATTCAGGAAAACGAGAAAACTTTCGTTCGAGAGACAACAAATGTTTTTCATCTGAATAGTAACTTTCTCCGAGAACCACAGGTGATTCCTTCAAGGGGATACGCACCGAGAATTTACCTTGCTGAGTACGTGTTGTCGTTTCAACGAAAATGTTTTCGCACATTTTTTCGTCGGCACTAAGTGACTAAGTACATGTGCCACGTTAGGAATCTCTTCGATTTCCCAGAATCGTTTTAACTGAACATCTAGTGTTTGCGAATAATTGCATTGAACCTGATTTATGCGCAGGCCATTATTATTATTGTACAAAGGTCCAGATATTATCCAACCTAGATATGTATTTTGTAAGTACGGTCCGTTTTTCAACTTTATTTTACCATCGCATAATAAATCCCAAAACTTATCCGCGCCTATCAATATATCAATATCCGATGGCGAATGAAAGCTCGGGTCAGCTAGTTGGATATTATCTGGAATATTAATACTATTTACGTTTATATTAGAAGCCGGTAACCTATTTGTGATACATGGCAACACTAAACATTCAATATTAGTCTGATAATGTTTAACTTTCGAATATAATTTTATTTTACATGTGTGGGTAGACTTAGCTATCGAATGACCCACACCGGTAACTTGACAAGTGGACTGTAATAAAGGTGCGTTTAATATATCGCATAAATTCTCTGTTATGAAGCACTGTTGGCTACCATTATCCAAGAGTGCACGTACAGTGTGATACTCGTTTTTACTATCAGCAATATCAATTAATGCTGTGGATAGCAGGACCGTGGGTAACACGGAATATGTTTGTTTACTAAGTGAAACTTAACCATTGTTTGAAGTATGTAACGAGGTTGAGACATTGGAGACGTTAGTGGAGATCGGTTGCGATTGTGAACGCGTCCCGCTCACATTTAATGCGCCGTCTTTGTCTACGCTATCGACATGAAGCAAACTGTTATGTTTTTCACGATGACACAGCCTACACGGACCGAATTTACAATCCTTAACCGCGTGGCCTGTGCGTAAACAATTATTACAAATATTTGCTGTGTTAACAAAGTTAATCCTGTCTTGAACATGTAAATTAATAAACTTGGAACACGTATAAAGTGAATGATTACCTTTGCACATTTCACATACGCGCGGACCGCGCTTGATAGATTTCGTATTGCTACTACCATTATCACCAGCCTGCGTAGCGACATAACTTTGAGTTGGTTGTTTCTTGTTATGCGTGTGTTCATTACCTTTGGTGTCGGGTGAATGTTTGCTATGGTTCACTTTAATCATTTCTAACATATTCGCCCTGTCCTTGAGAAACTTAAGCAAATCCTCTAACTTTAATAATGGCTTCGTATCAGCATGATAAAGTGTACCTTTATACTGCTCCCATTCACGTTCGGTGCCTGGATCTAGCTTAGAAACAACCAAGTATATTATTAACGTATCCCACGCATGCGTTTGTTCCCCCAGTGAGGTAAGTGCACGTAGGTTTCTCAGTATAGTGTCTATTAATTTCCTAATCTGTTGTGAAGCGGATTCCTTATTTATGGAAGGTATCGTAAAGAGGGATTTGACGTGGTTGAGTTGCAATAATCGTGGATTATTAAACCGATTTTGTAGCAGCTCCCACGCGTGAGAGTAATTTGTGGCCGTGAACTCCAATGCACTAATTACCTGCGACGCACTGTTTGTTAATGACGATCGTAGGTAATGGAATTTCTGTATACTGTCTAAATCCTCACGATCATGGATCATACTACAATACGAATTCTTAAACTCCAACCAATGATCGTACGATCCGTCAAAGGTAGGTATTTTAATGTCCGGTAACTTAACACTTATTTTATTTTTAGTGATTAAACTATTATCATTTTCAGGTACCTCTTTATGCAGCAGGAGTTTGGCGGAAGCTATAGTCCTATAATACTGCTCTTCAAAACGCTCTCTCTCTTCCAGTCGTTTTGGAAGATCGAGCTCGTCTGTGTGTTCCTCAATTTTGTCTTGTAACTCACTATAGTTTTCTAACAAACTCAAACTGTTTTCAATGCGTAACTTTAACTCTAGAAATTGTTTTTCACCTAACGGACAAGTCCATCGTTTAATATAATTTTCTAATATAGTTAACCGACCTTTGATCACTGCTCTTTTCCTAATAAACTCCGTAATCTTAGGCTCACTCATTTTAGGGAAAAATAAGAACAAGAGTACTCACTGTAAACCTTGCACGGATGCCTCCGGTGCCAAGTGCCGCGGCACGCAAGTGTACGGCGCACGGCTGTCGGGCAGTCGGGCTTCCTCTTACCGACTGGGTACCGCCACTGAACAACTGGAATTACAGCACAAAATTAACACAAACGGCAGGC
Organism: Orthosia gothica; assembly: GCA_949775005.1. Taxonomy (NCBI): domain Eukaryota; kingdom Metazoa; phylum Arthropoda; class Insecta; order Lepidoptera; family Noctuidae; genus Orthosia; species Orthosia gothica. The sequence continues at coordinate 2,979,854 of OX459070.1, read as the reverse complement.
TTATTACGTATGAAACAACAGTTAGCAATATTTGCGCAGAGATTGTACAATCTTCGCGCGATAATCGCTTTACGTCAAAAAAAATAAGGCCTATTTTTGCGAAATCAGAATCGTTATTTTACACGTAGCGGAAATATAAACTTTGTAGAGAATACGAATCAAAACAACTCCGAATCGATCGAAAATCCGACCGAGAACTCTGGACCGCAAAATGCACAGGATTCACAAAATACAGAGCCGATCCAGTTTTTTCGTTAATAATTTTATATTAGTCTGCCAGTCTGATAGTTCGGTAGAATTCTCAGTACAAGGTGCCAAATATGGTCTACTAATAGATTCCGGAGCATCATTATCAATTCTGAAATATGAAACTGTAGAACATTGGAATATTCCACTGCATAAAGAATGTGTGAACATAAATGGTATTGGAGGCAAAGTACGCACTATGGGATATGTTTTAGTTAAACTGCATATAAATGGGCAGGAATTTATCAACAAATTTTATATTATTGAGTCGTTACCTTGTGTTCAACATGGAATTATCGGAAGAGATTTTTTGAAAAAATACAAAGCTATTTTAAATTTTGAAAAAAATACACTGTCTTTAACAAATAATACTAATACTGTATCGATATCTATGAGTAATGCCTCCCATAATAAAACCAGTTTCCTAAGCATACCACCGAGATGCGAAAAAATATTTATGATAGACAGTAAAATAAACGAAGAATGTGTAGTCCTACCGGAAGAATTATGTGAGGGCGTGTTTATGGCTGGAAGTATTTGCAAACCTAAAAACGGCCAAATTGGTATTCAAATATTAAATACTCGAGAAACCACAGTCAATCTTAACTATTTTAAGCCAGAAATACATACCTTATCTGATTATAATATTTGCGAATTTAAAAAAAATTATAATATAGATGGGGATAGAGTACGTAAAATGCTTTCTGAGATTAATCTAAACCATTTAAATGACGAAGAAAGGTTATCAATCCAAAAAATATGCGCAAAGTTTTCAGACGTATTTTACTTGCCTAATGACAAACTTACTACGACGAATCTTTACAGCCAAACGATACAATTGAAACCAAATGCAGATCCAGTCTATGTTAAACAATATAGGTTACCTTTTGCACAACGTACGGAAGTTGAAAAGCAAGTTAACAAAATGCTCTCCGAAACCATCAAAAAGCGAATGGTCTAGTCCTATTTTACTTGTCCCTAAAAAGTCGGAAGACGGTTCGAAGAAGTGGCGATTGGTTATTGATTTTCGAAAATTAAATGATAGAATATTAGATGATAAGTTCCCACTTCCAAATATAACAGACATTTTAGACTCCCTTTCGGGTGCAATGTATTTTTCCCAATTAGATTTATCCCAAGCGTATTATCAGGCTGATTTAGCGCCCGATTGTAGAAAATATACTGCTTTTACTACTCCAACAGGCCAATACCAAATGACGAGGCTACTCATGGGCTTGAAAATCAGCCCAAGCTCTTTTTCCCGGCTAATGACCGTAGCAATGTCAGGGCTGACGTATGAAAAATTGTTTGTCTACATAGATAACCTTATCTGTTTTGGTCGTAGTTTAGAAGTCCACAATAAAAATCTAATAGATATTTTAATGCGCCTTCGACAGGTTAATTTAAAATTAAACCCAAAGAAATGCGATTTCTTAAGAAAGGAAATTCAATTTTTGGGCCATGTTGTTTCATCAGAAGGTATACAACCAGATCCGGAAAAAATTAAAGTAGTTCAAAATTATCCAATCCCGACAAATGCCGACGAAACAAAACGATTTGTAGCATTTGCAAATTTTTACAGAAAATTCATACCGCAATTTGCAGAAAAATCATTGCCTCTTAACCGCCTTTGTCGCAAAAATTCACCTTTTATGTGGGCGGAGGAATGTCAAAAATCATTTAATTCTTTAAAACATGCATTAATATCTCCACCAATACTACAATACCCGGATTTTGATAAAAATAATACATTTATTTTACATACAGATGCATCGGGTTATGCAGTCGGATCAGTATTATGTAATAGCAATGATAAGCCCATTGCATTCGCTAGCCGTAATCTTAATAAAGCCGAAATTCGATATCCAACTATAGAGAAAGAGTTACTAGCTATCGTTTGGTCGGTGTAGGGTGCAAATGCAAATACACCTTAACATTAATTATTGTAAATGCAATGCAAATGTCAGTGTAATGTAAAATGTCAATGAGTGCCAACGGGCTGGAATCAAGAAATAAAAATGCAAGTTGTCCGACCCAAACCGCGTCTATTAGAACACTAAATTAAGTATTGATACAAATGCATCATCAATGCTCTGCTTGCTGCTGCTGCATGATTGTCATGAAATCAAATGTAGGTCGCACGTGTAAGTGCAAAGCTGCGAGCCTACTTATTGCACAACTCCTTACTTACTTAACAATTTTAAAACCCATGTACGTGCACCGTACATATTGCCACCACAAAGAATAATAACAACTACTAAACTAAACATTAAACTAAGAAAATTAAGACAAGAACGACTGTAAAAACTATTGCAAAGCACTGATGTAGTAAGTATAATATGTAATGTAAAATATATGTATGACTCATGTAAAATGCTATGTAAATGTACACTTAAAATCCATAAATGTAATTTTCATACTCCCTAATCACACACGTCACTATGTTTTTCAGTGTCAAATTTCACTTCACTTAAGGCGCGGTCAACACTTATCACTTCGATCACTTTTGAATCCCGTTTGTTGACTTTGCTACATCCGTCCTCGATGTCAACTTCTCCTTCTCGTCCTCTTCTGCTTATCGCATCTCGCGAACCCTCCCCCTGTCTTTTGGTGCTCGTCTTTCTCCAAAAGTACACCGATGTTACGGACAGTGCAATACTAATCGTTATTACAACATAGATTGCGGTGCAGTGGTGAATGTCGTGGGGGGATAAGGTTTCCAGGTTTGATTGCTCTTTAATCGAGCGTAGTTGTGTGTCAATCTTGTGGAACATTTCTTCGTGCGTTTCGATAGACAATGACGAGTTGCGGATCGACGTATTGATGATGTTGTTGATGGGAGAGATCGTGGGTATGATCATGGCGAATGGTTCATTGACTGTGACGTCACTTTTATGTTCTATGTATGCGTGCAACATGAATGAGTCACCCTGCAAGTTACATCCTCGTTTAAGTGTAATCAGACCCGAGTGATGTAACGACTCCGATGTCATTTGAGCGCCGCAAACTAATTGTACTTCGCACGTGCCACAACAATAATAAAACCATGTGTTTTGCTGGTGTAGCTTTACCCACTTGTCAGCGCATTTCTTTATTTCCGTGTGACAGTACACACTGTGTTCTTCATTGTCTCGGATCAGCTGTACATCGCAAATTGACTTGCGTCGGTCACCGGTGCTATAAATAGGGTGATTTAATTTGCACATTAATGTTTTGTCCTGGATCTTGTGGCATTCTTGAACGTCAGATTGTTCGAGGGGTATGAACGAGTATTGGTTGGCGTTAAATGCTATTAGTTCAGAATTCGGGATGACGTACATCACCCGATTAATGCCGATGCGTTGAGGTATGCTAATGAGTTTGTTCAGCTCGTATAGAGCATCATTCAAAATAGGTATTTTTACTTCCATCAGTAAATATTGCTGTGTAATGCGTGCATGTATTCTGAACAGTCTGTAGATATCTCGTACATCATTCTGGACTTCCGGAAGCGTGGCGTCGCGAGGTAGCTATCTAGCTACTCTATCCAATTCGCTTTGCATTTGAGTTGGTGATAGTAAGTGTACGTCCATATGACCCTGGTACATGTTTGTCAGCGTATTGATGAGGGTTTGTTGGATTTCCTTTAGATTTTGGGCCATTTTTTCTGCAGCTATTTCCGATGTAATGATGTAGAATGCATTTGCGGTGTCATGTTTATTGTTTTCTGTTTTATTTTCCAGACTAGTAAGGTGAACTGCTGAACTGCTTAACCGTTGTTGCTTCATTTCTTTCTATGATGTTATGCTCGGTTTCTAAAATGCTTGTATGATTTTTCAGAAGGTGTAATAAATGGTTGTCATTGTGTTGAATGGAGTTGATGTCGTGTTCGTACTTTTCTGCGAAGTGCTGATCTAGTACTCCAAATAGTGAGTTGGCGACATATCCCACTCCATCGATTAATCCTCTTTTGAATCTATGTTGAATTAATCACTGGGACTTCAATAGATTATTGTAAAAGTCCAGTTCGTTCATGCTCTGTTCGAGTTGGTTGATTAAAATGTGGAATTGCACCATCCAGTCCTCGCAACGATATTCTTTTATATGAGACACGAATTTTTGCAGAGTGTCAACGTTTCGCCAGTAGTTTGTCATGTTGTAGTAGAATACTAGTTTCCATTCATCTCGTATTTCTTGTAAGTCTGCAATCTTGTCAAAGGAAATCGTTTGATTTTTTGTCAGTGAGGTAAGCTTCATGTTTTGTTGAACAGTGGGCGTTATGAATGTCATGGTCAGCATCAATGTGTAGCATATCAGGCTGTTCCAGGTAAGCTTTTTCGGTTTGCTCCGTCTGTTTTTTGTAGATGTGTCAGTATCGCCAAGTGTTTCTTGTTCAACCTCAACTAGTGGTACTAGTTTTGTAATCGGCCGTTTAACTTCACCTTTTGCAGTTTGTAATGTCACAACTCTCGTGTGGCTGTCTTTTCCTGGATGTAACTTTGCTACACGACCCAGTGCCCATTTGCCTGCCGGTAGTCTTTCATCCTTGATGCAAACAATGTCATTTTCTAGCGGATCGGTAGTCTGTCGTTTCCATTTTAGCCTTTTTTGGAGTTGTTGAAGGTATTCTTGCGACCATCTCTTCCAGAAATCCTTACTGAGCTGCTGCACAATTTGCCATCTCTTGCCTAAATTATACGTATTGTCAATGTCCGGATCTGGAATAGTCATAAGTGATGTGCCGGTTAGCATGTGTCCAGGCGTTAAGCAGTTAATTTATTCGGCGTTCTCTGTTACGGTGCAAAGTGGTCGTGAGTTCAAGCAAGCTTCAATCTGGCATAGTAGAGTGGTAAATTCTTCGTACGTCAGGCGTTGATCTCCAATGACCCGTTTTAGATGATACTTCATGCTCTTCACGGCAGCTTCCCACAGTCCGCCTGCGCTTGGCCATACAGGGGCATTGAAGTGCCATTTAATTCCCATTTCTGATATTTTACCCAAGAAAAGGCTGTCAATTGTGTCTACAATGCCTTTATATTGTTTCATTAAGATCCGGTTAGCACCTACAAAATTCGTGCCGTTATCGCTGTACATTTCACGTGGCGTGCCTCGACGTGCGCAGAAGCGCTTGAAGGCCGATAAAAACGCTGTACTGGACAGCTCTGACACAAGTTCCAGATGGATAGCCTTTGTTGCCAGACAAACAAATACGGCAACGTACGCCAGCAATGTTTTGACGCCTCGGCCTTTATTTGCCTTGATCTCAACGTGGCCAGAAAAGTCAACCCCTGTATGTGTAAAAGGGCGAGATACTGTCACTCTCAGCTCTGGTAGATCTGCCATAATCTGGTTTGAGGTTTTTGCATTAAATCGGCGACATGTTACGCATTTGTGTAGAACCTTTGTAATGGCGCGATGTCCTCCTACAATCCATACTCTTTGGCGTAGATGTGCAAGGGTTAGCTTAGGACCTCCGTGTAATGTTGTACTGTGTGCTTGCCAAATTAATAACTCTGTCAGTTTGTGGTCATGTGGTAGCAGAATTGGATGTTTGGTTTCTTCATTTAGGTTCGAGTGCTCATGCTGCTGTGTGCGCACCTAAAAGTGTGTGGCATAAGCGTCTTGGCCATCTTAATCACAGAAGTGTAAGTATACTTGGTGGTGGGAATCAATGTGTTGGTGTTGTTTTTCAGGATAAAGATGACTACCCTAGCAGTTGCGTTGCATGCCTTACTGGCAAGATGCACCAATCATCTTTTCCAAAGGTTGATGCTAAGCGTGCTGCTAGTCCACTGGAGATTGTCCACTCAGATGTATGCGGCCCGATGCAAAACAGCACCTGGGGCGGAGCCCGCTACTTGTTGACATTCACGGATGACTATTCGAGAAAAACCTTTGGGTATCTCATGAAGACTAAATCCGAGGTGAGTTCCCATTTTATTTCTTTTAAAGCTTTTGTAGAGAAACAGACAGGATTGCCGATTAAGATTTTAAGAACAGACAACGGTACTGAATATTGCAATAGTAAATTAACTGATTTCCTTAAAAGGAAGGTATAGTTCACCAAACCACAGTGCCTTATTGCCCTCAACAAAATGGGGTTTCGGAGCGCGTGAACAGGACTTTGTTTGAGAAGGCACGTGCAATGCTACAAGAATCTGGTCTTTCGAATCGTTTTTGGGGGGAAGCTGTGATGACAGCTATTTACCTGAAAAATAGAAGCCCTACCACAGCGTTGTCGGACAGTATTCCAGAATTTAAATGGACCGGATCTCAAATAGATCTTAGTCACTTGCGCATTTTTGGCTGTGTTGCCTATTCTCATATACCTGATCAAAAACGTCGCAAACTTGATGCAGAGGCTAAATTATATATATTTGTTGGGTATGGTGAAAATTGCAAAGGCTACCGTTTAGTAGATCCATCTAATCCTCGAAATGTTATTTATTCTCGTAGTGTGTCATTTCTTGAGGATCAGTTTATGGGAAAGCAAGGAAGGTTGAAGGCTGAACAAGAGAGCAATGATTTTATTTGTATTGACAATTCAATTTTTAATGAAGGAAAGGTCCTTTATTTTAATGGAATTTTAAATAATGATAATACAATTTTAAATAATGATGATATTGAAAATTCAAATAAAAACTGTGAAATTAATGACAGTTTGGATAATGTTATTGATGAGAACTCTAATGGAATTTCTCATAATGTTTCAGACGTGGAACCAACGTCGCCAGTGTTGTCACCATTGTCAGACGTCTATCGTACTGGAGATGAGGGTAGCAGTGACTGTGTTGATGGAGGTGATGGCTTGTTGAATGTCATATCTCCTCTGCCAGAGTCTACACCTCAAGGAGGAGAGCCGACATTGTCGGAAGGTACCACCGACATGTCTTGCTCACGTCCTATCCGTAGTACTAGGGGTAATATGCCAAGTAAGTATGACGATTACGACTTATCTGTCATGATGGCTGAAGCAAGTTCATTGGGCAATCCTCTTACTTACAAAGATGCCATAAACTCACCAGATGAGGCTCAATGGAATGAGGCCATGCAAAGTGAGTATAATGCCTTAATGAAAAATAATGTATGGGAATTGGTAGATAGGCCAAAAGGTCAAAATATTACAAAGTGTAAATGGGTGTTCAAAAAGAAATATCATGCCTCAGGCCAGTTTGTTAAATATAAAGCAAGGTTAGTTGCCCGTGGCTTTACTCAAAAAAAAGGTAAAGATTATTCTGATACGTTTTCACCAGTGGTTATAGGCATTCCACTTTAAGAATTTTATTTTCTATTGCCACTCAATTTGATTTAAAGATAGATCACTTAGATGTTACTACTGCTTTCCTGAATGGGGAACTCGATGAAACTATCTTTATGGAACAACCATTAGGTTTAAATGATAATGATAATAAAGTTTGTAAACTCCGCAAGAGTCTTTATGGTTTGAAACAATCAAGCCGTATGTGGAATATAAAAGTTCATAATGTTTTGTCTCTCAATGGATATGTCCAGAGCAAATGTGAACCCTGCATTTACATAAAAAGGTCTAATAATGATTATGTTATAATTGCACTCTATGTTGACGATTTCTATGTATTTCATAATAATTGTATAAATAATGTGTTGCCTTTGCTGCATAAACATTTTGAAATTCGTCACTTAGGAGAGCTAAAGAATTGTTTAGGTATAAATGTTACTAAGAAAAACAATGTATTAATATTAGATCAATCTAGTTACATAGAATGTTTGTTGGCTAAGTTCGGTATGAGTGACTGTAAAGCTGTCTCAACTCCATTACCTGTGAATTGTAAATTAAATAAATCTGATGAGAAATGTTTAGGTGATGATTTTTACAAATACAGGCAGCTATTGGGATCACTCATGTATTTGTCTGTTTGTACTCGACCAGACGTGGCTTTTGCCTGTAGTCAACTTAGCTAATATAGTACTTGCTTTGATATAAGTCATTGGCAAGCTGCTAAACGTGTGCTTCGCTATTTGGCAGGAACTAAAAATTACGGTCTTTACTTTTATAAAGATAATAATTTTGATATTAATGCCTATGCTGATGCGGACTGGGCAAGTGACTTGTATGACAGGAAGTCTTACACAGGGTTTGTAGTCAAATTAGGATCCTGTGTAATCAATTGGGAAGCAAGGAATCAGCGTTCTACTGCTCTGTCAAGCACGGAATCTGAGTATTTGGCAATTTCAGATTTATGTAAAGATATATGTTTTGTAAGAAATTTCTTATCTGAAATTACTAGCAAAATATTTAATATTATAGTTTACAATGATAACCAAAGTGCTCAGAAATTGTTGTTAGTGAAAGAGTACTCTCATAAGAGAACCAAACACATAGACTTGCGATACCACTTTGTAAAAGACTTAGTAGGCAAAAAGTTACTGTGTAAGATACTTACCAACTGAGAAAATGCTTGCAGATATACTTACAAAACCATTATGTAATCAAAAACATACTACCTTTGTGATGAGATTAAATTTTGTAAGTGTATAATGTAATGTGTAAATTTGTAGTTATATTGCATTTGTATGACTATAATAGTTTTTGTTTAGTGTTTTATTTTGACATGATGTAATTGTTGAATGGAATCATGGAATGGTAGAGTCTCTTTTGGTTGTTGTAGAGATTTGGTCATGTTATGGTATTCTCATGGAGCCATCTTAAGGTTTCATTGAATGTAGAGCATAAGGAGGAGTGTTAATAATATCGATTATTAGTTATCTATGCCCTACATCTCAACTCTAAGGGAAGGAACGGATGTCACCTCTCTGATTCATGTGACATTACTACTGTCTATATGTTGCACTTCCTCTTCCTATATTGCTCTGTGTTCGGTCTGGCTGTACTTTTGTGTAATCGTAGATTATTACAATAATAACAAGTGTATATTTAATAGTATTATTGTTCTGAAGAATAAACTGAGACGTGAACTGTATCCAGTGTTTATTTTGGTCATCGCCTTGACTCCGCCTGATGTTCTTTGTCTACGCTACCATCTTGCTGCGCATCGCATACTCATTCAAACAGTAATGTCAGTAGATCTTGATGAAGCTTCGGGCCACACTCCATCAAGTCGTTTAGGCTGTAACCGGTGTCAGTCTTCTGTGAGGCGTTGAAAACCACTCTTAATTTAGTTGTCAATGAGCCCTGTTTAAGGACTCCATGGTGAGGTAAGTAACATGACGGGTTGTAGTCGGGCTTACTATCTTTCATGTGTCTCATTTCTAGGTACTCTTGCATGAATTTGATGTAGTTTTCTGACAGTTTGTGATCCCTGCATAATCTCCTTTCTAATTGCATAAATTGTGCCACTGCCCGTGGCTTTGATTTTCCTAGTAGCTGACCGTAATTAGGCTTCATTGGCAAGCGAACTGCATATTTGCCATTTTTCAGACGTTTTGTTGTTGCAGTGAAGAACTCCTCATAGTATCTCTCCGCTGACGTCATTGAACTGCATGCATCCCCACTGATGTCTTCCACTTCCCAGTATTTTGTCAAGTCATCCACTTGGTTTATTACCACGTTGCAATTGAATGTCTTGTTGACATTGCCTGACAGAATCCACCCTAAGCGAGTCTGTTGAGCTATGGGTTCATTAGTCTCTCTCTTAATCAGGCCATCAGGATTTGAGAGAATACCTGTGCATCCAGAAGTATTTCAATGGGCCTCGATATGTTGTACTCTGGATCGGCTAGTGTGATGTCTGATAAGTGAGTCCAAGTTCTTTTTGTAAAGGTTGCGTTAGGTAGATTGTTTACGGGGTGCGGGTCAGGTAACCTCCACGTTGGCCTAGTTGGTTGCTGGTCTCTTTCGGATACGTCCGGGGAGAAGAGCAACCCGTTGGGCTGGTGCACCCTGGGCACCGTCAATAACTTCCCATTCGTGGGTTCTTGTTGGCGGTGGCGAATATCTGACGGGGGGGGGGGAGGGGTACGCGTCGCTCTGGGTGTTCCCCTGATTAGCAGGGGACACTCCAGACGCGGCACAGGGGTAGGCTGGGTAGGTAGCGGTAGCTCAGCGGTGGGGCTCACTTCCAGGCCTCTGGGCGGGCCGCCTTCCCCTGCGGGGGGGAACGCCCGGGGCACCCCAGCTCTGCACCCTGCACTGCCCGGCTCTGCCCGCTCTGCACCTGGCTTTGCACTCGGCGCTCGTGCGGTTTGAGCTCCCCGAGTGCACTGACCAGCTCTGCACCCTGCTTTGCCCGGCTCTGCATCCGGGCTTTGCCCGCTCTGCACCTGGCTCTGCAGCCCGGAATCTCTCCTGCGGGTGGGGGTGGCCGCGGCTCGGGGGCGGGAAGTGGGCCCACGAGGCGGTAGTGACTTGTCGTTGCCGACCCTCCTTTGACGTGGGATGGTCGGCAGGGACAAGTCAATGGTGGGAGGAGGCAGCGGAGCGTCGGTCTCGACGCTTCGCCGCACACGCGGAGGGCGGCGTCTGGCCTTCGCGGGCCAGATGCTGCATCGGAGGGGGCCGTAAGGTCCAGCGCGGTGAGGGGCACGGCGCGGCACACCGTCTAGGTGTGCCCAGCGGGGGCGTAGCTGCGCCGTGCCCTGAGGAGGAGGTTGTGTGGCAGGTCCTCTCGCTTCCCGGTGTGGTAAATCCATGCTGGGGAGCGGGGAGGCCTGGGCGGCGGTTGCGTCCTTTTGCGAGGACGCCATGTCGCAAAAGGAGGCAGCGGTGGGGGTGGGAGAGGGCGGTTGTACGATCGCCTGCGCCCACCCCCTGGTGGTGATTAGCGGGCGGCAGGTGCGGGGGCGCCTGTCGTCTGCATTGCACAATCACCACCCTCGTCGGGCGGGAATGGCCGATCACTCACGGTCATTCCCGGGCCCCTCCACTGAGGGAGGGGCGTGCGGGGCCCGCCATTAGGCATTGGGCAGTCGTCGGCGGAGGACTGGGCGTAAAGGCTGTGCCGGTTTCCCAGTCCTCCTCCACACAGACGATGCGGGAGTGCGCTGGTTTATTTTACTGGGTATACCGGGCTCGCCCGGGGAGTCCCACATAGCCCGTCCATTCCCCCGTTATGCGGCGGGTATGCGTAATGCATTTTTTTCCAGCGTTATCAAAAAAAAAAAAAAAAAAAAGGTAGATTGTTTACCACCCGGGGCATGACTAATGCTTCCGTGGTAAACTGGAAGTCGTTATGTACGGACCTACAAAGTAGGTTCACCTTTCCTTTGCTCCTGTTGGATAGGGTGCCGATCCCACTTATGCTCGCGTTTAGCTGATGACGCTTTACTCCTAGTCTTTGAGCTGCATTCTCAGTGATCAGAGTTATTTGTGAGCCTTGATCAACTAACACCCGTAGTGTAACGTAATCGCCATCAGCTGTTGCTACTTGCAATAATGCAGTGGCCAATAGTATCTCGTCATCATTATTCGATGCGAAGTTATTTTGAATACTTTTAGCTGACGTAGTTGCAGTTGACTTCGACGGTTTATCCACTTGTTGTGTTGCTGGGGGCATTTGCGCTGACTTGACGATGTCATTGTGCAATAGTGTGTTGTGTGGGTCACTGCACTCTCTGCATCTTTTTTGTGACGCACAATAGCCCTTGCTATGCACATATAGACAGTTTCTGCAAATATTGTTGGATTTGATGAATTCTAATTTCTCCGAACTTGCCATGTCAGTGAATTTGGAACATTGGAACAATGCGTGGTTAGTGTTGCATAATGCGCAAATGATCTTATTAAATTGACCAGCGTTGTATGCATGGAAGTTTCGAGAGTTTGCTGGTTTGGGGGTTTTGCTGAATGGATGAGATGCGTTGGATAGTGGTTTTGCAGGAGGCTTGCTACTGTTTTCTGGCTTTTTCCTATGCAAAGGTTCTAATGCCATGAATTTGTTCTCAATAAAATCCATAAACTGGTTGAACGTGGGTATATCTCGCGGATCCGCCCTAGACTGCATGTATTCCGCGTACGTTTCGGCATCTAGTTTCTCGCATAGCACGTAGACTAAAACAGGATCCCATGAACCTGTATCTACGCCCAAATTATGTATAGCATTTATGGTTTCATTGCTCGTGTCATATAACCGCTTAAGGTCAAATGCAGATTGTTTTTGCAGATTTGGTTGACGCATGAAGCTCTGGAAATTCTTGGTGAACAACAAAAACTTGTTGTTGTATCGGTGGTTCAAGATTTCCCAACACGTGTCGTAATTTTCGGGTGAGATGTGTAAATGCTGGACGAGTTTCTCCACTTCGCCGCGCAATCTCCCTTTTAAGTGCTGCATTTTTTGTGCTTTTGCAATAACAGGGTTATTGTGTATTGCTTCCACGAACAGATCCATGAAAGTAGGCCATAACGAATAGTTCCCGTTGAAAATGGGTATGTCTATTTTAGGCACGGATTGTTGCTGGTGCACCGAGGCGTTCAGTTTTACGTTCAGCGCCCGCTTTGTTTTTACAAATGCCCGTTCGTGGCGACAAAACTCGTCATAGTACTCACTAGGCGCTCCCTCTAACAACCCATCGATCTGCAGGTGCATATTGTCAATCGCAGACCACCGAGACCCTAACGTCTTCAAAGCGTCTTCTATCTCCCATTTTTCGATGACCTCTTCAATTATCTTACTCGTCACTAACCTGTCGAACGCACGGAAGTTTGCGTTTTGCAGCTGCTGTAGCTCCAGTAGCTTGACCTCTGCTCCCGAGGTGCTCCCGAACAAGGTCCTGTCAAACTCCACGTGTACCTTGCTGGAGCTGGCGTTGCTGGGTCCACTCTGCACCTTGGTCCCGCATGCTACAAGCTCCTGCCGCACCCCGTGGTACCAATCCCTTAATACCTCGTGTATATTGTTGGTGAAGTACTCATGCGTTTTGTCTTCTTCTGCACTAAGCTCCTGGTGTTTCTCTTTACATTCCGCCCAAAGCTGATCTAACCGCTCAAGCCTTTGTTGAATGTAATCGGAGGTCTTCCTGCTCGCTGAATCCTTCTTGAAGTTGGTATGGATCCTCTTCATCTCCTCCAGGATCTCAGCCTGACGCGCGATTTAACCCTCCATTGTTAATGAAGTAAGCAAAAATAAACGATCTTACTTGTCACACAGGAACTCTCCTCTACGCTGATGCAACGTGTCGCTCTGGAACCTGGATCGCTGCTACTGCTTCTGGACGGCAACACTCGATCAAGACACAAATCACACGCGACGTTTTGCTGACCGATAAATCGGACTGTACGGTACTTAAAAAAATAATGTAGGGTGCAAATGCAAATACACCTTAACATTAATTATTGTAAATGCAATGCAAATGTCAGTGTAATGTAAAATGTCAATGAGTGCCAACGGGCTGGAATCAAGAAATAAAAATGCAAGTTGTCCGACCCAAACCGCGTCTATTAGAACACTAAATTAAGTATTGATACAAATGCATCATCAATGCTCTGCTTGCTGCTGCTGCATGATTGTCATGAAATCTAATGTAGGTCGCACGTGTAAGTGCAAAGGTGCGAGCCTACTTATTGCACAACTCCTTACTTACTTAACAATTTTAAAACCCATGTACGTGCACCGTACAGTCGGTAATGTATTTCCGGCCATATCTCTATGGAAGAAAGTTTGTAATTAAAACTGACCACAAACCATTGGTTTATCTATTTAATATGACTAGTCCATCCAGTCGCTTAACAAAGTTTAGACTCTTATTAGAGGAATACGATTATATAATCGAGTATGTTAAAGGGGCTGACAACGCAGCTGCGGATGCTTTGTCACGTATCCGGATAACAAGTGATGAATTGAAGGCAATGAGCGAACATATAGTATCGGTACTTACTAGAGCACAAAAAAGAAGATTAAATGACGAAAATATACAAAGCGATGACGCAAAGGAGGATAATATTACTCCAATAGAAATAAACAATCAACCCAAAGTTGTAGGAACAATGAAAAAACCAAGCAATAGTATAGAATTATTTTTTACGAGTAAACAAAATTGGGATGCAATAAATAGGAATTTCAAACAAGGATCAGAATTATTTGTTTATGTGGTACAAAAGTCAATAATTTACGTAAACCCTATCTTCAGATCATATTGTGCACGAGATGCCTTTGTGAGGGAGTTGGGTTCGTTCTTGTGGCAGATTTAAAATATGCGATTTATATATTATTAAAGATAATACTAATGCCGAACACATAAAAGAATTAACGCACATTATAAATGAGACACCCGATTGGTCCGGGCCACGTTTATTTATTATAAATGGTGTCAGAAAAATAAGCGATCGCGACACACAGCGCGTCATATTAAACGATTATCATATATTGCCAACAAGCGGTCACGCTGGAATCAGACGTATGATAAATAATATAAAAAAGCGATTTTTTTGGCCAGGACTAGACAAAGACGTAGCTGATTTTGTAAACCTGTGTGACAAATGTCTACGTCAAAAACATTTTAAATCCGTAAAGGGGGTTCCTTTGGTTATAACCGACACAGGATGTTGTGCTTTCGATAGAGTTTTTTTAGATTTAGTAGGGCCCTTAAGTAAAAATAATGATAGTTATGCATATATTCTCACACTACAGTGTGATCTTAGTAAGTACGTTGAGGCTTATCCACTAAGAAATAAAGATAGTATCTCAGTGGCGACGGCTTTCGTAAACAATTTCATCTTACGTTACGGAATTCCGCGGCATATTATATCTGACCGAGGTACTGAGTTTGTTTCGACATTAATGCAAGAAGTTTGCAAATTACTCCAAATAACTCAAATAACATCGACAGCTTACATCACCAATCAATAGGAGGATTGGAAAATAGTCATAAAAATTTGATGTCATTCCTTCGAATTCAAACTAATAATAATCCAAGAAATTGGAGTATATGGCTACCATATTGGTGTTTTGCATTCAACACAACAGTTCATACGGAAACTAAATATACTCCGTATGAACTTGTTTTTGGAAAGCTTTGCAATCTCCCGAGTAATTTAAGTTTAGATTTAGAACCATTTTATAATCATTACGACTACCCTAAGGAACTCAAATACAGGCTCCAAAAATCGCAATACGACGCCAAACAAAATTTGATTACTAGTAAGCATTTAAGAAAATTAAAATACGATAGTTATACGAACCCAGTTACGTACAAATCTGGTGATATGATATTACTCAGAAATGAACAATCTGTAAACAAATTTGATCCACTGTACATTGGACCTTATAAAGTTATTGAAGATTGTGAACCTAATCTGAAAATTAATTATAAAGGCAAAGAAACATTAATTCATAAAAACAGAACTAGGCCTTATTCAAGTTAGATTGGGTATGAAGTGTTAAGTACTTTATGTCGCAATAGATAAGAAAAATATAATATGTAAATGTAATCACTATAGGTAATAGTAATTGAAAAATGTACTGTAAGAATTAAGTTTAATTAGGTACTGTCAACATTTTGGGCCCATGAAAACAAAAATAATATTATATGTATCAATAAAAAAAAAAGAAGAAATGTTTAATTCTTGGTTTCTTCTTTTTTTTTTAATTTTCGGTGGGCATATAGTAGATATAATATCGATCCAACCTAAGCAACACCTAAGTATAACGTGTATGTATTGTGTTGTCTTTACCATAAGTGTATAACCAATATATATGGAGATCCTATGCTAATTGAGCCAGTAATAAATCATGTTCTGATCGATACGCGTGTTTCGTTTATATCTCCGAACCTTACAATATTCTTGTTATCGGTTGGTAAATAAAGATAAGATTTTACCATCCCATATATTCACGTAGGTATTATTAGAAACGACTATGGGACACACCAGAAAATGGGCAGCCTCCGTGCACTTTAACAACAAACTGCAATCGCCAACCCACCCGCCAAGCATGGCAAATACGGCAGACCGCAAACCGGAAGACGTTGCGTTGGAAGGCCTCCCACTAGGTGGAGCGACGACCTGGTCATGGCTGTGGAAGTTTGGTGGATGCGAAAAGCACAGGACCGATCAGTATGGTGACGCTTGGAGGAGGGCTATGTCCAGCAGTGGACGTCTTTTGACTGCAATGATGAATGATGATTGCTAGCAAACTTTCTTTTTTATTATTGATAGGCTATAAAAATTGTAGTTGGACAAAATGGTAGCCCGCAGTGAATCTGACACAGCATGCAGATTTTCATTGTCACACCCATAGAAAGCACAATGAGATGCTGTATTGGGAGCACGTTTATAATTAAGTAATGTTATGTTACTTTGTTGATTTCTCACTGGTTGGATTTGAGATTGTTGTGATTGCACTGATTCTACAGGATTCCCTTTCATGCTCGTCATCTGAACTTGCAAGGAGCGGGGCAGGTTGTATTTCAGGAACATGGACTGGATCAACAGGCTGTTCCACTTCTGGTTCAATTACTTCACCAAGAAGAGTCTCATCACCATCTAATCCTCGTCTCTCATCCTGTTGCTGAGATGAAACAGCCTGTCTTTTAAATCGCAACCAACAGGCATGACATACACGATCAGATTGTGTTATCTGTCAACAAAAAACACATAATATTTGTAATAAATGCAGTGACAGGCCTAGTAATGTCATGGATTAGAAAGTAATATTTAAAGAAGAAATTGCATGGAATTTAAAATGACTTCAATACAAACCTGACGTGGAGCTACAGTAGTTTGAATTAAGTTGATCATCCTTAGTGTGAGACTTGATGGGTTTTCTTTGAGAATGTGGTCACTTTGACGTTTGAGCAATGATCGACCACAAACCGGACATACTTGAGCATGACCACGGCGAGATGAACCAGCAGATGGATCACACTCATTGTTTC
The DNA here is from genome assembly GCA_949775005.1 of Orthosia gothica. NCBI lineage: Eukaryota > Metazoa > Arthropoda > Insecta > Lepidoptera > Noctuidae > Orthosia > Orthosia gothica. The sequence continues at coordinate 2,962,823 of OX459070.1, read as the reverse complement.
CATGAATTTCAGCATTAATTGTCTGCATGGATACATCAAAGCATGCTTCACAAATGTAATCTTCTTCCGTTATCTAAAAAAAAAATCAATTATGAGATTATAGAGCCCACAATGGAAATAAGTATATTTAATTTGTATTTTTACATGTTGTTTTATACAGCTGTCTAAAAGAACTCTTTTAGCTAAACATGGACTATTTCTAGTAGTGCTAGTTCTATTTTTCATGTAACTTATCGTTAGGTACTTAATTGTTATTATACTTACTATTACTGGAGATATCCAAGTGCTAATTAGCGAGATGACTCTGCTATCAAGCTGAAGGGCCCGATAACGCCGAAGCGTATTAACACATACGTTGCAGTTTATACAAAGCAATCTCATAGAAGGCTCCATAACGCTTTCCAACAAGAGCGATAACGTCTTAGTTTCCAATCAAAAAGCACTTAATCGGTATCCGTATAACATAAGCCAAAGTAATCGTAAGCGGTAGGTATCGAAGTCCGTGGGAAAAGCAAAAGTTCTAAGAGTATCAGAAATCCAAAATCGCACAGTGCATTAGTAGCAAAAGCAAACGAACGACTGCATAACGTCAAACAAATGACAGCCTGTCATTCGCTAAACTACCGCTTAAGAAGTTCGTTCTACGCATAACCTGTCAACTCTACACTTATTTTTCTTTCCATTCCTTAATATGAAACCATAAAAAAAAAACATGGCTAGTTATAAATTCATAAGTAAAATAAAAAAAAAAGTTGCAATTGGTTATTTTGATTATTTATTAACCACATGACGAACGAACAAGTTTTACGTATTCTGTGAAACGGAACGTGTGTAAAACACGTTCCTTTTCCAAAACTCTATTGACTAATGATAAACTTATTTTTTTTTCCTTTTCCTGGCCTTGTTTGAAAATTCAATTATTTGATATGAAATGAGCAAATAAAATGCAATTTTTTAAGATATTTTACATCACTAGACGCGTTAGAAAATTTTCAGGTCAATGCTGGACATGATTCTTTACACCATAAGTGAAAGTGTCAATACGCAAACATCTTATTACCTGACCAGGGTCTTCATGCCATAAAATGTTCTGGAGTGAAATGTGTGCCGGGTTTACTAGTATATTGCGGACCATTTTTTTCATATTATTATAAATGATAAATGTGATAAATGATTTTATTTCTGTAAGTTGGTTTGTACAAACACTTTTACATGTCGATCATAATTTTTAAAACTAGATGAGGTCGGCGTTTCCTATCTGACTACTCTGAGAAGAAAGGCCGAAACAAACTCAGAGGTCACAGTCTCTTTTAAAGTCTTGACAAAAACTTGGTTATATCATGTGAAGACCATGTAGACATATGTCTGAATTGGTCTTTTGAGGAAAGAACCAGCCAGATTAAGTGGACCTGTCCAGTCAGGGCACGCATTTGTCAATAACCGAGCAGCTCAACTCAGAATTTACGGAGCTCAACGATTCGACGAACAATACCAAAGAAAGGACATTCGGGTAGGCCGCATAAACTACTCAAACTGCCAGACCATGAGTAAAAACTAACTAAGTTATAATAAAAAACAAAAATCCACATAGTCTTCACATTCACAATAATAAAAAAAAAAATATAATACTTTAAAAAGTAAATATTCTTGTCATTGCAAGAAAACAAAAAAAAATATCAAAATTAAAAACAAAATTCACGGTGCAAAATATAAAAAAATCAAAATTAATTGGAGCAGCTCAATCCCAAGCCTTTTTGTCCTCAACGTAATCTTTAATAGTATAAAACGCTTTCTGACACAACTTACGTTTAACGAATGATTTGAATTTATTAAGACTTAGATCTTGTACGTGGCTTGGAAGCTTATTATAAAAGCGTACACATTGACATCTAAACGAGCCACCTATCTTCTTGAGCCTTGTTGTAGGTACTACAAATTTGTGTTTGTTCCTAGTATTTATGTTATGGATATCACTGTATTTTTTAAACAATTTTATATTTTTATGAGCATATAAAAGATTTTCATAAATATACTGAGAGGGCACAGTCATTACATTAATCTCCTTAAATTTCTCTCTGAGAGAGTGCCTCGGGCTTAATTTATATATTGATCGAACAGCTCTTTTCTGCAAAACAAAGATATTTTGGATGTCGGCGGCATTTCCCCACAACAGAATACCGTACGACATTACACTATGAAAATAGCTAAAGTATACTAAACGGGCTGTCTCTATGTCAGTTAAATTACGAATTTTTCTAACAGCATATGCTGCGGAGCTTAGCTTCTTTGACAATTTATCTATATGTGGGCCCCACTGAAGCTTAGCATCCAAAGCTAAGCCTAAAAATACTGTGCTATTCTCAGGATTCAATTCTTCGCCCTTTATCAACACATCAGTTTTCACCTGCCTAACGTGAGGTAGGGTAAACTTAATGCATTTGGTTTTTTTTTCATTAAGGAGTAAATTGTTAACATTGAACCAATGAACTACTTTTGAGATCGCGCTATTTACTTCGTCAGTAACCAGCTGCTGCCGTTTAAGTTTAAACAAAAGTGAAGTATCATCTGCAAACAACACTATGTCATGGTTATCCTATATGAGGTAAGGCAAGTCATTAATATAAATAAGAAACAAGAAAGGATCAAGAATCGAGCCCTGCGGGACTCCCATTTTTACTATAGATCCGGGTGATCTTTTTCCATTAACGTCAACAGTCTGAATCCTATTACTCAAGTAAGAAGTAAGAAGATCCAGAGCGCTGTTCCGGATCCCGTAGTGGCGGAGTTTCCTGATTAGCGTTTCATGAAGAACACAATCAAATGCCTTGGACAAATCACAAAAGATTCCCAGGGCATCGCACTTATCTTCCCATGCATTATAAATATGTCCTAAAAGCTCAACACCGGCATCAGTAGTTGAACGACCCCTTGTAAAACCGAACTGTTTGCTATGTAATAATTTATGCTTATTAAAAAATCTTTGCAATTGCTCTAAAATTAATTTCTCAAATATCTTACTAAAAGTAGGTAGTACTGAAATAGGTCTATAATTTGTTGGGTCTGATGTACTACCTGATTTAAACAAAGGTATTATTTTACTATTCTTCATTAGGTCAGAAAACTCCCCACAGTCGATACAATTATTAAAGATAATAGCTAAACTAGGTGCGACAACATCAATAATAGACTTAGCAACTTCTAAAGAATGACCCCACAGATCTGCAGTCTTTTTAACATTTAAAGTGTGAAAGGTTTTAATTATGTCTCTACAAGTAATATGTTCAAAAAGAAATTCCGTATCGCAGACATTAACATTTTCTTTTAGCAAAGACTCAGCAACAGAAGGTGATGAGTTTAGGGATTTAGTAGTTGAAATGGGAATATCCGAAAAGAAATTTTCAAAGGCCACTGCGACTTGTGAGTCTGATTTTATGATGTTGTCATTAATAGACAGGCTGTAGTCAGTATTTCGGTTACCAGATCTTCCCGTTTCACTATTAATAATATTCCAAGTCGTTTTAATAACATTACTACTGTTTTTAATCTTCGAACTCAAATAATGCGACTTGGCCAAACTACAAACTTTTTTAAATAATTTTGAATAATTTCTAACATATAAATTAAATTCAGCAGTGTTTACATAAGGCCTTTCACTGTACAGCTCATAAAGCCGTGTTCTACTTTTATGAATACCAATGGTCGCCCAATCACCGAATGATGCGTTACTATTAACGGAGATATTCTTGGGAATAAAGGTCGAATTAAATTGTTTGCAGTATATACTAAAAAAATCATCATATAGGTGATTAGGATCAGCATGAATTGACAAAATTGGTAATTTATTAATGAGTTTAGCCTTAAAAGCTGCCAAACGACTTACAGTTTTGGGGTTAACAGTGATATCCTTTTTAGCCACTTTGTTGTTTAGGTTTTGTATAGTAATCCTCTGCCCACAATGATCAGAATCTAGTAAATTTATAATTTCTTTGTGGACAGGTATAACATTAGTATAAATATTATCTAAGCATGTGGCACTAGTAGGGGTTATTCTTGTGGGCTCCAAAAATAGGTTTACAAGATTGTAGGACTGAAACAGACTTATTATTTTACTACAAGAACCTGAGTTTTCTAATAAATTAACATTAAAATCACCACAAGTGATTATGGATTTATTTGAGTTACAAATCTTGTGTAACACTTCATCCATTACCTTTTCAAAGCAGTCATACAATCCTGAAGGGGGTCTGTATACACTTAATACAATAAACTGCTCCAATTCTATACAAGCTATTTCAACTGTCCGCTCAACAGATAGGCTCACAATATTCTTACGGTCCTTAAATTTAAGCTGGTTACTTACTAAAATCAAAGAGCCACCATGTATAGCATTAACTCTGCTAAATGAACTACCAACCTGGTGATTATTAAAATTGAACAAATACTGGTGGCTTTTAAGCCAATGTTCTGTTATACAAAGAATATCAATGCTATTAAAATTCATAAATAAATCTACTTCTAAATCTTTGTTCAAAAATCCTTGAATATTTTGATGCACCAGGTTAATACTATTTACTGATTTTAAACTTTTATTTGATTCTTTTTTGCAATTTTCGTTATGTACAGTTTTGCAAGAGGTTGTCCCTATTGTCCTTATTTGTAATTTAAATTACTATCAATATCAATTTCTGATACCAAATTATTGGCTGAATTATAAAACACTTCTTGGCATTGCTCAATAGAAGCAAGTTGTTTAGCCAAATTCTTGGCTGTAATAGAAAAATAATATGATAGCGACACAGCTATCTGTCGTTTACAATACTTTGAAAGAAAGTACCTATCCATGAAAAATCTATCTCTTGTTAAATAAAAGTTATTACCAACATAATTGTTAGTGTCAATTAAATGGAATAAATTACTACTATGTGTTAAATTATGTAATGTCCTATTCAATTCAAATCTAAGATTGTTTTCTTCCTGTGGCAAACTTTGGCTGTATGGGAAAGTGAACATCACAATTTGTTTTAAATTAAGGTCGCACAAAGATCTATAATGTTGGAGTAATTCTCCTTTGTTCACATTACCCCTATTACCAATAAATATTAATAATGTAGTATCCTGGTTAAAATTACATTTAATAACTTTTTTCATTATGTCAAATAAAGAACAACCAGGCATACAGTAGTTCATAATTGAGTGTCCTGGATATTTATTTGTCAACAAATGGCCTAGATCCTTTCCAATTTCATCACAAAATAATACTATTTCTGTATTTACATTATTTTTAGGCAAACAGTTAGTAATTTCTAATGGCAAACTGGCACTAGACTGCGGTATGGTGGCATCACATATTGTCAATGAATGGTCCGGCGTGGGTTCAACAGATGGTGGTTGACACTGATCACATTTGTTGGATTGTGAGCTCACCAGCTCATTCATTGCCAATACATATTCCCTCATTTGGTTTTCAGAGGCTGTATACTTGATGGTCATAGAACTAAGTTTCTCCTGTAGTAGGTCAAGTTCATACTGCAAGTCTTCTGTGTCAGTTTGGTGTTTCCTATTACTTTTTTCTAAGTTATATGAATACATATCTAATTGTTTAAGTAGATGCAATCTTTCTCTATTAAGTTTTACATTTTTGATGAAGAACCTTTGTTTTTTGACCATTTTCTTGGTTTTAACTATGTATTTGTTAATTTTAATGTACTTTTTTATTTTATTTTTACTAGTAACTACCCTCAATGATTTAATTGATTTTGAATCATCATGACCTGTTAAATCTATTGTGTAAGAGGGGTTTATTGCAGTAACCATTGATGGGGCAACAGGCACCAATTCATTGAATAGACTTTGATTCAACGAGGCAGTGATGTTTAAATTTGTAGTTTCTAGTTGTTCAATCTGACTTTGAGCCTCATGTAGCTGCTATTGTAATAAAAAAATGTGACTAAGAGCTTGTTCATACTCATTGCTACACTGGCTGAACCCGTCCACAACAACCTGGAGCCTGTCCCGGGCTGCTATGGCATCAGTGTGTTGAGTATATAACTGAGCCATTTCCGTTTTCAGTTTGCTATTCCTGTCAAGGACACTAAGGAACTCTATTTCGTTCTCATCCTTTTCCCTAATCAGTTGGTCACAGAGCTCCTTAGACGCTTTTAATTCGCTCAAAGCCTGACTGAGTTTGGACTCTTCTAGGCGAGCCCGCGCGCTGCGAGTCATAATCATGATTACAGAGAAGAGAAAAGAGGTTGGAAAAGAGTAGTTGATTGAGTAACAGATGATTAGTTGAACGGAAAATGAAATTTAGATAGTAAAGAAAGAAGTTCTGTCACCAAACTAATTAAGGTTATGTTTACGTTTTATAGGTCACCGACATCAACTTGTAACCGTAATAAAAGTGATCCAATGAATCTTAGGCAAAATATTAGAACGTAAGCAATTCAATATCAAGTAAAATATATAGTATTGTACCTGATACCGCGACGAAAAAATACAACATTCACTAATCGCTTGAGCCGGTAACTGTCAACGAAACACAATGAAAATTTTTACACTTATTTTGCACTTGGTGCCCAAAATTTAACACAATACACTTAATTACGTATTAAACTAGTTAATAGATTGGAAATAGGCCTTATTATGAAGGAAAATTAATATTTAAAATTAAAATTGTTAGGACAAATTCAAATCAGCTGTTAGCTGTAGTGTTGCCACAGGAGGAAAAAAAAAATCTTGGTTCGATCACATTGGCCGAATAGTAGCAGGTAGTAAAGCGTTTTGGTCACTCAATATGAACTCTATATGAACTCAATCTGAATTCTCTTAATCGAAATAACAAAACGATATTAAATAATTATTTCCGTACTATAGAGCCGTTCAATCAAATATCGTTCAATGAGATGTTTCTGCTAGTTTTCATGGAAGCGTCATACAACCCTCATAAGAGTGCTATTGCTATGCTCGTTTATAACCGCATGATGTGGCATAAAACAACAAGGCATTGACATTGAAATTGTAAGAGCCAATATCGACAAAGTCTTCATGGCCGAGCTTTACATACTGGTCTATGAACTTTTGATAATCAGTAAGAAAATTTATGTTGCCTTGCAGTCTCTTTTCAAGACTGAGAAACCTGTGAAAAGCTAGGTCAAATGAATTCCTTAAAGTCTCATTTATCTTGCAGGTTTCTAGCTTCTGATACTGTCACTTATTTCTGTTTCGCACTTTGTACACATTAATGATACAACCTGTTTTTTATGATGCTAGATGCCAATGCTCCTGCTATGATATGGCCAAGCTTCGTGTTGATGCTTGCAGACGAAGACTGCTGTTGGTTGCTCAGTCCACTCCCTGCTGGCAAGAATTGAGGCTCCTCAACGGGCAGCAGGACCTGGAAAAATATATCAGCACCTATTAGCATATTTATTGCCGAAGATTCGTTATTTGTTGCATCTGGCAAAGTGACACCAGCTGGGATTTGGATGCTTTCCATACTGAATGGTAATTGAGGCAAGTAACAAGCTATTTTGTTTACGTGCCAGTTAACTAGTGTGTTAAATTGGGATGTCAAAGAATGTATTTTCAATGGGATACAATCGCTGATTTTGTTCTGCGTATCTTTTTTCGCTCACGAGTATATCCTAAGACCTTTACTGCCTTTTCAGTGATCAGCAACGCTTGAGAGCTCGTGTCTAATATGCACTTAATGTGAACCTCAGTTCCATCCTTTGCACACAGTTTTACTCGTTCTGTAAGAGTTAAAATATTATTAGCAGGGTCCCCAGATAGAAGGCCACTCCCAACAAACAAATTAAGCTTATAAAGTTAAGTCTATAAGGACTAAACTCTTATACTTATTATAAAAGAGCATTTATTATGTCAATGTTCCTTATAATGGCACATTATTAGAAGATTTAGCTAATATTACCTTTATTCTTATAATTTGGCTGGGTAAACGTCAATAAATCCAATTAATACGGCTACAATAAGGGTTTGAAATGTAGTCTTCTTATAGAGGCTAATTACACTGCTTTTTAGCCGTATAATATTCAAAGCCATATAAAGGCTTTTAATATGGTCAATTATTCTTAGAAAAGTAATGTACAAGGTAACTATGATGCTTTTTAACTTATAGGAGCATTTGATATAACGTCTATAAAAAAACGAATTCTAACTTTTTATACGATCTTGACAAGAATGAAAGCAATCCATATTCCCGTATACAGTAATAATAAATATATTTTTCTCTATATGGTTACATTAAAATGCTTTAAATAACTTCAACAAAAGTACAGCAGATTGTGTGAATTTTACTGAGCGAAATTTACATTTAGAAAATGGATTCAAAACAATGGAAGAAGTTTAAAAGGAGTGGTGGTTACAGAAGAAAAGTAAAAAAGGTCTACGAAAATATGTTTTTCAGCATTACACCCACCACCTCTACTCCTATGATGCCACAAAATTACCAAGCCGATACCACGGAATCAGCCAGTGGTTCCGTAGAAGATTATTTTATAGAAAATGAGAATGAAAAGGAAACTAGTGAGAAAGAATATAATTGTAGCGATAGTGATAGTGATATAGACTAATTTATAAATGAAGAGTTGAAAAATATTGATATTCGTAGTGATATTAGAGAATTAATTAATACATAACACAATAACATTAATTAATATTTACAAATGTGAAGATTACATCTCTAGTAAGTCAAAAAATATATATGACTTTTCATGTACTGATATTAAATGTAAATTTTTAAATGTAGAATATAATTCGGTGTTGTATTTTACACCATTAATCCATACTTTATAAAATAAAACAACTACTTTGAAAATCACGTATTTTTATTGGTCATAATTTTTTTATAGGCATATCATGCCGCCGTATTTCAAAATCCAATCCATCCAATCTGCCAATATGTATACTACCATTGCAATATCTGCGGACAAACATATTAAATATAATTATATTCTTTATTGTGTACTTACAAATTATAATTATATTTCAAATTTAAAATTAGTGCACAAAAGCGAGCTTATGTATTCCTATAAAGAGATCTCTTCCAGCACCAAATTTTTTTTTTATACATACAACACTAGCTCGGTACGGTTTTGTTCGTGTCAAAGGAAGAAACTCTAACGACATGTAAAATGGCGATAGTATAAGCAACAATTGTTGCCATTATAAAGTTTTCACTTTCATAGACTCCTTGTAGACGATGTGCAAATCGTTTTGCTCTTTTAATAGCACTGTTTATAACATGACTAAATAATTAATAACGTTTGTAGCCCTAAAACAGCTTAAATTCAAGGGCGGGTTGATTCTACAACACACAGCGTACCACATTTTATCATGCATTTGAATTCCCATACACTTTTCACTATAAACGAGCACATAAATCAGGTAAATAAACTACATAAAATAATAACTTACCGTTCACTTTCCTTTTTCTTCATCAAATTGTTGCAAAAATGTAAATCACTAACAAAAAGACTTATTGTATAATCATAAACAGACGGCTATAAGGGCTACGGATTTTTAAGAGCCTTTGATTTAACGCAATGAGTTAAACTCCCATGTATCGGACCATAATAAAACAAGTATAAGGGTTAACGCCCGTATTAAGGTTATTTATATGTTTCTTATAAGTTTAACTTCCTTGTTCCTTGTCATAATATAACACGTATAAGGAAAAAAAGCGGACAATAAAGCAACTATAAGGGGGGTATAAGGTTATTGTCTTTATAAATTGTGCCCAAACGCACCCTTATTAGCGATAATGCGGCTCCTATAAGAATATTATTTTTGGCAATTTAAGCCACTACAAGAGCAATTTTTGTTTGTTGGGACTAGGCCTGGACCATCTTCTTCATTGAGGTGCAGTAGCTAGTTGTGTTTTTTCTTGCACTGCTGACACCTGAAGTGGTATTTTCATTTGGCAGGGTGTGAATTTAAACATATACTACATAGGCTTCTGTGTTTTGCAAATGAGAGGCGTGAGTTTAATTTATGATCTGGACACTTACAGTATGAGCACTCTATCGCTGCCTTGGCTGCTGCTGCTATTCTTGGGTAAGGGCACGGTTGCAGCCTGTTGCTTGCCGGCTCCTTCATCAGTTCTTCTTCTCTCAAGCGAGATCACGCCTGTTCATATACCCTAAAAAAAAACATTTTAGAAAGTACACTTGGCTCCGGCGTTTTTTTTATCTTTGATTGCACTTTTTACTCTTATATTTCCATTCAACAATGTCTTAGGTCAACTTCCCCTTAGTTTTCGTTGTCTGATAAATCCAAAACCAAAATATCCCTGTTATTAGTCATTAGTCATTTATTCATAAACAAGTAACTTGTATCTGAATTTCCACACAATATACTAAAATATATAACATTTTAATTTCATAGATTACATCAACAATTTTAAAACAATAAATTTACATTTCTTAAATACATTTCAACATGTAAATTAAACAATACGGCAAACCCGTTCAAATTTAAAACAATAAAAATAAAACAATCAATTAAAGACAAATTAGCATAGATTGATAAAAGATTAATTAGAAATAATGAATTTGTGGTTAGTTTGATAAATCAGAACGAACGAAATCCAATAAAATTTAACAACCCTTGACTGTGATAAAATAAAATTACAGTTCTGACTGTTCTCAATAGAAAATGTTTTAGTTTTATTTTGAAACCGCTATTGTAGACAGCACTTTTTATGTCTAGAGGCAACTTGTTGAACAATTTTACAGACTGGTATCGTGGACTGTGTTAAACAATTCTTAGGTTATGATATGTAAGATCTTTATTCTTCAAGTCCAGTCTACGCGTGCCTTCCTTTATCTGTCGTTCTTCTACTGTCTCATAGTCTTGTATATTTTTGGCCATATTACTTAAAAGTACCAGTACATAAAGACTTGGTACTGTAAGTATGCCTACATTTATGAAATGTTGTCGGCAGCTTTCCCTTTGGAGATGCGGACCATGGTACGAACTGCAGTTTTTGTAGTACGAAAGCTCTACTACTATTATATTCATAGCTATTACCCCAAAAATTATGCTTTATCTAACTTTTGACTCCACTAGCCCAAAACATACCATTTTTAGCTGTTCTACGCTGACTTCATTTCTCAGGGCTCTCAGAGCGTAACATGTAGACGATACCGATGCACCAATTGCTTTTAATTCTAGTTTCCAGTTTAACAGTTGGTCAATATGTATACCTAAAAAAAATATTTCGGCTACGAGTTCAATGTCAACTTTATTCAAGGCAACATTTAAACTATCTTTGTTACGGGTTGTAGTTTTAAATAACATTAATTGAGTCTTTTTACTATTACTTAATAATTTATTTATTACCTATTATTAATTATTTATTTATTTATTAATTATATGCTTTATTGTACACCTTAAAATACGTTTATCTACACCCATGCTATAAATCCTCTATAAAAGTTCTTGAAACAGTTAGCTTATTGCCAACATTAAAACAGCCAGTGTCAGTAACCATAATATCATCCAAACGAGTGTTATAATGTTGTACTAAATTTCATAATGCAACTCCTTTTTTACTCATCGAACAGCCACATTCTCATGGCATCTTTATGAATTTCAAAAAAAGAACATTGTCATGAACGCGCGTTACAAAAAAACTTATTCTATTTTTTGAATTGACGTCGTATCCCGCCATTTTTGTTCAATAATAGTATTGAAAAAAAAATTGTTTACAAAAATGAGTGATACAAGCTTTGATAACACACCACCAGATATTTCTAATGCAGCAAAGGACATTTCTAACCAATTATTACCAGAAAAGTCGAGAAAACATTATGAAAAGATGTACCAAAATTTCATGAATTGGAAAATATTAAAGAGTAGTACATCATTTTCTGAAGATTTGCTATTAGTATATTTTCAAGAATTATCAGAAAAATTCAAATCTTCATCCCTATGGACCTTCTATTCAATGCTGAAAAGTACGCTAAGTATTAATACCCTATGGTTTCAGAATCTTTATAGAGGATTCATATCATGGGTGTAGATATAGTCTTGTATGCAACTATTATAATTAGGAATTAAAACACTCATGTGATAAACCGTCAAAAGAGGTCAACCGTCGAATCCGACTCGGCTGGGCAGCGTTTGGGAAGTTGCGCGGTGTCTTCTCGTCCAACTTACCGCAGTGTCTCAAGACGAAAGTCTATGACCAGTGTGTGTTGCCAGTGATGACATATGGCTCTGAGACGTGGTCGCTTACAATGGGCCTTATCAGAAAGCTTACAGTCACTCAAAGGGCAATGGAGAGGGCTATGCTCGGAGTTTCCTTGCGTGATCGAATCAGAAACGTAGAGATCCGCAAGAGAACCAGGGTTACCGACATAGCCCGAAGAATTGCCAAACTTAAGTGGCAGTGGGCAGGGCACATTGCTCGCAGAACGGATGGCCGATGGGGCAGAAAGGTTCTGGAATGGCGACCGCGAACCGGAAGACGTTGCGTTGGAAGGCCTCCCACCAGGTGGACCGATGACCTGGTAAAGGTTGCGGGGATCCGCTGGTTGCGAGATGCACGGGACCGGTCAATGTGGCGACGCTTGGGGGAGGCCTATGTCCAGCAGTGGACGTCTTTCGGCTGATATGATGATGATAAACCCACTGTTGGGAATTCTACCCACTTCTCTAACACTTCGGGCGGCCGGAGCGCGCCGTCTACGCTGCATACACATCTGCGTGACCCACACGGTATCGGTGTGTGGGTGCACAGCGCGGCGGCGACGCGGCGCGGCTCGGCGAACACTCGCTACCACGGACTCCACCGCGACAGTCGACACCTCTCTTCCTAAACTTTAATTGTTTGTCCGGGACAGTTGAAATTTGTAATTATAACGGTATTAAACCATTCGCCTAAAAATACAGTCCACTCATAATTTCACCCACGAGCTTACACCCACATTTGTGTTTTAATACCCCTTATTATACAACAGTTGCATAAATAACTATTATAACACGAAACTTAAAATGAATACAAATACAATGGGCGGCCTTATTGCATAGCGCGATCTCTTCCAAGCAACCTGGTATGGACAGTAATTGTCTGGACTTGAAGTTGGGTTGTCGTTGGTGTGACATTAACATAGTTGGGGGCTGAGTCACCCGAGTCCGTAGTAGAGTTACCCCTTTTGTTGTTACCCTACAAGTGATCCCCCGGTGGTGCTAATCAGGTGACACTAACTGGTGGTAGGCTTCGGCCGATGGCTTGTGTGATGGTTGTGGCAAAGACGTACCGCCAAGCGGCCTAGCCGTGTTTCGGTACGATGCTCGGTATAGCCACTAGAGGGGTTGGGTCGAGATAGTTGTGCCACTGCATGCTGACCAGTCTGACTCACGCTGTTTTGGACGTATCGGGAGACTAGTCGCGGAGGGTAGCGGGATCCAAGGCACGGTGCACCGCTGGCCGACCGCAGGTAGTTGGGGGCCCAAGTAGTGTGCCAGCCACACACGAAAGGCTGCCCCGCCAACTGTCGAAAAATCCCGGAATGCACCATCGTGCTGGTTGGCGACCAGATGGGAGGGCCCGATGAACATCTCTGGGGGCGCTCGGGCGTCCCCGTAGTCTCCAGACTAGTGCCCCAACGATGGCGTCCTTTCAGTGCCTGTCTTTAGGTTAGTAGCGTGGAACCTCATCTCACTTCCTTCTCCTCTCCATTCACTCTTTTACAATGGCAACTAAGAAAAAGAAAACTGAAGTAAAACAGCGGCTGCACCCCCTCCCTCACAAAGTGCACCTCACTAATATTAGAGGTCTGCACTCCAATCTCGACTCAGTCCACCATCACCTGGAGACTGAAAAGCCAGCACTGTTTTTCCTTACGGAGACGCAGATAGGAAGTCCGTCAGACGTGTCGTACGTATCCTACCCAGGGTTTACCCTGGAGCACGCCTTTAAACCACGCGCGGGTGTATGCATGAATGCCCGAGACGACACTTGCTATCGGCGTCTCCGTAACCTTGAAGACTCCAGGTTCTCAGTGCTGTAGGCTCTGGCGGACACAGGGTTGGATAAGGTTATCTACGCCTGTGTCTACCGTTCGCACAGCGGAGATCAGGAGACAACCAGGCTCACAGAGTACCTCAGTGAGGCGGCTGATGCAGCACAGCAGCGGTAACCTTCTGCCCAATTAGTGCTACTGGGGGACTGTAATGCCCACCACCAGGAGTGGCTTTTCCCATACCAGTGCACTGATCATGCTGGGCGACGAGGGTGCCGGATGTTGATTCGCACACAGCCAATTGCTTGGACCTTCTGCTGACAACAGATCCAGACAGATACTCCGTGTCAATATCTTCACATGTGGGTAGTTCGGACCACTGTCTGGTGAAGTCTGTGTCCGTCTAATCCCCGCCCGATCCCAGCCCAAGAGGTACCCGGCGGGTATGGCGGTACAAGTCAGCAGATTGAGATGGGATGCGATCTTTCTTCGCATGCTATCCTTGGCAGGCCACTTGCTTCTCTTCGGATGATCCATCGTCATGCGCTGACGCTGTTTCAGATGTGTTGCGTCGGGGAATGGAGTACTATATTCCATTCTCTGACGTCGCAATGTCTCACGTCGACAGGCCATGGTATGGAGCCCCTACCTACCCTACCTACCCTACCTACCCTACCTACCCTACCTACCCTACCTACCCTACCTACCCTACCTACCCTACCTACCCTACCTACCCTACCTACCCTACCTACCCTACCTACCCTACCTACCCTACCTACCCTACCTACCCTACCTACCCTACCTACCCTACCTACCCTACCTACCCTACCTACCCTACCTACCCTACCTACCCTACCTACCCTACCTACCCTACCTACCCTACCTACCCTACCTACCCTACCTACCCTACCTACCCTACCTACCCTACCTACCCTACCTACCCTACCTACCCTACCTACCCTACCTACCCTACCTACCCTACCTACCCTACCTACCCTACCTACCCTACCTACCCTACCTACCCTACCTACCCTACCTACCCTACCTACCCTACCTACCCTACCTACCCTACCTACCCTACCTACCCTACCTACCCTACCTACCCTACCTACCCTACCTACCCTACCTACCCTACCTACCCTACCTACCCTACCTACCCTACCTACCCTACCTACCCTACCTACCCTACCTACCCTACCTACCCTACCTACCCTACCTACCCTACCTACCCTACCTACCCTACCTACCCTACCTACCCTACCTACCCTACCTACCCTACCTACCCTACCTACCCTACCTACCCTACCTACCCTACCTACCCTACCTACCCTACCTACCCTACCTACCCTACCTACCCTACCTACCCTACCTACCCTACCTACCCTACCTACCCTACCTACCCTACCTACCCTACCTACCCTACCTACCCTACCTACCCTACCTACCCTACCTACCCTACCTACCCTACCTACCCTACCTACCCTACCTACCCTACCTACCCTACCTACCCTACCTACCCTACCTACCCTACCTACCCTACCTACCCTACCTACCCTACCTACCCTACCTACCCTACCTACCCTACCTACCCTACCTACCCTACCTACCCTACCTACCCTACCTACCCTACCTACCCTACCTACCCTACCTACCCTACCTACCCTACCTACCCTACCTACCCTACCTACCCTACCTACCCTACCTACCCTACCTACCCTACCTACCCTACCTACCCTACCTACCCTACCTACCCTACCTACCCTACCTACCCTACCTACCCTACCTACCCTACCTACCCTACCTACCCTACCTACCCTACCTACCCTACCTACCCTACCTACCCTACCTACCCTACCTACCCTACCTACCCTACCTACCCTACCTACCCTACCTACCCTACCTACCCTACCTACCCTACCTACCCTACCTACCCTACCTACCCTACCTACCCTACCTACCCTACCTACCCTACCTACCCTACCTACCCTACCTACCCTACCTACCCTACCTACCCTACCTACCCTACCTACCCTACCTACCCTACCTACCCTACCTACCCTACCTACCCTACCTACCCTACCTACCCTACCTACCCTACCTACCCTACCTACCCTACCTACCCTACCTACCCTACCTACCCTACCTACCCTACCTCGACCGAACCGCTAGCCCGAACGGCCACGTTTTTGTGAGCTCCGCATCTAAAAATCCAAGTTTGAAGTGTTTTAAGCATAAAAAACCTAAAGAGCATATCAAAAGTTGTGGGCAAGCGCGGCCATCATAATAGTGGTTTCGGATTAAAAATCGAGTGATAAACACACAAGCTGTGACAATAAGCGTCAATTTTTGGTGCAAAAGTGACAAGTAAATTAGAAAAGTGCGTGCGGTGCGCGATCAGTCGCCATGATACCCCAATTTTATCTGACCCCAGGCAGTGTCATCCCAGTGCCTACACTCATTGAAAATTTAAAATTTTCCAACGTCCCAAAGGGGCACTTCCACCCAGTTTTCCGTAACATAAAGCGGAAAAGCGGCAAAGAACACGATTCTGCGGGCAAGTGATAGCGGCGTGCGATTGGTCGCGTTTTTGTCATTGACTGACTATATCACCACCAACAAACCGACCGGAAAAAAAATCCACGAGATTTCAACTCCCGGAAGTCCTGCTGGAGGCCGAAATCGCCAAAACTGAAGACCTAGGTGGCTCTCTGGAGCAGCCAGCAACCACCACAGAAAATTAATATTAGATACCAGTACAAAAAATACCAAACAAAGGCATTTGCTGTTAAAAAATTTCATGTTCCCCCTTTCAAAATTTTTTCATGCTTAATTGTTTCTTTTATTACCATTATTAAATTTCATCTGTTTTGATCATCTAATAACATATTGCATATAAATTTTCCGATTATTCTGAGTCAGTTCTCCATAGTAAATTACAAATAGACTAAAATTCCATTTCATTCCCACGCTTTCTGCTAAGTTTGTTTTTCCATATTTGCATTTTATTTTTATTTTTGATAACCTAAGTTAGCTGGAACTTGGCCTAGGACCGATCAAGCCAAAAATAGAGTCTAGATTCAGCGTTTTAAGCAACTAGGCTACATTTCTATAAAATTAGATTTTTGAATGGGGTTGAAACGGAAAAGTCCGTTTTCAAACCTGTATCGTTAGTTTCGAATATTTTATATTTTAAGTAGGTACCACGGAGTGACGCGTTGTTGACAAGTTCAACCTCGGGCCTTCTAGAAGTTTGGCGGCCGGTTTTTTTTTAAATGAAAATTTTCCACAATTCAGCTTGGAATCTTCCATTCGCTTACATTACTCGGTATTATTTTTTAGTAGAATAAATTCGTAACGGAACGGAAAATTTCAAACGCCCAATAATTTTGAGATTTTTATGAAATAGGAAACATTTTTCCGTTTTGACCTGGATAAACATAGGCCCCTAAACCCACTAAGACCCCTAGGGAATCACTCGGGAACAGCCCCCCAAGCCAAAAAAAAAAAAAATCTCTTCACCCCCCCGGACCCTAACTTTGGAACCAGAGGTCATAGACCAAACAAGTTTGGGGTTCCTGAAACCGGGACAAAGAGATCTATAACTTTACCCCGGCAAAATTGCCGAAACCCGCCCCCACTCCTGGAAAGTAATATTATTTTCAAATTTTTTGAATATTTTATTAAAATTTTAAATATTTGTTAAGTATTGACATTTCGAACCACACTGCGATACAGGTTTGAGATCCGCAATTTGTGCTTAATTTTAAGGACATATATCAGCATTTTTGTTTTGCTATATATTTAGGCTAAGATAAGATAAACTTTTACTGCTTATTTACTGTGAAATTTTTACTGTGGACATATAGTAGTACTTTTGTGCTACTATATTTTAGAATAAGTTTAGATTAGATTTTAACTTGGGACATTCTCGCAAGAGAATTATCTTAAAATTCTGACATCTGACACACAAAAGGGAGTACCCTTTACAGTACCCCCTTTTTACATTTGACACACAAAAGGGGTATCTTTACAATATCCCCTTTTACTTTTACACATAATAGAGGTGCTCTTTACAACACCTCTATTTTGACATATACTAATCCCAGCCACCCCTCACTTTCTAAAATGTCTGGTATGCCTGGTGTACGCACGCCGGTTCCGCACTCGGCGACAACCAAACCCCCGACCAAAAGCCCCCAGAGGGTACCTGAGGAGGCAGGGCCTTCGACGCAGAGCGTCAGGAGGAGCGTGGGTGAGTGGGAGGCGGGTAAAACCGTCACAAAGAGGACTCCCCCTAAAAAGCTGGACCGACCATCACCAGTGACATCAATATCATTTGAGATCGGGAGCCCGCCTACCCAAAGGAGCAAAGTCGCCGAGGCTAGGATAGCCTCAAACAAGATCAAGGCCCTAATGACAACCTCTGAAACGACAAGAAATGACATTAGGGCGGAGGTCAAGGCGCAGGCAGATCGGCTCTACCAGCTGGTAAAAGTGCTCGAACAGGGAAGAGCCTCCCCAACTGCAAAGACCATTGCATTGACCGGGACCCAAGTCCAGGAGGAGCCGAAGGCTGAGCAAGCCCCCCCTCCATGCTCAGAGGCTATCCGTGAGGTCGAGACGAACTCCCTCAGGCGAGCTCTAGAAGAGCATAGCCGAAACCTGGCCGAAAACAGCCTAAAAATGGACAGGCTGAAAGAGGCGCTACAAACTAGCCGAGACCAGATGGTCTCATATGCTAGCGTAGCGGCAAGTCGGCCATCCAGCCAGGTTCCGAAACAGACAACACTACACTCCATCGTAGTGTCGGCCAGGGATGAGAAGCAAACAGGGCAGCAAGTCCTGGACCGACTAAGGAAGGTCGTAAATGCCAAGGAAGGGGGTATAGCGGTAGAGAAAGTGAGGAAAGCGAAAGACAGGAGAATAATTGTGGGTTGTACTACAGAAGAGGATAGGGAAAAGTTGAAGGAAAAGATTAGGAGGGCACCCGAGCTGGAAGCCCAAAATATTACGAATAAAAACCCACAGGTGGTGTTGCGCGGCGTAATGCAGTACAACACAAATGAGGATGTAATAAAGGCGCTCAAAAACCAAAACGCCGCCATCTTTCGAGATCTTAAAGATGAGCAGGTGAAAATGGACATAATTTATAGAAAGCGAGCCAGGAACCCGCACATGTGTCACGTAGTGATGAGGGTCGCCACAGAGGTTTGGCGGCGCATGCTCGAGGTCGGGTCGGTGCATGTGGAGTTTCAGCGGGTAACGGTCGAGGACCAATCCCCGCTTGTCCAGTGCTCGCTCTGCCTCGGGTATGGGCATAGCCGACGCCTTTGCACGGAGTCCGTGTCAAAGTGCAGCCACTGTGGCGGTCCCCACATGAGGACGGAGTGCGCGGACTGGGCCGCTGGCCTACCTCCAAAGTGCTGTAATTGCGTACGCGCGAAGACTGACAGCACAGACCATCATGCTTTCAGCTCGGAGTGCATAGTTAGGAAAAGGTGGGATGCAATAGCCCGATCTGTTATAGTGTATTGCTAAGGGCAACACAGAGACTCCTGCCCAACAAAAAGCAAGACCATACCGTGTGGCCCAAGCAAACCTACAACGTAAGGACCTGGCAACAACAGAACTCTTTTTAGAGGCCAGTAAAAGGAAGATCGCGTGGGCGCTTATCCAGGAGCCGTACGTGGGAGGGGCGCGAGGTATGAAGAGCTACCGAGGTTCGCGAATCTACCAGTGCGAGGTTGATGGAAGTGGGAGGGTAAAGGCGGCAATTGCCGTTTTTGACGATGACCTGGATGTCATACCCTACCCGAAATTCACCACAAATAACATCGTTGTGGTAGGAATCCGGACCAAAGCCTGGGAGATCGCAGTAGTTTCTTACTATTTCGAGCCAGACCAACCCATAGGGCCATACCTGGACCAGTTGACCCGGATCAAATCGGAAGTGGCCACCGGTAGATTGCTTATAGGCGGCGACGCTAACGCAAAGAGTCCTTGGTGGGGCAGCATCGTCGAAGACTCCAAGGGCGAGGAAATATCCGGAACCCTGGAGGACTTAGAGCTTCAGGTGCTGAACACTGGTGACGCTCCCACATTTGACACTGTCCGAAGTGGTCGAGTGTATACAAGCCAAGTGGACGTCACGGCATGCTGGCTCGACCTTTTTGACCTGGTGGACGGCTGGCGGGTCGACACAGGAGCAACATCCTCGGATCATAACACAATATTTTTCGAAATTAAAGTTAAAAGGGATAAAGGGGTAAATATCACCAGGACGACCAGGAAATTTAACACAAGAAAGGCGGACTGGGATACATTTAAAGATAAATTAGGGGAAATTAAAATTGAAAATAATATAAATTTGAATAGTATAAGGGGAATAAATAGTAAAGTCTACAGTATAGTATTAAACAGTATAATTACAGAAACGCAGTGCTTAATTCGATATATCCAGCACACACACTCGTCGCATAAAAATACGAGTTCCAACAAAAAGGACGCCACGCAGCCATCACAGGTCCTAAAGTAACGCGTGGCTCAACGAGGCGCCCTAACATATTGGTCCATCCGAGCCAAATTAAGAAGAATACCAGTTTTCACCAGTTTTACCAGTTTTCCTTGGCATTTACGACCTTCCTTAGTCGGTCCAGGACTTGCTCCCCTGTTTGCTTCTCATCCCTGGCCGACACTACGATGGAGTGTAGTGTTGTCTGTTTCGGAACCTGGCTGGATGGCCGACTTGCCGCTACGCTAGCATATGAGACCATCTGGTCTCGGCTAGTTTGTAGCGCCTCTTTCAGCCTGTCCATTTTTAGGCTGTTTTCGGCCAGGTTTCGGCTATGCTCTTCTAGAGCTCGCCTGAGGGAGTTCGTCTCGACCTCACGGATAGCCTCTGAGCATGGAGGGGGGGCTTGCTCAGCCTTCGGCTCCTCCTGGACTTGGGTCCCGGTCGATGCAATGGTCTTTGCAGTTGGGGAGGCTCTTCCCTGTTCGAGCACTTTTACCAGCTGGTAGAGCCGATCTGCCTGCGCCTTGACCTCCACAGTAAAAATTTCACAGTAAATAAGCAGTAAAAGTTTATCTTATCTTAGCCTAAATATATAGCAAAACAAAAATGCTGATATATGTCCTTAAAATTAAGCACAAATTGCGGATCTCAAACCTGTATCGCAGTGTGGTTCGAAATGTCAATACTTAACAAATATTTAAAATTTTAATAAAATATTCAAAAAATTTGAAAATAATATTACTTTCCAGGAGTGGGGGCGGGTTTCGGCAATTTTGCCGGGGTAAAGTTATAGATCTCTTTGTCCCGGTTTCAGGAACCCCAAACTTGTTTGGTCTATGACCTCTGGTTCCAAAGTTAGGGTCCGGGGGGGTGAAGAGATTTTTTTTTTTTTTGGCTTGGGGGGCTGTTCCCGAGTGATTCCCTAGGGGTCTTAGTGGGTTTAGGGGCCTATGTTTATCCAGGTCAAAACGGAAAAATGTTTCCTATTTCATAAAAATCTCAAAATTATTGGGCGTTTGAAATTTTCCGTTCCGTTACGAATTTATTCTACTAAAAAATAATACCGAGTAATGTAAGCGAATGGAAGATTCCAAGCTGAATTGTGGAAAATTTTCATTTAAAAAAAAACCGGCCGCCAAACTTCTAGAAGGCCCGAGGTTGAACTTGTCAACAACGCGTCACTCCGTGGTACCTACTTAAAATATAAAATATTCGAAACTAACGATACAGGTTTGAAAACGGACTTTTCCGTTTCAACCCCATTCAAAAATCTAATTTTATAGAAATGTAGCCTAGTTGCTTAAAACGCTGAATCTAGACTCTATTTTTGGCTTGATCGGTCCTAGGCCAAGTTCCAGCTAACTTAGGTTATCAAAAATAAAAATAAAATGCAAATATGGAAAAACAAACTTAGCAGAAAGCGTGGGAATGAAATGGAATTTTAGTCTATTTGTAATTTACTATGGAGAACTGACTCAGAATTAAACGGAAAATTTATATGCAATATGTTATTAGATGATCAAAACAGATGAAATTTAATAATGGTAATAAAAGAAACAATTAAGCATGAAAAAATTTTGAAAGGGGGAACATGAAATTTTTTAACAGCAAATGCCTTTGTTTGGTATTTTTTGTACTGGTATCTAATATTAATTTTCTGTGGTGGTTGCTGGCTGCTCCAGAGAGCCACCTAGGTCTTCAGTTTTGGCGATTTCGGCCTCCAGCAGGACTTCCGGGAGTTGAAATCTCGTGGATTTTTTTTCCGGTCGGTTTGTTGGTGGTGATAAAGTCAGTCAATGACAAAAACGCGACCAATCGCACGCCGCTATCACTTGCCCGCAGAATCGTGTTCTTTGCCGCTTTTCCGCTTTATGTTACGGAAAACTGGGTGGAAGTGCCCCTTTGGGACGTTGGAAAATTTTAAATTTTCAATGAGTGTAGGCACTGGGATGACACTGCCTGGGGTCAGATAAAATTGGGGTATCATGGCGACTGATCGCGCACCGCACGCACTTTTCTAATTTACTTGTCACTTTTGCACCAAAAATTGACGCTTATTGTCACAGCTTGTGTGTTTATCACTCGATTTTTAATCCGAAACCACTATTATGATAACCTTTACAAGTCCAATAGGTACATCACACATTAAGAGCTTGTGTATAAGGCCTGCATGCCAAACAGCATCAAAAGCTTTTTCTACATCAAGCAACATCATACCCGTAGATTTACCCATGTTAAGGTTGTGCGTGACGTGCTCCGCGACCCTGGCTAATTGCTGCGCTGTAGAATGACCCTTTCTGAAACCGAACTGCTCAGGCAGTAGCAGGTGGTTGTGGCTTTAGCTAAGCGCGCCGATATTATTCCTTCAAATAAATTTCCCAGAGATGGGAGTAGACTTATAGCTAGTTGGTGTAGCTTCATCTTTACCTGGTTTCTTAAATGTTATTATTTTGGCTCTTTTCCAAGCAGAAGGAAAGTAGCCAATTGCCATACAACCATTAAAGACTTTTGTTATAAATACTAAGCATTTACGTGAAAGATTTTTTTTAGTAAGCAGTTGTGTATAATATCGACTCCCGGAGACTTACGACTTTTGAGCTTCCTAATTGATTTGATTACCTCTCTTGGACGTACGAGATTTGGTGGAGTAAAATCTTTAACGTTATCAAGTTTATTTGATGACTTTTTGACGGCGGCCTCCGTAATGTTATCACTAGGCCAGTTCATAGTCAGACTCATATTATTATGAAAAGTGTCAGCAAGTAACTTGCACTGTTCAGCTGGGGATGCAGTCAACTGGCCACTTTCATACTTTAAAGGAGGAATCACTGACGGCTTATAGGTCAAAGATTTAACAATCCGCCAGATATCGGTAGATGGATTATCAATTCGGGCAAGTTTGTCATTCCATATTTTGTCATTATATATGTGGATTTGGAATTTTATTTTTGTTTTAATAATGTTTATATCTTTGTTTATTTGCATCTTAGTTATAGGATTCATTTCTTTTGCAGCCATTTTTCTAAGTTTGTTTTTAGTAGAAATTAAGACTTTGACGCGTCTTGGCAAGGTGTAGCGCTTAACAGATGAAGGGCCCGATGGAAAGTTTATTTCATGACTCATTAGAATGGCAAATTGAAGTTGGTCAACTGCTTTATCAATACTATTTATAGAATTATAAGTAGTAGATGTTAATGAGATATTTTTATCCAAGTAAGACCTGTACTCAACCCAATTTGCTTCAGAATATCTATATTGTTTAAAACTATGTCGGGTAAAGTCACGACCCACTGAAAAAAACACTGGAAGGTGATTGGATGATAATGCTGACAGAGTGCGAAGTTCAGACACAGACGTGACATTTTGGCTGAGAAGTAAATCCGGTGTAGAAGGAGTATGTGCGTGATTGTAATGTACCAATTTTGGAGATGAAGGTCCATACATTTGATAATCATGGAGTACCATATGATCAAACAGTACCGTACCGCGGGAGTTGTTTTGATCACATCGCCAGTACTCATGTTTGGCGTTTAGGTCACCCATGATTAACACTTTTGTCCCTAAATCCATATAACTGATTGTGACAATTGAACTGATGTATTGATATAACTATGAAACCACTGGAAGCCAAAGGAAGATTTGGTGAATTATAAGCGGACACGATAATTATATTGCTCTCAGGTGACGTTAAGCGGATTCCTACACATTCACATGGGAGGAATAAATATTGACGTATAAGGAATATCATTCTTTACTAAGATAGCGACCCCCTGACCAGTACCATTCGATCCCTTATCACTTCGGTAACAAATGTATCCAGGCGTATCTAACGTACAGTTTTCACTCAGTCTTGTTTCACATATTGAGATAATGTCGACACAATATTCGCTGGTTAAATTTAATAATTCAGAAAGTTTAGAACTCTAGGTGGCATTGGTTGTTCCGTTATCAGAGCGGTTCTATGTTCTATGTTCTATGTTAGGGGGGTTTGGTTTCCGCACTTAGTCCCTCAAATGGACCTTTGTACGTGGGCCATGGCGGCCGTTGGGTGGTCATTCCAACCAGCCCACCTCCCTCTAGAAGTCGACTAGAGCTCCTGGTTTCCTCAAAACATCAGTGTAAGATCTGGGTGACCCAAGGGTTCGTGTTCTTATCTGGGTAACAACTGTGCATTCAAAGAGGACATGCGTAACGGTTTCTTCAGCCTCCATGCATGCCCTGCACAGAGGACTGTCCGTTATGCCTATTGTGTGGAAGTGTTTGTTAAGTGAGCAGTGTCCCGTGATGGTCCCCGTCACCAGGCGCAGGCCATTCCTATCCAGGCGTAAAAGACGCCTGGTAAGCCTACTGTCCAAGGATGGCATAGCTTCTTTGGATTGTCTGCAGCCCGGTGTCGAGGCCCACCAGTTCTCTGCCTGTGTCTGGGTGAATTCCTGTAGCCACCTGCGTATTTGGTTGAAGGGGATGGGCACAACAGGTTCAGGCCCATAGACCGCTGAGCTGGATCCGCGTCTCGCAAGCTCATCAGCCGCGTCGTTGCCCAGCGATCCGCTGTGACCCTTTATCCATTGTAGTGTCACCGTGTTACGACTAGATACAGTAATTTGTTCCAGTGCGTTGTGACATTCTAGTATTAAACTTGATGTAATGTATTTTTTTCGTAAGGATTGGAGTACTGATGCACTGTCGGAGAGTATCCGTATGTGAGTGTCCGTAACCCTCCTATCTTCTAGGGCATGGACCGCTTGTATAATGCCCACACATTCCGCCTGATAGACGGTGTTGAACTCTCCTAGCGGTCTGGATATATGTATATTGAAATCGTGTGAGAAGACTCCGACTCCGGTACCGGAGTCCGTTTTCGATCCGTCGGTGTATACTCTCATCTCTTTCGGGCCTGAGTAGTCACATCGTTCTTCTGTGAGTACTATGTTATAGTGCCTATGAAAGTGATGTGTTTTGGGGGCTCTGTCGCATGGTGATGCTAACATTGGTTTACGCTTGATCGCATCTTCCTTTATGCGTGTGTGCTTAATTCTGGAGTCTTTGTTTAGGGTACCTGATAGATGGAGTCTGAAAGTGGCCAGGGCTGCCTCCTCCCGCACAATAAGGTGTAGTGGTGGCAGTCCCAGCATTGCCTGTAAGGCGGCAGTGGGTGTGGTTCTCATACTGCTAGTGATTGAAACGCAAGCAAACCGCTGCAGTTTTTCGAGATCTCTTTGGGCTGTGCTGAGGTCTGTCCTGGGCCACCAGACCAACGAGCCATATGTGATGATTGGGCGGATGACTGTGGTGTATAGCCAGTAAGTGATCATGGGGCTAATTCCCCAGTTCCTGCCTAGCAGTCGCTTACACTGCCACAGGGATATGCTGGCTTTTGTGGTGATATGGTTTATGTGTTTAGCCCAATTCAATTGTTTGTCCAAATAGATGCCCAGGTACTTGGTTTCGGTTGAAAGGCTTAGGGTTGTTCCGAAGAAACGTGGCAGTTGCAGTGTCATTGGTTTCCTCTTTTTAACCGACTTTCCAAAAAAGAGGAGGTTATCAATTCGACTGTATTTTTTTTTTTTTTTATGTTTGTTACCTCAGAACTTATTACTGGGTGGACGGATTTTGATGATTCTTTTTTTATTTGAAAGCTGGTGCTTGTCATGTGGTCCCATTTAAATTTCATCAAGATCTGATGAAGAACTTTGGAGATATACATCGGAACTCTTTAATAAATGACTGCAAATCACTCGGGATAGCTGCAATCGCATGTCTGTTTATTGTTTTTACCATTACATAACATAACATCACACTAGTACGCTCTAAAGAGGGTACGCAGGTGTGAACAGTTAACCCTGGTATACTCTCATTCCACCGGTTTTGTTTAAGTTTCATGTTATTGGGATAATCAATTCTGGCTTCACTTTGGACATTATAGGTACCTAACCTATAGAACTGGTCCATTATGTACCACAACTAAAAAGTGAAAAATAAAAAAAAAACTTTTTACAAAAAATACAACCGACTTCCAAATAAAAACACTACAAAGTGAAAAATAAATTCAATTTCGGAAGTCGGTGTCAAAAAACGAAGAAACTAAAACAGGAACACGTGTTTGTGAAGAGAATTAGTTCAGTTTTTGTGGGGTTCACTGAGAGTTGGTGCTCGCTGCACCATTCCTCTACTATTTTCAGGGCTTGACGCATGAGATTGCATAGAGTGTTTTCATGGGTCCCGTTTATTATTATGGTTATGTCATCCGCGTAGCCTACGGTGAAATAACCTTTGTCATTGAGTGTTTTGATGAGGCTGTCAGCTACCAGGTTCCACAGGAGTGGCGAAAGGACGCCCCCCTGCGGACAGCCCTTTGCGACGACAGCCCTTGTTGTGTCGTTAACCGTGACTTGAACCGCTCTCAGTTTGAGCATATTAGTGATCCATCCCCCTAGGGTTGGGTCTATGCCGTGTCTGTCGAGGGCCGTGTTTATGCTGTTGAACATGGTCTTATCGAAGGCGCCCTCGATGTCAATGAAGGCAGCCAGTGCTGAGCATTTGTGATCCACTGCGCATTCAATTTTAGAAACCACATTGTGCAACGCGGATTCAGTTGACTTGCCTGTGGAGTACGCATGCTGTTGTTTGTGCAGTCGTTTCTCCCGGAGAGGCCCATCACGGATGTGCCTGTCACAGAGTCTTTCAAGGGTTTTCAATCAAAAGGATGTAAGGCTTATAGGTCTATATGCCTTGGGTTGCGTGTAATCAGTTTTCCCTGGTTTGGGTATGAAGATGACTTTCACCTCGCGCCATGCAAGGGGTATGTGCCTATGTGCTATGCAGGCCCGATAGATCTCTAACAGCCACGGCGTCAGATAGTCTATCCCCCACTGTAGCAGAGCTGGGAAGATACCATCCAGCCCCGCCGACTTGTATGGTTGAAAGGTGTTGATAGCCCATTTTATTCGGTCTACTGTTACTATGTTGTGGGCACTTAACCAGTCTTGTTCCGTTGGGGTCCATTCGGGTTCGGCCTCCCACGTCCTGTCCTCCAGGACTCGGCAGTCTGGGAAGTGAGTTTCGAGGAGGACCTTGCTGGTTTCATAGTCGGTTTGTGTATATGTGTTGTCGGGTTTTTTCAGCGCGCCGAGGGTACGGTCCTGGTCAGTTGATAGGATCTTTCGTACCCTTGCTGCTTCGTTATTTGTTTCAATGGATTCACAGAATTTCCGCCATGCCATCCTCCTGGCGGTTCTAGTCTGTTTTTTGTATGCATATTGGGTCTCTTTGTATATCTCCCAGTCTTCCGGAAGTCTTGTGTTTTTTGCTCTGTTAAATTGCTTACGCAGCGTGTCTCTGAGTTTACCAAGTTCAGCGTTCCACCAGGAGTTCCTCTCGTTCCTGCTTTGTGGCGCTCTTGATTTACAGCATGCATGGTAAGCTTCTGTTAAGTATTCGGATAATTTTGTTACGGTGTATTCTAATTGTGCTCGGTCCCTTATGGTTACCCGTGCTAGATGTTCAGCTAATAGTGAGGCCAGAAGGCTTTTGAACCCGGGAACGTTGGTACGCCTCGGGTTCCGCCTTGGTGCGGGTTTTTTAGTGTTTGTGGTTAGTGTGAAGCGGATCCTTCTATGGTCTGAACAAGAAGGCTCGTCCGAAACGTGCCAATTTGTGATAAGGTTTGTCGCGTTTTCTGTGGCGAGTGTTAAATCTATGATCGTTTGTCCCCGGACCGTAACCCAAGTGGGTTCTGTGCCGCGGTTAACAATGTTAAGATTAGTAGAGAATAAAAAGGTGGATAATACCTCTCCTCTGGAGTTCGGTGTGTCGCTGCCCCAGAGCGGGTGGTGGGCGTTTGAGTCGGTGCCGATGATCAGGTCCAGACCGGCGCGCTCACAGTGCTGCACTAGGTCGGCCAGCTCCTTTGGCGGGCAATCTGTGTCCTCGCCTGGCATGTATGCCGAGGCTAGTACAACATCTGGATCGCTACCTACAGTATGGAGCCTGACAGTTGTCAGGTCTCTGGAACAGAATTGAGTCAGTGTCGTAAAGGGAATTTCATTGGGTATGTACACGCAAGTTCTAGGCTTGTCTGAGCCGCGTGTGTCGAGAATTATCTTAGATGATCTTATTTATTATTATGTGTAATAAATAAATCTTTCAGGGTGAGATAAGGTTATGCAGAGTGGGATATGTGAGTATTTTGTGTTTTATTCAATTAAATATTTATTTGTGTGTGCGTGTGGGTAGGGTGTGATTGTATGCAAAGATTTGAAAGTGTGATAGAAAGGGTGTATGTGAGGATGTGTCTGTGCGTGTGCAAGCGCGAACGCGCTTGTGTGTGTGCGTGTATTTGGTAATGTAATGTAAGTACTTACAATAAACGAAAGTGATAGGATGAAATTGTTTTTGGAGTGAAATGACTGTGTGTGACTATGTATAACTGTGTGACTACAGTGGGTAGGTAACTAAGTCCTCTGTACGGGAGTAGTCCTGATCATACAGCCAATTTTTTAATTTAGTCTTAACTTGATGTCTATTTAGCTTATTTATTTGAATGTGTTTGCTAATTTTCCTATAAATAAGTGAATTAACCACGTAAAACTGGCGACTAGCGAAGGTCGTATTATGAGACACTGATGCGTATGTAGTTTTGGCTTTACGTTTGGAAGGGTCTGGTAAAGGGGACTGCCTATGAGCCCTGAGGGTGGCCTGGAGGACAAAGAGCTGCCTGACAGTCAGTACCTTACATTTCGCATATAAATCGGTAGTGGGGAACCTATACGGTCTGCTAAGCATCACCTTAAGTACAGCTCTCTGTGCTCGTTCCAACCCAAGCAGCCTTGTTTTATAAGTCCCACCCCAGACCTTATATCTTTAAGTCACTGCGCAGTTGCGCGGATTCAAAAACACTAAAATTGGTGTATCTTGCACTTTGCGAGTCCGTTATCAACTATTGTATTTGTTTTAAAGGAGATGTGGTAACGTAGTTGATGAGCATTTTACTAATTTGTAACTTAAGTGCATGAGTAATATAGTACCTCTAGATGTATCAAGTTGTAAGCTAATGCATAAATATTATTTTTGTGTAATTCCATAAGAAGGGAGTTGTTGTATGTATGATTATGTGGGTAGACCTATATCGTTGCATTTTATAATAAAGGTAACTGTGTCAATAAAGTCAGTTGTTTCTCTGTATGTGAACTGAGTGTTTTATTTGAGCTATTACCAAATACTACAGGAGAGTATAAGCGGTTCCGCCTTCCATGTATGTAATGTCAGTTAAAAGTCAATAATAGTCCATAATCAAATGAGTAATTGTGTAGTGTATAAATTATGAATTAGGGCATGTAACGTGTGACGAAAGGCTTCGCCGCTTCCCTAAACCAAATATTAGCCACAAATATCTGCCAAAGGGGATTTAGGAAGTAAATACAAGGGTTCGCCACGCTAGAATAAATAGTACATTAGTCCCTACCTATGTAATACAAAGATTAAAAACTTACCACATTCATACTGGCACTCACTCACACCATATTAATACGAGATTAGACTAAATTATAATTAACTTAAAAAATTACTTTGTTACTCGATAACTACTACGACTCGACTTTAGATTATTCATTTCCAAAGCTAAATCCTATGTCTCTAACACTCTGGTATCATCACTCGTATACGTCTTCTCCCGCTCCTCAGAATCAGACCGTCCTCTCTCCCTGCCTCAAGTCAAGTTTCGTCCACAAGCCCCTCGCCAATCTAACAATCTGCTTTCTCTTCAGTTCAGTTTTTTGTGCATCGCTTAATTGTTTTGGGTCTGGTTCGTGTTAGAAATCGGGTATTCCAAGACTCTTTAGAATATTACTTTTGGCAAAAGGCAATTTATGAGTATCTTTAAAAGGTTCGGTTCGTGTTCCAATGTTTATGACATAGCCTGTCAAACCCAAAGGTCCGCGGCTCAATGTGTTCAACACATCTGGCCGGCCATGCGTAGTTTTTTAAATATTAAAATATAGAGATAAATGACGTGTAGTCACAATGGCACAATTTTCACTAGTTGCTTCATTTAGTGGGAATAATTCTACCCATCTTGAAGTAGTATCTTCTATGATCAGAATCCACTTTTCTCCTGATGGTCCATTTGGCAAAGGTCCAAAAAGATCAATGGACAATACCTCAAACCGTTGTGAGTTTGGGGTAGACTGGTATAAGCCTGCTGGCTTCTTATTAGCGGGCTTATATTTTTGACATTTAATACACGTTTTTATATATTTTATAACATCTTTTCATAGTCCAGTCCAATATATATTATTTGTTATACGTTGTACTGTTCTTTCTACTCCCATATGACCAGCAGTAGGTGAGTCATGGTAAGAGTTCAGTACGTTTTGTATTTCATGATGTGGAACTACTAACTTTGCATTGTCGCTTTCTTGTTCTGGCATGTAAAGATAAAGGACGTTTTTTTGGAGTAGGTGCCCTTTCTTAATGTATTCTGAATAACTTGGTATTTCTTTTCCTTCTTCTAATGTTTTTATGATAGTTTGAAGGTTGTCATCTTTCATTTGTTCATCTCTTAACTGTTTTTTATTATATCTAGGTAGATCTATCTATGTGCTACATATAATGCATTCTCCATCATGCTGCTCACGCGGTGGTCGAGACAATGTATCAGCTACTACATTAGTGCGTCTTGGAGTATATTGGATTTTGAACTCGTATGGTTGCAGCTGTAGTGCCCATCGTGCTAAGCGACCAGTAGGTGTTTTTAGATTCATTAACCATTTCAACGGTTGATGATCTGTAATAGTTATGAACTTTGTTCCTTCTATATACCCACGGAATTTTTAAATAGCCCATACTATGGCTAGTGCTTCCTTTTCTGTGACACTGTAATTGCGTTCAGCTTGTGTTAAGAGTCTACTTGCGTATTGAACAGGGTGCTCATTGTCTCCCTCCCCCTGCACTAAAGCCGCGCCAATGGCATACTGGCTGGCATCAGTCTTAATAGAAAAGGGTAAATCGTCACTTGCCTGTTTTAACACTGGTGAAGTAGTTAAGGCATTTTTTAATTTCAAAAATGCTTCTTGTTGCTCTCATTCCCACTTCCAGCTTATTTTATTTTTCGTTAGGTTAGTTAGCGGTCTAGCAATGTCTGCATAATTATGAATAAATCTCCGATACCATGATGCAGTTTGTAAAAATGATATTAATTGTTTTAGATTTTTAGGCGCCTGACGGTTTGCAATAGCGGCGATTTTCTCCGGGTCTGTTTTGATACCGTCAGAAACTATAAGGTGGCCCAGATATTTAATTTCTGAACACATAAATTTACATTTCTTTCTGTTGGCTCGTAGCTTATATTCTCTCAGTTTAATAAATATTTCTCTTAAGTCTTTTATATGTTGACTTTAAGTGATTGATCTTATAATTAGATCGTCTTAATAACTTAATACACACTTCGCGTGCAATCCTTGTATGAATTTGTCCAGTAATCTTTGGAACGTAGCAGGCGCATTTCGAAGACCGAATTGCATTCGCTTGAAACGGAACGTTCCAAATGGTGATACAAAGTTTGTTTTATCGAAATCATCTGGATGTACCATAATCTGCCAGTAACTTGACTGTAAATCAATTGTTGACATGTAAGGCACTGCTTTTGCCTGATGTAATAAGTCGTCAATACGAGGCAACGGATATCTGTCTGGTTTGGTTACCTCGTTAAGTCGTCGATAATCTACGCAAACTCGAACATCGGTTTCTCCTTTTGGAACTAGAATTACAGGTGCTGACCATGGGGAATCGCATTCCTCGATAACGTCATAATTTATCATATCATCCAGCTTTTGTCTTAAGAGCAGCCTTGCCGGGCCGTCTATCGCCAACGCGAGCACAGTCAAAAAGCTTGTTGTTTTATCCAGCGCAATGCTTGAAAAAGAGGCAAAGCGAAAAGAGAGAGATAGCGCCTGAACACTCGGTTGTCATTCGGTAACTTCCGCCACTCACTCGCGGGCGGTCGCCGTCGCCGCTCGAGTGAGTGTGTGAGCGACCCACTCATTCATGAATTCATGATAATAATAAAACAGAAATGAACGTAATATTATGTTGAATAATGTACAGGCTGCATCAGGAGTTGTTTACTATACGGACCTTGTGGAAACTAGAACAAATTTCCGTGCGTTCAAGCGTTTTTGCCATACCTATTATTGGAACCAAATATAACAGCTCACAATGTTAGGACCCATTAATATGTATTAATGCTAATTTTTTATCCGTGGTGCTAGGCAACTGGGCTTATCCCAGTTGTATATGACCCTTTGTGCCTATTGGCCTTGTTTGTTCTGTCTCCTGCTTGATATGGAGGGAAGT
The DNA here is from genome assembly GCA_949775005.1 of Orthosia gothica. NCBI lineage: Eukaryota > Metazoa > Arthropoda > Insecta > Lepidoptera > Noctuidae > Orthosia > Orthosia gothica. The sequence goes on along the minus strand of OX459070.1, from coordinate 2,929,970 downwards.
GGAAATTTACATTTTTCCTACTCCTCCGTTATTCTTTTCTGATTAATTTCGTTGCGGGATCCAAGACAGGTAAATTCATTCTCCGGGACTTCGTCGAGCTACATTGCCTCGGCGCTTTTCTGGTGGTCGCCACTGTTGATTCTGGCTTTCAGGAGTTGCAGTGGTTTGGGAATAGTGCGGTGGGATTGTCCCAATAAAAAAAAAAAAAAAAAAAAAAAAAAATTGCATCGCGCTGCCTGTTTTGTAAATTGCCCTGCATGCAGGTACTTACATTTAGTACGGACGTTGCCCTTGGCCCCGGGGATGCGTGTTTGTATTTTTACCAATCTAGGTACCGTACGTGCGCTATTTTTTGCTGTATGGAAATTATTTAAATTATATTAGTTTTGTCGTAATTTATGTAGGATACCTACATAAAGTACGAAAAAGTAAAGGTACCTAAATAATTTATTCTGCTTATGGAATAGCACAAGCAGAACACATAATTATTTATCTAACCAGGTATTGAGGCAGCTAACATTAGTAGGTACAATTCCAATGCACGTAGGTACCTACGTCGTACAGGCGGTTGATCAAATAAAGTAGTCTGATTACAGTTTGGCATATATTTATTTTATTTTATCAAATCAAATCAAATCAAATCATATTTATTTGCGTAAAACATGGTATAAAAAGGTCTTACAGTACAAAAATAGAGCAGACATGTTTTGCCAAGATTGAACACAGCATGCAAATATTTGGGATAACAATTTCCATAACAAAATTATTATTATATTATAACAACGCTATTTTCGCTCTAGGAATTGTTTTAGACTATAGAAGTTGTTATCAATTAACCATTCATACAATTTATTCTTAAAAGCATATCTAGATTGTAACATTTTCAGATTACCAGGTAATTTGTTATAAATTCGTACACACATAGTTAAGCAGCTTTTATTGTACTTAGCAAGCCTGGGAGTACTGTTAAGTACGAGTCTGTGAGGATCTCGTCGGCTTCGAGGATTAATATCGTTTGCCAATTTAAATAACTCCTTATATTTCCAAACAAACATGGATATTTCATTAATATACAGACAAGGTAGCGGTAACAAGCCAAGTTTCTTAAATACTGGCTGACATGATTCCTCTGGATGAAGTCCATAAAGAGCCCTAATGCATTTTTTTTGAGCAACAAATGTTCTATTCTGGTCGGTACTATTACCCCATATTATAAGTCCATAACGTAATATGGATAATGCAAGTCAATAGCCAAGTATCACCTTCGTCTTCCGTCTTATTCTCGTCTTTTAATACCGTACGTGAACCACACCACGTGCATTCCGGCGCCGGTCGTCTTCGTAGTTTTTTTCTTTCTTTCTCGTGACTCTTGGCCGCACAAATCCCGGACGAGCCCCCAAAATTTGTGGGATTGTGGGCTCAGAGTGAAACAACTTCTTGATTCGATGAACTCTTTTATTTAGTTAAAATATATCTAGCACACGTCTTTGCGTCTTAGCGTCTATCGCCATCTTTTCTTACCTCTCTCCTACCACCTCTCTCTCCCTCACTCCCGATACATTCATCCCTTTCGCTCACTCTTACATTCCGTATCCTACATATATATATAAACATGGTCGACTTATCATAAGATCTACAAACAACGACTTCAGCAGCAGACGCCGAATAAACATGGTATCTTGATTTGTACTATGCTTGAACGCAGCTACATGGACTGAACTGACTGTTTGAGATAGCTTATCTCCAGTGTTGAATACTAAGGGTAAATGTATCCCATTGAATGTAAGTGTGCTTGCTAAATAATATTTGAGAGACTTCAATGATGGACAGTATGTGTGAAGATTAAATTAGTTGACCAAACTGTGTGACTTTTACTTCTATCAACATAATGCGAAAACATTCCTATATTAGTCTCATGCTATTTCCTACCCCTGGATTGGCTGGTGTGTACGGTAAAATTCTACCTTTAAATTATATGTCCGGTTTTTTACGATTTGTCATTTGCTCAAAAGTCATTATTTTCGTTTTGAATATATTTGTTTTCAAATTATTCGCATAATTTCCCATCTATTCTACTAATACTTGGAGACAGTGGTTTATCTCTATCTCAAGTGCCGTCGCATCATTTTTGCCACTAAAAAAGACTGTGATTCTTCTTCTTCTTCGTGTCGATGATTCCTTCACTAAATTTACTTCGATTTTCGACTGTGCTATGGTCAGCAAACAAGACCATAGGGTGATATGTTTCTCTGGGCATATCATTAATGTATATAGTACATAATAAAGATCCCAAAATATAACCTTGGGGTAAACCATAGTTATTGGGTCTCTGACTCGATACATACGTACGCTCGGTTTTTGAAGCAAAACATACTTTATCTATCCTCGTAACTTGTCTTTTGTATGACAAGAACGATTCTAAAATTTTCAGAGCATTGCCCCTTACTCCATATCTTTCCAACTTCTTTAACAATATAGGTCGTTCAACAAAATCAAATGCCTTGCTCATGTCGATGAATAAAGCAGGAATAAACCGGACTTTTATTATCATTACCAGTAATCATTAAAAAAAATTGCCGATTTCTCAGTTTTTCAGAAGGCCCACCCAAAAATAAAATAAAATCGCGGTCGGCGCTCGGTCCTACCGCACGCGGGCCGGCCCGCATAAGAGGTAAAATGTCCTGAAGTTCTTTAAAATTGTATTGACTATATTATTTATTTTATATTTAATTTAATTTAACCGTCAATTTATAAGTCATAACGTAATGCGGATGTATCTCATTATGCCTATTGTACCACGTTAATACACGTGGTAAAATAGTCAATAGTCCCATAATAAAAATATTTTTATTTTATTAAATTAAGGTAAAACGCTAAAGTCTTAAACATCAAATTTGCGTATCTGTATATTGTATTTGTTCATCGAGTAGCGCTAATCCAATAAACTCATACCCATTAAATAATCCTTAATGTTCAGGCAGAAGGTAAATGTGTGTTTTATCTGTAAATAAAACAAAATGTGTATTATTCAAATCGAACGTCCGAAAGAATGCTAGTGTTGAGGTTGTATCTTGTGGTAACAAAGTCGAAGTGGTTGACCATGTTAAATTCTTAGGTGTTCACATTGACGCATTGTTGAACTGGAAGGTTGAAACATCGTCTGTTGCAAAGTCTGTTAGCTCGGCATGCTATGCAATTAGAAGCCTGAGGGAAGAACTAACTTTGGCCCAACTTAGGATGGTGTACTTTGCTTTGGTTGAATCTAGGCTCAGATATAGCATTCAATTTTGGGGCAACAGTTACAGATACAACGTCCGCTCGGCATTTGTCATTCAAAAGAGAGCCATAAGGACAATGCTCCGCTTAAAACAGACGGAATCGTGCAGGGACCACTTTACTAGACTTCAAATTTTGACAGTGCCATGCCTCTATATCCTGGTGTTGCTATCCAATTTTGTCAAGAATCTGCACAAATTTGAAACCAATGAGCAAAGATTAGCTAGAGACAACACCCGACGTAAAGAGTTACCTACCATGATCCAACCGAAATTGAACGTGGTTCATCACAGTCCCAGATACCAATCAGTCTTCCTATATAATAAGTTACCCTTAGAATTTAAAAGTATACATAGCACTAACTTGTTTAAAAACAAGCTCAAAACATATTTATTGAGAAAGGGTTATTACAGTGTCGATGAGTTCCTGGATGACAAATGACAACTATAGTGACAATCAATTGAATATGGATTATTATTATTGTCTTAATTAAATTTTAAATTGCTATTGTGTGACATAAATATACTTTTTATAATATTACATTTGACATTGTAATTTTTCTTTTTTTGATTGACTGAATTGATTTAGCATGGATTATTATTTCGTATTTGTTACACAAACATTGATTTTATTATTTTTATTGTTTTATTATTCTTTTTGATTTTATTATTTTTACAGTTTCTTTATCCCTGACATTAAATTATTTTTTATTCTTTCGTTGACTGAATTGTAAACGTAATTTGCAGTATTATTGGTTTTTGTATATGTGACCTATTTATTGATATTTTATAATTAGCAATGTTATTTTTTTATTTTTTTGTTGACTGTATTTGACATTTTATTTTTAATTGACTATATTTAATTTAATATGAAATGTGGATAATCATTATTTTCAAATTTGTTTTTGTATGTGTGAAATATTATTGGTCTATTTATAATTATTATTGAATTACTATCCTTGAAATTCTATTAAATTATTCATAAATTATATAAATTCTTATTTTTATTGAAAATTATTGTTATTTAAAGTTTTTTTTTTTTTAATTTAATTGTAATAAACTGTAATGTGTTAGTGGTCTTTACTTACCACTAATTTCGACACAATGTATTTTGTTACGAAATAAATGACTTATGACTTATGACTTATGACTTATGACTTAAGGCAGAGGGCAAATTCATTCGTTTTCAAGGTGTGTCAGGCAACAGCTATCACCGACTGTACATAGCTAAAACGCAGATAAGCTACAATCCTAATTTAAAAAGTTACTTAGGGTTATTAAGATTATTTAATTATTTTTTATTAACATTTTGCCAATTGCAGTTATAAAAATCTTCTACTCTATTATGAGATTAAAATATTTTTTCTCAAACATGTTTGGCAATTTGATCATTATTTTGAACTTCTTCGAGCTAAATCGAAATTGCTGTACTGGCCATATCTGTAATAATCCATATCCATATCTGTCGTGGTAGCGGGCAAATAAATTACATAGTAAACTCATATCTGTCGTGTAATTAAAAAATCTAACGATTTTGTACTCCGAAACATGGCAACCAAGGAACAGGTAACTAATCAAAGGTTTTATTTAAAATTCTCATTGGCTTGCAAATAAAAAGCTCTTTATTGAAAAAAAAAACAAATGAACACTTTAACGCGGGCGAAATTATTTTTGTTCGTTGTTCGTCATTGATTTTGAACATTAATTCTATTTGACAAAATAAGTTCTAGGTACTACTTAGTTCTGCGCATTATTTGAGAAAAGTAATATACAAGCCTTGGCCACAACTAGGCATTGATGGACTATTAATGCCCCTTTTGCTGGCCGCCGTAGTAATGTACTATTTATTACATTCATTTTATATTCAACAGGTTTAATGAAATTGACAGTGATAAAAGGATGATGTACGGTTAGCAACAGCACATTGTAACTTGGCCTAGTTAGAATACTGCAAATTTTGTTAATTTATAAAATGTAGTATCGGCAATTACGCAAGAACGTCAGTTTTCGGTTTGTATCGAGCTCGCGCAACATTCAACATTTTAAAACATTTTTCTATTATTTTATTATTACTTTATTTTAGTGCAATTTAGTATTAAATACCTTTTTTAACATTAACATTTATTTTATTAAACATTTAACATTAAGTGTAAAGGCTCCTGCCCTTACATTTTGGTCCTTCGAGCCGTTAAAGACGCTGTTACATTTTCGACAAACTCAATTTTAGGTATCTAGTCGCACACAGCAACATTACGCATACGCACACATTGAAACTTGTGAGCGCTCGATTTTATACATCACTGAAATAATATTGGTCCTTGATATATTTTTTTAATTTTATTGAAGTTGATTCAGGAAGGTTAGTTGGCACTTTGAAAATGCATTTGGTAACTGTTGCAAACCGTCGTCGTAAAAAGTAAGTTATTATTTTCAACTCGACTCGACTTCGACTTCAAAAAAAGGAGGTGCTCAATCTATTCGACCCGTATGTATCCGCGATTTTCTTAAAAACTACTTATCCGATACTGATCGAATTTTCGTCTATAAATGTATGTGTTTTCAGTGAAGGTTTAATTGTATAATATATTAGGATCTGATAAAGATCTTCAGAGATAGACAATGGAACTCTTCAATAACAAACAGCAAATCACCTGCGATTACTGTGATCGTATGTTTATGTTTTGTTTTTACCATGACATAATATAACATCACGCTTGTACGGTTTTAGGGAGTAAACAGACGTATTTAGATTACCCAATATAGGGTACCTACAAAAACTAAAAATAGAAAATAATAACTTTCCTGTGTCGAAAAACGAAAAACAATAGGTACCGACACTGACTTCCGAAAAGAAAATTAGTTTTCATTTTGTTGTAAGTAGGTATTTAAAAAAACGCTACGTGAAATAAGTAGATACCTAAAACTAAATAATTTCCGGTCACAAGGATTAAAAAATGTCTTGAACATTTAGCGTTACATGGAAAATGTTTTATGTTTGCATTATTCTAAAATTTTTGGAGCAGTATATAATGAGCAGCAGCTAATGACATACTACCCAAAAACCATGAAAATGACAGCCATGATGAAAAGATGTCAAATGTTTGTCGGCGCCATCTTGTATTTTGGTTTTGACCCCCTATTCGATATAAGCGACCCCAAAATCCATGAAAATGACACCCATGTCGAAAAGCGGCCAAATTTTGGTCGGCGCCTACTTGTGTTTTGGTTTTGACACCATATTCAATAGAAGCGACCCCAAAAACCATGACAATGACACCCATGACGAAAAGATGTCAAATTTTTGTCGGCGCCATCTTGTGTTTTGGTTTTGACCCCATATTCGATAGAAGCAAAAGAGTAAAAACAATTTCAACATTCAACATGATGGTACAGTAACTGAACAAGTCAGCTGCGTAAAATTTTTAGGGCTATGGATAGATAATGATATGACATGGCAAACACACATTGACACAGTATGCAGTAAACTGAACCAGTACTTATATGCTCGTTACAAATTGTCTAAAGTTGTCGATCAATCAGCTCTATTAACTGCCTATCATGCCTACGTATCATCAACCCAAAAATACGCTATTATATTCTGGGGCAACGTCACAAATAAAGAATCAGTTTTTAAAGCGCAAAAAAGATGCGTTCGCGCAATTGTTGGTATCTTTGTTCCTGAATCATGCGAACCATATTTTAAAAAGTTTAATATTTTGACCTTTCCATCAACTTGCATCTATGAAGTTGCGGTATTTGTTAAAATAAATAAAAATCTATTCAGTGAATTAAAATCAAAAAGATATATACATAAAATATACAACTGCTCTGCTGAGCAAAAGTCTTTTCGGGATGGCATCTAAAATTTACAATAGGATACCTGTGGACATTTTAAACACTAAGGAACTGCCACTATTCAAATATAAATTACGTAATTTTTTAATTGACAAAGCTTACTACGCGATCCAAGGTTTTCTTAATAATTAGTATCTACTACAATCTGTCACCATGCATCTAATTCTTGTTTTCTAAGATTTGCTTTATATGTGATTCCTATGGTTATTTTGCATGTTGACTTAATTATTATTACTTTAATTATTGTATGCCTACTAGGCAGGACATAATGGAACTGTAATTTACCTAACATCTGTCTACTCTGTATAACCTATGCCCACAATAAAAAGATTTGATTTGATTTGATTTCATTTAAAAGCGACCCCAAAAACCATAAAAATTACACCCATGGCAAAAGCAGCCAAATTTTCGTCGGCGATATCTTGTATTTTGGTTATGACCCCATATTCATTAATTGAACCCTAAAAATCATGAAAATGACACCCATGACGAAAAGGTGACATTTTTTAACCGTCGTAATTTGTCTAATTTTTGTCGGCGTCATCTTGGGTTTTCGTTTTGGCCCCGTATTCGTCATACACATACATATAAACCGGTTAAAATCATAAATCTCATCCCACCCATCCACTTCTAAACTTCACCCCCGACAGCCTAACCTTACCTATCCAAATCCTAACCTCACTAAGAGCTGCTTGAACCCACCCGTCCATTTCTCAACCTTGTCAACAACTGCTTAACACCAACTTTCCAAATCCGGATCTTACCCAACATAATTTCTAAATCACATTCTAATAATAATAGAAAACACAAACATACTTTAATATCGGTTCGATAAAATATCAACTCCTTTCGATCACGACAAACGACGACGACGATCACACGCATGCACACTACAATCTTCTCTATTACTTTTATCGTATTTATTTTCTGCGAGAAAGCGATACGCACGTCCTTCCACAAGCGTTTCTGAGCGTGGAATGATGAGCCTCGAGTGCAAAATGTATGAAGAAGTCGGCAACTGTTTTTATTTTAGCTAATAATAAAAAAATATAATGATTTAGGTAAAAAATAATTAGCTGAACCTGTAAAGGACTATATATACCGCAATTTCTTAAAATTTTAATTTTGAAGATAAAATATGCTGTAAATTTACCTAAACTGGAACCTATTCAGACCCTACTTTTTAGGGTTCCGTACCCAAAGGGTAAAAACGGAACCCTATTACTGAGACTCCGCGGTCCGTCTGTCTGTCTGTCTGTCTGTCTGTCTGTCTGTCTGTCTGTCTGTCTGTCACCAGGCTGTATCTCATGAACCGTGATAGCTAGACAGTTGAAATTTTCACAGGTGATGTATATCTGTTGCCGCTACAACAACAAATACTAAAAACAAAATAAAATAAATATTTAAGGGGGGCTTCCATACAACAAACGTCATTATTTTGCCGTTTTTTACGAAAATGGTACGGAACCCTTCGTGCGCGAGTCCGACTCGCACTTGGCCGGTTTTTTGATTTTTTTGCCATTATGTGTGGTATTTATTATGTGGTGGGCAAAACGTATTTGTGCGAAAATTTTGTATGATGTTATACAATTTTTCTGATGCCAATCTGGAGCCGTATATCATCATCATCATGTCAGCCGAAAGACGTCCACTGCTGGACATAGGCCTCCCCCAAGCGTTGATTTTCCGGCGCATTGACCGGTCCCGTGCGTCTCGCAACCAGCGGATCCTCGCAACTTTCACCAGGTCATCGGTCCACCTGGTGGGAGACCTTCCAACGCAACGTCTTCCAGTTCGCGGTCGCCACTCCAGAACCTTTCTGCCCCATCGGCCATCCGTTCTGCGAGCAATGTGCGCTGCCCACTGCCACTTAAGTTTGGCAATTCTTCGAGCTATGTCGGTAACATTGGTTCTCTTACGGATCTCTACATTTCTGATTCGATCACGCAAGGAAACGCCGAGCATAGCCCTCTCCATTGCCCTTTGAGTGACTGTAAGCTTTCTGATGAGGCCCATTGTAAGCGACCACGTCTCAGAGCCATATGTCATCACTGGCAACACACACTGGTCATAGACTTTTGTCTTGAGACACTGTGGTAAGTTGGACGAGAAGACACCGCGCAACTTCCCGAACGCTGCCCAGCCGACTCGGGTTCGACGGTTGATCTCTCTCTCGAAGTTGGCCCTACCCAACTGGATCCTTTGTCCCAGGTAGACATAGTCGTCCACAACTTCGAGTGTAGAGTCTCCAACCTTGATAGGAGTGGGTGTAACATGGGCATTCAACATCACCTTGGTTTTGTCCATGTTCATTTTCAGACCTACTCTTTCGGAAGCTCTACTGAAGTCATCGAGCATTGTATTGAGGCTCTCCATGGTCTCAGCCATGACCACTATGTCGCAGGCAAACCGAAGGTGAGTGATGTACTCGCCATTAACATTGATGCCTAGGCCCCTCCAGTCCACAACCTTGACTACATCCTCCAGCGCGGCAGTGAACAGTTTCGGAGAAATGACATCTCCCTGTCTCACGCCACGCTGGAGAAATATTGGTTTCGAGGTCTGATCCTGAAGACGGACTGACATGGTGGCGTTTCTGTACAAACACTGCAACACCTCAATGTACCGGTAGTCGATCTGGCACGGTTGGAGAGACTGCAGTACAGCCCAAGTCTCGATCGAATCGAAGGCTTTCTCGTAGTCCACAAACGCTAAACAGAGACGCAGGTTATACTCTTCGGTCTTCTGTATAACCTGCTGCAGCGTATGTATGTGGTCTACGGTGCTAAAGCCTTTTCGGGATCCGGCTTGTTCGGGAGGCTGGAAATCGTCAAACCTGCGCGCGAGACGATTCGTGATGACTCTTGAAAACAACTTGCAGACATGGCTTAGAAGTGAGATGGGCCTATAGTTCTTCAGCCGGGCATTGTCACCCTTTTTTTAAGAAGAGGACCACCACACCCCTGCACCATGTCTGTGGCGTTTTGCCCTCGATTATGACGGAATCAAACAGCTTCTGAAGGGCCTTAAGGACTGGTTTTCCACCCGCCTCCAGGAGTTCAGCCGTGATTCCGTCGTCACCCGGCATCTTGTTGTTTTTAAGCTGTTTCAGAGCCATCCTAATCTCGTACAGGCTGACGTCCGGGATATCTTCGGTATAGTGTCGGGTCAATCTAGCTCTTGGGTCGTTTGCTAGATTCGCAACGGGTTTACTGGTTGACGTGTACAACTGCCCATAGAAACTCTCGATCTCCCTCAGAAGCTCCGGTTTGGCGAATACAATCCTGCCATCATCGGTCTTCAGTTTTGTGAGCTGGCTCTGCCCAATAGACAGATCTCTTGCAAAGACCTTGGAACCCTTATTCCGCTCGATAGCATCTTTAATGCTTTCGGTATTAAAGCGGCGGAGGTTGGTTTTCAAGGACTTTGAGATCCGTCTATTTAGCTGCCGGTATTTCACAGCATCGTCTAAAGACTGCAGGATCAACTCACGCCTCTCCTTCATTAGCTTGAGAGTAGGATCAGATAGCTTTTTATTTCTATATGTACGGCGGGTCTTGAAAAACTTAGACCTGACCGTATGGTGTGACCGTGTGGTGAGTGACCGGTGATGGGGGGTACTCCCCAGAGAGGGGTCCGGTGACGGACAGCCGCGGCGGGTTCGTGGTGAGTTCTAACGCGTACCCGAGTTCCCGCCATAAGCGGCACAGGAGGACACCGTGGAGTTAGAGTCCCACATAACTGCCTTATCTCCCCCGTGGTAGCGCAGTATGCATGAGCATTTCTCCACGCTAAAAAAAAAAAAAGCGGACGAACATCAAGGCGTTTGAGAGAACAGTACGGAACATGGACATTGCATATTTAAAAGAAAAGTGGCAACTTTTTTTTCGGCGGTAGGTGTAAAAAAGATAAGACGTGAATTTTTTAACAGCTTTTTTTATAATTCATTTAATAATATAGTATAGTATTTTTTTATAATTTTGCCCTTAAAAATAAGGAAAGGGTCTAGTTAAGAAGCGGTACTTATGTTAGTAAACCAGTACATGTAAACTAAGTACTCAAAATTGTACCACCTGCCAGCTATCACCGGTACTGCATAAATCTCTTGACCAACACAAATACCTACTCAAGAAATGTCTCAACTGGATGATATCCAATCGGCCCAGAGAAGCTTGGAGGAGTGCTTCCATAGGAAGATGGGTGAGCTGGAGGCACAAATACAGTGTGCAGGACCCGCCAAAGACACTGTTGCTAAGGTCAGAGAGGAGTTCCGAACGTTCCGGGAGCTTGTGTACGGCATGCTGGGTCTTCTCCGGAAGCAGATCTCCGAGTGCTCCAGAGTGGTCGACGGACTGGAGACACGCTCACGTCGGAAGGCTCTCATCTTTACGGGGTGTGCTGAGGCGGACAACGAGGATTGCAGGGCTCTTGTGTTGGACACAATAAAAAAACAAGCTGGCCCTGCCCAACATCACTGCATCTTCCTTCAAGGTTTGCCATAGATTGGGGGCAGCAGGCAAGGGACCTACACGCAGCCGGCCAATACTGGTAAGATTCTCGAGCACAGACCATAAAACTGCTGTCTGGAAGGCAAAGTCAGGTTTGAAGGGTTCCTCGATTACGATCAAAGAGTTCCTAACCAGGGCTAGGCAGGCTGTATTTGTCAAAGCGCGTGTACACTTCGGGATGTCGGCGTGCTGGACTCAGGACGGGGTTATAGTCATCAGAACCTCGAACGGTACACGGCAGAAAGTTACATCTTTGGATGAACTTAATCCACTGTTGGCAAAGTACCCTAAGAAGGCTGTGGAATCGTCTGAAGCAATAGGAAGTAATGGTGGAGTGCGTAAAAACTAAGTGTCTTGTGTTGTTATGTGCTTGAGCGTCATAGTTCTCACTGTTAGTTTCGCAAATTTTGCCGTATCAATACGTCAGCCTATTTGCTTTGTGGACACATACTCGTATAAGATAAATACTACATTTTGTTCGTTTATGTTCATTGTTTGTGCTTGTAATTTAATTGTTGTGTTTCGTCACCTTTCTTTGTAAATAATACTAACTGTTACCTGTCAGTAATGTAATGTCTATGTGGTGTCTGTCATTATGCCAAATTAGAATATCCGTATACCCTGCATTTAATTATTTATTGTTATATGTACCCTACAATTTGTAAATGTTAGTGTTAAATTGACGTCCAATATCACTCTGTTCCACGTTTTTGTTTTGTGTAGTGAATTGCGTTCGGTTTTTGCTCATGTGCTTTGTTGTTGTATTGTTTACATGCATTCTTACCTTGCTTTTATTGTTATCGTGTTTGTATTAACTTTTATTTTGTTACTTTAATCATTTTGTACTGGTTCTGCTGGTGGGTGTTGCAAAGATAGTGGTGTTGCACAGTAAGGCAATTTTTTTGCCATAGTTTAATTTTATACCTAGTTATTTATTTTATATTATTTTTAATCGTATTTTATGTTACCTGCTGATGACTCTTTTCACTCTGCCGTTGAATCGCTTAACTCTTCCGCTACTGCAAGTTTTGACTCATTGACCGATACCCTTGGTGACTTTGTGCGTCAGAGCTTTAAGCAACCGAAACGTAACTCATTTAACGTATGTCACATAAATGCTCAGAGTGTGGCAAGTCATTATACCGATCTCTTCGACACCTTTTCTGACGCCAATGTCCACGCCGTTCTGATTTCTGAGAGTTGGCTTAAGCCTCATCTTCTTTCTACGACCTATCCTCTTCCCGGTTTCATTCTAATCCGTAATGATAGGATTGGTAAGGGAGGAGGAGGTGTTGCTATTTATCTTCGTAGCGATTTTCCCTACAAAATTGTTGCATCATCTCCTTCACTATACAGTGCTTCTGTTGAGTACCTCTTTTTGGAGATCTACATCAAAGGGGTCAAAACCCTGCTTGGTGTTGTGTACTGTCCACCCGCCGTTGACTATTTCCTCAACCTAGAATTGGCACTAGAGTCTGTAGGATCAGAGTACGCACATTGCGTCATCATGGGCGATTTCAATACAGACCTTTCCCATCCAACTCCTCGTTCCCGTAAACTTCTCCGCATCATTGAGTCCGTTAGTCTTCACGTTCTTCCTTTGCAACCCACACATTTCAATATCACAGGGGATGACACGTGGCTCGACCTAATCCTAACTTCCACTCCCTCCCTTGTTCCCTGTCATGGGCAGTGTCCAGCGCCTGGCTTTTCCCACCATGACCTCATTTTCCTCTCATATGTCCTAAAACCACCTAAACCTCTTCCTAAAATTCTGCACATTCGTTGTTTTACGCGTCTGGATGTCGAGAAGCTCTGTCAGGATGCGGCGGAACTCGATTGGAGTCATCTTGCTGCGGCAACAGCTATAGACGAAAAATTGCGTATATTTAATCAGACGGTCCTTGCTCTCTACGACAAACACGCTCCGGTCAAGAGGGTTAAACTCAGGCGTCCACCTGCTCCTTGGATGACGGCAGGGGTTCGTATGGCGATGAGACGCAGGGACCGAGCCTTTCGGAAATTTAAAAAAGATCGCAGTGAGGAAAATAGGAACATTTTCAAAGCTGCTAGAAATCGATGTAATCAGGTGATACGGAACGCCAAACGCCGCCATATTCTAGAAAACATTTCTTCTTCTTCTCCTGCTGATATTTGGAAATTTCTGGGAACTCTCGGTATCGGTAGGCCTCGTCATGTGAATTTCCCCAAGACGATTGGCCTGGATGAAATCAACCGTCACTTTACAACCACATGCTATTTGGATTCCCAAATGATTTCTCAGACGGTCGATTCCATTGCTAGCCTACCCGGTCCTATCACAGAACCATTCCGATTTTCTCCAGCTACCGAGGATGAAATTAAAAAGATGATCCTTTCTATAAAATCCAAGGCTGTGGGCCATGATGATATTAATCGTCAAATGGTCACCTTGATCCTTGAATTTCTTCTTCCTCCGATTACCCATATAATAAACTTTTCCTTAGATTCCGGTCAGTTCCCATCCTTGTGGCGAAAGGCCTACGTCCGTCCACTTCCTAAAATTTCAAATCCCTCCCTACCTAATCATTTCCGACCTATTTCCATACTCCCTTTCCTGTCAAAAGTGCTCGAGGCCTGTGTCCACAAGCAGTTTTCGGGGTTCGTTCACCGTAACAACCTTGTCAGCTCATTTCAGTCTGGGTTCAGGCCTGGGCACAGTACTGCATCCGCTCTCCTCAAAGTGACTGGTGACATCAGAGAGGCAATGGAGGATACCAAGGTTACCGTTTTGGTACTAATTGATTTCTCCAATGCCTTTAACGCCGTCAGTCACGATATTCTTCTATCTATTCTTTCTCATCTAATGGTTCTTCCGAGGCACTGGAATGGTTCTCTTCTTATCTTCGGGGACGTCAGCAGTCGGTCCTCGTCGACGAGAATTCGTCGAGTTGGCGTGATCTAGGTGCTGGTGTTCCACAAGGCGGTATTCTTTCTCCATTGTTATTCTCTATCTTCATTAATTTTATTACCTTCTGTCTTCGGTGTTCGTATCATCTTTATGCCGATGATCTTCAACTGTATGCAGCTGCGCGGGTGGAAAGTTTATCAGACGCTATAGAAGATATAAACCGAGACTTGCATGCCATTAAAATCTGGTCTGATAAATTTGGGGTGGCTGTAAACCCCTCGAAGTGTCAGGCCATTGTAATAGGAAGCTCGCGCATGGTGGGTAGAGTGGCGGTTAGCTCTCTTCCTTCTCTTATTTTCGATGGTACCGTTATTCCCATTAGCCCTAGCGTAAAAGATCTCGGTTTGCATCTTGATTCGACGCTTGGCTGGCATTGTCAGGTTACTAGTGTCAGTCAAAGAGTCAACGGCACTTTGCGATACCTGTATCGTCTGAGGAACTTTTTGCCCGCTAAGACGAAGACTATGCTTGTGCAGACCTTAATTTTTCCCATAATCGACTATGGTGACGTGTGCTACTTCGACTTGAGTGCGGTGCTGCTGGATAAGCTTGATAGGCTCCTCAATAACTGCATTCGGTTCATATTCAATTTGAGGAAATATGACCATGTGTCGAGCTACAGGTCTGAGCTCAAATGGATGCCCATTCGCCAGAGAAGGTGTTTTCGCGCTCTAACTACAATTTTCTCCCTACTCAACTCTCCCACTCCACCTTCTTACCTTATGTCTCACTTTCAATATTTAAGTTCTTCTCACGCTAGGAACCTGCGTTCTTCCAACAATCTGCTCTTACTCTGTCCTTCTCATACTACTGATTTTGTTCATTCTTCCTTTCATATTCAGTCTATTCTTCTTTGGAACGCGCTTCCTCTCGAAATCAGGGCGGCCACCAGTCGGTATGCTTTCAAGCGGAAATTGCAGTATTATTATCAGCGGGGGGTAGGGTCATCTCGTTAACTAATCTTCATTTCTTTATTAAATATATATATTTATTTAGATATGTATCATATAAAATATGTATGTATGTGTATTTTAAACAATAATTATATATTTTGTTTTAAAATTTGTTGTTGCAACGATTTAAGCAATGCACCTGCCATGTTTACTCTTCACCACCCTTGGTTGACTGGTAGAGAATGCCTAAGGCATTAAGTCCGCCATTGTACCTTTGTGCATGAAGTTTAAATAAATAAATAAATAAACTTGAAGACAAATTGAGGACAATAACGCAACGTTGGGAAAAAGTAGATAGCACTTATTGGAAACTCGATAACATGTAGGTCAACACGCAAGCATTTAAAAGTGATTACAACAGATTAAAAAGGCTGTATAAATTCAGCAAGGAATAAATAAACAAGAGGATTTGGGATAGCAAACATCAGAAAAAATCCACGCCCAAAATTGAACTTCCGATTTTCAGTGGTAGCTATGCCCAGTGGACAACATTCAAGGACTTATTCTTAGAAATTGTGCATCGTAACACTTTCATCTGAAATGCTCAAAAATGCAACATCTGAAAGCGAAATTGAAGGGAGAGCCCGAGCGATTAATACAGCACATGAACATCAGTGCTGATAACTACAAAGCTTGTTGGCAGATTCTTCAACAGAGGTATGATAATAAGAGGCTATTATTTACCTACCAGGCAAACATTTTACTGAGTCTACCCAACATACAAACCCCAACGGCATCTCTACTGAAAAGAATGCATGACACAACCATTGAGTGCCTTCAGGCTATTAAGAATCTGCAGTACGACACTTCTAGTTGGGAACCTGTTGTGTGGAGCATAGGCTGAATATCATTGTTGTCTATGCCCTTTTAGTTGTCTATGATAGAACGGCCATCTTTAATAAACCAGTGTGTCTAATACCGGCGTTTGATTATCACGTATATTTTACCTAACCCCGCATCCAAACCTAACAGTGGCGACGAGGATGAACGCGACGTTTGGAATACTGGCATCGTTTGACCATAATGTCCACGACTGGCGGACATATAAAGGGCGGATATCCCAATGGTTCCTGGCGAACGACATCGACGCAAAAACCGACGCATCGGGTGTAAAAAGACGCGCCATCTTGTTGAGCGCATTCAATGACGCCACCTACAAACTGGCCGCAGATTTGGCCTTACCAAAAGATGTCCAAGACGTGCCGTACGAAGCGATATTACGGCTACTAGATAGCCATTTCATACCCAAACATTGTGGATTAGGTGAGCGATACGGATTCTATGCGGCGTCACAGCAGCCCGGTGAAACACACACTCAATGGGCGGCAAGACTACGGGGCCTCACAGTGCATTGTGGGTTCAGTAACGTAGAAGAAGCTCTTCGCGACAAGTTCGTGATGGGCATGCTGCCTGGTCCAGAACGGGAGAAGCTGTTCGCGTGGGACGTGGAGACTTTGACGTTGGTGAAGGCGGTGGAGTTAGCAGAAGGCGTGCGTTGTGCGCGCGCAGGCGCTGCTGCCGTCCTCACAACTACGGGCTCTTTCTCCACTTCGCAACAAGCGGAGCTTTTCAAGATGGACAAGGGACGAGTTTCAAACAAAATTGCGTCCGACACCGACGCGATTAAGTGTAATGTGTGCGGTGGTAAAAATCACAACCCATCTCAATGCCGGTTCAAAAACTATAAGTGCAAAAAAACTTTTTATAAAAAATACAACCGACTTCCAAATAAAAACACTACAAAGTGAAAAATAAATTCAATTTCGGAAGTCGGTGTTCCTGTTTTCGTTTCTTCGTTTTTTGACACCGACTTCCGAAATTGAATTTATTTTTCACTTTGTAGTGTTTTTATTTGGAAGTCGGTTGTATTTTTATAAAAAGTTTTTTTTATTTTTCACTTTTTAGTTGTGGTACATAATGGACCAGTTCTATAGGTTAGGTACCTATAATGTCCAAAGTGAAGGCAGAATTGATTATCCCAATAGCATGAAACTTAAACAAAACCGGTCGATTGAGAGTATACCAGGGTTAACTGTTCACACCTGCGTACCCTCTTTAGAGCGTACTAGTGTGATGTTATGTTATGAAATGGTAAAAACAATAAACAGACATGCGATTGCAGCTATTCCGAGTGATTTGCAGTCATTTATTGAAGAGTTCCGAAGTATATCTCCAAAGTTCTTCATCAAATCTTGATGAAATTTAAATGGGACCACATGACAAGCATCAGCTTTCAAATAAAAAAAGAATCATCGAAATCTGTCCACCCAGTAAAAAGTTCTGAGGTAACAAACATAAAAAAAACAGTCGAATTGATAACCTCCTCTTTTTTGGAAAGTCGGTTAAAAATGTAATATGAAAGGTCATTTACGAAAAATGTGCAGAGATGTAAATTTTGTGACAGCTCAAGAGGCCGGTGAGGTGAGCGAGGGTGACGATGGTAAGTCCTCATTATTTAATATTAGCTCAGCCCGTGGAGAACCAATGACAGTAGTGACTTTAATCAATGGTATTAAGTTTCAATTCCAATTAGACAGCGGATCAGCAGTTTCAGTAATATCTGTTAAAACATTTAAACAAAGCTTTAACAAGGTACCGTTACTAGCTGCGGAACAAACGTTTCATAGTTATACGGGTGACGTCATGAAATGTGTAGGCTACATACAATTACCTATTACATACCTGCAGCACACACATATGCTAAACGTATACGTCATTCATAACAGAGGGCCGCCGCTTTTGGGAAGAGACTTCATTTCGAAATTTAACCTCAAACTTGCTAGTTGTAATTTTCTTAATAATCAAAACAGTAAAGTTAAACAATTACAAACTTGTTTTCCGGAATTTTTTTCAGACAAATTAGGAAAATTCACAAAGTATAGTGTTAAGTTAGAATTAAAAAAGGATTCTAAACCTATATCTTTTAAGGCACGGCCAATAGCATTCGCTCTACGGGACAAAATGGACAAAGAATTACAGCGCTTGGTGGGTCTAGGAATCTTGAAACCGGTACAGCATTCAGAGTATGCATCACCAGTGGTGCCAGTGCTAAAACGTGATGGCTCACTTAGACTATGCGCTGACTACTCAGTCACAATTAATAAACAATTAGTTATAGAACAATATCCATTACCGACTGTACACGAGTTGTTTTCAAAGTTACATGGTGGGCAGCAGTTCTCCAAGATTGATCTGTCCATGGCATATAACCAATTTTTATTAGACGAAGAGTCACAAAAAATAAAATGTATAAATACTCACCGAGGCTTATTTAAATATACTAGGCTAGTTTTTGGACTTGCTAGTGCACCATATTTCAAAGAGCAATGGAACAGATACTAGCGGGATTAGATGGGGTTATATGTCTATTGGATGATGTTTTAGTGACAAAAAAAACTCCAGAATTGCATATGGAGAAGCTTTGTGCAGTGCTACAAAGGCTCCAAGATGCAGGGTTAACCTTGCAAAAAGACAAATGTGAATTCTTTAAAAATGAAATCAATTATTTAGGATATGTAATTAATAAGGATGGATTAAAAAAGGATCCATCAAAGGTCAAAGCAGTAATGGATGCACCAGTTCCCACTGACATACACATGTTACAGTCATTCCTAGGCCTTGTCAACTATTATAGAAACTTTGTACCTAAGGCTTCCAGTATCTTGAGCCCCTTATATGATTTGTTAAGAAAAGGTATTAAATGGGAATGGACTACAGAACTTAATAAGGCTTTCCAGGAAATAAAAAAAAGATTAACATCAGAACAAGTATTAACACATTTCGATTCCAATGCAAAAATAATTTTAACAGTTGATGCCTCTCCATATGGACTAGGTGCCGTGTTGTCACAAATTGGGCATGATAGAGTGGAACGACCAATATCATTCGCATCCCGCACGCTCAACTCAGCGGAGAAGCGGTCCTCACAAATTCAAAAAGAGGCAACTGCCATCATATTTGGGGTACGGCGGTTTCATCAGTACCTTTATGGGAAATCAGACCCCTTTGTATTACGCATATGGGAAATCAGACCCCTTTGTATTACGCACAGATCACAAGCCACTTATATCAATATTTGGGCCTTATAAGGGCATAACGGAGGTGTCTGCTAATAGACTACAGAGGTACGCCATGTTTTTATCTGCATACAACTACACAATTGAATATGTTCGAAGTGCAGATAATAACGCCGACTTCTTATCACGGGCAACTTTAGGCTACGACCAACCGCGGCTGAACGCGGAGGGAGAGGGCGACGCACACGAGGCCGCCGCTGCATCAGTTATTGACCGCGCGTCTTATGTTCACTTTGTAGTTGAAGGTAGCTTGCCAAAAACTAAAGATGAGTTGCGCGATGCGACAGATAAGGATACTGTTTTAAAAAATGTTATCAATTTAGTCCAAAATGGTTGGCCAAGGAAAGTAGATAATTCATGGATTAAACCTTATTACTTATGTAAAACCGAATTATCCTACGAGAATGGATGTTTAATGAGAGGACATAAGGTTGTGCTGCCGGAAATACTACGTAGTAAAATTTTGAAAGAGTTGCACAACTCACATTTAGGGATAGTTAAAACTAAGGCTGAAGTCAGATCACGCTTTTGGTACCCGGGTATTGATGAGGCTGTGGAGCTGATGATCAAATCGTGCAACATTTGTAAACAGCTGCGACCGTCACCCCCCCGAGCGCCTCTTGCTCCATGGCAATACCCACCAACGCCGTTCCATCGACTGCACATAGACTTTCTCGGCCCTATAAGTAATCTAGTATTTTTTGTAGTTGTAGATGCGCACTCAAAGTGGGTAGAAGTCTATGACGTCACTCATTCAACGTCAACCGCGACAGTTATCGAAAAACTATACGATTTTATGTCCAAGTTTGGGTTACCACATACGATTGTTAGTGATAATGGTCAAGCATTTACATCATTCGAATTTAAAAATTTCTGCTCATTAAACGGTATAGATCATTTAACATCACCAGCGTACAATCCAGCTAGTAACGGTCAAGCGGAAAGCTTTGTTAAGATAGTTAAAAAGGGAATAAAATAAAGTATTTTATCATCACACAGTGTAAGAGAAAGAAAGTTAAAGCTTATAAAATATTTATTTGATTATAGGAACTCAGTACACTCAGTCACAGGGTTCTCACCGGCTGAGTTAGTGTTTGGGCGAAAACTAAGAACACGACTGGATATTCTGAACCCGATGCCATCGCCGCCCCCGCTCACTACACTTGCAAGTAATGTAAAATCTAAACAGTGCTCGCAAATTACGTATAACAGAGGAAATAACAGACAAGTGTACAAGCCAGGACATGAAGTGCTCTATAAAAAATATATAAATAAAAATAGATATCAATGGTGCAAGGGTGTCGTCATAAACAAAATAGGATCAGTGTTATACCTAATCAAAGACAGCATCACATCCAACAGTGTCAAAAAACATAAAAACCAAATAATAACCAACAAATGCGAACCTTGCACCTGTATCATAGAGGACGAGGACTTGGCAGCTGAGCCTCAACCGCAAGTGAGGGGAGATGTGAGTGAGGAATCCAGTCAGATGACTTTATCTAGGTATTCACAGAGACTCCTGCGTAATATACCCAGAGTGGATTATGCGCCTTATTTGTAATGTAAGAAGATATAAATGTAAGGTAGAATATTAAGTAATATTAAGATAACTTTAAGTTAGTATTAAGAACTTTAATTAAAGGGTTGTTGTAAGCTAAAGGGGGGGAGATGTTGTGTGGAGCATAGGCTGAATATCATTGTTGTCTATGCCCTTTTAGTTGTCTATGATAGAACGGCCATCTTTAATAAACCAGTGTGTCTAATACCGGCGTTTGATTATCACGTATATTTTACCTAACCCCGCATCCAAACCTAACAGAACCCTTAGTAGTTCACATATTAATGCAAAAGCTGGACGCAGACACACGCCAGTCATTCAATAAATCCATGGAAAAATCAAGGGAAATGCCACCATTAAACGAGTTTCTGAAATTCATTGAAACCAAGTTAGTGTCAATGGAATCGGGTACAAACCCGAACCGTCCACGATACTTTAACATTCAACAGTTAAACATTCAGCCGAAAACAGTTCATAATGCAACATACAGCAAGCCTAAGGTGCAGCAACATACCAATCAAGGGGGAACAAAGAACATGCCGAGAGCATTCCATAACAAGCAAACATTTCATAATTCCTTTATAACTTGTCCGAAATGTAATAAGCAACACGGGCTCTATAATTGCAGAGAATTATTATGTATGTCACTAGAAGAAAGGTTAAAGACCGCTAACAACCTACATGTATGTCTAAATTGCCTATTTAGTAATAACGGCGAAAAATGTACGTCAGAAAAAAGCGCAAGCACTGCGATGAGCCACATAGCAGCATTTTGCATGAAGCGATTGGAGTTGCGAAATCGAGAACCAGCAGGGCTAATGTAGGTCAACAATTGAACACGCATTTAGCACATGACAACTCAAATGAGATACTGCTAGCCACGGCCCAGGTCAAAACAATAGCCTATGATGGAACTACGATCATTTTACGCGCTTTATTGGACTAGGGCTCTCAGGTTAGCCTAATTACAGAAAATGCTGCACAAAGATTACAGTTAAAACGAAACAAGTTGAGCGCGGTAGTGTCAGGTGTTGGTGCTTCAGCCACCACAAAGTGTAAAGGAGTGCTCCATCTTAAATTCCAAGCGATTTAAAATGACTTCAACATTAACATTAATGCACTTATTATGAAGGCAATAATAAACAAACTGCCAAGTAAAACAGTAAATAAAGATAATTTTGAACATATACAACATTTACAACTCGCTGGTCCTAATCTGAACATACCTCAGGATATAGATTTACTATTAGGAGCCGATGTATATTCCGAAATATTGTTAGAGGGATTAATAAAAACAAACACATAATCCATCATAGCACAACAAGAACAATTCGGCTGAGCAGTATGTGGTAATTACAAAACATTCAATTGCCATGTAATTGTCAACAATATTCAGGATCTTGCCCAATTCTGGGAACAGGAGTCCTTGCAAGAAAACAAAGAAGATGTGGATCCTGACAACAAGTGCGAACAGCTGTACAAAGAGACAACAAAACGACTTCCTGATGGACGATACCAAGTTCGTCTCCCCCTCAAGGTCACTTTTATTGAACACTTCGGAACATCAAAACCACAGGCTATCGCTCAATTTCAACAACTAGAGCGAAAGATTGCAAAAAATCATGCGTTTGCAAAAGATTTTAAAGCTTTTATGGAAGAATATGAAGAAATGGGTCACATGGAGCAATTCGAAAGTAAAACTACAGTACAACAAAAACATTGAATATTTTCTCCCGCACCACGGTGTTGTGCGGCCAGATGCTATCGCAACGAAACTTAGGGTTGTGTTCAACGCGTCGGCAAAAACCAGTTTAAAACACAGTCTTACTGACTTAATGGAGGCGGGACCTAATCTACAAAAAGATATCCTTAGCATCTTGCTGAAATCGGACATTGAGAAAATGTACCGATTTATAATGGTACATCCAGAACATCAACAGTTACAGAAAATAGTGTGGAGGAATTGTCCACGGCAACTGCGAAGAGAATATCAACTACTTACAGTCACCTATGGTACTAAGGCCGCTCCATTCTTAGCACTGCGAACACTTCAACAGCTAGCGATGGACGAAGATGACAAGTACCCGGAAGCTTATAACATCTTACTCAACCATTTTTTTTTAGATGATGCGTTATTTGGAAAGGATATCATGGAAGAGGCCCGAGACACAAGAAACCAACTTATACAGTTATTGAAAGAAGGAGGCTTCAATCTCAGAAAGTGGTCGAGTAACGAACATCAACTGCTTGAAGATCTGCCAGAACATATGGTTAGCCCAGTCAGTTTAAGCTTTACAGAGGCATCGGCTTCCAAAGCATTAGGCTTGGCATGGGATCAAAAAAACACGATGCATTTATATTTTAACCCACATTAAAAAACAAAAACAACATTGCCATTAACAAAAAATCGTCAAAACGGCAAATATTAAGCGACATATCAACAATTTTTGTCCTTTGGGGTTGCTATCCTATAGAAGTACAAAATTGAATGGGATGATACTGTTCCGGATGAAATAGAAAATGAAAGGAGAACACTAAACACTGAGTTAACAAACATGCAACCTTTCAAAATTAACCGATGGCTAGGATTAGAAGCAAACAAGGATTGGGAATTACACGCATTCTGTGACGCATCTGAAAAAGCATTTTCGTGCGTAGTGTACAGCAAAGTTACAGAGGGCAAAGTCAAAGTCAAATATATTTATTCAATTAGGCCAATAAACGGCACTTTTGAACGTCACATAAATTAAAATTTACAAGTAATAAAAATATATTCTACCGTGCATTCGGAAAGCAAACAGCAACAAATTGCATTGGTTGCGGCAAAAACAAAGGTCGCTCCAATCCAAAAACAACAAACACTTTCCAGACTTGAGCTATTCGGTGCTCAGCGGTTAGCTCAACTGGTCAAGAAAATAAAACATTGCCCCGGTAAACCTAACATTAAAGTAACAGCATGGACGGACTCAATGGTCGTGCTTGGCTGACTGAAGGGCGATGTCTCGCGATGGAAGGCTTATGTCGGACACAGAGTTCAGGAGATAACATCAGTAGTGCCCGCAGGGAGTTGGAAGCACGTAAGATCGGAGCAAAACCCGGCCGACCGCGCGTCACGTGGACTACTACCTTCTCAGTTACACAAGTTTCCTCTGTGGTTTTATGAACCCGAATCGCTAAACAGTGAAGACATCCCTGAAACATATGACACTTTTAAGACACCAGAAATAGAAGTTAAAAAGGTGCATGCAGTTACGTCAAGAACTACTGAAAACATGAACGTTGTAACAGCTGTATTATGACTATAATACGCATCGTAGCTTGGGTGTCGCGTTTCATAACAAACACGTCACAAAACAATCGTCACAGGGAAGACGCAGCTATGAATCATACAAACATGAATGACCCGCCTGCGTCAAAACAATGTTATCTAACACTCGCTGATATTCGATGCGCCACTAACATAATTATAAAACATGTACAGAATGAACATTACGGACAAGAAATCCAAGATTAAAAAACAAAAGGAAGGGTAAGCAACAATAGAGGACTTCAGAAACTTTGCCCTTACCTAGATGAAAATAACATTTTACGCGTCGGAGGAAGATTACAGAATTCAAACTTACCTGAAGAAACAAAACACCCTGTTATCATCCCAAAAAACAGCAATCTGGCACATCTTCTGATTACCCGTGCGCATGTAATAGCGCATCCACACATGCCGCCGGGTTTCAGACCGCCTTGCCGCTGAATGCAGCGAACGAACGAAATTTAAGCCGCGGCTGAGATGCGGCAGCGGCAGCATACGGCCGCACGGCCATGCCGCCGGGCATGTGTGGATGCGCCATTATAACACTACACGGTGGAGCGAGATTAACTATGGCTACATTGAGACAAAAATATTGGATAACAGGAGGAAATAACACGGTGAAAAATTCCTGCAAGACTGTGTAAAATGTTGTCGCTTCAAACCATCGAATCAATACCAATTAATGGCCGACCTACCCAGTAAGAGGATACCGCAATTACCACCATTCTATCACACAGGGGTCGACTTCACAGGTTTTGTTATTGTTAAACTAAACAAGGGTCGAGGCGTCAGAACGAGTAAAGGTTATGTCGTTGTATTCGTGTGCATGGCAACAAAGGCGGTGCATTTGGAACTTGCATCAGATCTAACGTCACAAACATTTATACTGGCTCTCAACCGCATGATTGGGCGACGAGGCTGTCCGAAACATATTTACTCCGACAACGGAACAAACTTTGTTGAAGCCGAAAGGGAGTTAGCCAAACAACTACACATCTCGCAAACATTTAACAACGACACTTTATCGAAAAGGAACACCGAGATGGGGAACGAGCATTTCAACGCCCCAAGCTGACCGACTGCGGGCGGACTTTGGGAGGCTGAGATATCACCTAAAGCGTGTCCAATGAGAGCAAAGTTGACATACGAAGAGTTTTTAACACTGCTTACTCAAATCGAAGCTAACAACAAACACCATACAAAAAATAACTCCAACAGAAAACAACGATTAAAATCAAGGAATATAAGTTCCAGCCTGCTATGTATACTCATAACATTACTAACATTATTTAATTCCACATATCAAATCAACGACGCCATAAATATCACACCGTTTGAACCAAATAGAGCAGTGTATTTTGACAAAATCGGAAATTTGCAGAGCGTACACGATGACTGGAAGATTGTTACCTACTATAACATTACATCTTACTGGCAAGGTATGGAAAACATACATAGAGTTGTAAAACACCTGGGAGAAAGGTGTAAGCAATTTGCATACCAAACGATGTGCAAAACCATTATGACTGAATTCGATCAGGAACTCAACGAACTAAATCATAACAATTACATGTTGGCAACACATCATGGGCAGACAAAGGGACGCATTACCCGAGGTCTTGTCAATGGAATAGGTTACCTTGCAAACAGCCTATTCGGCGTGCTAGATGAAAGTTTCGCAATACAATATAAAAAGGACATAGAAACATTGCACAGAGACCATTTATTGAACCTGATCAAAGGTCAAACATCAATCATTGAGGCACATAATAACATTTTAAAGAGAAATGAAGAGACGATGAACACGCAATTCAATCTCTTAAACCAACATCTTAACTGTTTACAGAAATTGGGTAATGTTGTTAAGCAAGAGGACGCTTTGAACTACTTCAACACAATGGCTATGACTAGTTCAACAATTCTGTCTAAACTGCGCCACATCCAACAAACGCTTTTAGACACAGCTATTAACATACACCATGGTCATGTAGATACCAGACTATTACCGCAGAACCACTCTTTCAGGAGCTCAACATTATCTTTGGACAATTGCCACAACAATTATCGTTACCTGTTGACAACATACAAAACCAATTAGCTGACATGTACAAACTACTAGAGGTAAAAATCCAGATTATTTGATAAATATTTTATCATCGAAATTACATTACCATTAACAGGCGACAAACCATTCACAAGATATAAAACAGTTCCTATTCCGATGATAAAAAACAACAAACATTCACTCACAATGAAAACAAATTCAAAATATGTTTCAGTGAATATAAGTAAAGAAACATATATGCAGCTCACAGACAGTGACCTGGAACATTGTATAAAAATTGAACCGTGCATATGTATGTTTACTAAACAAACCAACACGTAACATGAAAAATCATCAAATTCCATGCGAAATCGGCGCAATAACAAACATTACATTATCAAAATGTATCTACACATCCGAATCCTGCATCAACAAATGGACACCATTACGAAATGGATGGTATTTAAAAGTACTTCAATTTATTCCCATTTCATTTACCTAATTTTGCCTGTGTTCCACCAAATATACTGAATGTGCACCAAAATATGTTCATTAAAATATGTCATAACGAGCATCTATTTAACAACTGTTGCAAATTTGTAAAAATAGTAATACACCTAATTTTAAAAACAAGCATTTATTTTTTTAATTAAGTTTAGTTTTTTAGTTTAGTTTAGTTTTAGTTTTCGAATAAGTCGACGTAGCCCCGCTGCGCGGGGCTCCTATTTTCAGAGGAATTATTATGAAACCAATTGTCGACCGTTGTCTGATACTAAAGTAAGCGGGCATCCAAATGTGACGAAAAGTTCTTTAAGTTGGCGGATACACCATGAGCTTGTGGTTGTTTTCGTTTCTGTAATTTCCACACATTTTGTAAAAGCATGCATCCACTAATATAAATAAGGAATAACCCTTAGTTGGCCCAAAAAATCTACATGGATCCTTTGCCATGGAACTGATGGTAAGTCCCAATAATGTAGAATGGCGCATGCAGGTTAATTTTGCTTTAATCGCCATTCACAACAGCTTTTAACTATGTCTTCTAAGTCTTGACGCAAATTTCTCCGGAATACGTAATCACGCGCCAGTGATTTAATTTTAACTATCCCAAGATGTTCTGTGTGTGGTTCTTCTAAAACCTGTTATCTCAGGCTTGGCGGAATCAACACTCGTGTTCCTTCTATATTGCAACCGTCTTGTATGGTCAATTCGTTGTCATTGTAGCCGTATCTTCTCACTGAGGTACCAATTTTTAAAGCGTCCAATAAATGGTTATATTCATTATCGAGTTGGGTCTTTTCGACGTTTTTTATACGGTCGATGGCAATTGTGTTCATCTGATTTAATTGAAATGTGCAATGTAGTGGACTGTATTGGTGTTTGTTGGGGTCTTGTTGAGGAATGAAAATACTGTCTTGATTCGTATCTTCAAATTTATTCCTAGTTTGTTTACTTCTTGTAGAGCTGAAGACTGACTGTGTCCCAGCCCCCAAGCGGTCCGGCCTTTATACAAAACCGCTTGGCGCGAACAATAGTGCCCCTCTCTCCTAACAGTACTCGGGTACGGTACCGCAGGAATGCCGATTTTATTTAACTAATCTTACTTAAATTTACACAAATTATACATTTCCTTAATCTACATACTTAATTCTACAAAGCAAAAATATGAAAGGTGTAAAAGGTCAACACAAAATTCTTAATCTAGATTCCTCGTAACTATAGAAACATACATAATCTTATCTAATTAGCTATCTTTTCTCTAAATCTTATGTACATTACAAGTTTTATTATACTCCTCTAAAATTCGCGTGAAACTTACGTATAACCTATTTTAAACTACCACGTAGGATATTTTAGTTACACGAAGACTATGAGACAATACTAAACGGTACACAATATGTTCCCACGACAAGTCCAGGTAATCGAGCCACGTAAAGGATACGGGTGGGTTCGCTAATCAATCAGTTTATATAACGGTTCAGTTTACCGTTCCAAAAACAATAAACATTATCGTAACTTATTTTTACAATACTTTATAATGCCAACAAGAGATCTATAATACGGTTAGCCATAAAATTCCCAGACATGTGTACGCCATACAACCGTTAACAAATGTATCGTGGGAAATGTCCCTTGCAAGAAATACCATGCAACACTCGGCGTCTTTTACAGTTCTCCCCTCGGCGTAGCTCACGTAGCCTCCTTCGTTGACACGTCAACGTGCTTGCTTATGGAGTGTCGGAAGGTCCTGGTGCGCACCTCGATGACTCTGATGCCACCATCCAGTCCGCGATGCGTGCGCTTGACGATTCCCATCGGCCATGTGTTCCGTAGCAGCGTGTTGTCGACCACGAGGACCACGTCGCCGGCTTGCATGGGTCGCAAGTCATTCCGTGACTCGCCGCAAGATACCAACGTGGGCAGGTACTCGTGTAGCCATCGTCACCAGAAGTGGTCAGCGAGCGCCTGACTAGCTCGCCAAGTACTCCGGTCGGCCTCTTCCTAGGGTCCTGTCGTAGTGGCAGCCCCTTAGACGACCCCAGCAAGAAGTGGTTGGGGGTTAGGGCCTCGGGGTCACTGGGATCCACGCTGACGTGTGTCAGCGGTCGCGAATTGATTGAGAACTCAGCCTCAGTGAGCAGAGTCCTCAGTACTTCTGCCGCCGGCGCGCGGCGCCTTCTCTCGAAGGGTCACGCTAAATACCGCTTTCACGGAGCGCACAATACGTTCC
The DNA here is from genome assembly GCA_949775005.1 of Orthosia gothica. Taxonomy (NCBI): domain Eukaryota; kingdom Metazoa; phylum Arthropoda; class Insecta; order Lepidoptera; family Noctuidae; genus Orthosia; species Orthosia gothica. Next base: position 2,900,710 of record OX459070.1, on the reverse strand, counting down.
CACGCACCATCTTGGTTGGGCGCTGTTGTGTATCTATCTCACTCGCACGTTCGTCTTTGTCATCCCCACTTTCCCCCACACAGACATACACAATTTCGTGCGCACTACGTTAGTATTACGAGAGCCGCTGGCCAGTGTAGACGTGTTGAAGTGTGGTCATTTAGTGCGTGTATGAGCCTGTTAATTGCCCCATAGAACTGTTCACTACAAATGGCGACGAGGACAAAGTAACGAAAAACATCGGTGTTAATAAAAAGAAGAAGGATTGGGGTGAGTAGATAATGCATGACATGATACATGGTTATTTGTTATCGCTTAGGAGCCTACATTCCGTTATAAAAATAAGAAATATAGGCAGGTCCTACGTGATTAAAATGAATAATTACATGGTAAATAACTATTTATTGTGTTAACATCATACGACTGCTTTAACATAACTATGTAGCGTAAAATAAATTCTGCCTAAGTATTGAGTAAATAACCATTCCAGATTTTAATAATAAAGCAAATTTAGTATTACGAAGGCAAAGAAAATCGTGTTATTCTAATCAAAGGGCCAAGGGCCATGACTAAGTTGTGTCTAATTACAAAAAAACTGTGCCGTTAAACAAACACCAAACAGTGTTCTAAAGCTATTGTGAATTATATTGGTGGGTAGGTAAATAACAAAATTTACTTTACTATTTCAAATCATAAGATCTGATCAAAATAATAAAATCGATACATTGTTGTTTTGAAACCGAACTACTGCGTCTGCAACGCGGATATCTTTGAAATCTTTCCACAAACAATGGCAGTCTACCCTATTTAATGGAATCATTTTCTGGTTACCGTTTATAATTCTAATAGGGGTTTCCAATGATCGGGAAAACACGCTTTGTTTGAAGAATACTTAAGTTTTATGGTGACATATTGTGTTTGAACTTAAAACGTAGGTATATACGCACTGACTGTTTATGTGAATGTGTACATTGTAGGTACATATATACCTAAATGCCTACATATTTATTCATTGTTTATCGAGCCTAAACCCACAATTTAAGAGGTAGAAATTGAATCGTCTATCGATTAAAATGTTAATGATACTAAACAGTAACTTTTAATATCACCAAAGGTGGTTTGGGCAAAAATTTAGTGTACATCTTAATGGCCAATACAATATTAAATTAAATATCCGTATTTGTAGCCAAACGAAGGTCTCAAGATTAAATTGAATTACGTCAAGCCAAGGGCCACGCTGATTCTAAAAAGCTCGTAATGGGCACGTAAATATTTGCAAACATCCTATGGTCATGCATACAATATTCATTTTGATTACATAAACCATGCATATGAGTTCAAATTCCTGCTGTAAACAGCAGTGACTCGTGCAACGACAGTACTATATAAAATACGGGTTTTAGCTGCTTAATCCTAAAAAGAAAAGAAATGATTGATTTATAAAAAAAAGTTATTTAACTTACAATATTAGTTAGTTAACAAATTCATGTTTACTTTGAAATAATCTTTTCAAGGCCATGTTGTTTGTTCATATCCTACGTAGCGTAGACAGTGCGTTTTGGAACAATATACTATACTTATTAGATTCTGGGCACGAAAAAATATTAATGAACTAGCTTCTTCCAGCGGCTTCGCCCGCACGCAGGTCGAAGGTTATGCCTAGTGCTAGTGAACGTTACATTATTATTTACTAAGATAGGTGGCCTATGTGCTGTTCCGGACTGTAATCTGTCTCTGTGCCGAGATTCGTCGGAATCCGTTCAGCGGTTCTGTCGTGGTTGGGAGGCGGACATACATCCGTCCGTCCATACTTTTGCAATTATATTATTATGTTAAGGTTGACGATCAGTCTTTGAGCTAAAATTAACTGACAGTTGACTACCATTCCTCAAAAGGGTTTGAGATGCTGACCCGATCAGGTATGTATTCTTAAGAGTGTATTGATCGTGAAAACAGATTTAGGTACACTATTGCATTTGGAACATTCTTAATTATTTTTGTTCATAGGAAAAAAAAAAGATAATGTACAAAAGCGAGTTTAGCTCTGGATTCGGTTTTCTACTATCAAACTTTTGAGTGATGGAGAGAGTTTGTAAAAGAGGGTAGAGGTAGTCAGGTGTAAAAAGTCAAACTAACACAGAAGGAATAAAATAAATCAAAAATATACTACGTACATAACAATACCCAATATATACAGTTATCTAGGCTGTTTGATTCTTAACCCATCCGTTTGAAAACGTTTAAATATAAAAACTGTCAATACAGGCGCGCAACTACTATTCCCATTTTTTATTGCAGTAAGTAGATTATTAATTGGAAAAACAAAAATATTGTGATAAAGCAGAAATTGGAAGTAACTGTCGTCACGCATTGTTTACTTATAGAAGGAACGCAGAATAAAATTTCATGAAATAAATGCAAAATACGAACTATTTAGAATACTACTATTTATGAGTTTATTCTAAATTAAAAAAAAAAGGCTAAATAACAAAATTTCGAGTAAAAATTCAATTTGCAAATATCATTGAAATGACAGCGAGATTGGTAAACTAATTGTCACTGACGTTCACACTATAATATATTAGTCTATGACTGTCTTATCAAATCGATGGCAAGTTTTTTTTTTTTTTTTTTTTTTTTCTTTATTTAATTAGGGACTTTTATAAACGCCATGCGTATGACAGTCCCATCATACCCTAAACTAAATGCACACTATGTACCTACTATTTATAAGATTTGGGTCATGAATTTAAACAGACTCTTCGCTTCATCACCATTTGGTTGGGACATAAATCTATGGAACGTGCCTACGTCAAGTCGGTTCAACCTCAGGACCCTAAACAAATCGTTTCTTATAGACTCATACCGCACACAGTCCATCAATAAGTGCTGTAGGTCCTCGACAACTCCACACTCGACACAATTAGGCGAGTTAACTTTTTTCATTAGGAACGCAAACTTACTACATGGAATGTGTCCAGATCTGAGTCTACAAGCAGTAACAACAAATTTTCTACTTAACGTAGTATTAACAAACCAGGGCACACGAAAAGGCTGACCCTGTATAGTTTTATACCAGATCCCTTTTTCTAAAGAACGCTTATCAAAATACTCTTTCCAATCATCGTAACACTTATTTTTAAATTTAGGTAAAACTTCTGTATAATCCAGCAATATATTAGTTTCTTTTCCATTTTTAGCTGCATGTTTAGCTAGAATGTCAGCCTTTTCATTGCCCTGTAGCCCAATATGCGATGGAACCCATTGCAGTCTCAATTTAACTCCCTTTACTATTAATTCATCGATCTTAGATAGAATATAATAAGCTATCGAAACACCTCTTTTCCCAGAGGCGCATCGAGCTATGTGTTGTAAAGAACTTTTGCTGTCCGTGCAAATAACAATACTATTATGTTGACTAATGATACAATAAGACAACGCTTCAGAGATCGCAATAAGTTCCAACGTTATAACGGTCGCATTCTTATCTATTTTAAAACAATTAATTTCACAACCTGTTGGTGGCCTAGGTACATAAAATGCTGCTCCACGACCTTCTACACTCTTCGATCCATCTGTAAATATACTAAACCAACCATTGTATTTTAATTGTAACTCTCTAATAACTTCTGATTTTAATAAATTAGTATCATAAGATTGTTTAGATAATTGTACTACATCCAAATCCCACATAATTACTTCCTGAATGTTAATGTTGGTCATCCATGACCTCAGAGTAAACATCAGCAAGGGACAAGAACATTCTATATTTTCTACTTTTACTTCATTATATAAAGAAACCAGCAGTGGAATCTTTTTATTTTTCCAATAACTATTCTGTCGAAGAATGTGAAGTTCTTGTAATAAACTATTTGTAACATTGTATTCTATGGATTTAGATTTTAAACAGAACTTATAGCCTAAATATTTTCTCCGTATATACAGCGGGGCTACACAGAGCTCACTTTCCATTACATGGATAGGTGTAGTCTTGATAAAACCTCCTATAATTCTCAAAGCCTGATTTTGGATCTTATTGAGTTTGTCTAAATGACAGTTTGCACTTACGTCATATAAAAAACTGCTATAGTCTATACGACTTCTAATTAAAGCTATATAAATATGTCTCAAATGTTTTGGGTGCAAACCCCATGCAGTACCTGCCAAGACTTTCAGTAAATTGAGACTCCTTTGCACTTTCTCCACCACCATGTTGATGTGTTTACTCCAACGCAACGAGCTGTCTAGCCAAACTCCTAGATATTTGTAATTATCTACTAACTGTAAGCTATGCCTATCTACTTTTAAATCTATTGCTATTTTTCTAAACCCCCTAGTGAAGATACATACTTTAGACTTAGTTGGCGACAATTCCAATCCCATGTTATCCAGAATCCCACAGAATATATTCAACGCTGACTGAAATTCACATTGACTTTGACTAAAATTTCTGGAGGTACTATACAAAACAAAGTCATCCGCGTACTGACACATACCTACATTTTTAATTTTGTGAAAACATATCATTGTGACTACAAAAGTGTAAAAAGAATGGGGGATATTGGGTCTCCTTGTGCTAATCCTCTATCAGTATATCTAATAAAATAATTATTTTGATCTGTTTCATCTCTCATCATAAGGTGTCTCTCGCTTAAGAAGTTCCACAAATATTGACATAACTTTTGTCCAACTCCTATATCATCTAAATTGTTAATCAGTTTGTTCACCAATACATTATTATAGGCGTTTGAAATATCTAAAAAACACGCTATAGTTGGGATCTTATGCGAAAAACCTACATATATTTGACTTACTAATTTAGCCAAACAGTCCTGACATGACTGTCCTCGTCTAAACCCTGAAGTGTACGGAGATAGTAATTTGTTTTTTTCTATGTACCATTCAAGCCGTTTTGTCAACATTGAGTGGAAAATTTTGCACAAACAAGATATCAAAGAAATTGGCCTTAGTTTAGGACTATTATTAGGAGAATTTTTGGGAATGGGCACCACTAGAATGTCTCGCCATTGTACTGGAATTACACCTGTATCAAATATATAATTATATAACCTTATTAAATACTGTCTACACACAGGAGAAAGATGAAAGATAAGTGAGTATGTTATCCCATCGTCACCAGGCGCTGTGTCTTTTTGCTTAAAACAATGAATCATTTCTTGTACAGTAAATGGGCTCTCTAATTCTGTATTATTTGATTTAAAGTTGTGATAGGGTTGATGACACACATAATCGGGCGCGAGATTACAAAGGCGTTCCAGTTTTTGTTCATTAGACACGTATGACCTTGAGGAATTAATTCCCTTCGCCCAGCCCATACGTTTCCACATATCGGAGCTGGATGTCCGTTCATCAATGGTGCTACAATATGTTTGCCAATCATTTGTCTTCGCTTGTTGTATGGCCGTCTTTGCGGTTTTTGTTTTTCGTTCAAGGATGGTGAGATTGTCGGGTGTAGGATTTTTTCTACATTTTTTTAGGGCCAATCTTCGTTGTGCTACTAAATGGGAAGATTTAGGGGTCCAATAAGGCTTAGGTCGGAATCCATTATTTAAATTCTTGCATACCTTTATTAGAGGTATGTACTGATCTGCGGCCTTATTCACCTGCTTGATAAAGTTATCATACAAAGATTGTACAGAGACAGTGTCAACAGGTAGTTGTAAATAATTTTCTAAACACTTAGTATACTCTAGCCATTGTGCTAACTTAAAATTACGTTTTTTGGCATTATAAACCAACTGTGCATTACTATAAAATTTGTATGATACCTTTATAAACAAATGATCAATCCCCAAACACTCGTTCATAACACCCCAGTTTAATAAGTGGGACAAGTCGGTAGATACAAATGTCACATCTGGAGAACTCCGTTGAATGATGTTATCGACACAACTAATTCTTGTCGTACTACCGTCATTGAGAGAAACGAATCCACTGTCTAACGCGGAGTCATGTATTTGTATGCCTCTCGCGTCAGATTTACATGACCAGGTAGAATGATGGCCATTGAAATCCCCTGCTACAATACACTTATTAGTGAACAGTGAAAATACTTGTTCCCAATCGGATAGACTAGTACGTATCGATGATGGACAGTATATTAGTACGATATTTTCAATTTTATTACAGTTCAAAAGTTTAATTGAAATTATTTCTATGCCGGAATTATTAATATTAATAAAATTTTGTTGTACTTTGATTGACTTGTGAGACAATAATTATAGCTATTCCTCCGTATCCGTCAAGTCTATCGTTTCTAAAGATATTATAGCTATTTATACTTATATGCGATTCCGGTTGCAACCATGTTTCGGATATTAACGCAATATGTACTTTATCTTGTATTAATAGAAGTTCTAATTCATTACGTTTAGGGCGCAAGCTCCGTGCATTCCACTGTATTATATTGAGTAAAACCATGTTATTAGAAACATTAGCCATCATTAAACATAGAAACAAAATTTTTCAAAACATCATATTCTCCACTCAAATACTTAAAAAACCACTGACCACATATTTCTATAAATAATTTACCAAGTTGTTGAAATTTAGTTAACCAACCTCAGAAATAAAAATTTCTCTTATTTGTTTACAAATACCATATAAACTAAAAGTTTTTTTAAATTGACCATTGTTTACTTCTTCCGTCTTTTTCTTTTCCGATATTTTATGATTCCCTGTGTTTTTCTTTTGAGTCAAATTTGCTTGTTGTTTTTTTTGAGCTACACTTCTTTGTTGATTATATGTTTGCGAATAATTATCTATCTCCATCTCATTTACTTCATTTTCATTATGAATTAGAGCTTCAGAAATAAGTATATCCCTGTACGATGTCTCGTAGCTATTTTGTGAGTTGAATATGGTTTGTTGTGTGTTTTCCTTGATATCAACATGGTCACTTTTTTTATTTGTTTTAAGTGTTTCTTTGTCTTTTAAATATATTTCCAATCCTTTCCGATCATTACAGCCGTGGGCAGTCATAATGCTTCTTATTTCCTTTTCTTTTAAGAAAACCGGGCACCGTTTCAATAGGGCCATATGTGGTCCTTTACAATTGACACAAGTATACTTTTCGATTTCACAATTTGGGTGATCCTTACCACATTTAGGACATATTTGTTTTTTAGCTGGGCATGACCTTGACAGATGACCAAATCTCCAACATACTGAACACTGGGACACTGGAAATGTATAAGGTTCCACTTTGAACCTGCAACCGTACCCATAAACATACGGCGGTAAAATTGAACCGAAACAAATTCTGATTGTTTCTGAGTTTATCCACTCTCCATTATCAGCCTGTCTTCTTAGTCTTCTTATTGATATGATTTCATAATTACAAGTAAGATTTTCTAAGATTTCTTTTTCTTCCATTTCTAAATCTACTTGCTTAAGGACACCGTAACATAGGTTAGCTTCATCGGTCATTTGTACTCTGTATCCTAGATCCGTTAACTTTACACAGCTTAATAACTTTGATGCGTCCTCTCTATTGTTGAAATGAATCAGGACCCTATAAGCATTTTTATATACCAATTTCGTAATATTTTGGATGTTTAGTGAACGTAAAAGTTTTGCCATTCCAAATTGTTTCGGTAAAATTTCTTTTCCTGTGATTGATACGATAATATTAGACTTTTCGATACCTGCCTTATCGTTACTATCATTAATTTTGTCACTGTTTGAATTTTTTCGGTTAATTCTTTTACCCTTCTTTACTGTCACAAATCCATCTTCTTCTATTATTTCATTTCATCATCATCTTGTCTACGTCTCTTCTCCGAAAGTCGTTGCTCACTATCTTTTTTCTACTTCAACTCCTCAGTAGAAGTTGAATTTAGTTGTTGTTCTCCTTTTTCATTCGTCCTACCCTCATTAGCTAAAATATTATTAAGTTGTTGTTCACATTGGATTACTGGTTCCTCCTCCATTATTTCACTGTCACTAGAGTCTCGCAAATCCAAATGATTATCTACTTTATCCATTTTCAGTTACCACAATAATCATTTTCATACAGTAGAAACAACGCGATAATATAATGCGATCTAAGCGTACGTGTATTCGCTTCGACTGCTCACGCGTCACGATGGCAAGTTGTTGCTGAGAAAATATATATTAAATAAGATTAGACCAAATTGGGTTAGAATGCCCGTAGACGAATTAGGAAGTCAAACGAGCTTATAGAATAGAATAGAATAGAATAGAATATTTATTTGCTAGAAACATGGTATTTACAGAGGTGTTAATTTCATGATATTGCATAGTGCTACATGTCTCACCGTTTTAACGGCATGCAAATTCAAATTCCAATTTAATGAAATTCTTACATAAATTTTCAATTACATTATATTATTAATAATAAAATTTAATTAGTATTTCAATCATTATATATCTATATACTACACAATTCAATTTTTACCATATAATGAAATAAAACAATACATTTAACATATTACCACCTAACTTAAATAATTACTTAAGTCTGTATTTTGATGCCAGATCAAGAGAAAAATATTTACAGGGACATTTTGCAAAAAATTCGTGAATTGAGTAAAAACATTCCTGCAATAACCACTTCCGTAGTGCCGAACAAAATTTTCTGAAAGGTAATTGGGTAATTGGCTTCGGCAAAGCATTATAAATTAGGGGAGCCATGTAGATACAACTCTTTCGGAAGAGTTGCAACTTAGGAACAGGTATCTCGAAATCCAAATGTGCAGCTTTCCTCTTATTTGTATTATCCCTTCGTTCAAATAATGCAAGATTGGATCTCAGAAACTTAGCAATTTCAAAGATATATATGCAGGGTACAGTCAAAAGGTTTTGTGATTTAAATATAGGCCTACACGAATCAGACCATTGCATATTAAAAATTGCGCGGATACATTTTTTTTGAGCAATGAAAATTCGATCTATTTCTGAGGAGTTTCCCCATACAACTATGCCGTAGCGAATAACTGAACAGACATAGGCATGATACACCATTATGGATGTTTCTCTCGACGTTACATTTTTGACCTTCCTTAGTGCAAAAACAAATTGGTTGATTTTTTTGCAGAGTATCTCAATATGATTCTTCCATGTTAAGTGCTCATCAAGTGTTACGCCTAGAAACTTTGTGTTATATACCTGCTTGACGCTAATATTATTATACGCAACTTGAAGATGGATAGGTTTACTTTTCCATGTTTTAAAGTGGAGTACGTTGGTTTTAGCAATATTTAACTTTAGTTTGTTAGTATTTAACCATTTTATAATATTATTCAATGTTTGATTAATTTCATTGTCATAGTTTTGTTGATCTTTACATTTAATGATAATTGTGGTGTCATCAGCAAACAGTACACATTGGTGTTCTATTGATTTAGGTAAGTCGTTTATATAAAGAAGAAACAATAACGGTCCCAGAATGCTTCCCTGGGGGACACCACAATTATTAATTCTTGGTTCAGATTCGAAATTATCCATACTATTTGTCATAGGGTTCAACTTTGCTATTCTTGTTATCTGCTTTCTGTCACGTAAATACGACTGAAACCATTTTAAAGCCGGACCTCTTATTCCATATCTTTCCATTTTATCTAATAGCCTAACATGATCAACGAGGTCGAACGCCTTGCTTAAATCCAAAAATAGTGCGCAGGAGGGGATTTTTGTATTGATATTGTTCATGATTTGTTTTATTAAAGTATAAATTGCTAAGGTAGTGGATTTATTTTGTCTAAATCCATATTGTTGACTAACTAGAATATTATATTTATCTAGGAACCTTAACAACCGCCTGTACATTACTCTTTCAAATACTTTTGAAAGTATGGGAGTTAGTGCTATAGGTCTATAGTTGTCAACATTACATTTAGAGCCCTTTTTATATAATGGCTTAATTAAGGAAAGTTTCAATCTGTCAGGAAAACAACCCTGCTCCAAAGATAGATTAATAATATATGCTAAAGGCGATGATATATATTTTGATATACTTTTAAGAAGTTCGGTTGTGATATTATCATAGCCTGCCGATTTAGTATTTCTTAATGACTTTATGATAGTTTCAATTTCAGAAGCATTTGTAGGTTCTAAAAATATGCTATTATCATGAATTTCTATGTTTTGCATGTCAATATTATCATTATTAAAATTAGAGGAATTATTTATGGCAATGTCAATGAAGTGATTATTGAATTTATTAGCAATGTCAGATCCGGAAGTAAGTGTTATACAATTGTCTTCGATTTTATTGATGCAATCCCTAGACGGTGCGGTGCCCGCATTGCGCTTTACAATATTCCATGTAGCTTTGTTTTTGTTTCGCGAATGAGTAATGTACTTATGGTTACATAAAGATTGCAAGTTATTCATACAATTTCTTAACAATTTAGAATATGTCTTAAATTGATTCTTATTTTCATTATTTCTATTCAAATAATATTGGTGTCTTAATGACCTCTTAGTTTTACAGCTTTTTTTAATTCCTTTTGTGATCCATTTTTGTTTATTCATATTGTATTTTCTTTTAATTTTTATACATGGAAAACAAAGATTATAGATCAATGTTATAAGATCATGAAACCCATCAAAGGCTGCATTAGCATCTGAAATATCATAAATTTCACTAAAACCTAAGCAACTTATGCATTCAATGAACCTAGCAACATTACCTTTATTTAAATCATTAATAGCCTCAAAAAAGAAATCAGTTTTATTCTTAATTTGTTGGTCAATTGTAACGATTTGTGCTGTATTATGATCAGACAGGAAACAATTGTATGTTTCACCTATTGCATTTGTTACATTACCAATTATATTGTCTATACAGTGTTTGAGCCTAGTCGGCTCACGTATATAGTAATACATTCCATAATTAAGTAACAATTCTTTAAATTTAGTACTGTTTTTATCATCTATTAATAAATCTATGTTAAAATCACCACATATTAGTATTTTGTATTTTTTATATTGTAGTTTATGTAATGTTTTAATGAAATTTTTAAAAAATATATTTACATCAGAATTTGGTGTTCTATATATACAAACCACAATCAATTTGATTTGTTCAATTTCTACACCGCATATTTCAAAATGTTTCTCCACTGCAAGATCCTTTAGAAAACTCAGTTCAGTACTAACATAACCCTTTTGACACAAGATACATGTGCCTCCGCGTTTTTGTTCTTGGCGTGAGTAAATGGCCCCAAGATTAAAATTATTTATATCCAGGTATTTTTCATCACCCTTTTTAATGAAATGTTCACTAAGACATACTACTGCAACATTTTTCTTTAATTCTTTTAACTCATCCAACACTATCTCAATTTCCTGAATTTTATTTAGGGCACCGGCAATGTTTTGGTGAACTATTGCAAAAGAATGCTTAGGAACGAAAAAAAATCTTCTTATTGAATGCCATGTTCTTTGGATCCATTTGTGAAGTTTTTTGGAGAATTGGAAAATAAAAGGGGATTGTACCCCTCAATGATGCCAGGTTATTATTTAGACAAGATGAGTTGTGAACCTTTTTTGAATTTATTAGTTGATTCTCAAAATAGTAGGGTATTGTACCCCTTTCTAGTTCTACCTTTTTATTTGAAGTATTAACTTTTTGTCTATCATGTGTCCCCTTATTAACAGCCGTACCCTTATTTTTGTGGTTGTTAAAGGAAAGGAATTTATTGTTATAATGTTTAACATTGATTTGGTAGATTATTTTTTGCAAAAAATCCTCTGTTCCTGCTTCTATAAATGTACAATTTTTGTAATATTGGGTAAGAAGCTTTAACTGGTCATTCAATTTTCGCTCGTTAAGAATCCGATTATGAAATACATTGGCTATAAATACATTGCAATTTTTTAGGAAATTTAATGCTATTGACATTTCAGACATAAATTCCGTCGGATTAGAGTCATTACTACCTGTCATTATAATAATACTATCGGTTTTAGACAAGGATTTTGCCATGTTGCAACAATCAGATAACACATACTTAGTTGTTGCATTTGGTTTTGTGACCGATTGTATATTAAAATCTTTACATATTAGTTTATTACCACTTTTGATTAACATCTGAACTATACCTTTGCCTTGATTGTCCGATAATATTAATATTTTACCAGCTTTACAATATTTTTCTTTTGTTTTTCCTGCGTTGACACTGTTCGAGTTTTTTTTTGTATTGTTACATTTTTGTTCGAAGTTGTAGCTATCTGCGGTATTTGAATGTTCCACCATATTTTGTGTACCCGTTTTATAGCTGCTAATATTGTGCACCAAATTAAAGCTGTCCACGTTTTCACCTTTATTTTTAGAATGGTCAACATCGGGTTTTGAATTGTTATCATATTTTCGGGATTCAATAGATGAATTTAATTGAGTAGTAGATTTAGGAGTGTGAAATTCCAAGTTTAGATTTAGTTTTCTTGTCGAATAATTATTTCTCTTTGCGTTGCTATATGATTTATCAATTTTTCTCACGCTTTGGCTAATCTCCATAAGTCGCTCATTTTTCTGTCTTTCTTTCTGTAATTGTTCTTTCAGTGTGATATTATCTAAATTTAAGCTTTCAATTTCCGCATGTGCACTTAATAATTGCTCCCTTAGGGTTTTAATCAAATTCTGCAAATCCAGCACTTCGTCACTCTTGACATGAGTAGATAAGTCCATCATGCTCTTAATACTTAAATTCGAAGATGAGGAGGTATCCAATAACTCAATCGATGCGTCAGAGTGAGATCGCATTAGACGATTTCTACGGGGGTTTCTCATAGTGATGTTGTTATCTTTAAGTTCCATTATATGTTAGTTTAAACAAATATCCAATAAATAATCTGGTTAATTTGTTGCACTTTGGTATGTTATGCGAAATATATAAATTGTGTTTTACTGGAACGCACCCGTTGAGAAATGACGGAGTCCTCGTTTATAGATGGCGCTATAATACGTGAGGCTAAAAGTCAAAGTATTTCAACACGGAACGCGCCCTGTGTTGATTGATTGCGCTTATGTTGGTATCACTGCATAACATAAACACAACACTGTACAAGTTTATATTTGAATTGCAGAAAAATAACGAATCCAAGTACTAATGTTAATGTTGTTGTGTAATGTTGTACGTAATTTTGCTTTCTGGAACTTGCGAAATACGTAAGCCTTGTTTTATATATAGGTTTTATCACTTATAATAGTTTTTAATGTTATTTCACCTGTTATAGTTGCAAGAAAAGGATATTGTCACATACACTTTGTATTTCGTAAATGCATCACAAATACGTTTTCAGTTCACAATACTGCTGGAAAACGATATCACTGAATATTTAACTGTTTATAAACGCACTGTCGGCTTTACTTAGTGGTTTTACTTTGTTTATTTAGAAATATTATTTTTAATTACGGAGCTTATGTTTACATGGCCAGTGTTGCCATCCCCGACCCGGTTAAGATTAACCTGTAAGTAAGGTTCGACTTTAATTATGTGAAATTGTGGTCTCCTCCGAAGATGATGAGAGATTATAGTGTAGTCCCGTCCGTTTAGTCGATTATGCGCCACATATTCAAAGCGAAGAGCGAACATCACTAGTACGCGTGCCCCTCACTAGTCTGTAACTCTACGGTTCATTAAGTTCACAGTATCACCATTTATTGGTTTTACAACATGGGGTTTATACGAAGTGTTAGCTTGGTATTTTCTTGGGGTAGGGAGGGACTCATCATCTTCGGAGGAGACCACAATTTCACATAATTGAAGTCGAACCTTACTTACAGGTAAGCTCGTTTGACTTCCTAATTATGCTACATTGTGGTCTCCTCCTCGTATGATGAGAGATTATAGTGTAGATGTTTAAAGTCAAGTTGTAAAATCAATAAACATTTATTTTTGAACATCAGAATTCTTTGACATATTATTATGCTAAAAATAAATCCTCTTATTCATTAAATAATTAGTTTCATTAATTAGCCTTAGGTAAAATTAATCAGTCTTTTTACCTAGTCATGTAGTTTAATTGTTATTAAATATTGCTTCTGAAAAGCTTCTATTATCTATAATAGGTCTATTATAGAATCTAGCAAAGGTTGTTGACTCACCCGTCCAACCAGCCGCTCTTCTAATATCATCTATGTTTACTCCCTTACTATAGGCAGCCGACGTCGAAGCGTGGCGAATGCTATGTGCTGAGAATATACTTATGTCTATATCACTCTCTTCCATGACTTTCTTAACCCAGCGGCTGATTGTACTAGGTGTCACAGATTTATAAGGTTTCCTTGTTGAAATAAACAATAGCTTAGAAATTTTTATTGATTTAGTTAACTCTAAATAACTAATAACAGCTTTGGCTGGGCTAACATTCTCCTTATTAAAGAAGGGAATAGTCAAAAAGGGTTGCATCCTATTTGGCCCTGATGTCTTAATCAACTTATCAATCTTAATTATAACACAGTCTTCATTGATCACAATATTGTTAGTACTAATTAATGATATAGTCTGGGCCCTTTGGCCCGTAGCTAACATTAATAAGGTCACAGTCTTTTTGGTAATGGCTTCTAAATCATTTTTCTGACTATAATTGTTTTCAATATAATTTAAAACAGTAGACACATCCCATGTAATATTTTACTTTGGTTTAGAAGGTCTAAGCCTGAAAAAACCCTTGAAAAGTCTTTTTATTTTATCATCTGTGCCTAAATAGGGACCTATTATCAAGGCCAGTGCAGAACTAATTGAATTTAAACTTCCATAAGATAAACCTTCATGGAACCTCTGAGTTAAATGTCTGATGACATCTGTTATGGTAGGATTATTAATATTAATGTTATGTAATTTACAGTACCTTGCCCATTTCGTTATAGCAGGAGAGTATTGATCTAGTGTACTCTTGGATATTGAATTTATCATAATTTCAACTGCTTCATTGTTGATACCCAATCTTATAAAGTTTCCCTGATAATAGTCCTGCCATCAGCTTCATTTTCTGGTGTAGGGGATGACTCGTTCTGTAATTGTTCAAGGGGAGTAGATATTCAGAAGGCTGAAAAATGATAGGTTCCTGTATTAGAAGATTATTGTAAATTGGGAACCATGGCTGAGTAGTCCAGTATGGTACTACTACAATGCCTGTTGCTCTGTCTGAAATAATTTTTTCTAGAGTCTTGAGTACCATAGAAAATGGGGGAAAAGCATAGAATAAATAGTAATGAGACCAACAAATAGTGAAGGCATCCACTGCTATTGCCCCAGGATCTGGGTGCCATGACACATAGTCTTGGCACTTGGAGTTAGTTCGTGAAGCAAATAAGTCAATTGACGGTACACCAAATATAGAAACAATTTTTTGAAAATGTGTTTCATTGAGCTCCCATTCTGTATTACCTAATTCTTTTCTAGATTCAAAATCTGCTATTATATTGTCTTTGGTATTTATGTATGTAGCATAAATCCACAAGTTTCTAGATTCACACTATTGCCAAATTTCCTTAGCAATATGATGTAAGTGAGTATACCTAACACCCCCTTGTCTATTAATATATGATATTGCAGTAATATTATCAATTCTCAATAATATTTCACTATTTTTTAAATATTTTGCAAAACATTTTAATCCAAAGGATGCAGCAATTAATTCTAGGGAATTAATGTGAAATTGAGTTTCTTCTTGACTCCAATGACCACTGGCAGTCTCAGAACCACAAGATGCACCCCAACCTGTGTTGGATGCATCGGTGAATATTTCTAATTTGTAAGAACTTCTTCTTATAGGATTAGTAGAGGAGACAATGTTATGCGACCACCATTCAAGATCGTGTTTACAATTTGAATTTAATGTAGTTGAAAATTATATCAATATAAAGACTATTAATTAATATAAATTATATTAATCAATAGTCATCATTATTATTTTTTAATGTAAGATATTTAAGACGTTCTAGTTCTTTGGTGTAAAGCATACCATATTTAATAGCTGGGCAAACTGATACTAATGTTCCAATACCTTGAGCCAAAATTCTTATTCTAATTTGTTTTTTATTTAAAAGTTCCTTGTAGGAAGATTAGTTTTTTTATGATGAGAATGCGTACCCAAGCGCCCGCACCACCCGCGTACCCCCGTTGTGCGGTCGTCTGCACCCTGCTCCGAGCAGGTAGTCTAGCTCGCATCACGCTCGCAAGCGTCACGATTTTGCACTGTCTCCTCGTCATATTTGAATTAAGTTAACTTTTAAGTATTTTCTGTGTTTGTATTGGACTGAGTGATTATATTGTGTAAATTTTCTCTACAACATTTTATTTCGCCTCATTCACCCTACAAACTGGCGCTCCAACGCGGCACGCGTACATAACCGACGCGACGCGAACTCAAGTACATACTTACAAAGTAACGGTTTTCTCAGTGGACGCTACGAACTCTAGTGCACATCGTACCTAACAATATCCTCGTGTTTAGTTGACTGCAGCAATAATGCCTCGCCGCAAAAGTAGAGGTAACGATGACAACACCACGAGTGGTGCGCCGGCGTCCCTGACGCCCGTGCCGCTTTCGGAAGGGACACTTACGTCGTTCCTGGAGGCGTTCGCCAAGGCTCAAGCGGAATCGAACCGTCAACTGGTTCAGAGCCTGCTGGCAACGTCAGCCGGCAACGTCGCAGTCTCACCGTCTCCATCGCCTGCACCAACGAATCAGGGAAACTTCGCGCGCTGTACGGCGAGATTTAGTGGATCATGCCACGACTCAGAGGCCTTCGAAGCATTCGTCGATTCTATCGAGATATACAAGGAGTGTACATCGATCAGCGACGAACATGCACTTCGCGGCCTATCCATGCTTCTAGAAGGGGAAGCAGCTGTGTGGTTTCGGGGTGTTAAATCATCAGTGTCGTCATGGAAAGACGCGCTGCAAAGATTACGCGCCATGTACGGTGTATCCCGACCACCGCACAAGCTATTCCGCGATATATTTGCCGCGGAACAAACAGAAGAACGCACAGAGGTCTTTGTTGCTCGCCTCCGCGCGCTTATCGCCAAGCTGCCATACATCGTGGAAAATGATATGGAAGTCGACATGATTTACGGGTTACTACATAGACGTATAAGGAAACGTTTAACCCGTGAATCCGTTAACAACCTAGACATGTTGGTTGAGAAGGCGCGAAACATAGAAGAGTCGCTGTCCGAAGTGTCTAACGAAGCGCGTGGCCGCGCCGCTAGCGCGCATGCGCCACACACGCCGTCGCCGCAGCCCCGGCCTGCGCCGCAGGCGCGCGCCCCTTCGGTCTCCGCGACGTGTGCGCCGAGCGCGCCTTTAGACATACCTACTGGGTTGTCGAGCGCTACGAGTAGTGCTCCGCCCCCGTCGACTGTGGTAAACAATAACAATCCGTTTGATAAAGGTAAACGACTATTTTGTGTTTATTGCCGTAAAGTTGGACACACTCGCGACTCTTGCAAAAATATTAAACAAAAGACCGATAAAAGTTCAGTGAAGTGTTATGGTTGTGGTGCTAACGGTGTAATAAGATCTAATTGCCCTAAATGGTCTGTAAATAGTACTAAGGAATCATTTTCTGTTCTTGATATTAACATGTTAAACTCTGATAGCTGTAATGTTGTGCATGTAAACAATTTATGTAGCGTGTCTCAATCTGATAATTTATGTAAGTGTAAGTGTGTTAGCGAATGTGATGCATTGCCGAGTCTCATAGGTAACTTGCCCGCGACGAATTTATGTACCAACGGTCGTCCAATACTCGATATTGAGATAGGTAGTTTTCGTGGTACGGGGTTAGTTGACACGGCTGCCAAGCGTAGTGTAGCCGGTTCGAGACTTTATACACTGCTTCGTAAACAAAACTATTCGTTTCGTAGTTGTTTTATGTCGGTAAAATTAGCCAACGGTATAGTGCGGGACCTTAAAGTTTTACTCGCGGATGTTGACGTATTATTTAGGGGGTCGGCAGTACCCATCACTTTTGTAATTTTTCGAGATTCGGTAAATAATGACACGTTGCTCGGTATTGATTTCTTGCGTAAAGTCGGTATCGTTATTAATATGTCGAACAATACTTGGTTCACAGCTGATCGACCTCAGGACATTCACCCCTTGCGGTGTGAGACCTCACGTGACGTCGTAAGATGCGCTTCCGCGGATGTCTTACGTAGTAATGAGGGTTCGATGCTGTCATCTTCAGAGAAGAATTGTGTCTCTCAGGTGCTCCAGGAGTATGGAGATATCTTCGCAGAAGGGGGAGAACCTACATCGTTCGCTGAGCATCGCATCGATTGCAGTGATCATCCGCCGACTGCAGAGCCACCGTATCGACTCAAGCCCGCTAAGAAAACTGTCATAGAGGCTGAAAACTATGTCCCACAGATTACGCCGTATCTGTTGAAGCTTGCGGAGACACTCAGCAACAGCAAGGAGTGCATCGAACATCAACAAGACCTTCGTAAGGCTGCGAAAGACAAGACTCGTAAGGCTGACGAACTGGTTGTCGGTGATCTTGTCCTGATGAAGTCGCACGTCCTCAGTAATGCGTCGAAAGGTGTCAGCTCGAAGCTCATGCCTAAGAGGGATGGCCCTTACTTGGTGCAGAAGAAAGTTAGTCCGACTACTTACCTCTTAACGTTCCTTGGTTCACCGCACGAAGTCATCGGCAAATACCACATTTGCGACTTAAGGAGGTATCATTCTCGAGATGCTGAATGCCCTGAGGTTCCGCAGCCGGTTGCTCCTAAACGTTCTCGTGGTAGGCCGCGTAAAAAACGTGTCATAGTTGACGTTTGACCACCTGTGGGGGCACCCGGTTGGTCAAAAGGGGGAGTATGTAGGAAGATTAGTTTTTTTATGATGAGAATGCGTACCCAAGCGCCCGAACCACCCGCGTACCCCCGTTGTGCGGTCGTCTGCACCCTGCTCCGAGCAGGTCGTCTGGCTCGCATCACGCTCGCAAGCGTCACGATTTTGCACTGTCTCCTCGTCATATTTGAATTAAGTTAACTTTTAAGTATTTTCTGTGTTTTGTATTGGACTGAGTGATTATATTGTGTAAATTTTCTCTACAACATTACGTACTTTTTGCTTTCTTTATGTATGCTGACCATGTAATAAGCGTCTTTTAAATCAATGGAAATTAAAACATCATTTTTCTGCAAGATTTTACACACTGTTCTATAGTCTTCTAACTTAAAGTGTTCTGTAGGTATGTAAGTATTTAGCTCTTTTAAATTCAAAATAAATCTGAAGGATCCATTTGATTTTCTAATGATAAATATTGGTGAACAAAACTGATCCTTATGAAATTGACAAACTTCTATAGCTTTTAGATTAATAAGCTTTTTGATTTCTGATGATATTTGAATAACCTCTTGTGCAGAAAATTTGAATCTGAAAATGTTGCTTTGGTGCGGTTTTGTTTCAAAAGGAATCTTGTAACCTAAGACCCAATCTAGAATAGTTGGATCATTGGTTATCTGCTTCCACCTACTAAAATGTAGGTGAAGCCTGCCCACCTGATGGTTCACTTCCTGCGCTGATCCTTCTTCTCTGGTGGCCTCCTGTCTGCCAGTCGTGGTGCCTGCTGTCCTCGGTGATGCCCCCCCCCCTCTTCTTCGCCTCGCCTCGAGGAGGGCCCCGCCAGTTTAAAAATCTATTTTGAGCACCGCTGGATTTTGGACCTGATGGTTGGATGTTGGTTGGTCATGGAGTAAATTTCTTCACCAGGTATTTTGAACTCTTCTCCTGACTTTTGCACTGATTTGGCAGTCTTAATTTGGTCTGCAAGGTTATCACCAAAAAGAAAACTTCCTGGTTCTGATTGGATAAGGAATTCTTTCATATCTTTATTTGTGACCGATAACAAGAGAGATCTCCGTCCCCTGGTATCCATGAAAAGCGAGTCACATAACAGCCGTGATGCATCATTTAACTTCTTAATAGACTCGAGTTTTTGATCTTTCGTGCTCAATTGAAGCGCAGAGCCCAGACATGACAGCGCTGTTGCAATCTGTTGCTGTCTTTTGTAAATGATTTGGTCTCTCTTCCTTGCAACATCATTTACTGCTGCATTAACCTCCGGATTCAATTTCGGTGGTTTCATTACCTCAAAATTTGTAAATGGTGGGTTCTCGGTTTGTATTTTTTCCTTCTCTTCCTTATCTAGGCCTTTTTTAATTATAAATGTCCATCGTTCTAAAATTTGTTTGTGAAGGTTCGCCCCTTTTGCCTCTGTTTGAGGAGCCATGCCAATTATCTCTAACACATTGTCCTCTAACTGTTCTTCCTCCTCAAGAATAGGTTCTTGTTCGCAGTCAATGATTTCATTGAATGTTTCAGGTTCTATATCCTCCGGAGCCTGGGGATCATTCTCCTTAATTTCAGGTGATTGAATAATTGGGCTTGCCACAATTTCTGAAACACAGGTGAAAGCATAAGGCATGCTGAAAGTGAAGGAATGTAGGTACACACTATCCACTCTGTAGCACTGTCTTATCAGTATGATTATGCACTTGTACATGTAGAACACTAGTCTAGCACATTCAAAACCATGTAGGAACCCTCGGAACCTCCCATGAAGGTTACGTGCTTTAGTAGGCAAGCATTGAACATTATTATAACCACGTAAGTCCCCGCAGGACTTCCCTTGAAGGTTATAAATAAACACAACCGTGTATGCCCCCGCGAGGCATCCCAGAGGTTGTTTATATGTTCATAATAAGGCGATCGTAGACCAAATTCGCCCCCGTAGGGCGCCCTGTAGGTCCGCCATTTTGTGACTCTCGTAAATTTTACTTACGAACATTACGTATGTATGTAATTAGGATATATTTATGTAGATGTTATGTACAGTTAAATGTAACATAAAAAGAATGACTCATCTTATTACTACAAAATATCCACTTCTTGTAAAATAAAAGAAACGAGTTTTACCTTCGTCACTCGAATCGGAGTCGGAGCTTATTTTTCTAATTTTATCCTCCAGCTTCTTGATTTTCTTCAATAAACGTTCACGAGATTTATCTGCATGCTTTCTTTTCCCCATTTTTGAAGTAAACCACACTTAAAACAAAAATTATAAGTTAAAATATTTTTTTCTATGTGACGCGTAGTTGACATAAATAACGAATGAACCGTAGAGTTACAGACTAGTGAGGGGCACGCGTACTAGTGATATTCGCTCTTCGCTTTGAATATGTGGCGCATAATCGACTAAACGGACGGGACTACACTATAATCTCTCATCATACGAGGAGGAGACCACAATGTAGCATAATTAGTATATGGTGGGTCAGATTTCAATCTTGTTGATTGTACATATAATTATATTGAGTCATTGCAAAACTAATTATTTTTAACTGAAAATTTAAATAGAAGTGATGTGACACTGAGATTCGCGTCACTATAAAATAATACAACACAGAATTTACATTTACAGACACCTGAATCTATTCGAGAAGACACGATGAGCAATAGCTATCTCTGTACTTTTCTTTACATCTGTGTATGTATTGAGTTCTTCATTAACGTCAAACGGACGAAAAAGTAAGTGTTTATGGTGAAACGTAAACGATCAGCATTCATAATTAAAATAAGATGGTTTGCCTGACCATTAAGCGTATTTCAAGCGAAACAAAAGAACGTATGGCATATGGTTGGCTACATCATGAGCGAGTGATGCCAGGTTAGGAGGCTAGATCCAAGGTGGCTGATGCCATAAGGTATGGCTAGATCCAAGGTGGCTGATGCCATAAGGTATGGCTAGATCCTAGGCGAGTTATGTCAATTTAGGTTAGATTCAAGGCGGGTCATGTTGTGTGATAGTGTCTATTTCATGTAGAATGAGTGTAATGAAGTCTAAACTCAATATACGTAGATTACGAATCGATTTAAAGTGGTGTACAGTTTGGAGAACGCGCTGGATCAGAATAGCCATATGGGCGCAAATCTATTCAAACTACCAAGGGCACTGCTGTTGTAAAAAGATACCGCCGGGACCAAACAACTATCGAAATGTCAGTTTTAACAAAGTGCCAGATCGATCGCCTTGAAGTTATTTAGCTGTGAAGATATGCAATGTTAACTTTAACACTGAACTATTTTTGTAAAACTATAAAGGTCTATACCTCAACAGATTCGTAGGTGACCACACTCAATTGGTGTGGATTGTCAGATTTCCAATGTCACGAAATAGTACTCAGTTATAAATAAACATACTTGTGGTGAAGAAACCCAATGACCCGGAGCCGGTGATTCGGAAACGTGTGACGTCCGCCAAGCACCGCTTACCTCGTGTGGTGGATTGAAACCTTGTCCCTGTCACAGAGGGGAGGTTCGCTTTCGAGCGAATGGAGAATTATAGGCTGATTATGCTTATAGGAATAGGTGGAGTAAAAAGACGCTGCCATTTAATAGGTTGGTTGTTCTGCCATTCAATTGGTGGGTTTTGCTGCCATTAAATTGGCGGGTTTTGCTGCCATTAAATTGGTGGGTTTTGCTGACATTAATCTGGTGGGTTTTGTTGCCATTAAATTGGTGGGTTTTGCTGCCATTAAATTGGTGGTTTGTTGCTGCCATTAAATTGGTGGGTAGCTGCCATTGAATTGGCTGCCATTAAATTGGTGGGTTTTGCTGACATTAAACTGGTGGGTTTTGTTGCCTTTAAATAGGTGGGTTTTGCTGCCATTAAATTGGTGGTTTGTTGCTGCCATTAAATTGGTGGGTAGCTGCCATTGAATTGGCTGCCACTAAATTGGTGGGTGGCTGCTGCCATTAAATTGGTGGTTGGTTGCTGCCATTAGTTTGGTGGGCTGCTGCCATTAAATTGGTGGGTTGCTGCCATTAAATTAGTGAGTGGCTGCTATTAAACTGGTGGGCTACTGCCATTAAATTGGTGGGTGGCTGTTGTCATTAAATTGGTGGGTGGCTGCAAGCCATTAAATTGGAGGAATTGTGATTTCCATTAAATTAGAGATTTGCTTACATACTTTTTTTTTTTCAATGTCACAGTGACAGTCTAGAAAATATAACAAAATATCTATAAAACTAAAATCACAAACAACAAGTACTTATGCTAACATACTAATGTCCACGTACTAACAAAATAATTATACGTATGTCGGAGATGGTTATCAATGAAGTTTGCGGGTAGTCAACATAATTTGTAATAATTTGTTTTCTTATTACTAATTTAAGTTATTTTACTATCAATTATTGCCTCATAAATCAAATCATAATTTATTGAGTACTCAGTGTACGCACCGATTGATTTTTGGCAACTTATTTTGATAATAGTAATCGATGGTAAAGTTCAAAACAATTGTTGACATGTTAATTTGATTATTATTTGTGTTATCACCATTATTTGTTTACGAAAATTATTCTTGTATTACTTGATGATTTTAGAATCTAAGTCTTATTAGATTTAGCACATTTAGTGTTTTGTATCAAGTAAACACGTGACGTACTTCCGTACGTCATCGGACAGAGTTGTTGTGGAGGGATAGCAACGTATAAAAGAGCTTGCATCGGTATGCAAGTTAGTCTATCTTCGGAATAGACTCAATAAAGAGCTCCCCTGCTCCCGACAAAACTGTCGGTTTATTTGGTACAGCACTGCTGTATATTCACATAGCTGTATTGGCTTGCTGATGGCGAACGATACACTTTGTATTTGGGTGGCTTAGGCCGCTGTACGAACTGTAACCTTAAAGGGTTTGTTCGATTAACTGTATTGTTGTTACTGTACCTTTTTAACCTACTTTATCTTGTTACTTTTATTGTTTTGTTATAGTGAAACTAGTACTGTAATAAAAAACCTTGTTATTGTTTGTAGTCTTGTTTATCCCAATAAAATGGGAACGCCAAAATCCTGACCATATACCCACTCTGCTCCCCCTGATCCTACACGTATATAAGTGGAACGCTGGAAAATTACAGTTTTCAGAGGTTTTGGTGATAGCTTTATTTACTCTCATTAAATTGAAGAAAAAAAGGAGGGTGAAGGGATGTTTAGAACGTGAAATAAAAGACAAGTATCTGTCACGTGAAGAACAAACAATATATGATTACATAAGAGTAACAAAAATACATTCATACAAAATGAAATAAAATCAGTGCGCACCACGTTACTATTACGAGAGCCGCTGGCCAGTGTAGACGTGTTGAAGTCTGGTCATTTAGTGCGTGTACGAGCCTGTGAATTCCCCATAGAACCGGTCACTACAGGCGCGCAGAGAGGGATGAAGCACCACTCCAAGCGATGCAGTAGCCCATCTCGCAGGACAGGCATCTGCTCGGCGTAGGCATGGCGTAGGTCCTGGTCGGCCCCGCGGAAGTCCGTCGCGTTGTCGGAGTACATCACTCTCGGCCATGATTGCTGAGTCGGTGGAGAATGAAGCGACAAGCTCGATCTGCACGGCGCGGGAAGTAAAGACGTATAGAGTGCGCCCCACGCTCTCGGTGGCATCCTACCTTGACCATTATTGGCCCGAATTAGTCCACTCCACAGTTCGTGAACGTGCGGTGAAAAGGGTCAAGACGGGCGTTTGGCAGGGCCCCTGTAGCTGGTTTTAGCTGCGTCGCCCACCTCGTTTTGCAGTAGGCGCAGCTCCTCTCGACAGCGCGTACCGTGGTTCGCAAGTGAATGACCCAGTACCGTTGTCGTCTCTATTGGCGTATCCTGCAGCGCAGTGCTCCCTCAGCACGAGGAGCTTAGTCAGCTGATGGCGGCCGTCGAGTATAATAGGCCGCTTCATCTCGGTCGGTGCGGGATAGGCCTCGATCCGGCCCCTCACCCTTAGGACACCGTCTTCCAGCACTAGATCCAGCCTGTACAATTGACTCGCCCTCGTGAGCGGGCGAGCATTCCGGATCTTCTTCATATCTTCCCCGAAGCTGTCTTCTTGTGCTTGTTTGATTAGTTCAGCCTCGGCGCGCTGGATATGATGATAATCCATCCTTGTTGCTCTTCGTCTTCAGATATCAGTGAAAGCGATCGCTCGAGCGGCGGCTCTCACCAATACCTCATACTTCTAGAAGCGGGCCGGGTTCGGTAGCCAGCCGTCTCGCTCCATTTTTTCACTCTTGTGAAGGACTTCCTCGTCCTTGGGTTCATCCGTTGACGTCGTGGGCCACTGCTATTCTGGCAGGAACAGGAAGTTCGACCCTTGAAACCAATCTATCTGTGCCGTAAATGGGCGTGTCAACGAGTCGAGTGGCGTCGTCCACTACGTTGCACTCAGTAGGCAGCCAACGCCACTCTTCTTTCTAGGTCAACTCCGCGATCTCTCCTAGCCGATGCGCGACGAATGGCATGTAGCGTCGCACGTCTTGATAGATCCGTTAGATGAATCTGTCCAGCAGGTTGTCTGGCCGATGTCGACTTGTTGCTCCTTCCTTATCATCTTGGCGAGTCTTGCCCCGATCACCGAGGCTTGTAGCTCGAAGCACAGTGTAGTTTGCGCCCGACGAGGCGCTACCTTAGCTTTGGCGGTCACCAACACGACGTTCAGGCTCTCATTGACGTTTCTTATTCGCCAATAGGCCACGGCTGCGTAGGCTTGCTCGCTGGCGTCGCACAGTACGTGTAAGTCGATGCGTTCATACCTTTGCGTCACGTAATAGCGCGGTAGTCGCAGCTGAGCGAGTGCGGTCAGGCGAGCGAGCCAAGAGGCGAAGAGCTCGTTCTCTTCTACGGGGATTTGCTCATCCCACGTCGTCTGAAGGCGCCACAAGCCTTTCAGTATGATCTTCGATCGTATTGTGTAGTGGCTCAGCAACCCAAGCGGGTCGTATATGGACATCATGGCGCTGAGGGCTTCACGCTTAGTCGGAGCGCGCGTTCTCGCTCGTACTTAAGCCGAGACTCTGTTCGTAGATGTGTCGAACCCCAGCTCATCACACTCCGCGTCCCAATGCAGCCCCAGGATCTTACTCTCAGGCTGCTCACCCCTCAATTGTGTAGGAGAGGTGGTGTGTAGCTCGGTGGTCACGTCGCATAGTACCGTCTTGTCGCTGAAGCTCCAACCTGAACCCTGCGTGCACGTGCACTGCCCTCGTTTCCTCGACTGCCTTCCGTGCTTCTACGGCATGTTCATAGCTGGCCACCAAATCATCCATATAATGACTTCCGTTGATGGCCTACAGCGCCCGCGGGGACTCCTGCCCATGTACGTCTGCTTTGTAGTTGCGTACGTAATGGGCCATGTACGGGGAGCTCGCGGAGCCGAATATCATACTGGTCATCTTAAATTTCCTTGGAGGCTCTTCTCGGTCGTCACCTCTCCTGAGGAACTGTTGCGCTGGTTGGTCCTCCGGTCTTATCCTGATCCTTAGGAATATTTCCTGCATGTCCGCTGTAATCGCTACCGCCTTTTCTCGCAATCTAAACAGGATTCCTGGCAGCGATAGAAGTAGGTCGGGTCCCTCCAACAGTTCGTCGTTTAGGCAGACGCCGTTGCTCTTCGCCGCGGCGTCGAACACTAGCCTATGTTTGCCGGGCTTGTTCGGTTCTGCACGGCGAAATGTGGCAGATACCAACGGATACTTGCTTGCTCCAACCGGCGCATGGCATCGCGTACCCCTTGTCCATTAGGTTGTTAACCTGCTTGGAGTACTCAGCTGCGAACTGTGAGTCGGTGTCCATATTCTGCTTGATCTTCTTCAGCCGTCGGAACGCTTAATTGTAGCTAGGTGGCATAGTGACCTCGTCTCGTCGCCAAGGAAGCCCAACCTCGACCCGGTGTCAATCTTCCTGATTGTCCTCCCGAGTATGTCTATGGCCCGTTGATCGCTCACCTTGACTCTTGGCTTTCCTTGAATGCCGAGAGCGTTGATCCTAAAGTGGGCTTCAGCTAAGTTGTGGAGTTCCTGGCTGCATGCACCCGTGGTTCGGTCGGGCTCGTATACATGCAGCACGTTCCATTCTTTTTTGATGGTCCTGCATGTTGCGGTTTCGTTCACCACCCACCTGAGTTGCGTTTCTGATGCTTCCGGTTGGTTAGGCCACCAATTCGGAGCTCGCGGGACACGATGCACTCCCCGTGGTCTGTACCCACTAGAAGCCCGGGGCGCGTCAGTTCATAGCACACCTCTTCTAGTATCAGGTCTTTCAGGTGCTTGTAGTCCAGCAGCGTGTCGGGAATGGACTGTTGGTGAAGCCGGAGATCTTTCATGGTCCTCGCTTTGACCTTGTAGCTCTCGTCACTCTTCAGTTCCTTCACGTCGATGTTTACTATTCGGCTGCCTATATCTAGCTACGACATGTTGACCCTGCTCAGGTAGAGCGGCTGTGATGATGTGGGCGGTGACATTGATCCACGCCACACAGCTGCGCCTTGCAACTTATGCGCCTGTGTTGCTTCTGGGCGCATTTGAAGAAAACTTTATTCGATTTCAGGAAGCTCCATCGCTGTTCTACCGTGAGCGCCGTGTACTGGGGACCGCGTCAACACGTGGGTTTGCTCGTACTTGGGGCATTTGCCCTTTTCTTCTTCCCTTTCTTCAATTGTAGTGTCACGATGGGTCGAGTTTACTTTCTCGGTGTGGCGGCGCTTGTAGATGGAGCGTACGTATATCGTAACGCTTGGTACGCCTCGCTCATTAGAAACCGTGACATCACGACGATCGCCGGATACGCTTTCTCTTCCTTATCGTAGGCGTAGTCACACCATTGGCATCAGAGATGCGGGCTGAGCTTGTCCAGTACTTCACGGGTCATAAATGGGTTGAACAAGTAACCTTTACGAACGATTGTTTGCAGCACGCAAATTATGTTCTGTAGCTTGACAGCGAAACTGTTGATTTCTGTGGCCGATATACCAGGTTTAGGAAGCTTCTTGAGGTCATCCAGTACCCGGTCGATGATGATTTCCGGTCGCTCGAAGCACTGCTCAAGGGTTTTCATAATGACGCCTGGGTCAGTGGCCGTATGTAGAAGGAAGGCCACGGCGTCTCTTGCTTCTCTTATAAGGCAGTTTCTTAGCCTTTGTATGTTCTCGACTGCTGTCATCTGATACATATCCGTCGTATCTCTTACAGCTGCCTAAAACGGCAGCCACTCGTTTGCCGCTCCGGAGAATGTAGGTAGCTCCGTGTGCCTAGGCCTAGGTCGGGCCATTTTCTCTAGCGTTGCTGCCAAGTGCTCAATGCTGTCCTTTGCTTTTGTGGGGGTCGGCGATCTCGTTCTAGATGTGATACGTAGTTGTTTGGATTCTCTTGGTCCCTGCTCCCCCCGTGAGTTTAGGGGATTCGTCCTCAGCCATTCATCCACCATTCGATGAGGTTCTTCGCGTGGACGAGAGGGCTCTTGTTCTTCTTGTACGCTTTCTTCATCGTTGATCGCTGAAACCTCCACGGCTATTCTCTTCTTGACTAGATCTTCTTCCAGTGCCAGTTGCTGGGTCCAGATGGCTTCAAGTTTCTCTTCAGCCTCCAGTTCCGCCATCTGTAGCCTTGATGTAACGCTTATCGTCGACCGTTGCGACCTCATTGTCCTGGTCGGCGACGTCATTCGCTGTCGGATCGCGGTGTTTGTCATCTGTATACTGGAAGGCCCAGCTGCACTATTGTTCGCTATTAGCTATTAGCTCGGTGACAGCCGGGTTCCTTTCTTCACTCTTGTCGCAGAGCTTAATTTTTCGTCTGCAATTCGGTGGTTCTGGTTGCAGCGGGTTCTTCGTTCTTTATCCGTAGCTCGATGTACCAGACTGTAGTGGACTGTATTGGTGTTTGTTAGGGTCTTGTTGAGGAATGAAAATACTTTCTTGATTCGTATCTTCTTATTTTTTTTATTTACTTCTTGTAGGGCTGAAGACCGACTGCGTGTCAGCCCCCAAGTGGTTCGGCCTTTATACAAAACTGCTATGCGTGAACAATAGCGCCCCTCTATCCTAACGGGTCTACTCGGGTACGGCACCACACGATTGCCGATTTTATTTAACTAATCTTACTTAAATTTAGACAAATTATACATTTCCTTATTTTAAATACTTAATTCTACATAGGAAAAATATGTAAGGTGTAAAAGGTCAAACCAAAATTCTTAACCTTGTAGCGTTGTGAGGATCTCAACTGAAAATAGTCGAATGATACTAAATATCAAAATTAGTTTAACTAATTGTGATATTTTTTATATGCGGTTAATAGCCACATCTCTAAAAACATGGAACAACTCTAACTTTCCGGAACGCTGTCGTTCTTTCATTTCGATTCCGGTGGCTTAGCAGCAGTGTTGCCATATGTACGGATTTGTCCGTACACGTACGGAATTTGGACTATTACGTACTGATAGAACTTGCGTACGGATATGTGTTCGGATTTTCAATAATACGTTATAATACGTACGCTTCTAAAATGTAACACATAAAATTCACCAAAACATCGACATATTGTTTTTTTTTTTAGCTCTCAACATCCCTAAAAGAAACTTTTTACAAAAAATAGAGAACGTACGTGGTTTTCTATGACGGGGAATAACCGTTTCATGTTTCACCTAAGAGAAGCAAGACGTTGATTGCAGTAATAAATGAAAAAGATAAATATATTACCTTTGTTTTACTTGCTTTTTTGTTTTTAACAAATACACTTTGTTTTGATTTGAATGTTGACAATGATGTAATAAAAAAAGAATATAGACAAGTATAAGTATTTTTTTAGTTTAATTTTAGGTTTCTTTTGTACGGATTTCGTACGGAGTTTCAGATTTATTGCACGTACGGAATTTATACGGATTTTTTTGGTCAGATGTACAGATTTTTGGTCCCTACAGTATGGCAACACTGCTTAGCAGAAAAAGAAGAAACTATCTTTCGATCCTCACGACTCTGTGTGCCCCGATGTTGGGTAAGTTCCACATACGTTTCTCTAAGTAGTCTGTGAGTTCCACATTAGTTTAATGATTGTACCTGATTCTCTGTGCCGGACGACTAATATCGATTCCATCGCCTATTTAATATCAGTTTTAGCGCTGTCATGTTGGACACGTGGCTAAGGGTCGTCCGGGACGGGACAAAGGAATTTGCAATGAGTATGTGTTTCTATCGCATCGGGTTGTGCCTCCGTGTTTTATTGTAAGTGATCACGTTTACTTATGTTAATAAATGCTAGCGTCTTCATACTTAACCAAATTTTGCATCTGTCAATGTGCTTGCTATGTTTGCAAGTTTCTCACCTGTAAACCGCTGCGATGTGCTGAGCTTTCACCTACAATGTTTCCCACACCATTCCTTGGCCTAAAAAGGGGAAGAAGCTGGTACAACGCATGCGGCTTGCTGCTAATTAATTGCACCGCATCTAACATGCGCACCCTATGGTGCTTTCAGGGCTCTTCGTATGGGCTGAGGGCTTGAGCCTTTGCCTTTTTTTTTGCCTACTGCTGCACGCTGCTATCTACCTGCACGCTGCCTACGCACGCTGCCAGGGTCTTGCCCTGCTTACCTGCGGCTTACCGCCGTGCGACTACTCGTACTCAAGTACGTAACGGCCTGCGCAGTCTACCCTGTGCACCCCTAGCCGTTACCGTCCGGCCTACTGCTGTGCCGGTGCGCTGCCTACGCACGCTGCCTGGATCTTGCCCTGCCTACCCGCAGCCCCGGTGCGCTGCCTACGCACGATGCCCAGGTCTTGCCCTGCCTACCTGCGGCCTACCATCACGCGAGCCGGTGTCTGCGCAACCTATGGTATCCTACTAATCTTTTAACCGCATGTGGTTATTCGTGCAGAACTTTGTGACGTTTTTATACCCACGACCTAGCTCTAGGAGGATTTGCGCAGCTTACCTAGCGCAGGACCTAGCCATTACAGTGGCGCCTAGACTTAGTATTACTATCGTCACACAGTTCTGAACCGATACCTAGCACGCTTGCTCTTTGCACATCGTTGCGGTATAGAATAAGTTGTTGTGTTATTATCAGTCGCTACTAATAGTTTGTTTTTGTAACAATGGGAAGTCGCCCGATTAATTTCATACACTTAAGGAAGGGTGAATTAGAGTATGAAGTCTTGATAAGGGGCGGTGAAATTGGTACTTGCCTAAGCTTAAGGAAACAAATAAACAATTTGTGTAAAAAATATACCAGTGATGACATACATGAATCAAGCATTGATGAAAATGAGGATGTATGTGCGTTAAAGGCAACAAAAGGTGAATACCAATTGATTTTAGGTTAAATTTACAATAAAGCGGGATTAGCAAAGGGTATATCTTACAAAAATCATATCAAATACCGACTAGCCCGCATTAAACCAACCAACCCAGAGAACTTATTGCTGAAGCATTAATTAAAAGAAAAATATACTACTCTAGAATCACAAATTACCAAACTAGAAACTAAGTTTAGTTCTGGTAGCTCACAACGAACTGACACAATTGCTGCTACAAACACTAACTTAACCGTAACATGCACTAGTCATGTACCAAATAAACCTAAGTATGATGGCAAAACTTGCGATCTTTCATTCAAAAATTACAGGAGTTTAAAATATGTAAACAAACAAAGGAGATGATATGTTTAACTTCGCGTTTGATATCTTCACGGATAATGCACTGCGTTGGTACAGGCATGTGAAACCAAACATAGATGATGTTTGGTGAATG
Source organism: Orthosia gothica (assembly GCA_949775005.1). Lineage (NCBI taxonomy): Eukaryota > Metazoa > Arthropoda > Insecta > Lepidoptera > Noctuidae > Orthosia > Orthosia gothica. The sequence continues at coordinate 2,869,119 of OX459070.1, read as the reverse complement.
GAAGAACTATTACAACAATTTAAGGCTGCTTTCGACTGCGATGACTATGATTATAGATTACTAACCGAGATTGGACAACGTTCACAAGGTAAAACAGAAAACATAACAATCTACATATCGGTTAGTGAGCGGTTTATTCAATAGATTAAATACTAAACCAACGAAAGCAGAGATGTTTGATATCATCGTTCACAACGTTAAACCAATGTATGCGGCAGTACTAGCTATCAGTAACGTGCAAAGTGTCTAAATTGGTTGCCAACGAAACCCTTCAGCATTCCCAAACTACACAATAAAAAATAACAAATTGTACAAATACGAAAAAAGTAAATTCACAATACTATGTGAGTTCGATTGGAAGGAAGTCATTCCAAAGGAAGATAGGCAACAAAAAATCACTAATAACCATGCTGAACCAACCGTAGCACATATAACGGTATCCATAAAACATACAAACGACTAACACTACGCTACTACTGTCCAGGGATGCATGGTGACGTGGTGAGGTTTGTAACGGTATGTGACACTGTATCGCTCACAAACAAGCAAATCAAGCCCCTCTAGGACTAATGGGCAAGCCTAAAGACAAAGACGAAAGACAAAATATATTTATTTCAACTGGGCCACCAAGCGGCACTTTTGAATGTCACAATTTAAATTTACATGGAATAAAAGTTGATTCTACCGTGCATTCGGAAAGGAGCTTGTTATGGAGAAGAATGCACAAGAAACTCCACACTTACTCTTTTTAAAAAAAATGATTTTTACAATATTTAGGTACATGAGTACATACATTAATAAATTCACATATGTGAGGACAATGCACCCAGAATAGCACTACACACTATACTACGTAAAGGTATAAAGTATTAAAAGTACTCACACATGTGCTGTGCAGTTATATAATAGGTACTAGAAAAACATTAACATCCGAAGCAGTTAAGTTATGACCAATCCCAACTGACGGCGCCCGTTCACGAACATGACGCATGAATCGGCACCACCCAGCTCAACCATCATGAAGGGAACCGAATGATCCAATACACGCGCCACCATCAGACATTTGAGAGAGCATGACACACTCAACTGCCAGGGCACACACAAGTCAACGAACGACACATAGGTATAGCAAATGGTAGATTTACAGTTGGGTACATAATACCCACACACGTGCTGTGCAGCTATACAATACTAAAAGAAATCGAGTCTATACAACAAAAACATAAACATATAATTTGTTTTTGCGCCCTAGTGGTTGTGGAGCAGGACTAGCATTGAGCCAAGCATTTTTATGAGTGATGTAATCCCCCAACTTATAATATAGCCTGCATAGTGTGCGTTTTATACAATTTTTAAATTTCGTCTCATTCAGTTCTAGAATATGGGGAGGAATTTTATTGTAACATTTTGTACAGTACATGGGGTACTGTACAAAATGTTACAACTGGGAAAGATGAGGCCGCTTTTGCCAGTCTGAAACCTGGTTGAACTAATTGGTCCCTATTTCTAGTAATGTAATTATGTCTGTCTCCGTTTTTACTAAAAAGATGCAAATTCTTTCTCACGTACATGATGTTTACATAAATATATTGACAAGGAACCTTCATGATGTTAATGTCCTTTAACAGTTCCCTTAGAGAATCGCGCCGGCGAAGATTGTAAATCGCTCTGATGGCTCGTTTTTGCAGAATAAAAATAGACTCAATGTCTGCAGCCCTTCCCCATAGTAAGATACCGTAAGACATTATACTATGAAAGTAACTAAAATAGACTAGCCTAGCGGTATCCACATCAGTAAATTGACGAATCTTTCTGACAGCATAAGCTGCCGAACTCAGCCGCCCCGCAAGTGATACTAAATGAGGACCCCATTGTAACCTTGAGTCTAGCGTGATCCCCAGGAAAACCATTTTATCGACGAATTCGAGCTTCTCCTTGTTTAATATAATGTCACAATCAGTACTTTTGACATTTGGCAAGGAGTGTTCACGTCCCTTCCAAATGCTGAGTATAGACATTGTGGGACCACTGCCGTTCTCTAGATGTCAAAACTCATATCTCTTTGTTGCTACTTGTTGCTTCTATAAATACTGCCTAATATTTCCCATAAGAAACGCTAATGTCACTACTATACGTATAGTACGGCTGTTGGAAGACAATATATTCTTGGTCCATGGCATACCATAAGTTGTAATTTTGGATAACGGAACGGATTTTTTATTTTTTTATAGGCTCGCTTTTGACCACTATCTCGCCTGATGTTAAGTGATGATGTGGTCGAAGGTAAAGCACGCTTGCCTTGAAGTAACCTATTCACTCTTGACTTGAAGACCCCTAGATTGTAGCTATCAGGAAACAAAGACGCCGGCAGGGAATTCCACTCCTTAGCTGTACGCACAATAAAAGTATTTTCAAAACGCTTTGTGCGTATGGGTGGAATATCCACCATGTATTGATGGCGCATTGCCGTACGTCTTGTAGTCCGATGATGGAAAGGGCTAGGTGGAATCAAATTGTGCAGTTCCATCGCACACTCCCCGAAATGTAACCGATAGAAAACCGACAGGCTGGCAACTCGTCGTCGGTGTTCAAGGCTCTGGAGCTTTGAGTCAACCAGCGCATCGTTGCCGATAAGTCTCTTGGCCCGTCTGTCAATCGACTCAAGTGCATCAAGTTGGTACCTGGCAGATCCGTCCCAGAGGTGAGAACAGTACTCAATGCATGACCGAACTTGCGCTTTATTAGGGTTCCGTACCCAAAGGGTAAAAACGGGACCCTATTACTGAGACTCCGCGGTCCGTCTGTCTGTCTGTCCGTCTGTCTGTCTGTTTGTCACGAGGCTGTATCTCATGAACCGTAATAGCTAGACAGTTGTAATTTTCACAGATGAAGTATTTCTGCTGCCGCTATGACAACAAATACTAAAAACAGAATAAAATAAATATTTAAGGGTGGCTGCCATACAACAAACGTGATTTTGTTGCCATTTTTTGGCAATAATGGTACGGAACCCTTCGTGCGCGATTCCGACTCGCACTTGTGCAAGATAAGCAGCTGTTTAGGCGTGAAGTACCGTCTCACCTTTGCAAGGATCCCCAACTTTTTTGCAGCCAATTGAGCCTTTGCCTCAATGAATGGACCAAAATTGAGGGTCAATGTTAACGTAACACCAAGAAGGTCGAGATCGTCCGTTATCGGCACGGTTACACCACAGAAGGTTAGAGCCGGGTGAAGTTGGCTCTTTTTTGCGGAAAAAAGACACGCCTAGGTCTTAGCAGCATTGAAACTGACTAGATTGGCATTGCCCCATTCGGAGACTGCCTCCAAAGACAGGTTCAAGCGCTCAACTATGGCCTCCCGAAGAGACTGGACTTGAGGCCCAGTAGCCCGCGGGCCAGACACGTATCTCTCAGCAACAGTGCTGTCGTCTGCATACCCAAAGGTTCCGAGTTTTAGCAGGTCATTAATGTGCAGCAAGAACAATGTTGCCGAGAGAACTGACCCCTGAGGAACTCTGGCGTTAATACCTAACTGACCGGACGAGCAGCCATCGATAACCACTCGGATGGACCGATCCCTCAGGAAGTCTGCAAGCCAGTCACACAGATCACTAGGCAGACCGAAGAAAGGAAGTTTACCAATAAGGCTCTCGTGCCAGACCCTGTCAAAGGCCTTCGATATGTCAAGAGAGACAGCAAGCGCCTCCCCGTGCTTCTCGATGGCCTCACTCCAGATGTGAATGGCATACGCTAGAAGATCCCCAGTTGACCGGTTTCGGCGGAAGCCGTATTGGCGGTCACTAAGGAGGTCGTTATCTTCTAGGTATGCCAGGAGCTTATTATCTAATGAAATGAAAAACCTCTTTAAAAAATAAAATATTCCTAATGTACACTACACACCAAGATATACACCACAATTGAATACAGTGGAACGCTACAATAAAACTATAATCACGGCGTTATCCACATTCAGCAATGATGACCAGCGCTCCTGGGACTTACACATCCCAAAGGTTCAGTTTGCACTAAACAGCTCAACCAGTTAGGTCACAGGCTACACACCAGCTTTTTTGGTCTATGGTAGGGAGTTGATCGCTGACGGTTCACACTATCAGGACACTGATATAAAGGAAATAATATACCAACCAAGGGACCACCATGCAGAGAACTTGGGTGTCCTATCAAGCATCTTCGACAAGGTACAATCAGCTTTACTGAAAGCATTCTCTAGGAACACTAGTAATTACAACCCTCGTATGAAGGACGTAGAATTCAATGTGGGAGATGTAGTTTGGAAACGTACGTATTACCAGAGCGATAAGGACAAATATTTCAGCAAAAAACTGGCACCTAAGTTTGTAAAATGTTGGGTATCAAAGAAACTGTCTCTACTGGTGTATGACTTGGTAGATACACAAGGAAAACCACTGGGTACCTGGCATATCATAGATCTAAAGTGGAAGAATCCACAGTAGTCCTGTAGGCCTAGCTAGCTAGCGTTTGACTCACACTGGGTCAAACGATGCCAAGGGACTACTACCACCTCATTTCGTGGGAGGTCAATCACCAACAGGGGTTTATCTATTTACCTTTGGCTGCAGAGGTCCTAAGCTCCTTTTTGTACCTAACTACTGGTCAGTTGGTGATCACACTAATCTCATCCACTAGAGTAACTAAAGTTCTTGCCTACAGAGTTGCGTGAGTTCGCTTGTGAGGGGTTTCTCAATTGTAAATAGTCTAAACAAAAATTAGGAAATAGTCGAATCAAAATTTAGACTATTCGTTAGAACGGCGCGGCGTTGCCATAGAAAATGCTGAGGTCCCCAAAGGGGTGTTTAATTTTGATGGCATAGTAAGTGGTCTCTATGGTATGGTACACGACATGACAACGCAACAGCTAAGGGTAGTTCCCTTAGCTGTTGTGTTGTCATGTCGTGTTCAAAAAGAACATCTTAAAGACGGCTGCTACAAAAAAGATGACCGCAACCAGACTGTGCAGTTGCGATTGAGCGTTCAAGTATAACTAACTACTAAGCAATAGTTAATCTACTAATCTACTACGTAAAAATGGCGTTGCCATGGAGAATACTGAAGACCCTACAGGGGCGTTACTTATTATTGGCAGAGAAGCTCTCTATGGTAACTAACCTTAACTTTTGTGTTGTACTACTTGACATGTTCAAAAAAATAACAAAAAAAATCATAAAGACGGCGCTTAAAAGAGATGTGACTGCAACCAGATTGACAAACAGCCAAAACACTAATACTACATGATACACCAGACGACTATGACGCTAATTTAGTTACAATATCAACAACCTACTATAGGTGTACCAGAATCTCATGGCATTTTTTATTTTTTTTAAATTGTGATTTTCATATGGCAATGTCAATTGTCACCTGTCGAATGAAAGTACTTGATGTGTCAACCGCTGCTGATTTTTTTTGATATTATCTTGAAAGTTTGTTATTTTTGTAAAAATGTCGAAAAACCCACTTCGATCTCATGCGAGACATATTGTTTTCAATGTGTATCATAAAATAAGGGAAGAAGAAGGCGTAAATCAAACTCAATCTTTGATTTTAAAGTGCGTCGTAGAGTGGACCGGTAAGTTGGACTGACTTGTTTTGATACATTTAGTTTAATTTATATTTTTCTTACTTAATTTTATTTTCTTTCCATTACTATTATATGGTAAATCGTAGGTCAGGGCACATCGAATGATGGCCGGAAGGAAATGGCAACAGTAATGTAACTGTTATTAATTCTTCGACAAGATATTGATTTTAACGGAGATTGAGAATCTTTGACGTAAGAAAAATATTAAGTAATAATCTGCGCCCTGCAGTGGGACGTGTATATAGACGGGAGTTTTTGGCGGGATTTTGTCGAGTGAAGTTCAGTGGCTGTTAATATTATTTGCAAATTGATTCCTAGTGGATATTGTGATATATTATTGGTGTAGTTTTGTATCTCAACTGTCTCCGCAACTGGACAATTTGTAAAATCATTGACAAAAGCGATCTCGGGATAGTGGAGCGGTGTATTTTATTGTAGTATTGACTGCCTCTGCAAAGCTTACTGGGAAGACTGACTCGATACAATTTGCTGCCAAATATTCCAAAAAAAATTAGAATCTGTTACATCCGCATTCTAATGCATACTAAGGAATAAATATAAGATCCAAAACTCTTTCCAAAGACGTGGCTAAAAGGTCCTAGCAACCAGGCCATAAAACTTACATAAAAAGAAAATATATAGACTGATGATGATGAATGACTTTAAGTAACATGATACATTTTATTATTTTTTACAGACTTTATACATAAAGAGATTGGTTTTGAATATGTTAAATGCCAATGAAAAAGAACCATTTTGATGGAGAGATATGACATAAAACTACAAAGATACAAGTTTTTGAAATGCCAGTGGAGTTCATGGAATCGTATTCTAGTTTTCTAGTTCTGAATGAGGTTTTAAGTTATTAGTATGATTTAAATGCTAAATAATAAATTAGTACATAAATTAATATTCAATTGATTTATTTTTCCTATGTTAAGAACACGATGTATAACAACATTATTCATACACATACCTATAATACTCACAGTGGATCTTTGTGTCTCTGAATTGGTTGCAAGACCCCGCGCAGTAGCTATTTTTGTGTCAATGTTGAAGGTGAAGATAGCATTGTATAACTGTCTCTTTCACTCGCTTATGTATGTCACATAAGCTTACGGAGTTTCTTGTGCATTCTTCTCCATAACAAGCTACTTTCCGAATGCACGGTAGAATCAACTTTTATTCCATGTAAATTTAAATTGTGGCATTCAAAAGTGCCGGTTGGTGGCCCAGTTGAAATAAATATCTTTTGTCTTTTTTGTCATCGTCCTATCTCGCTTACTCTATGCAGTATACTCGATGACAAACTGTTTCTTACGCAATGGTTGGCAGGACCAAGTTCAAAGACACAAAGATCCGTTGTGACTACTATAATATAGTTACCTTGTAGCGGCACCGACGCCGCCACTTACGAACTAATGACATGACGTCACACAAATCCTGCATCGCGCAAGTAAAGTTTTCGGCGCGATTAGAACACATACAACAGTCCGACAACAACCGTTGGGCAGTTGCCCGGACCAGACCCAACACCCGTCTGGTCGGAGGATCCTCCCTTTTCTATGGAGGTTTGTGGGACTTTACACCCTGTTCCGCATACTCCCAAACTGGTGACCCTCGAACATGAACATCAGCGCAGCCTTCGTGCAGAGCTACTTCATCGTGACGTCATCATCACTTCCTCAAGCTTTCGAGCAGCGAGTCACACAGCCAGCCAGTACCCACGGCATCTACGGGGGTATCCTGACCACCAGCATGCAGCGGACGCGCATTCCTGGTCAGCACCCTCAGCTTCTATCATCATCGCTCCGACCCACTGGAGCCACCAGCACTCTCCCGACTCACTGGGACATCATCACTGCTCCGACCCATTGGAGCCAGCAACTCTTTCCCGACTCACTGGGATATCATCACCCCGACTCACTGGGGCACAACCGCATACAGTTCCGACTCACCGCGAACTCTGCGACTTCCGGTTTCGACTCACTGGAACCAACCTTCCACTGGCCAGGCACACATCACCAGATGTACGGACGACTCAACCTAACCTGCTATCGACCTCCGGTCTCCGGAGGGGAGTGATGTAGCGGCACCGACGCCGCCACTTACGAACTAATGACATGACGTCACACAAATCCTGCATCGCGCAAGTAAAGTTTTCGGCGCGATTAGAACACATACAACAGTCCGACAACAACCGTTGGGCAGTTGCCCGGACCAGACCCAACACCCGTCTGGTCGGAGGATCCTCCCTTTTCTATGGAGGTTTGTGGGACTTTACACCCTGTTCCGCATACTCCCAAAACCTCATGTTCATTAATACTAAAGACATAAATAAAAATTAAACAGTATCAAGATCGTTTGATCCAATTTCCCCAGTATTGCATACAACAAATTTTTATTTCCCTTTTTGCCATGAGATTCTGGTAGACCTATACCACTAACCTAACCATTCCCCGCTAACACTTACCACCGCTAAACAAATATAACCAATCCCACTAACCCACTTAACTAACACCGCTAAACTAACCATACCTACTCCCACTAACACACTAACAATTACACACGATACTACACTGACCCCAAAGGCAAATATACCAATAGAGGTACATTTACACTCCTAATTGTGCACGACTGCGGGAAGAGTCACCAGAACTAACATGAGACACTTTCATGTACGGTAGGAATCCAGCCAAAGGTGTAACTGGTTGGCTTCTGACCTAAATAGAGGAAAGTATAGTAAGTTCTAGCGAATTTTATACAGCTAAAATCCTCTCTCTGCAGCCGGGGTACTGTAGCGTTGTGAGGATCTCAACTGAAAATAGTCGAATGATACTAAATATCAAAATTAGTAAGTTAATACGGTTAATAGCCACATCTCTAAAAACACGGAACAACTCTAACTTGCTGGAACGCTGTCGTTCTTTCATTTCGATTGCGGTGGCATATCTGAAAAACTATCTTTCGATCCTCACAACCTCCCATATTATTATTTTACTCTTTGCTCACAACTCTCCACATTAGTTTAATGATTGTACCTAATTCTCTGTGCCGGACGACTAATATCGATTCCATATCAGTTTTAGCGCTGTCATGTTGGACACGTGGCTAAGGGTCGTCCGGGACAAAGGAATTTGCAATGAGTATGTGTTTCTATTGCATCGGGTTGTGCCTCCGTGTTTTATTGTAAGTGATCACGTTTACTTATGTTAATAAATGCTATCGTGTTCATACTTAACCTAATTTTGCATCTGTCAATGTGCTTGCTATGTTTGCAAGTTTCTTACCTGTAAACCGCTGCGATGTGCTGAGCTTTCACCTACAATATTTCTTACACCGTTCCTTGGCCTAAAAAGGGGAAGAAGCTGGTCAATCGCATGCGGCTTGCTGCTAATTGTGCCGCATTTAAAATGCGCACCCTATGGTGCTTTCAGGGCTTTTCGTACGGGCTGAGGGTTTGAGCCTTTGCCTACTGCTGCACGCTGCTATCTACCTGCACGCTGCCTACGCACGCTGCCAGGGTCTTGCCCAGCTTACCTGCGGATTACCGCCGTGCGACTACTTGTACTCAAGGACGTAACGGCCTGCGCAGTCTACCCTGTGCACCTTTAGCCGTTACCGTCCGGCCTACTGCTGTGCCGGTGCGCTGCCTACGCACGCTGCCCGGGTCTTGCCCTGCCTACTTGTGGCCTACCGTCACGCGAGCTGGTGCCTGCGCAGCCTACCCTGCGTACCCCTAGCTGCTACAGTTCCTGCGACCTATCGCTGACCCTGTTCTGACAGGTCCCCGCGTCTGCCACGTGCTGCCAAGGAACGGTACCCTACTAATCTTTTAACCTCGTGTGGTTATCCATGCAGAACTTTGTGACGTTTTTATAAGATAAGATAAGATAAGATATTTTTATTTTGTAAAACATGAGTATAGTATAAAGGTCTTATATTAATATGAGTTGGCTACATGTTTTGCCATTTATGGCGTACAAAATTAGTTACAAACAGAGCAAAAAATAAAAAAAATACTCACACTATCAAAAAAAATTAGATTGAAATTACAATGTCAAAAATTTAAATTCAATAAAAAATCACTATGTCAAAATTGAATATAAACTGAAATTACAATGTCAAAATTCTAATTCAATTAAAAATCACTATGTCACAATTTTAATTCAATTAAAAATCACTATGTCAAAATTTTAATTTATTTGAGTAGTTAAGACAAACAGAAAAAAAAACACACAGAATTCTATGAAAGCGAAACATCGTTTAAAAATTCATCTACACTGTAATAGCACTTCTCTAGTAATATCCCCTGAAGGGACTTTTTAAATTTGCTTAGAGGCATACATTTAATAATATCAGGTATTTTATTGTAAATATCTGGAGCAATACCAAAGAAACTCTTTTTCAATAGAGCAGTTTTACACCTGTATTGACATAACAGATTCTCATATTGGGCACGAATTGGGGTTCTCTTAACTGCTGCAACTTTTTTAAATAATTGTTGATTTGTTTTTACAAATAATGCAGTTTCCAATACATACAAAGATGGAAAAGTCAGTATTTTTAATTTTTTAAAGTAAGGAACGCAACTATCCGTTGTTCTTAGACCACACATTGATCGTATACACCTTTTCTGCATCCTGAATACAAGTTCTCTATTAGTTGACTGTCCCCAAAAAACAACACCATATCTCAAAATAGAAGCGACCAATCCATGATAGGCTGTTAAAAGTGTGTCGGTATTCACTTTCTTGGATAACTGGAATCATAGATATGCAGATTTACTCACTCGCTTGCAGATTTCCTCTAAGTGAGGTTTCCAGGTTAGTTTATTATCTATAGTTATACCCAAGAATTTTGCATTTGTAACTTCTTCTATTATACAGTCATTAAAGGCAACATTAACTAGTGGATTCTTACGGCGCTGGTGGAAATACATAACATTTGTTTTATTTAAATTAATTACAAGATTATTTTTGTCAAGCCAATTAATAATGTCACACAGATAATTATTTATGTCATTTTAGTAATTATTAGGATTATTATATTCTACAATAGTCGTGCTGTCATCTGCAAACAGCACCATTTTATGATCTATAGTTTTTGGAAGATCATTAATGTATATTAAGAAAAGGGGTGGCCCCAGTACGCTACCCTGGGGTACACCATATTTTATAAGCCTTGGTTTAGATACATATTTTATCTCCAATTTACTAATAGGACAAATTCTCGTGACTTCTGTACATTGAGTTCGGTTACTCAAATATGATTCTAGGAGTTTCAAGATGTTTCCTCTTATGCCATACCCATGTAATTTTTTCAGCAAAATCTTATGATCTACGAAATCAAACGCCTTTGTCATATCAGTCAATATAGCACAAACAGGATTACCTTTATCTACAGATGTCATTACACTAGATAGCAGATCAAAGAGAGCCATATTAATATTTGTATTCTTTCTGAAGCCTTTTTGTTCATTGCAAAAAAGTTTGAATTTTTCGAAATATGAATATATAGAATTATAAATTACCTTCTCAATAATTTTTGAGAATACTGGTATTTTTGCAATAGGTCTATAATTTCGAACATCACCTTTATCATTTTTTTTATAGAGTGGTTTAATGATGACTGTTTTTAGGCTCTTTGGGAATAAACCATCAGAAATACAAAGATTAATTATGTGTGATAGTAGAGGCGCTATAATTTCCTTCACGTATTTTACAACTTTAGTTGATATGCCATCAAATCCCACAGTACTTGTATATTTTAGGCTGCTAATTATTTTGATTATATCAGTATCCGAAACAGGTAGCATAAATAGTGATTGCGAATTCGAATGTTCCATAACGTAATTATCAGTTAACGTTCCTTTAGTTTTAATATTATTTTCAATTACTTCCACAAAGTAGTTATTAAATTCGTTTGCAATTTTCATAGGATCTGTATGAGTTAAATTATCTTTGTTTATAGACAGTATAGGTTCTTGTGGTAAGTTGAATTTGGCTTTTTTAATGACTTGCCAAGCAGCTTTAGACTTATTTTTTGACGTATTAATGTAGTGGTTATTTTGGGCTTTTTGAGTTAAATTTATTATTTTTCTATATGTTGAAGAGTATTTTTTAAACGCAAGTCTATTTTTTGTATTAGGATTGAATCTATATGCCCAAAGCAATTGCCTTTGCTTTTGACTACAGATTTTTATCCCACGAGATATCCACCTATTCTTTTTATTAGTAAGCACAGTCATAATTCTATTTGGAAAGCATAATTTGTACAATAATGAAAAATCATCCATAAAATGTTCATAGGATTCATTTGCATCTTTGGCTTTGTAAACTTCTGAAAAAGATAAGCACTTTAGATGACTTTTGAAATTTTCTAAGTTGCCTACTGAGATATCCTGTTTTTTGGATTTCCAATATTTTAGTGTACAAGTTTTTTTATTAGGGACCTGGAGTAATTGAGACGTATGATCTGAAAGTACTAAGTCCATAATTTCAGCTTTACATTTTTTTCGGTAAGTGTGAGCAAAATTATCTATACAGGAATTACTACTCAATCTAGTCGGTTTATGAAGTTCTAATTGTAGGATAAATTGCAAAAGAAAGTGTTCGAATTCGAATGTAATTTTATTCCTTTTTAACACATCTATATTAAAGTCTCCAGCTAAGATAATATTTTTATTTCGGAAAGAGCAATATTTTCGTAAAACATGGTCCAGTCTCTCGTAAAATATGTTGTAATTATGTTTAGGTATTCTATAAACACATATAATGATAATACCATAAGATATTAATTCTATACCACAACATTCAAAAACGCCTGTCACTGATTGTTTAGCAATATCTAATAATTCTCGATACTGCAGTCCTGCCTTAACAAAAATGCAAGTTCCACCGCGTTTAACATTTCTAGTGAAGAAAGCTGCTGGGCAGAAATTAGGTATATGTAATATATTCTCGTAGCCTGTCTCAATAAAATGCTCCGTTATACAGATTACGTCTATAATAATTCTTTTACTATGAAGCTCTTCTAATTTTACAATAAGCGAATCCGCCTTATTCATAAGTCCTGCAATGTTTTGATGCAGAATATTAAGATAATAGTTATAGAAAAACCTGAGACGAGTTTTGTGCCATTTCAAATTGTTCCTTCTGGGAACAATCAACCATTGATTTTACGGTGTTTACGTTATCTAGGTCTAGGATGAGGTCTTGCAAGTCAGATATAACGATATTAAAGCCTTTATTATTGAGATTACCATGCCAGTGGTTGTAGGTATCAAGCGTGTAAGGAAGATTTAGATTCGAGTCTAAGATAAACGCATAGCTGTATGTCTGGACGTCCATATAATAGTAGATTAGTAGCCAAGGGCTGTAAGGCATCAATTGCAGCCCGAGATATTTAGGCGCACGAGCGCAGCGAGGGCGCCTATAGTTCGAGGGTGCAATTGATGATTACACCCGAGCTAACTATTCTGCTTTACATCTCGATTGTGAGGTAAGTAGAAAAAAACCGGCATTACAAGAATAAAACATTTAAAAAAATATTTATTTTTCAAGAACGAAATTGAGCTTCGCCGTTCGATATTTGAAATTGATGACTATTTTTTTTTTTTTTTTGTTCGCCCTTCTCGGGCAGGCTAAGGTCTTGGACCATACCGCCTAATCTTCAGTGCAATTTTAACATTCTTTAGTATGCATTAGAATACGGGTGTAACAGATTCTAATAGTTTTTGGAGTATTTGGTAGCAAATTGTATCGAGTCAGCCTTCCCAGTAAGCTTTGCGGAGGTAGTCAATACTACAATAAAATTCTCCGCTCCACTATCCTGAAATCGCTTCTGTCAATGATTTCACATATTGTCCAGTTGCGTAGACAGTTGAGACACAAAACTGCACCAATTTTATATCACAATATCCACTAGGAATCAATTTGCAAATAATATTAACAACCGCTGAACTTCACTCGAAAAAATTTCGCCAAAAACTCCTTGATGACTATTATACTCACACGAAGACAAGGCTGAATAGCAAAGCGACCTCTTTGGTCATTGGGCTGAATGCATGATGTCTATTGACAGTATGATGGTTAGATGTACGCGAACTTTTTGAAAGAAAGAAGTGTTTTTTTTTTAATTACTTACCGCCCTAGGGCTTTTCTAGCTACATTATTACCCTAGAGCGCTAATTAATCACCTACAAGCCCCATTTGGAGGTAATAAGAACCTTCTTACCGAACATGAGAGATGTAAATTAAATTATCAATAAGTAAGTATCAATTCGGCTATTAAACATAATATTTGAATTATCCATGTATTGAAAAGTAGGTAAACATATAATAAAATTAGTGTGATTCAATTGTAATAGTTTTTCACGAATTAATGTCACTAGTTCTATATATTTATTTGTTTTTTTGAAATCCTCCTCACCAATAACAATAATACAATAATCTGAATAAGTAAAATTACGAATCTTGTTTTCAATATTTTTTAAAATATGTTCAATACCACATTTAGGCGTACGATAATGACACATATTATAATTACGTAGATGAGTGCCTTCACTCATGGTATATATTCTATTTGAGAATTCACTGCTTATGACACAAATGTTACGTTTCAAGGGAGGGGATGTTGTAGTAGGACTCATTTTGTTATTACAATTTTGTGTACTTCCGATATCAACATCATTTTGTGGTGTGCTTTGTATGGTATGAATATTTTCTGAAGTTAGAGCCTGTTTTGTTTTGATTTGTTTCGTTGTTGTGTTCTTCCTTGGAGTTTTGATTTTGTTTTTGTTTCTGACTGGAGTGTTACAAATTACTTTATACGTTTTATTAATTTCCAACAATTCAGCATTAGATTGCTTCAAGTTTATATTCTCTAGAGACAATTGATCTATTTCTTCGTGCGCGCTTTGTAATTTGGTTTTTAGACTTTCTATCTCTCTCTTTAATATGTTCATTTTTTCTTCATCTTCATCTTCAGACATATCTGGCAGGGAATTTGTGGTACAGTCCAAAGTTTGCGAAGTTGCATCATGGCTATTGTCAACATTAGATTCCGATTGAGTGCGTGTTCGTCGGAAAGTAATATTTTCCAAGAAATTCATGTTGTTTGTTGGTATCAATAGAATATTGAAATGCAATCAAAATAAACCGCTCGGACGCGCTAGCTATACCCAACGTGTATATACATTTATACCGTTCGGGTTGACTCGCTGCGCGGGACCGTGAACTATGTTTGATGTGCTGTTTTTCGCCAATGACTGATAAGGATGAGAAACATGTGTATGCAAGTGATATGCCGAGTTCATGGAGTGATCTGGTAGAACTAGATCAACAAGGGACACAAGGCCAAGAGAAAGATATTATACAAATGGAGGGGGATACTATACAAATGGAGATGGATTCTATACAAACGGAGGAATTAATTATTCAAAGATCGGAGAAGAGGAAAGGAGACGAGGATATTTCTGAATGGACCGAGGTGAAAGCAAAAGAAAAAAAACAAAAGTAGAACATAGATAAAATAGAAGTATACATATCATGCAGTGATCAATTGCCTAAACAATTTGGTCTGGCCAGATTATTTAAAGATAACGACATCACTGATATTTTGAGGGTGAAATATGTAAACCCATATAAAGTACGGCTCGATATGCAAACAGAAGTTAGCGCAGATAGATTGGAGAAATGTTTACCATTGCTTGACAAGGGCTGGCGTATACAACGAGCGATGGAAAAAAGTATTTCTTATGGGGTTATAAGGAATGTGGATTTAGACTTAACCGACGAGGAAATACGAAATTTAATAGTGAGTCCAATACCAGCCGAATTGGTGTCGAAATTCCGACTCAACCGACGTAACTCTAATGAAGGTTGGGCACGAAGTGAAGCAGTGCGTTTATGTTTTAGGGGATCCTACCTACCACCATATATTTCTGTAGATGGCTTAAGGATTAAAGTAGATCCATACATATTTCCCGTGTCTCAGTGCACGAAGTGTTGGAAGTTGGGTCATCCTACTAAGAAGTGCCCATCAAACAAAGTTTTCTGTCCAAAGTGCGGCAAAAACCATGACAACTGCGATACCACGACATTTAAATGTATCAATTGTGATGGTGCACACATGGCTTTGTACAAAGGGTGTCCTGCATTTTTAAAAGAAAAAAGATTAAGAGACATTATGGCGGAGTTCAATTGCACTTACGGAAAGGCCCTCACTATTTATGTGCCTCCGAGTTCACCCACAGATGTTGTACAGGACAAGTCGCATCGACGACGTTACGATTACATCAATTTACGTCATGATCGTTCGCCAGTAGAATTTATGACACCGTCGCAACCTGAGTTGACATCATATGCCAACATTATGAAGACAAAAGCACAAATTCACAACGGGGAACAGATCACGAAAAACTCACAACCATTGTCGAAAAAGCAAGTGAGACATAAGGAGCCCGTGTCTAATCGAGACGGCAATGATTGTTTTTTAAACCCAGAACCTCATGAAACCTACAAACGAGGTATGGTTACTGAGAAAGTTGAAGAAAAAAGAGAAAGGGAAGTGTCGTTTGGTGAATTAATAAATAGACTGAAGGAGATATTGTTTTTGAAAAATGTGTCTATTTTAGGAAAGGTTTCTAGTATGTTTAAGTGTTGCATCGAATGGTTAGTTTTAGTTGTGTGTGAAAATATTTCAGATTGGCCCATCATAAAAAAGACATTAGATTTTTTCTGTTTCGTAAATGGCTAATAACAATAATTATATGAACTTGAATATTATACAATGGAATTGCCAAAGTTTAAGACCCAAATCACGCTCACTTGAATTACACCTTAGTCAAGAAAAAATACACATTGCCGTTTTGAGTGAAACTTGGTTGGAACCCGAGAGTTTTTTAAAAATTAGTGAATATAATACACATAGATTGGACAGAGAAGATGGTTATGGTGGTGTTGCGATTATGACTCATTGCTCTGTCAAGTCTCTTGTTTGTACAACGAAAAGCCGCAACCCTGGTATTGAATTGTTACATATTAGAATTTTAAATTGTCAGCATATTGAGAATATTATTTCCATATATTGCCCTTCGACTGTACACACCACTCAAAGTGATTGGGACGCTGTGTTTTCTATAGGGAACAGTAAAACCCTTATCTTGGGCGATTTTAACGCGCACCACTCTAATTGGTCTCTGAAAACTGATCGACGTGGCTCCGAAATATTTGACTCCATGTTAGATTATAATTTCATTCATTTGAACGATGGTAGCTTTACAAGAATCAGAATGGTTGATGGAGTACTCCAGCAATCTAGCCCTGATATCTCATTTGTGTCTTCAGATTTATCTTTATTATTTATGTGGAAACCAACTAACGAATCACTCGGTAGTGATCATTTAATAATTAATCTCAACTTAGAACTTGCTGTTATCCGTAAATACCAAAATAAAAGAAATTTCAAAAAATCTGACTGGACTTCATATACCACATACATAGACGAGTTCTTGCAACATTGCTTGACTCCCCAAGATCCTCAGGATTTATATGACCTTCTCTACAATATTATGCAAAAAGCTGCAGACAAATATATTCCCTACATTAAAATCCCTCAAAATATTTGCAATACATTAAAACCAAAACCATACTGGTCTCCAGAGCTATCCACGGCCGTTGCGGAGCGGCGCTTAGCGCTTGCAAATCTGAGATTTTGCCCTTCTCCAAGAAACTTAGATATTCTTAAAGAAAAGATTAGCACCGCACAAAGGCTTATTCGTCTTGCTAAGTGTAAATCTTTTCAGCAGTTTTGTTCATCTGTAGATGAAACCTCTTTAGCGTCTGAAGTGTGGCGTAAGATGAGATGGTTAAAGGGTCGGCAAATGCCTAACTCTTGTGTGGATAAAGAAAAAGCCGAGCGTCTGCTTAGCGACCTCACTCCAGATTTTGTTAGTCCCTCGCAGCCTACTTTTAATTCCAATAATGCTAAGTTGGAGACACCAATTTCAATGCCAGAATTAGTAAACTGTATTAAAAATGCCGACACAGCTCCCGGGTCAGATCAAATTTCTTTTTCAATGATAAAGCACCTTCCACTTTCCGGTAAACTTATGTTACTTTCAGTATTTAATCAATGTTTTTCTTTCGGTTTTGTACCCGCACAATGGCGCCAAATTAAAATAATTCCAATTCCCAAGCATAATAGTAACCCATCTTCATCTTTACGTCCTATTTCCCTAATATCATGTGTTTGTAAAATTTTTCATGCCATTCTGACCAAACGAATCGAGTGGTTCTTTGAAAAGCAATGTCTTTTTCCAGAGGACATGGTGGGTTTCCGTAAGGCACGATCTTGTTTGGACAACCTAACACGACTAGTTTTTGAAATTCAGCATGGATTTTCTAAGAACTTAGTTACAGTGGCGTGTTTTATAGACATAGAAAACGCTTATAACAATGTTGATATTCCTTGCCTGCTACGTGTCTTAGATCAGTTTGAGGTTGGATCGAAAATATGTAATTATTTGTGGTCTTTTTTAACAAATAGACATCTGCAAGTGGCAACATATGATTGTGAGATGATTAGATGTACTGGCCGTGGTTTAGCTCAGGGAGATCCACTGTCCCCACTTTTATTTAATATTTTAACACTACATATATGTAAGAATGTTGACCAGGTGAATATATCTCAATATGCTGATGACTTTGTCTTGTATTCTTCAAAGAGTAATTTAGATCTAGCGTTTGAAGAACTTCGGTCCGCTTTACGATATACCAAATTGTTAATTGATAAGCTAGGTTTAACTATGTCGCCAAATAAAACTAAGATTTGTGTTTTCAAAAAGGGATGTTTTAGGAGGTCTATTAGCTTTGAATTTGACGATATTTCAATTGAAGTTGTTAACAATGTAAAGAATTTGGGTCTGTGGCTGGATAGTTCATTAAGATGGGGTAAACAAATCAATGAAACCTCACAGAAGGTAATGAAATTCATTAATTTACTTAAAGTTCTATCTGGTCCGGGATGGAGTCTGCACCAAAAACACTTAAGACGTTTATATATGTCGGGTTTAGTCAATAGTACGGACGTTAAAACAAATCGCAAGTACGCCATCTGGCGGCAAAGCAAGAACAACTACGCATTGGCGCGCTATTTCTAACCACTGGCGTGGTGGGGAACACAGAATAAGGCAGTTGAGTACTGACAGCCTTAGAGCTAACACGTCGTAGAATCAGTGTCGATCCGTAATATTAGTAAGCAAGATTGTAACTGAATATTTGAATAAACCCAGTGTATCGAATAATTTATGTGATTTCATTTGCACGATTGTACCCACCGACCTGCCCACACACGATGTCTTAACCTAAGGGAATACATCCTGACTTCCCGATGGTTTGCATCTATCGGCCAGTCTTGATGCGACATCAGAATTGGGATTCGGTCGTGCTATTGAGATCACACGTAAAAACAATGCTAATGAAAATTGTGGTTACATTCTTGCAAAAAAAATCGCGGTGTCAGTTGAGACTACCCTCAGTCTTGAATAATAAAAAACCAGTCTGGAGCGGAGCAGCAAGGAGGCTAGCAGCAACCAAGGAGCTGGACAGGTCAAGGAGGACCGTGTGGACGTGTGGAAAGCTGTGAGTCGTTTTCATTTTGTTATGACTATGGAAAAGTGTGTTCATTATTCAAAATTCTGGTTTTGTGTACGGTATGGTGGTCAGTGGTTCGTCGTCGGGGCTCGTGTCAGCTCATAGTTTCATGTTAGTTATCGATGGTCAATTTTTGGTGTTGTTGAAGAGGTATTATCCTATTATCACTGGAAATGACCCTTGACTGACCTTGGCTGGCTATCATTGTTTGGAAGTTAGAACGATATGGTGACAGTGACGTACCTACCTTACACTTGAGTCTTTCAGGAAATTATGAAAGTTCCAAATGAAATATTTTGATTAGTTTTGTAGCGTGATAGTTTTACGTAGTGAAAATTAACTAAGTTTGAGAAGAAGCATAGTATTCTTCTTTTGTAGTTGGAGGGCCGAACTTTCTAAAAAGTGGTAAACCCTACCAGGCTTCGTTAATTGCGACTTAAAGCGCTATGGCATTAATTGGATTCTCTAAAGCCCATATACCTACCTGGGCACTTGGGACACTGTAATGTGTGATTCACGTTTAGGACAGGAACTCTGCACTCGCATTCGGTGTCCATAATAATACTTTTTTCAGGTTTAGGTTACTACTACTACTAGAAGCTCGTGGCTAAATAATAACAGCCGCACTGGTCGATCATCAAGGTTAAGCAACGCTTGACGAGGTCGGTCCGTGGATGGGTAACCATTTCAACATACCAGGTTTCCTCCGTGCCTCTGAAAGCACGTTAAGCCGTTGGTTCCGGCTGTCATTTGAAGATCTTTGACAGTCGTTACGGGTAGTCAGAAGGCTGAGATCTGCTGACACCAGTCTTGCCAAGGGGTACCATGTTACCCAGTTACTGGGTTGTGGAGGTCGGATGGGCAGTCGCTTCATGTGAAGCACTGGTACTCAGCTGAATCAGGTAGGACTGGAAGCCGACCCCAATGTAGTTGGGAAAAGGCTAGGCAGATAGATTGGTTTAGGTTAAATTCCATCAAAGCTGTGTATGGTTAAGATAACTGTGTGAACAAGTACTCTCGTTGTGTTTTCATGTTTCAGATACCATATTGTGTCGCAGTGGAGTCTCTGCTGCAAGCTAGCGGCTAGCGATGCCGGCTAGAGATGCTGTTTGCGAAGTCTGACGTGGCACTATCTGAGAGGTTAAGGCTATCAGTTCTCAGATCGTAGCCGAACGTTAAGAGCGCGTGCAAGTTTGGAATGGAATACTCGGTGAGTCGCTTCCATTTTATTTCGATAGTGAAGTCGAATGTTCTCTAGTGATGAGATGCTATTTCGAGTTTTAAGAGTGTTCATGTTGGAACACTGAATTGGTTGGTAGTGGTTATACCTAGCAGCATCACTAGGTAATTAAGACACACCTAGTAAAAAGCAAGTAGCTAAGAAGTTACCTATTGGCTTGTTAGTACTTTCCTAGTTTCAACATTTAGTTCAGTACGAACTTTAGGATGAGATAGCCTATATGAAGGAGATGAGTTATCCAAAATGACTGAACAACTAGTCGTTTTCAGTGGCAAAGCGAGTTAGTGATGTCGTTGGGCTATCGTAATTGATAGAGTTAGTAACGGTACTGGTCATTTGCGAGTATTCAGGACGGATCTTGTTGCGTAACGATGTACAACCACCGTCTTCAGATCTGAATTCACTTGCTTACTTTCAAAGTAATATTATGATAGCAGTAGATCTCGCAATCGTTTTCCGTACATGAAAACTGAGTTTGTGCGCGATAGTAAAGGGTTACTGTTGATAATCTGGTTTAAACGATATTGATCCAAGTTATTCGTGAAGGTCCTTCACGCGAGCTATTAAGAAGCAAATATGATCAGGCCTAATTGTTCCTCTCATATTAACAGTCGGTATGTTACAAGATCTTAGAGTGAAAGGCGCGAATCTTGTGAGAAGGATACCCAATTACCAAGTTCCTTGAGGATTAGACGTCATAGTTGATGACAGTGGTAGTGAAACCAAATCTGATTAACATGTTTACTCATAAGACCAATTCTGGACCGCACCTCATGCGTACCATGTGGCGATGGGTTTTTGAAGAGCGTTTATGAGTTGAGTATGCATTGCCTTTGAATTATGGCAAAGAGTAACAGAATTGTTACAATTACTTTGTTTAGTTGAACTTGTTGATCGTCGGACCTTTTTCAAATGAATAGTGTTGTGTGGGAAACTTTAGTACGAAAACTGAAAAGGCCCTGTATTATGTCCGCGATAGGTGATTATGACAGGATGGTGATCGTTAGACACCGAAAACTTTAAATAGGTACGCTTAGAACCTACCAGTATGCATAAGGTAGGGTGAGGAAGATGCCAGCGGGTCATGTACCAGTCGATGTTGATGTTTAAAGGTTTTAATGTTGATGAGCAAGCTTAAGATGTCGAGTAATTGAGTCTATCAGCCGTATTATGTTTGACTGTACCAGTGGATTCTGGCGAAGGTCGGGGTCTAGAGAGACCGTTGTGTGAGAGCAATATAATTGCTGGTCGGCTATAGAGCCGTGGCGTTAGAGGTTTTACTCGAGGGTTTCTATAAGCTTGGCAGTTTTTGCTGCAGCAGTTTTGAAATTTGTCTGGAATGACTGTGGTACATGGCCCAGGGCAATGATTTAGTTAAAGAGTAGGGTTCAAAAATTTATCTATTTTCACGAGCCCAATAAACTAGTTTGGTCAGGACTAGTCGAGCGTTGTGTGTTGGCCTGGGTGGCAACTGTAGGCCAGTGTGGCAACTGCAGGTCTTTGTAGCAACTGTGGGCCTGTAGGGCACCTGTAAGTCGGTGTAAAAAAAAAAAGCTTGTGTAAGGAACCTTACAGAGGATTCCTGTTGAGTTAAGAGGTTAAAATAAAGTAAACTCGCATAGTGACGCGAGAGGTGAGGTCACCATATTAATGTTAATGACGTTCGAATCGTCAAGCCTTCATTACGAATATTGAAATATTTTTGGTTTTTTAATTTTGATTACTATGCGTAGGTTGTGTTAGTAAGATACACAAAGCTCAAGTACCAATTGAGATAGTAGATGACGAATTGACGTAACATACGACAGGCTAAATGTCTGTGGGGAACTGGTTCTAAGTTCAGAGAGTTGAGTTGACTCGACATCGTGAGGATGTGCGAGTAGAGCAATTGTGATTGCTAAGAGAGCTATGAGATAGCTAAGAGAGCTATGTGATAGCTAAGAGAGCTATGTGATGGCTAAAGATCGTGAATAAGATACCTGGTGTCTTGTTTCTTTTGTTTCATTAAATGTGACATTAATGACTATCAGTGGTACTTGGACTTTGTAATCTCGAAGATCGAATCGATGATTAAGTTGCTATTTTCTTTAAATTGGAAATAGAATTACTCGTTCCTTGCAATAGTGAACAGAGAGATTTAAATGATCATGTTTGATTGTTTCGAAATGTTTCCTCACTCTAGATTATGAGTCAGGATTGGACGAGCGAATACTGTTTGGAAATTTTGTGTTTCAGAAAAACATCCCTTGTATGATGGGAGACTGGCGGGTCGGAGTAGACTAAGAGGACGTGTGGCGCAACACATGAGATGGCAGTGAACAAGGACAAGACGATGATGCCTGCGGGTGATAGATTTGGGGATCTGTCACCTGAGAGAGGCCCGAGAAGGCGACGTGTTGTGTTCCACGCTCGCCTCTCAAGAGAAATTACGGCCTAAAGAACACCATGTGGTTTTAGTCAGTAGGAGTCTGACAGACCCCTCAGCTTCCCCCAAGGGCTGAGGACATTCATGAGAATTTCCACATGATTCGATACACTGTTAACCCTGACAATAAGTAACAGACGAGGACGCCTGTCTCACAGGATGGCCGTGTCGGGTTTAGTCAATAGTACGGACGTTAAAACAAATCGCAAGTACGCCATCTGGCGGCAAAGCAAGAACAACTACGCATTGGCGCGCTATTTCTAACCACTGGCGTGGTGGGGAACACAGAATAAGGCAGTTGAGTACTGACAGCCTTAGAGCTAACACGTCGTAGAATCAGTGTCGATCCGTAATATTAGTAAGCAAGATTGTAACTGAATATTTGAATAAACCCAGTGTATCGAATAATTTATGTGATTTCATTTGCACGATTGTACCCACTGACCTGCCCACACACGATGTCTTAACCTAAGGGAATACATCCTGACTTCCCGATGGTTTGCATCTATCGGCCAGTCTTGATGCGACATATATATCTATAATTAGAAGCAGAATTGATTATGCCAGTTTCTTGTTGGACAATGCTTGTGATTCTAAACTAATAAAACTAGATAGGGCCCAAAACCAGGCATTACGTGTAGTCAGAGGATTTATAAGGAGTACCCCGATACATGTTATGGAAAGTGAACTATGCCTTCCTCCACTTCATATTCGTAGGAGATATTTAGCTATTAAATTTATATTAAAATCAAAATCTTTTTCTAACAGTAAAACTACTAAGTCACTAGAAAATCTCTCACTAGTTACAAATTCTAATTACTGGCTGAACAGGAAACTGCCATTACTTATTGATATTCTTTCACAATATAATTCAGTTCCAATACACTCATGCGTCCTACTTGAAATGTTTTCACTTGACACATGGGTTAGTAATATCAATATGTCGAATGTGGTATTTGACCAAATTCCTGGAATTGCTCAAGCTAAACGCCGCTACAGTACTGTACAATTAAAACACCTTGGTGAGTCATATATCCGAGAACAATATGCAGGTTATCATACAATTTTTACTGACGGTTCCAAAGATAAACATTTCGGAGGCGCTGCCTTTTTAGACCCCATTCTTCTGAACCAGATGAAGATTAAAATTGATTCAGATATTTCTATTATGCACATTGAATTGATCGCAATACTGGAAGCTTTGTCCTATATTCTATCAATTGATGGCGATAAATTTGTGATTCTGACAGACTCTAAAAGTTCGCTGCAACACTTGGCTCGGCACACTTCGCACGTGCGAGGTATTCCGACAGCCTACTTTATATATGAATTGATTTTAAAACTTTAATCGAATTCAAAAACTGTATGTCTTCAATGGATCCCGTCGCATGTTCAGTTAAAGGAAAATGATAAGGTTGATCTGCTCGCCAAGCAAGCGTGTGTTGATGGAGTCCCCATGAATATTACTCCATTATATTTAAACTACTTTGGAAAGGCGAAAAAACATTGTTTGGAACTTTGGCAGGAGTATTTTAACGAAAGGTCAAAAGAAAAGGGTATATGGTACCGAACTATCCAGCCAGGGATTTCTCGAGTTCCATGGATTGACTGTAACCTTAATAGAAATTTAATTACCATAGCTTTAAGACTCCGTTCTGGACATATTCCATCAAATAAATTTTATCACCTAATGAAGAAAGTTTTATCCCCGAATTGTGATGACTGTGGAGTAGTTGATGATGTTTTTCATATCCTGATGGAGTGTGTCCGGAATGAAAGTACAAGAATCAGTGTCTTTGGACGCTGTAAAAGTTTCGATATGGGCATCTGTAATACAATACTCGCTTCTCCAATGTCCGATAAAGCCAAGCAATTATATGAGCTAGTTTTAAGGTAGTTTGTAAATTTTTGTGTTTTCTGTTTTGGGCGATGTGGTCGCTAAGCGACAAAACCCGTAAATAAAAAAAAAAAAAAAAAAAAAAAACAAAATAAATCCTAAAAGTATTTCACTTGGCAGGATTCGAACGCTCGACACTACAGTTGCAGGCCGACACATATACCGCGAGGCCAACTGTCCAATTACTTATCTAACAAAATTAGTGATCCTATATCCTCAGAGCGTTAGTTCGTAGAATAGACAATAGATGTCAGTTTCATCAATAATAAAATAATTATTACAGCAAAATTTAATAGTCTGACAACACTATTAGATATTTGGTAACACAAATTGTTTCGTTGTTTGAAGGATATGCGCTAGATGTTGTTGTACGCAATACTTTTCAAATGTTGTGATGAAAAAAAACGATTTTTTGACGGTCAATGTTCAAAGAAAATCACTCGCAGTTAATTATATTCCTAACTATGAGTGCTGATGTACGTCAACTTGGATTATATGCACAGGGAACACGTCATGCAACTCACTAAAGGTCTTGAGTAATAAAATGTCACGGTTTTGAAATTCACCGTTCAGATGTTAACTTATTTTTTAAAGTACGTTTTTTCAGTAGTCTCTCACCAAAACTCGCTCATAACTCTGTCACTATTATATTGCAAGTCAGGCTTGATAATTATACACTGTAAACAGCGAAAAACTTGATTTTATATTTTTAAATTTAATTTTGGTAGGAGCACAACCAATTGCAATGTTTACTTGACAGCGCCCTCTGTCCATGTCCATACCCACGACTTAGCTGTAGGATCTACATTATATGTATTAACTTGTCCAGATGTTTTCTTTACAACTTCCTACTACCTACCAGTTAGCGGCCTGCGCAGCTTACCTAGCGCAGGACCCAGCCGTTACAACCTAGATTCCTCCATAACTCCAAGTATGAAACTATGAAAATACACATAATCTTATCTAATTAGCTGCCTTTTCTCTAAATCTCATGTATATTAAAAGTTTTATTATACTCCTACTCTAAAATTTGCGTGGAACCTACGTATAACCTATATTGAATGTCGTGGTGGCTCAGTGGTATAAAAAATGTCGTGGTGGCTCAGTGGCTGAGACCTCGCCTGTCGTGCTTTATAAATGACTAGCTGACCCCCGCGGCTTCGCTCTCGTCAAAAATATATCCTATGTTACTCGGGAATAATGTAGCTTTCCATAGGTGAAAGAATTTTTTAAATCGGTCCAGTAGTTTCGGAGCCTATTCGGTACAAACAAACAAACATAAAAATCTTTCCTCTTTATAATATTGGTATAGATAAATGGTTTTATTTCTGTAAGTTGGTTTGTACAAACACTATTACATGTTGATCATACTTTTAAAACTAGATGAGGTCGGCGATTCCTATCTGACTACTCTGAGAAGAAAGGCCGAAACAAATACAGAGGTCACAGTCTCTTTTAAAGTCCTGACAAAATCTTGGTTAGATCATGTGAAGACCATGTAGACTGATGTCTGAAATGGTCTTCATGGTTCAGGAAAGAACCAGCCAGATTGAGTGGACCTGTCCAGTCAGTGCACGCATTTGTCAATAACCGAGCAGCTGAACTCAGAATTTAAGGAGCTCAACGATTCGACGAACAATACCAAAGAAAGGACATTGATGTCGTGGATTCAAATCCGGGCAAGTACCAATGTGACTTTTTCAAATTCATATGTACTTTCTTCGTTTATCTCGGACATCACAGGCAACGGTGAAGGAAAACATCGTGAGGCATCCTGTATGACTTATATAGTTAATGTAAGTCTGAAATAGCCAAGTCCGAGGCCTGTGGGGTTTTCCAGAGGTGGCTTAATTAACTCTGACACCAGAGGTGGCCACACCTCACACGAAAAGAAGAAGGAGACCTATATTAAAACTACCACGTGGGAGATATTTTAGTTACACGAAGACTATGAAACAATACTAAACGGTACACAATATTTTCCCGCGACAAGTCCAGGTAATCGAGCCACGTAATAGGGTACAGGTGTGCTCGCTATTCATTCAGTTTATATGACGGTTCAGTTTAGCGTTGCTAAAACATTAAACATTATCGTTACTTATTTTTACAATATTGTAAAATGCCGACAAGAGATCTATATTACGGTTACCCATAAAAGTCCCAGACATGTGTAAGCCATACAACCGTTAACAAATTTCAATTCATCTTGGGAAATCACCCTTGCTAGAAATACCATGCAACGCTCGGCGTCTATTATACGCAATGTACGTCAATTAGGTTATTTGATACTGTATTTACTGGAAAGTTTGATAGATAATCTGCATTGCTATGATCATCCGATGTTCTGTATTCAATAGTGTAGACAAAAACAGATAAGAAATGTGCATAGTAAAAGAGCCTCATTTTGCTCACCGCTGGTAAAGTTTTTTGTTGATTGAACATCGTAGTTAATGGTTTGTTATAAGTATGCCATAGCAGTAGTGAAAAATTTATTTAATCCCCAGAATAAGGATGTCGCTCTTTTGTCTATCTGACTGTATTTTTTTTCACTACGCGTCAAAAAACGTGAAGCAAAAGCAATAGGTTGATCAGATCCGTCTGATAATTGATGCCATAGACCTGCTCCAAACCCAAAAGGTGAAGCATCTGTAGCGAGAACTAAAGGTTTCTCAGTGTCAAAATGTATTAAAACTTTCTCATTGAGGATATCCTGTTTTATTTTCTTTCATCACATTTGTGCGTCGATTCGTATTTAATGTATTTCTTAAGTAGGTTATTAAGAGAGCTGGATATTGAAGCTAAATTCGGTATGAACTTATTGTAATTATTAGCTATGCCTAGAAATATCCGCAGTTTGTTGATTTTGCTGGGGCTTTTTGTATCAAGTATAGATTTTACCTTGTTTCTATTTTTGTAAAGTCCATTTTTATCAATGGTGTGACTCAAATATTCGATTATCTCTTAAAAATTACATTTATCTTTAATGAGTCTCCAATTTTGTTCTTGTATTTTTTTTATACCAAGCGTAGTCTTGTAAGAAGTTGTTCTTCTGAATGTCCTTGAATTACTATATCATCGTAAAACATTTAACTCCAGCTACTCCTGAAAGCAAACGATCCATAAACTTTTTCCATAGATTCGGGCAACATTGACGCCAAACATAAGACTATTTACTTTAAATGTTCCTGTGTGTGTGCTTAATGTTTGCATCATAGCGCTCTCCTCGTCCATCATCATGTTTAGGTAAGCTTGACTGATATCAAGTATGCAAAATATTTGACCTCTGTTCATCTCTACC
Organism: Orthosia gothica; assembly: GCA_949775005.1. NCBI lineage: Eukaryota > Metazoa > Arthropoda > Insecta > Lepidoptera > Noctuidae > Orthosia > Orthosia gothica. Next base: position 2,840,982 of record OX459070.1, on the reverse strand, counting down.
AGAATCCGAACATAAGCGTATACTGCCATTTGGTTTAACAAGAGGAACCGGTGGTGTTCCCCACTCAGAGCTATTAACTTTCGTAACTACCCCTTGTTCACAGTCTTACGATTTTATCATCAACTTTATTTTTAAGAACACATAGTATACGCAAAGGTTTAGCAAAAATTGGTGATAAAAGTCAAAGTCAAATGTGTTTATTTCAAGTAGGCCATTATGTGGCACTTTTGAACGTTAAAATTTACATTTAATAAAAATTTATTCTACCGTGCATTCGGAAATGTAGCTTGTTATTGAGAAGAACGCACAAGAAACTCCATACCTACTCTTTTAAAAAAAAGTTTTATACAATATTTATATAAGTACATACATTAATAAATTCATATACGTGAGGACGATGTACCCAGCACTTCTATACTACATATAGGTATGAGAGAATTACAAGCACTAACAGGTAAATTCCTTTACTTGATAAATAGGAACATGGTCCTCACGTACTTACAAATATTGCAAACATAGGTACATAACCTAATTAAAAAACAACAGGACAGTGTGCGAGTCAATTACTTAAACAAAAAAAGAAGAAAAATAAAAATAAAGCGTTACTATAATTATGAATGTGATACAAATTAACCATTTTGATTTTGTCCACACCAAAGATAGGCCTATGGAGCAGGACCAGCATGTTTCCAAGCATTCTTATCTTGAATATAATCATCTAATTTGTAATATGCTTGTTTACAAAGTGTGCTTTTAACTATTTTTTTAAATTTTCTTTCATTTAACTTTAATATCACACAAGGTATTTTGTTATAGAATTTAACACAGTACCCCATGAAAGATGTGTGTACTTTAGCTAATCTATATGATGGTTGGTCTAACTTATCTTTATTTCTGGTATTACAATTGTGTCTATCACTAACTCGATCGACAATGAAGACCCGTTCTCGAAACCAGCGGGCAGATCGCGCGGCACTATAGCGGGCGTAGTGTTGTGTTCGTGGTTGTGTCGTCGAGATATTAGTTTTTATTCGCGAACGAAATGTCTGAACAACGGCGACAACATTTTATTTATTCAAATTCATTCCTAACGCTCGATTTACTGTAGGCAAAAGAAGAAGTGAATCCCTACTATAGGGCAAGGAAAAGAAATGGCGAGTTTTATCGAAATTATGAAGAACAGAGACAATGTCCTGACAAATTCTACGACTACACCAGAATGAGTGTAAAAAATTTGACTATATTCTTGAAGCTATCAAGGGCGATTTAGAGTCTGGAATTAATCCAAATCGATATAGAGGTATATCTCAAAAATTAGTGAAATAACTAGTTCTAGCACGTCCGAGGACATTTCCATACGTCACATAAATAAATTGCATAACACTACAATGCAGTCGCGCGGGCGGTCACCGCTTGACTGGAGTGCACCGCTCGTTGCCCGCCACCACGCCGCTACCGCGCCGCTGTTTTCGAGGGCCGGTCCATTTGATTGTATGCATGAGATCCGTCGCTCCCGCGCCGCCGCCGCCGCCGCCCCGTTGCCCGCAAGATTCGAGGCAGAGGCCTTACTGTCTTTACAGGTAACAGTTTGGATGTTAAAAAGATGACATCACTGAGTGTGTAACTGAGTTGATAAAATTTAATTGCAATAAAATCATAATGTGTGCTTTTCCATATTTGGAAAAATCTACTAGACCTTCAACTGTCCATTTCCAGACACAATAGAAATTACCATTGTTCTAATCCGATTCGGTCTGGTGGACAGATGACCGGCTAGTAGACAAAATAATTATATTCATATGCTGAATAAACATGTTCATTTCCTTGTCAGCCATTACAGTGACAAATTAGTTTTTTTTGACATCAACATTTTTGTTGATAAATTAAAGTCGACAGGCAATACAGTGTATCTGCCTCTTAGGGTAAGACGTCAAATAGCGAGGCGAGCGATCTTTTACTCTAAACTCAGACATAAATAGTATGTCGAAGTCATGTACTGTAGTTGATATTAGTAGTAATACTAATTTACAGGTGGTCAACAACATTAATAACGTTAGCAATTCTGCTATTAATATTTATATTTTCAACTAGTTTGTAGGACAACGGAGGGTACCAATAACGAAATAGTTAGGAGTACGTCCACCAACAAGAAGGTACCTTCTTATTTATTTATTTATTTATCTCAATTACTCAAAGCACTTACAGTTTTACCCAACACGTGCAGAGAGTCACAACATTTACTATTACAAATATAACATCCATAAAATTTGTCAGAGAAACAACACAAATAAAAACATAACAATGCCTAAATAATCCTAAAATACATTAACAATTATTAAAATTCAATAGTAAAATAATAATATAATTATTACAAATAATTTAATACCAATAATTTAATACAAATAATTTAATAACAATAATTAAATACAAATAATTTAATAACAATAATTTAATACAAATAATTTAATAAGAAACATAGTTCATAATTTAAATTGAATAATAAAAATAATTCAATAATTCAAATTTAATAATAAAAAACGTTCAGAATCAATCAGCATTGTCTAGGTGCTAAAACACTCTTTACATTCCTTTAGAAATATACGCACATTCGAGTTGAATATGTCGACCTCCGGTTGCTGACCAGTCAGTGTATTGAGCAATGATACCGCCTGATTGGTAGTAGCATATTCCGCGGTACGAGTCCGGACTCTGGGAGCCGCGAGGAGAGGGCGCGAGCGCAGTCGCGTGTTCTGAGCCGGCGCGGATAGTCCAAAGCGCGACAAGGCCGTGGGGTTGTCGATTTTTCCGTTTAGCAACAAAAAGTAGTGCAAAAGGAGCGCACATTTACGTCTCAGCTCGAGAGTATCAATACCCACCATTCCTGAGACGAACAGAGAGGGATATAAGTAGGGGTAACACCCATACATTTTTTTATACAGATACCGGCAGAATTTACGCTGTACGCGCTCTAATAGCAAGTTGTACTTTGCCTCGTGTGGATCCCATACAATCGAATTAAACTCAAGCCTGCTGCGAACAAATACGAAATACAGGGCAACAATTGCATGTTTGCTGGTAAACCGAGCCGACTGACTCAAAACGAACCCGAGGGATTTGTGTGCTCGCTTACACAGATCGGTTATGTGGTCATTGAAGGTCAGCCCAGTATCCAACATAACGCCGAGATCGCGGATTGTTGTGACGCGCTCCAGAGGGGTACCTGACACATGTACCATGTACCTGTAGGTATACACATGCGGCAAGCGACAGCGAGAGAAAGTGATGATCTTACTTAGATTTGTTAAACTCCAAGCGGTTGTGGTTACTCCAGGCTACCACATTGTCGATGTCCCGCTGGAGAGCATCACAATCAGCCGCATCTCCTATGCCCAAGTAGATCTTGAGATCGTCAGCAAACATCAGACACTTTGCCGCCTGAATGACCTCCGGCAATTCATTGACCATGATAAAAAATTGGGTAGGGCCAATTGTGCTTCCCTGACTCACTCCAAACTGAGTTACATCCGTATCAGACCGATAACCATCGAGTTGAACATACTGCCTGCGATCAGCAAAATAACTACAAAACAATTTCAATAAGTTAGGCGTAAATCTTAAGACTGAGAACTTATGCAATAGCACGTCATTATGAACACGGTCAAATGCCTTTTTAAAATCAAAATGTGCTGCATCTACCTGCTTACTGTTGTCCATCTCAGTGACAGCATAAACCAAAGATGACTAGGTTAGTCGCAGTTGACCTACCGGCTCTGAACCCATGCTGACATTCGCTTAGAAGCGGTCTGATTTGTCTGGTTATATGTTTGTTCAAGATAGACTCTAACAACTTGCCGAAGGCCGACAGGACAGAAATAGGTCTGTAGTTCGAGATGCGCGACCTTGAGCCATCCTTGTGTATGGGAGTCACACGAGAAAGTTTCCAAAGAGAAGGATAAATTGCGCTTTTAAGAGCGAGATTAAAAATAAATAATAACGGCACCATAAAAACCCCGATGCAGTCTTTCACGATAAACGGAGGAATACCGTCTGGCCCGGTGGATGTCTGGGGTTTCAAGCGCTTGACAACTAGCAGCAAATCTTCACTGCTTATGCTGTCTAGTGCTATGCGAGATGATGACACATCTGAGTCCCCGCGCTCAGCGTGTTCCTGAGACAGTACGGGCTTATCAGGTAAAAAAACTGACTAAAAATAGTTTGCGAAGGAGTTTGCAGCGTCTAAACCAGTTACCACTCTGTCTTCATATTCGTATTCCCGACAGTTTTCTGTCTGAGCGCTGTTCCCTAACAAAGGACCAGAAACTTTTCGGGTCCTTTCTTATATCCATCTCTGCTCGCTTGGTGTAGCTATCATAAGCAAGTTGTATTAATGTTTTTACATGCTGCCTATAGTATTTAAACATGGATTTGTAGTACTCACTGGCTAACACTTCTTTAGATTTTTTTAAGTAGCTATACTTCAACTGTAAACTTCTAATAATGTCAGGAGTGTACCATGTTGGATATTGGTACCTCGAACCAAACTTCCTGTGTTTTTTCACCGGAACATCTTGCTCTCACATAGTTAATTTAAAAAAAGGGGCTAAGCAGAATTCTTTGAAATTATTCCATCAAAATATTTAAGGTTTTTCTGCAAAGCAATTGGAAATAGAACTGTTTTTAGAAAAGACAATGTTTGAAATTATTTGTTTTACTGAGCATTGGCTGAAGGAATATTCAATGCTTATTAATTATGAAAATTATACTGTGGGCAGCTGTTTAAACAGAAATGTTATGTTGCGTGGAGGTTCACTTATATTAACCAAAAATGCTATTAAATCAAAACCTCGTAAAGATATTGTAGATCTATTAGTTGAACATAGTGTTGAACTGTCATGTGTTGAACTGGATAAGCATGTTATAGTGTGCGTTTACAGACCCCCCAATTATAAAAACTACTGTATATTTGAGTCAGTGATGGAAGATGTTCTGGCAAAACTTGCAACTGGTAATAAACTAGTCATAATCTGTGGTGACTTTAATATAAATATTTTAGAAAATAATTCAGATAGCAGTAGACTATTAAATCTCTTCAAATCATTTAATTTGTCGCATGTGTTTGAGGAACCAACCCGAACAACTGTGACTACTGCTACATGTATTGATAATGTTTTTTGTTGCTGCGAATACTTAAACAAAGCCATTAAGAATTGTCTGCCTTCGGATCATAGTGATTACTGGTAACATTTGAGTCCAGCATACCAATACAACAAGTGCAGATTCAATCCAGACCAATAATATCCGGTAAATTAAATAAATTTAACAGAACTTTAATTGGTAAGTTAAGTTATCAGGACCTCACAGTGAACAATGCTAATATTTTATACAAAAATGTTTTCTCAGTTGTTCAAACAGAATTCAATAATACTTTTAAGAAAAAAACTAAAACTATATACCCTAAGTTTTTATTCAGTGACTGGGCGACTAAAGGAATCAGGAAAAGTAGGGAAAGACTTTACGAGCTGTATGGCCTTAAGCCTTATATTAACACTGAAACTTTTGGTAAGTATGTTGCTACTTACTCAAGATTTTTTTTTAAATACATGTAAACCAGCTAAGGCTATATACATTAGCAATAAGGTTAAATTCGCAGTAAATAAAATTAAGACCGTTTGGAAAATTATAAACAATGAAACAAACAGGAACAAAAGAAATAATACTGATTACACGCTTGAGACTACACATGGACTTATGAGAGATAACAAAAAAGTTGCTCAAGAATTTGTAAATTTATTTACTAGCATCCCAATTAAAACTACTGAACCCTTAAATTCATTGCCGTCACTCGCTTCTGGTTTATTACACGCTAACGTTTCAGCCTGCCCGACTGAATTTCACTTTTCACATATAAACCCAATAACAGTAATAAAGGCTTTTAAGCAAATAAAGGTAAAACTGACCGAAGATGTATGGGGAATGTCCATCAAAGTTTGTACCTCCATTATTCAGACTATAGCGCCGTACTTAACTTTATTTTTTAATTTGTGTGTAGATCAAGGAGTCTTTCCGGATCTAATGAAACATAGTAAGGTTATACTACTTTTTAAATCCAGGGACAGTAAAGACACAAATAATTATAGACCAGTGTCCGTGCTGCCGGTTTTCAGCAAGGCATTTGAAAAGATAATGCTAAATCAAATGCTTATTCATTTTAATACGAATAAAATCCTACACGAGAAACAGTATGGTTTCACCAAAGGACGTTGTACAACCGACGCTGGTGTCACCTTATTAAAACACATGTTTGATGCGTGGGAGGAGGGGCAAGATGCCATAGGTATTTTCTGCGACCTGTCGAAGGCGTTTGATTGCGTTGATCATGAAACATTGCTTTTGAAACTTGAACATTACGGGCTAGGCCTTTTAGCATTAAGTCCGCCTATGTATCACCATTGTACATGAAGTTTAAATAAATAAATAAATTAAGTTTAGTAAAATCCTATTTATTTTTATATTTTTATTTATTTGGCTCACCAATAATTGAATACACTGATACAAAGATATGAGATACATCCAATATACTTATAGACTAGTGTGTACGGGCAATAGCTCCGCACACTGAGATGTAGAATGTAGATGGACGAATCACACGGGATGTGTACAGGAAATAAAATCACTGCTATGTGTCCGTTAATGATTGACAGTTTATTAGGCAAAACAATAAATTATATAATACCTAAAGTAGGTGAGTTGTGGCGGGCGTAATAGCCTAGTCAGCGAATGTACATAAATAATCGGTGAATTAGCGACTGCTTGTTCAGGTAAAAACTAAAACAAGTTATATCATGTGGCGATGCTCGTACATCCTGCCAACTATAAAAGTACAAAATATAACAAGTAAAATAGAGTATCCAAAGTAAGTAAAGTATGTAAAGAAAGTTATTAGACTGTTCTGCGTTCGCCGCTAACTGGTATTGGCGACGTTTCGCGATCCACCGTGTTGCTGATAGAACGATGCCCGATGACCTCTTCTAGTGTCTGTGGATCTGCCTTTGTTTGTCTTTCCCTAGGGATATGACTTGGTACCATCTCAATCTCTTCCTTGTGCGCCTGCGTTACTCTTAAGCTTCCTTGAGGTAAACGGACGCAGCGTGCTTTTATTTGAAAGTATACCCATATGCTGAATATTATTGCACAGGTTATCATAAAACCATACAGGACGTAGTGATGCTGCTCCGCCTCCACGGAATTGACCATTTGGATGTCCTGTTGTTTTTTAACCAGCTCAATTTTTCTCTTAAGATCCTTTAGTTGTTCTTCATGTGTTTCCATTTCCATGTTAGTTATGTTTGTAATTTGACTATTGCTTGTTAATAGTTCGTTAAGGTTTATCTCTGGTATGTAGATCTCTTGCTCATTGCCTAATTCCATTGTGCTTTGCATATTGTAGTGCGAATGAATTAGGTGTCTATCGCCGCGCATTATGCAACCTGTCGCTAAAGTGATTATGCCTGTATTTTGTAGTGTCTGTGACGTAATTCCAGCTGGACAGAAAATGCGCATAGCGCATTCCTCGCAACACGTAAATAGCCAAGCCCCCTTACTGTGTAGCTTTTTCCATTCATTGTTGCAACTTGATACCTCAGTGCGGCAATTTGATATTCCTCGATTGTTCATAATGTCTGCTTCGCACATTTTTGTGGCTGTTTTTATTCCATATATAGGTAAGTCAAGGTTACATAGCAACAGCTGATTTGTGTTTACTTGTGTGCATGATGAAAGATGTTGTTGATCTAGTGGTATCATCATGTCCATTTTCAAGTTAACGGCTATGTATTTAGTTGTTGGTATTATGTTAATCATGGAGACTCCCTTTATGTTGCGGATTGGAATGACTTCGGTTAGTTCATATTGTTCGTCTGCTACTAACGGGATTTTTACTTCGAAAAGGATAAAATTTTCGGTTAGTTTTCCTTGTACACTTGCTAGTTTATACATTTCCCGGATACACTTGAACTTGTTTGAACAGGGCAGGGATAATCCTTTTGGTACTTGTCCTGATATGATGTTCAACTGTTTTTCGAATGCATCGGGTTTCAGCAAGTGAGTGTCGACTTTGCCGTGGCGAAGATCTGTAACTAGGTTGATCAACATATCTTGTATTCTCCGCAAGTTGGCCACCATCATGTTTGCGGCAAGTGCAGTAGCAGTAAGGAAAGTAGTTTGGTCTTGTTCGGTTTTTAGTTGTTGCAGCGAGTCTCTGAGGCTTTTGTTGATGACGATGAACTGACGGTTCATTACTTGTTCGTTCCTTTTCAGGAGGTTGTATTCCCCTTCGATTATTGAAGTATGTTGTTTATACAGATTGAACAAGTGGTCTTCATTGCTGTGCAGTAGTTTGATGTCGTTGTTGTATTTTTCGGCAATTTTGTCATCGAGGACACCAAAGAGAGAGTTGGCAATGTTCCCAATTCCGTTTATGAGACCTCGCTTACTGCGTCTTCCATGGTCTGATTGTAGTACTTCGTTGTAGTGTTTGAGCTCGTTTAGTTCGTGTTCGAGTTGTGTGGATATAGTAAAGTAGGCTATATTTCGTTGACAAAGTCCGTGTAGTTGCTGGACGTATTGTTCAACGGCAGAAACGCTTTTCCAGTAAGTCGACATATTGTAGTACACCACCAGTCTCCATTCATCTTGTATTATCTGTAAGTCGGCGGCTTTATCAAAGTATACAAGACGGGTAGGGTCTAGGGCTGTTACATTGACGAGTTGTTGTGTGGACGGTGTCACACACGTAACCATGAGTACTAGTAACGTGCTTAGGTACTTGAGGACGTTACAGCTGGAAACACCCTTCCGTTCCTGTTTAGAGCTCATCCGACGTTGTCGTTGTAATGTTGAGGAAGTTGCCTCTGGTTGTTTATTGTCCGAGGGTTGCATTGATTTGTTTTCGGTATTATTCCCTGTTTCAATGGGTAACCGGGACAATTTTGTTACGGGTCTCTTCATTATGTTGGATTTAGTTTTGAGCGTGACGACTCGTACTAAATTATCTGGTCCAGGGTGCGTCTCTATAACTCGCCCTAATAACCATCGGGCTGGAGCTACTTGTTCTTCCTTTATAAGGACGACATCATCCACGGCAATGTTGTGTTTTGGGGTTTGCCATTTTCCTCGTAATTGTAACGTTTGTAGGTAATCGTTGGACCATTTCTTCCAAAATTCCTTGTACATGTTTTCTGTCAAGCGCCATCGTAACGTTAACTGGCTGTTATCGCCCTCTGATGTCATCGGAGGTGCCAGTACCGGTCCACCGACTAAAAAGTGGCCTGGTGTCAGGTAATCGATGTCGTCGAGGTCATTTGTTAGAGCGACTAATGGCCTCGAGTTGAGACAGGCTTCAATTTGTACTAGCAAGGTAGTAAACTCTTCGTACGTAAGCTTTTGTTCACCAAGAACGCGTTTAAGATGGTGTTTCATGCTCTTTACTGCAGCTTCCCATAATCCTCCCGCTGTTGGCCAAGATGGTGCGTTAAAGTGCCATTCAATGCCACTCTCGGAAGTGCTGTTGATCAGGTCGTCGTTGACGAGAAGTTGCATTGCCTCCTGGCGTTCTTTGGCTAGTGCTCTTGCTGCTCCGACAAAGTTCGTTCCGTTGTCACTATAGATATGTTTCGGCGTTCCTCGTCGAGAGCATAGCCGCTTCAATGCTGCGAGGAATGTTGCAGTGCTGAGATCGGACACCAGTTCAAGATGGATGGCTTTTGTGCATAGGCAAATGAAGATCGCGATGTAGGCCTTAACTGTTTTAATGCCGCGACCTTTGTTAGCCTTTATTTCAACGTGCCCCGTGAAATCCACGCCTGTGTGTGTGAATGGCCGTGAAGGTGTAACTCGAGGTGTTGGTAAGTCTGCCATTCGTTGATTGCTGCGTTGCGTTTTATAGCGATGACAGGTGACACATTTGTTTAGTTGCTTCTTGATTGTTTTCATGCCGCCTAGTATCCAATACTTGTTACGAAGGTGTCCCAATGTAAGCCTGGCACCGCCGTGGAGAGTATTCATGTGGGCTTGGTCAATCAAGAGTTCTGATAGCTTGTGGTTGTTTGGTAAAATTATTGGATGTTTTTGTGAGTCGTTTAACTTGGCATGTTCAAGTCTTCCTCTCACTCGAAGGATGCCGTGGTCGTCTAGCATTGGGCTCAGACTCAACAGTTTGCTTGTGGCCCGTACCTTGTTATGTTTGTGTAGGTGCGCTATTTCATCGCCAAAGGTATTGTTCTGTACAGTTTTCACAACCAGGTTCTGAGTTTGCACTATGTCTTCTGTAGTTAAGTGCGACCTACGGTTGGCTCTTGTTGCGTCACGCGAGTTATTTATAAATCGTATAAGCCAGCTGATGACTCATTTGGGTTGCATAAGTCATTGAGCTGTATTTTTGCAGTAGTTGCTCGATGAGTGGCGCGTGTTTTGCTTGTATTGCGCAAGTTTGACCTCGTTTCCTTTTCTCTTCGTTCGTTGTAAAAATACCTTGTAGGGGTATGTTGTTGTTTTGAAGCCAAGAAGGGCCTTTCCACCAGAGTTCGTGACCTATTAAGTCTGATGGTGAGATTCCTCTGCTTGCGCAGTCCGCAGGGTTATCTTCGGACTTGACATGTTTCCAGGAGTTGGATGGAGTTATTTTCGTTATCTGTGTGACTCTGTTGGCTACGAAACTCTTCCAGCGACCCACGTCACCATTTAGCCAGCCAAGTACCACCATGGAGTCTGTCCAGCAATGTATGGTGACTGTCTGTGAATTCATCGAGGTTTCCACTTTTTCGATCAGTCGTGCTAGCAGTACTGCACCACATAACTCCAGTCGTGGCAAGGAAATTGGGTTTTTCTGTGGGGCTAATTTTGTTTTAGCTGCTACTAGCCTGATCACCTGTTGACCTTCTTTGTCCGTGGACTTGCAATATATGACGCATCCGTAGGCTCTTTCAGATGCATCACAGAAGCCATGTAGTTCGAAGGGTTATTGAGTGTAGCCGACCCAGCGTGGTATGGATATGTCGTGAATGTGCGCGAGCTGATTGCGGAATTGCTCCCATTCTTGCTGTATATTTGTTGGGAGTTGATCATCCCAGCTCGTTGTTGTCGACCATGCATGTTGAAAGATTAGCTTGGCTTTCACGGTAACTGGTGATACCCAGCCAAGTGGATCATACAGTTTTGATATATCCGACAGTAGTGTGCGTTTTGTGTTGACATCACGTTTGTTGCAGAGTGATATTTGTTTGTATGTAAATTGATCCGTGCGCGGGTTCCAAGTGATGCCTAGCGTTTTGTTTGTATCTGCGTCCTTGAAGTCGAACATTTTCTGGCTTATCAATTCATCTGACAAGCCTTCGAGTAGGCGCGTTTTGTTGCTAGCCCACTTTCGTAAGTTGAACCCACCACCTTTCAGCATTGTTATTAGTTCATGTTGAGCTTTCTGTGCTGTTATGAAGTCGTGACATCCGCCTAGTAAGTCGTCCATGTATCGGTCCATGTGTCTTTGATCGTCCCAAATTTTGTTCGAAGTTGGTCTTCATGGGGATTCTAATTTCGTATCGCCCGTCTTCAAGTCTTTTTGTTGTGTCAGTATACAGCCTCTCACAGCACTCCTCCTCAACACTCGTGGACTTGTCGTCTGACGTTATGTCTTCAATTTCCCAAAAACGAGAGATATCGTTAGTATCTACCACGACATGACAATTGAAGGTATTTGTGTTTCCAACTAATACCCAGCCGAGTTTAGTTTGTTGTGCTATAGGTGCGTATATGTTTCCTCGAATTATGCTGCTCATCACTATATCGCCGTATACTCCGGCATCAAGTAAAATGTCAATCGGCCTTGATAAGTTGAATTGTGGGTCAGCCAGGTTAATATTTTCTATGTGAGGCCAATCCTGTTTTTCGAAGGAGTAGTTAGGTAGGTTGTTGAGTAGTTTGGCCATTACTAGCGCCGGCGTTGAAAACTCGTAATCTCCGTAAAGGGACTTACAGTCCAACTGAACGGTTCCGTTGCTCTGGCTGGAAAATGTTCCGATTCCCGACACGGTTGAGTTGTGGTTGCGTCGCGGAAGGCCAAGTCGTTGCACAGCCGATTCTGTTATAAGGTTCAGTTGGGAACCTTGGTCTAGAAGACATCGGAGTACGGTGTAAGTTCCATCTGCGGCTTTGACTTTAAGTTGTACTGTCGCTAGAAGAACTTCGTTAAAATTTCCTGACACGTGATTAGTTTTTCGCTGCGAGTTGCGGTCAGTCACGTTGTCGGTCAGTTGACTTGACGACAGTGTCGCTGACGTAGTATCACGTGTTAGGTCATGTAGCGTTGTGTGGTGTGCGCCGTTACACACCTTGCATCTTTTTTGCGAGTTGCATTTCTTTCCGTTGTGCGGATACATGCAGTTTTTGCAAACGTTCAATTGCTCAATTGTCCTAATTTTTATGTCTGGCGTCATCTCTTGAAACGCTTTACAGTGGAGCAAAATGTGACTTGCTTTGCATACAGGACAATTCCTGTCGGAGCTTGTATGGTTTGCTTTGGGGTAGCGTCTGTATCTGTTGTACGCATCCCTTTGTGCTGCTGTAGTCGAGCTGCCTGTGTCTGCATCTGTTTGCTTATTTGGTTTGCTTGTTTTCTTCACCACTGATTCTAGCGCCGTGAACTTCCCTTCGATGAACTGGATGAATTCTTTGAAATTGGGAAGCCCTCTTGGACTTTTCCTCGCCTCCATGTAGTCAAAGTAGGTCTGTGTGTCCAGTTTTCCGGCCAGAATGTGCACTAAAATCGGGTCCCATGATGTCGTGTCGATGCCCAAGTTACGCAACGCGTGCACGGTTTCAAGACTGGTGTCGTGTAGGCGCTTCAAGTCGTAAGCGTTTTGATGTTGAATCGTATGTTGACACATCAAAACTTGCATTTGTTTGGTGAAGAGAAGCTGTAAGTTATTGTACCTATGGTGGAGGATTTCCCAGCAGGAGTCGTAGTTGCTTTCGGAAACAGTCAAATGTTGCACAAGGCGTTCAGCCTCCCCTTTCAGCTTCCCTTTCAGGTGCTGCATCTTCTGCCCCTTCGAGAGGGACGGGTTGTTGTGAATGGCCGCAACATATAGGTCGAAGAATGTCAGCCATTGTGTGTAATTACCAGAGAATGTTGGTATTTCGATCCTCGGTGCATTGTCCCGTTGTTGGACAGCGAGGTTGAGCTTGCGGTTAAGATCTCGCTTTGTGCACTCGTACGTTTCTTCATACTTCGAAAACTCAAGCTCGTAGTTAACGTCGCTACCGACGAGAATGTTGTCAAGCTGCCAGTGTACTTCGTCAATCACCACCCTCCATCGAGATTCGAGGGTGCGAAGCTTGTCTTCTATATCCCATTTCTCAATAATGTCAGCAGTGCACAAGTTGCTGGTGAACCGGGAAAAGGCTCTGAAGTTCGTTGCTTGCTGAGTTTTGAGCTCGTCTGATTTTGAAAGGACTCCAGTGTTTTTGCTCTCTTCACCTTGGTAGCACGCGGGTTCCGCAGTGCTGGTAGACCATGCTTGCAGCTTATGTTGTATACTTGAGTATTCCGCCTTGACTCTGTCGTACACCTTTGTACTGTAGTATACATCGGTCCGGTCCGTGGCGCCCTGTAACACGCCATGGTTCATCTCGAACTCGTTCCAGTGCGCCTGGAGGGTATCCAGTCTACTCCGGATGTATGTTGTGGTTTTGCGGTCAGGGCCATCTTTGCCGAAGTTGACACCAATTTTCCGAATGCCCTCTGCGATGATACTCTGCCGCTTGAGAAGTTCTTGTTGTCTAGCGTCCATAATTGTTATACGGGTACGTATTGTTGACAGACGTTAGACCTGTTGACTTCACTGTTGAATTTGTTGTGTATTGTTGTTCCCGAACCACCAAAGGTTGATGTTTCCTGTGGCAATCGCCGTCCGAAGGAATCTCTGTACGATATTGTGCGCCTTCTCAATCTGACTGGGGCGATCCGCTTGTGGAAGACCAGTCAAACCGATTCGCTATCGTCAGTAGAAACACTTCGTACCTGTGCGACTTGCAGGACTGTTTGCTCCAGTAGTGGCGATCCGGCTCGAAGGACCAAAAATGTACGGGCAATAGCTCCGCACACTGAGATGTAGAATGTAGATGGACGAATCACACGGGATGTGTACAGGAAATAAAATCACTGCTATGTGTCCGTTAATGATTGACAGTTTATTAGGCAAAACAATAAATTATATAATACCTAAAGTAGGTGAGTTGTGGCGGGCGTAATAGCCTAGTCAGCGAATGTACATAAATAATCGGTGAATTAGCGACTGCTTGTTCAGGTAAAAACTAAAACAAGTTATATCATGTGGCGATGCTCGTACATAGTGTACCAATTGAATGAATGATAGACAGCAATTAGTCCAAATAAACGGTGTCAATTCGTCGGGGTTGAACGTGAAAATGGGGGTACCCCAAGCCTCAATTTTAGGTCCTTTCTTATTTTTAGTATACATTAACGATTTACCCCATCTATTGAAAAAGAAACTAAACATGGTGTTATTTGATTTTTAGGGTTCCGTACCCAAAGGGTAAAAACGGAACCCTATTACTGAGACTCCGCGGTCCGTCTGTCTGTCTGTCTGTCTGTCTGTCTGTCTGTCTGTCTGTCACCAGGCTGTATCTCATGAATCGTGATAGCTAGACAGTTGAAATTTTTACAGGTGATGTATATCTATTGCCGCTACAACAACAAATACTAAAAACAAAATAAAATAAATATTTAAGGGGGGCTTCCATACAACAAACGTGATTTTGTTGCCGTTTTTTACGAAAATAGTACGGAACCCTTCGTGCGCGAGTCCGACTCGCACTTGGCCGGTTTTAATATAAATAGACGTACTAGTAACGTTGTCGACGTAAATAATGCATTGCAGCAAGTTCTGAATTGGTTCACTGCTAATAATTTAGTTTTAAATGCTAAAAAAACTAAGTGTTTAAAATTTGCCTTGCCGTATGTCAAAAGTTAAGATTGTGACATTATATTAAACAACGAGAAGCTAGAATTCGTCGACAAAACGGTTTTCCTGAGGATCACGCTAGACTCAAGGTTACAATGGGGTCCTGATATAATATCACTTGCGGGGCGGTTAAGTTCGGCAGCTTATGCTGTTAGAAAAATTCGTCAATTTACTGATGTAGATACCGCGAGGCTGGTCTATATTAGTTACTTTCATAGCATAATGTCTTACGGTATATTACTATGTGGAAGGGCTGCAGACATTCAGTCAATTTTTAATCTGCAAAAACGAGCCATCAGAGCGATATACAATCTTCGCCCGCGATTCTCTAAGGGAACTGTTTAAGGACATTAACGTCATGACGGTACCTTGTCAATATATTTACGAAAACATCATGTACGTGAGAAAGAATTTACATCTTTTTAGTAAAATCAGCGGTAGACATAGTTATGTTACTAGAAATAGGGACCAATTAATTCAACCAGGTTTCAGGCTGGCTAAAGTACCGTCATCTTTTATGGGGTACTGTATAAAATGTTACAATAGAATACCGCCTCACATTCTAGAACTGAATGAGGCGAAATTCCAAAATTTATAAAACGCACACTATGCAGGCAGGCATATTATAGGTTGGGGGATTACATCGCTGATAAAAATGCTTGGGTCAACGCTAGTGCAGCTCCACAGTCACTAGGGCACAATAACAAGTTATAAGCAAAAAAGTTCTGAAGTATTGTTGGACCTGCTGGGGACTATATAAATGTATTCGTTTTGTATAAACTCAATTTATTTTTGTATTATATAACTGCACAGCACATATGTGAGTACTGTAGCGTATAATAAATATAGGCTGCATACTGGTGGGGCGACCGGAGAGGGGAGCGTGGTAAAGGCATCACTTGCCGCACCTCCTACCCGACCGCCGGACGAGTAAGTGCGTGGTTATCCTAGTTGGTGTATTATTTAATACTAGTATAGTGACCTGTACAAGTGGCGACCCTGCCAGGATTACAACTAGTTCACGTAAGTACCAACATAAAATTGAAAAGAAAAATTCATAACGTTGCATTAGCAATGTGTACTTGTAAATCAGTGATACCTCTATTGTTGTCCCAAAATCAGTAGTAAAGTAAATTAACATAGTCAGCCCTGTGAGTATCGCACATTGCATACCTTGTTATAAACAATTACGCCTGCTTAGCGAAAGCTAAAAGTTCCTTAGTTCATTTATTATAAGAAAACAAATTAAGTTTATATTTGGTTATTAAATTTATGTTAAATGTTTATTAAATGTCTTGTTTCAATACAAATTGAACCATGTAGACACAATACAGCCTGTCAGTCGACGTAGCGTAGGTACAAAAAGATCGCTGCGGCGATGACCTACTTACGAATACCCACATTTTCTTTTGTTTACGTTTGCGTCTTTTAATTATAACTTATTTATTTACAAGTTATTTGATTATATTTTGGTCAACAATTGAGGTTAAACGCTAGATGTCAGATGTAGTTTGGGTCACCAAACGGTACCTACAAATACATCGAGAGGTAGTTCGTTGATAATCTGAACGGTACCTACAAATACATCTAGAGGTAGTTCGATGATAATCTGAACGGTACCTACAAATACAGCTAGAGATAGTTCGATGAAAATCTGAACAGTAGGTACCTGAAATACAATTAGAGGTAGTTCGATAAAAATCTGAACGGTACCTACAAATACAATCTAGAGGTAGTTCGATGAAAATCTGAACGGTACCTACAAATACAATTAGAGGTAGTTCGATGAAAATCTGAACGGTACCTACAAATACAATTAGAGGTAGTTCGATGAAAATCTGAACGGTACCTACAAATACATCTAGAGGTAGTTCGATGGAAATCTGAACGGTACCTACAAATACAATTAGTACAAATACAATTAGAGGTAGTTCGATGAAAATCTGAACGGTACCTACAAATACAATTAGAGGTAGTTCGATGAAAATCTGAACGGTACCTACAAATACAATTAGAGGTAGTTCGATGAAAATCTTGAACGGTACCTACAAATACAATTAGAGGTAGTTCGATGAAAATCTGAACGGTACCTACAAATACAATTAGAGGTAGTTCGATGAAAATCTGAACGGTACCTACAAATACAATTAGAGGTAGTTCGATGAAAATCTCAACGGTACCTACAAATACAATTAGAGGTCGTTCGATGAAAATCTGAACGGTACCTACAAACAGTATTGATACTTGTTTACAGGAGTCCATGGAGTCCTTGGACTGTGACGGAGAATCAGCCTCAGTCGGTTTAATTGAATGAATACTTTTCTTCTAAACAAAGTCGCGTCTATGAACGTAATTTATTTAGGCTCATCAAGCAAGAAAGCGGAGAGAAATTTGACAAGTTCCTCGTTAGACTCGAGACATCAGTGCTCTAAGTGCAAGTTTACCGCTTCGGATGAGCACATAATAGATCAAATCACGTAGAAGTGTGAGTCAGCCAAATTTCGAAAAACAATTATAGTTCTCGGAGATGACGTCACACTTGACAAAATGTCTCAAGTGTGGGCTCGTTGGACATTTCCGAAAATTTTGTAGAACTAGGGCGAGAAAACGGATTATTCGTAGACAGCCAGCTAAAGGCCTTAGTGCTGGAAAAAATTCTAAGCCTGAAGAGGTGGATTACATATTTTATCTTGATGGTGACGACACCATCACATGCACCTTAGGAGACATAGGAATTAACATGCTCATAGATTCTGGCAGCAAATGCAATATCATTAACGAAATAACTTGGCAGATGCTTAAAAAATTATGGTGTTCGTGTTGAGAATCATCTAAAAAATCCAAGCAGGAAATTTATGGCTTACGGGAGTCGAAACCCTTTAACTGTTCTCGAGTCTTTTGATTCTTCTATAATGGTTGGCAACGGGTTTCTAAGTGTAAAAGCGACTTTTAAAGTTGTAAAGGCGGCACCAGGAATTTACTCGGGTAAGACACCGCCACGAAACTTGGAGTCCTAAAAGTAGGATTAGGCGTTAATACAGTGGATGGTATGTTCCCTAAATTCAAAGATGTTCAAATTCACATCGCTATTGATACGTCTATCCAAACCAGTCTCTCAGCCTTGTCGAAGAACCCTTAGAGAAAAATTTATTTAAAAAAAATAAGATCTCGTCGATTTAGATATTATAGAGCCTGTTAATGGACGTTTGATGGACGTTTGATTGGGTTTCTCCTTTGGTACCAGTACTCAAGGGTGATGGAGACGTCAGAATTTGTGTAGACATGAGCCAAGACTCAAAAAGATTTTGCAAATTTTAAAAGATTACTATATCTTGCTCAATGAAGCCAAATGTGCTTTTGGGGTAAACAAATCGAATCGATCGATTTCGAGTCTTGTAATGGTGTTATACCTATAGATAAATATGTAAAAACAATCGAATCGTTTCGAGAACCCACTGTCGTAGAGGAAGTGCAAAGTTTTCTTGGGTTGGTAAACTATGTAGGTAAATGGATCCCTAACCTTGCAACATGGACCGAGCCATTACGCGAACTTTTAAGGTTAAAACTAAGCAAATGGATGAATATTATTTCGTACTGGCATGATAAACAAATTCAAGCATTTGACGGGTTAACACGAGCGATGACTCAAATTAAAACCTTAGCTTACTATGATCCGCAGGATAGGACTCAAGTCTTCGCTGATGCTAGTCCAGTTGGATTGGGGGCAGTACTTGTTCAACATGTTATAAGTGGGCCGCGAATACTTGCACGGTAATAAGAGTCTCACTGATCGCGACAAACGATATTGTCAGAACGAGAAAGAGGCCCTTGCTTTAGTTTGGGCCGTGGAGCATTTTGACATGTATTTGTTTGGCAAAGATACTTTCGAACTTGTTTGTGACCACAAGCCATTTGAAGTAATATTTGGCACCGAATCTAAGCCATGTGCTAGAATCGAGCATTGGGTTTTAAGCCGACAGTCATATAACTTCAAAATCATATATAGTCCGGGCAAGAAAAATATTGCAGATTAACTATCACGGTTGTGTTCTATTGTCTGTTCACCAGTTCCGTTCAATGACGATAATTATTTGAATTTAGTAATCGATCAGTCTCTTCCTATGGCAATCACCCTGCCCGAATTGACGTAAGTTTGTGAGGGAGACCATGAACTAAAATTGGTTAAGAACGGTGTTTACAACAGTATCTGGGACCAGAGTATCAACACTTACAAAATCTTAGAACATAAACTTTGTTACCAAGACAATTTACTTTTACGTTGCAATAAAATTGTAATTCCTTTTAGTATGAGGGCAAAAGTTTTAGCAGTTGCCCATGAAGGACACTCAGGAATCGTAGCGATGAAAACGCGACTACGTTCCAAGGTGTGGTGGCCCAAAATCGACAGTGATGCGGAGCTTTATGTAAGAGCTAGTAAAGGTTGTACTCTGATTTCCGCTCCAAATCCTCCTAACCTAATGCGCAGACGGGCACTTCCAGTTCAACCCTAGATTGACGTAGCCATTGACTATCTTGGACCGTTGCCTAGTGGGCATTATGTTTTGGTAAATCCACTGCAGAACTCTTTTTTAGGCATCAATTTAGGGATAGGATGCCTTCCGTTGCCGATGTTGAATTTGCAGATTTACATCTCTAAACAAAAGATAGAGATACAGAAATGAAAGCCAAAGGGAAGGAATATGCGGACAGAAAAGGACTTGCAGCGGAATGTAGTATTGACGTTGGAAAGAAAGTTTACGTGAAGAATATGACGATGGAGAATAAGTTGTCTACCACATTTAATGATACACCACACACAGTCATCAATAAGGAAGGCAATGACGTAGATGTTCAAAAAGATAGCAGCGGATAACGATTACGTATAAATATCGTACACCTCAAGCGAGTTGAAGGACAGTGGGAAGTTTGTGAAAATGACAATAATACTGATATCGCTAATGACAGTGGTTTTGTTAGAAATTAATAAGTGCCCACTTATACTAATGATGAGTTATGATTTAATATGTAAAAGTAAAAATATAATAATTATGAATTAGTAAGTGTAAGCTGAATCAGTAGTACTATAGAATTAGTTCTGAGTTGCATATGTGTAGTTATAAAACTAACAGTATTTTGATTATGTTGTATGATTGCATTTAACTGTTTTAAGAATATATTTATTATTTTTCTAATTTTGTAAAAGGCAGATGTAGCGTATAATAAATATAGGCTGCATACTGGTGGGGCGACCGGAGAGGGGAGCGTGGTAAAGGCATCACTTGCCGCACCTCCTACCCGACCGCCGGACGAGTAAGTGCGTGGTTATCCTAGTTGGTGTATTATTTAATACTAGTATAGTGACCTGTACAAGTACTATGCACCAACTGTAAATCTACCATTTGCTGTACCTTTGTGTCGTTCGTTGACTTCAGTGTGCCCTGGCAGTTGATAGTGTGTCATGCTCTCTCTAATGTCTTTCTGATGATGGCACATGTGTTGGATCATTCGGTTCCCTTCATGATGGTTGAGCTGAGTGGTGTCGATCCATGTGTCATGTTCGTGAACGGACGCCATCAGTTGGGATTGGTCATAACTTAGCTGCCTCCGCCTGTTTTTAATTACCTATTTATTGTATTGTTAATTGTTGGTTTTACTGTAGAAGCTTTTAAGTGCGTTATTTTTGTTTAATTAACATCGTTCTCACATATTTTATATGTCGAGTTTAGTCAATAGTACGGACATCAAAACAAATCGCAAGCACGCCATCTGGCGGCAAAGCAACGACAACTACGCATTGGCGCGCTATTTCTAACCACTGGCGTGGTGGGGAACACAGAATAAGGCAGTTGTCCAGTTGAGTACTGAACGCCGTAGAGCTAACACGTCGTAGAATCGGTGTCGATCCGTAATATTAGTAAGCAAGAATGTAACTGAGTTGTGACTATTTAAATAAACCCAGTGTATCGAATAATTTATGTGATTTCATTTGCACGATTGTACCCAACGACCTGCCCACACACGATGTCTTAACCTGGGCATACATCCTGACTTCCCGATGGTTTGCATCTATCGGCCAGCCTTGATGCGACATCAGAATTGGGATTCGGTCGTGCTAATGAGATCACACGTAAAAACAATGCTAGTGAAAATTGTGGTTACATTCTTGCAAAAAAAATCGCGTTGTCATTTGAGACTACCCTCAGTCTTGAATAATAAAAAACCAGTCTGGAGCGGAGCAGCAAGGAGGCTAGTAGTAACCAAGGAGCTGGACAGGACAAGGAGGAGCGTGTGCACGTGTGGAAAGATCCATACGCTCTGATCTTTATGCCAATCTGGTGAGTCGTTTTCATTTTGTTATGACTATGGAAAAGTGTGTTCATTATTCAAAATTCTGGTCTTATGTACAGTATGGTGGTCAGTGGTTCGCCGGTATGGCCCATGTCAGGTTCATAATCTCATGTTAGTTATCACTGGTCAAGTTTTAATGTTGCTGAAGAGTTATTATTCTACTGTCACTGGTAATAGTCCGTAGCTAGCTATTAATGTGTGGAAGTTAGAACGATATGGTGACAGTGACCTTACACTTCAGTCTGGAAATTACGATAATTCCAAATGAAATATTTAGATTAGTTTTGTAGTGTGATAGTTTTATGTAGTGAGAGTTAACTAAGTTTGAGAAGAAGCAAAGTATTTTTCTTTTGTGATCGGGGGGCCAAGCTGGGACAGCGTAATGTGGGGTTCATGTTTTGTTCAGGGACTCTGCACCCGCATTCGGTGTCCATAATAACACATTTTGCAGGTTTAGGTTATTACTACTACTAAGAGCTCGTGGATAATAAATAACAGCCGCACTGGTCGATCATCAAGGTTAAGCAACGCTTGACGAGGTTGCTCCGTAGATGGGTGACCATTTCAACATACCGGGTTTCCTCCGTGCCTCGGAAAGCACGTTAAGCCGTTGGTCCCGGCTGTCATTTGAAGATCTTTGACAGTTGTTACGGGTAGTCAGAGGCTTGAGATCTGACACCAGTCTTGCCATTTTTCCCAGTTACTGGGTTGTGTAGGTCGGATGGGCAGTCGCTCCGTGTGGGGCGCTGGTGCTCGGCTGGGTCCGGTGGGACTGGAGGCCGAACCCAGTGTGGATGGGGGATTCTAGGCAGATTGATTAGTTTAGGTTACTATACCGGTGCACCGGTTAATTTCCATCAAAGCTGTGTATGGTTAAGATAACCGTGTGAACATATACTCTCGTAATATTTTTCATGTTTCAGATACCATATTGTGTCGCAGCCTGAAGCCTCTGCTGGAGGCTAGCGATTCAGATGCTGAGCGTGAAGGTGGACATGTCAATATCTGAGAGGTTAAGAGGAACGGCAAGCTAGCAGTTCACAGGTCGTAGCCGAACGGTACGAGCGTGCGCAAGTTTGGAATGGAATACTCGGTGAGTCGCTTCCATTTTATTTCGATAGTGAGGTCGAATTTTCTCTAGTGATGCTATATCGAGTTTTAAGAGTATTCATGTTTGATCACTAAATTGGTAGTGGTTATATCTAGCACCATCACTAGGTAATTAAGACACACTTAGTAAAAACCAAGCAGTTGAAGAGTTTCCTATTGGTGGTAATAGTTTCGATATTTGGTTCAGTACCAACTTTAGGATGAGATATCCCTTAAGAAGTTGAGATGTCCAAAGCACTAGTCAAAACTAGTGATTTTCAGTGGCAATTGTATCGAGTTAGAAACGGTACTGGTCATTTACGTGTATTCAGAACAGATCCTATGTTGCGTAAAGATTTACAAACACCGTCTTCAGATCTGAATTCACTTGCTTACTTTCATCAAAGTAAATATTATGATAGCAGTAGATCTCGCGATCGTGTTCCGTACATAAAAACTGAGTTAGTTAGCGATAGTATAGGGTAACTGTTGATAATCTGGTTTAAACGATATTGATCTGAGTTATTCGTGAAGCTCCTTCACACGAGGTATTAAGAAGCAAATATTATCAGGCAAAATTCCCCTCATATTAATAGTCTGTATTTTCCAAGATCTTGAAGTAAAAGCGTGAATCTTGTAGGATGGATACCCGATCACCAAGTTCCTTGAGAGTTAGACGTCATAGTTGATGACAGTGGTAATGAGACCAAATCTGATTTAGAATGGCTTGTACACTCATACTCGAAGCTTTAGACCGCACCTCATGCGTAACATGTGGCGATGGGTCTAGAAGGAATCGTTGGTGCGATTTCTGTCTGTGTTGGTGCACAGAGCGCTTCATGTGTTGTAGCACATATTGCGCATATTTTTGAGAATCGTTGGTGCGATTCTTGTCTGTGTTGGTGCACAGAGCCCCTCATGATGTGGTATAGCATATGTGGCGGCAGATATGTAAAGAATCGTTGGTAGATACGATTCTGGCTTGTGTTGGTGCACAAGGGCCCCTCATGTGGTGTAGCATATGTGGCGGCAGATATGTAGAGAATCGTTGGTAGATACGATTCTGGCTTGTGTTGGTGCACAAGTCACAATGAAGTTTTCATGAGTTGAGTATGCATTGCCTATGAATCATAACAAACCGTAACAGAATTGTAACAATTACTTTGTTTAGTCATTGAACTTGTTGATCGGTGGACCTTTTTCTAATGAAGTGTTGTTTGGGAAACTTTGGTCCGAAAACTAAATAGGCCCTTTATTAAGTCTGCGATAGGTGATTATGACAGGGCAGTGATCGTTATACACTGTAAGCTTTAGATAGGTACGCTCAGAACCTACAAGTATGCACACGGTAGGTTAAGAAAGATGCCAGCGGGTTATGTACCAGTCGATGTTGATGTCAAAGGGATTTTGATAATAATAATAATAAATAAATAAATAAATAAATCTTTATTCAGATATTAAAAAAGGTAAAAAACAGTTTAAATCTTAGATAACTAATGTAGGGTATAATAATGTAAGATGCCTGTACTAGGTAATCCTGTATCACAGGCTGTAGGAGCTCTAAATATATGCTTATCGTAGGACAACAGAATTTTAACAATATTTAACATAATATATGAAGTCTAAAAATAGTGGTAAGATTGTATAAGTTTGGAAATTAATTTTAATTTACTTAAAACTATAAATATAAAACTAAATTACTAGGTCATAATATTACTGAATGTCTTATTTACCTATATTGCAAAAAAGTGCACTTTGATTACACATAACTAAAGATTGAGAAATATTTGCTAAGCAGAATTGTGAAGTCAACATTGCAAAATTAAAACAAAGGCACTTAATTTTTGCAGCCAAAGACTAACGAGCTTAGCCAGCAACAAATTGATGGTTAGTAGGCCATTGCAGTGTCAAATGCAGACGTTCAACGCGTGTGACCTTGAGTATGACGTACTAGACGCCCTCATAGTCGATAGAGTTGATGTGCCTGTATTCCGCTATTTTCCTAGCAGGGCACTCAGGGTCTCCCGTTTTGTGATTGTTGGGCTTTTTAAAGCGCGAACAAGTTGCGCATTTCGATGAGTCCGCTTTCTTAGTGCAATCAGACACCGAGTGTCCAGCTTCACCGCAGTGAGCACACACAGAGTTGACCTCTCTGCATGTTTTTGCTGCATGACCATATAATTGACATTTGTAGCATCTGGTAACCAGAGTGAAGTCCCTAACAGGGCAGGACGTCCAATTTATAAACAGCCTTGATGTAGAAATTAGGGCTTAACGTATATTGGCTGGAATGTCAATAACGTAATTACAGCTCGACGCATCTTTCCTTCCAGATTTGTGGCTTAATTTAACAGAGGCCAGAAAGGACTCCATGGACATCTCTGGCAACTTGTCGGGTATGTTCTGCTCGTAAATGCACCTAAAGACTTCAGTTTCAGCCAGGGAAGACGGCACTCCTACAATCACGATCCGTGGTTTGCGCTTGTTGGGCTCATCGGCGGTTAGTCCAGATGTAGAAAGCTGGACGGCGTTCTTGATTTTCTCGGCGTCTTGCTTGGTCTCTGTGCTAATAATAACACCTCCATTTTTGGTCTTGCGGACACCTCGTACATGCAGCTTCATTTGATCAGGTCGTATGATTTTTGTTACCATGTCTTTTGTTTCGTCACTGGACTTGAGTTTGTCACTAGGATAAATGACCACAGAGCTTAAATTGTTAGGTCGAACGAAATCATTTGATCCCTTTTTCACCATGTCGGCAAATGAAACATTACCCGCAGTGCCAGAGTCCTTAATCGTCTGCTTGAGCTCTGAGATGTGTTCCGTCAAATTGCGCTTTTCTTTTAAGGCATCAATCATGTCGTGTGCTACAATTGCTTTCTGCTTCAGAGATTGGTATAGGACTGCCATCTGAGAGGTGCCAGATCCTATTTTACGACACAAGTTAGAAATTTTCAGTTTCTGTTCCGAGTTTAGTTTGCCATCCGAGGCAATAGAGCAAACCTCATTTAAGTGCTGCTCTATAGTTGACATCCATCTTTGTATGTCGGGCGTGGATGCGACTTCAATCGAGAAATCTGATTGGGCTGGGATTTGCGTCGTTGACTTCGCTGGCGAGGTGGAGGCTTGAACTCGGCCGCTTGGATTACAGGAACTGTTATCCATTTTATTTGATAGTCACTTCACTGTTTCTAAGTTTTCATTATAATGTTTACAAAACTACACAGTAGGCAAAAATGTATACAATAAAGAAGGTCACTATTATAATTGTTTTAATTAAATATTGCTAACGAGCACGTCTGTATGCTACGAGCGAGCGCGAAAATATCAAGCAAAATATAATGAGCAAGCCTAAGTGTCGAGTAATTGAGTCTATCAGCCGTATTATGTTTGACCGTACCAGTGGATTCTGGCGGAGGTCGGGGTCTAGAGAGACCGTTGTGTGAGAGCAATATAATTGCTGGTCGGCTATAGAGCCGTGGCGTTAGAGGTTTTGCTCGAGGGTTTCTATAAGCTTGGCAGTTTTTGCTGCAGCAGTTTTGAAGTTTGTCTGGAATGATTGTGGTACATGGCCCAGGCTAATGATTTAGTTAAAGATCAGAGTTCTAAAATTTCCCTATTATCACGAACCCAATGATCTAGTTTGGTCAGGAATAGCCGAGCGTTGTGTGTTGGCCTGTGTGGCAACTGTTGGCCTTTATGGCAACTGTTGGCCTGTGTGGGAACTAAAGGCCAGTGTGCCAACTGGAGGTCTGTATGGCAACTGTAGGCCAGTGTGGCAACTGGAGGTCTTTGTAGCAACTGTGGGCCTGTAGGGCACCTGTAAGTCGGTGTAAAAAAACACGTTTGTGTAAGGAAGCTTACAGAGGATTTCTGTTGAGTTATGAGGTTAAAATAAAGTAAACTCGCAAAGTCACGCGAGAGGTGAGGTCACCATGTTATCGTTGATGACGTTCGAATCGTCATACCCTCATTACGAAAACTGAAATAATTTTAGCTTTTCTAATTTTGATTACTATGCGTAGATTGTGTTAGTAAGATACACAAAGCTCAAGTACCAATTGAGATGGTAGATGACAAATTGACGTAACATACGACAGGTTAAATGTCTGTGTGGAATTGGTTCTAAGTTCAGAGAGTTGAGTTGACTCGATATCGTGAAGATGTGCGAGTAGAGCAATTGTGATAGCTAAGAGAGCTGTGAGATAGCTAGGAGAGCTATGTGACGTATCGTGGATCGATCGAGATCGTGGATAAGATACCTGGTGTCTTGTCTCTTTTGTTTGATTAAATGTGAGATTAATGACTATCAGTGGTACTTTAACTTTGCAATCACGAAGATTGGGTGCTTTTAGGTACCAGATCGATGATTAAGTTGCTATTTTCTTTAAATTGGAAATAGAATTAAACTATCGTTGCCATAGTGATTGCAGAGAGATTTAAATGATCATGTTTGATTGTTTCATAATATTTCCTCACTCGTACACGTATGAGTCAGGATTGGACGAGCGAATACTGTTTGGAAATTTTGTGTTTCAGTAAGACATCCCTTGTATGATGGGAGACTGGCGGGTCGGAGTAGACTAAGAGGACGTGTGGCGCAACACGACATGAGATGGCAGTGAGCAAGGACAAGAAGATGATGCCTGCGGGTGATAGATTTGGGGATCTGTCACCTGAGAGAGGCCCGAGAAGGCGACGTGCTGTGTTCCACGCTCGCCTCTCAAAAGAAATTACGGCCTGGAGAACACCATGTGGTTTTAGTCAGTAGGAGTCTGACAGACCCCTCAGCTTCCCCCAAGGGCTGAGGACATTCATGAGAATTTCCACATGATTCGATACACTGCTAACCCTGACAATGAGGAACAGACGAGGACGCCTGTCTCGCAGGATGGCCGTGTCGAGTTTAGTCAATAGTACGGACATCAAAACAAATCGCAAGCACGCCATCTGGCGGCAAAGCAACAACAACTACGCATTGGCGCGCTATTTCTAACCACTGGCGTGGTGGGGAACACAGAATAAGGCAGTTGTCCAGTTGAGTACTGAACGCCGTAGAGCTAACACGTCGTAGATTCGGTGTCGATCCGTAATATTAGTAAGCAAGAATGTAACTGAGTTGTGGCTATTTAAATAAACCCAGTGTATCGAATAATTTATGTGATTTCATTTGAACGATTGTACCGAACGACCTGCCCACACACGATGTCTTAACCTGGGCATACATCCTGACTTCCCGATGGTTTGCATCTATTGGCCAGCCTTGATGCGACATATATGTTTTTTTTTTTCAACAAGATAATGTAACCAAATACTTGTAAAACACATTTTTTTTTTAAAAGAGTAAGTGTGGAGTTTCTTGTCCATTCTTCTCCACAACAAGCTACATTTCCGAAGGGACGGTAGAATCAATTATTATTAGTTATGATATTTTTTTTTGTCGTTCGAATGTGGCGCTTAAAGGCCTAATTGAATAAATACTTTTTGATTTTGATTTTTAAGGTCAAATGAGCTTTGTAATTAGGTATGCACTCAAGAGAGCCATCAAATATCTTCGAGTATTCAGAAAGTATCTTATCCAGCTTTGGATGTTCTTTACCATTAATACTGATTACACGCTTGAGACTAAATAATACTGATTATGAAAAGAAATAATACTGATTACACGCTTGAGACTACACATCGTTGCTCAAGAATTTGTAAATTTCTTTACCAGCATCCCAATTAAAACTACTGAACCCTTAAATTCTTCGCCGTCGCTCGCTTCTGGTTTATTACACGCTAACGTTTCAGCCTGCCCGACTGAATTTCACTTTTCACATATAAACCCAATAACAGTAATAAAGGCTTTTAAGCAAATAAAGGTAAAACTGACCGAAGATCTATGGGGCATGTCCATCAAAGTTTGTACCTCCATTATTCAGACTATAGCGCCGTACTTAGCTTTGATTTTTAATTTGTGTGTAGATCAAGGAGTCTTTCCGGATCTAATGAAACATAGTAAGGTTATACCACTTTTTAAATCCGGGGACTGTAAAGACACAAATAATTATAGACCAGTGTCCGTGCTGCCGGTTTCCAGCAAGGTATTTGAAAAGATAATGCTAAATCAAATGCTTATTCATTTTAATACGAATAAAATCCTACACGAGAAACAGTATGGTTTCACCAAAGGACGTTGTACAACCGACGCTGGTGTCACCTTATTAAAACACATCTTTGATGCGTGGGAGGAGGGGCAAGATGCCATAGGTATTTTCTGTGACCTATCGAAGGCGTTTGATTGCGTTGATCATGAAACATTGCTTTTGAAACTCGAGCATTACGGGCTAGGCCTTTTAGCATTAAGTTTAGTAAAATCCTATTTGAATGATAGACAGCAATTAGTCCAAATAAACGGTGTCAATTCGTCGGGGTTGAACGTGAAAATGGGGGTACCCCAAGGCTCAATTTTGGGTCCTTTCTTATTTTTAGTATACATTAATGATTTACCCCATCTATTGAAAAACAAACTAAACATGGTGTTATTTGCTGACGACACTTCTTTGATTTTTAAGATAAATAGACGTACGAGTAACGTTTTCGACGTAAATAATGCATTGCAGCAAGTTCTGAATTGGTTCACTGCTAATAATTTAGTTTTAAATGCTAAAAAAACTAAGTGTGTAAAATTTGCCTTGCCGAATGTCAAAAGTTATGATTGTCACATTATATTAAACAACGAGAAGCTAGAATTCGTCGACAAAACAGTTTTCCTGGGGATCACGCTAGACTCAAGGTTACAATGGGGTCCTCATATAATATCACTTGCGGGGCGGTTAAGTTCGGCAGCTTATGCTGTTAGAAAAATTCGTCAATTTACTGATGTAGATACCGCGAGGCTGGTCTATTTTAGTTACTTTCATAGCATAATGTCTTACGGTATATTACTATGGGGAAGGGCTGCAGACATTCAGTCAATTTTTATTCTGCAAAAACGAGCCATCAGAGCGATATACAATCTTCGCCGGCGCGATTCTCTAAGGGAACTGTTTAAGGAAATTAACATCATGACGGTACCTTGTCAATATATTTACGAAAACATCATGTACGTGAGAAAGAATTTACATCTTTTTACTAAAAACAGCGATAGACATAGTTATGTTACTAGAAATAGGGACCAATTAATTCAACCAGGTTTCAGGCTGGCTAAAGTAGCTTCATCTTTTATGGGGTACTGTATAAAATGTTACAATAAAATACCGCCTCACATTCTAGAACTGAATGAGGCGAAATTCAAAACTTTTATAAAACGCACACTATGCAGGCAGGCATATTATAGGTTGGGGGATTACATCGCTGATAAAAATGCTTGGCTCAGCGCTGGTCCAGCTCCACAGTCACTAGGGCACAATAACAAGTTATAAGCAGAAAAGTTCTGAAGTATTGTTGTATAAACTCAATTTATTTTTATATTATATAGCTGCACAGCACATATGTGAGTACTATGTACCAACTGTAAATCTACCATTTGCTATACCTTTGTGTCGTACGTTGACTTCAGTGTGCCCTGGCAGTTGATAGTGTGTCATGCTCTCTCTAATGTCACTC
Source organism: Orthosia gothica (assembly GCA_949775005.1). Taxonomy (NCBI): domain Eukaryota; kingdom Metazoa; phylum Arthropoda; class Insecta; order Lepidoptera; family Noctuidae; genus Orthosia; species Orthosia gothica. Next base: position 2,810,920 of record OX459070.1, on the reverse strand, counting down.
TGATGGTGGCACATGTGTTGGATCATTCGGTTCCCTTCATGATGGTTGAGCTGAGTGGTGCCGATCCATGTGTCATGTTCGTGAACGGGCGCCATCAGTTGGGATTGGTCATAACTTAGCTGCCTCCGCCTGTTTTTAATTACCTAATTATTGTATTTTTAATTGTTTGTTTTACTGTAGAAGCTTTTAAGTGCGTTACTTCTTTTTGTTTTTTTTTTACATCGTTCTCACATGTATGTATTTTTTTTTTCCAACAAGATAATGTAACCAAATACATGTAAAACACATTTTTTGTAAAAGAGTATGTGTGGAGTTTCTTGTCCATTCTTCTCCACAACAAGCTACATTTCCGAATGGACGGTAGAATCAATTGCCCCCGGTTTCCCAGCTCGGAATTGTCGGGGGTTTGGTGTGGCGGGTTGTCGGGCGCGCGTTGTCTGCTGTGATTGGTTGAATGAATTTTCAACAGCCAATCGCAGCGGATAGCGCTTGCTTGGCGGTTTGTCGCATTGATTCGCCGATGATTTTGAGCTGGGAAACTGGAGGTTAGTATTAGATTCAATTTTTTTTTTTTTGACGTTCGAAAGTGCCGCTTAATGGCCTAATTGAATAAATAAATTTTGATTTGATTTGATTTATTAACTACGTTTATATTTGCCAGATTCAAGTTAATTGCTCGTATCTATGTTCAACCGAAGATAGGGTCAATGTCTTGTTTGATAATGTATAATTTTCCCTCAAGTGTTTTGTCATTTTATTTACACGTAACGAATGCCACTCCGAGTGGTGCGAAGATTTCTCCTGTATATGTTCTCATCGTGATGATAGTTTTGTTAATCTAGCATCCAGTTTTCAATGTTTTAAAATCTTTGTGAGAGATAGATGACAGAGCAGCTCCTGTATCTACTTAGATTTTCAGTGTCGAGTTATTGATGCGTACATTTTTCATAATTTATCTGTGTTGTTGGATCGTATTAAATGCATTACCCAAGGGGCTTTTGACTGTGATTTTTGAGGTCGGCTTTTACAGTTTTCATATTATGTCGTAAACCTTGGTTTGAGGAGAAAGCTGCTGGTGACTTATAGGTAATATCAGAATTTGCTAGTTCATTCGTGGTTACTTACTACTAAAATAAGTCAGGAAAATCAGTCACCATTGTTTCCTGTAGTATTTTAGTTCGAATATCGGTGTCATTTTATCCTCTTATAAATTGTATGGTAAGAAAATTAACACAGATCGACATCTTACAATTATTGCATGAGAACTCGCAATCTTGAGATAAATGTTTCAACTCTGACGAGTATGACATGATTGTCTCGTCAGAGCCTTGAAATCGCGAAATAAATTTATGTTCACTAGCCGAAAAGCTTTGATTTGGATCTATATATTGTTGTAATCTTTGAACCAAGCTGCTGAATTCTAGTTCATAATGATCGTTCGGTGCGCACAAGTCATAAGCTTTCTAGTGTATTTCCGGTGGTAAAAACTAAGCTGCGCGTGTGGATTGTGACATTTATTTAGCTTCATGTAAGTTTTCCATCTCTGAACAAAGTTATTGAAACTTTCTCGTTCCTAAAACGGTTGTAAGTTAATTCTTGGTACAGTTGCCGGTATGCTTTCATGTGAAGCCGTGAAGTAAGTCAACGGTGTTGCTGCCCATCGCCATTTTAACCCTAGACTGTAGTGTAGGACGTCAATCAGTTTTGTCTTCTTTCTTATCAATTCACTTCTTACTTTGTGTATTCTTCTTATTTTTAGTAGGCTTCTTTCCATCGCTTTCTGGCATCTGACTAGTTTGGTTTTATTTTAGTGGTGTAAGTTCTCGTCTGGCAGCCATACGTGTGAGTCGGTGGAATGCATATAGCCATCACTTTTTTCTTTAGGCGGAGCGGATAGTCACCTTTCTAATAAGAATAATAATCTCTTTGAGCGACCATTATTTTCTCCAGCTCATATTTACCGTACGGTGACGGACGTAAAGAATTTCACCATCCCATATCTTCCCGTGGGTGTCGTAAGAGGCGACTAAGGGAAAAACCAGAGAATGGGCAGCAGCGTTCTCTGTGCACTTAACTTAAAATAACAAACTGCGATCGCCAACCCGCCTGCCAAGCGTGGCGATTACGGCAAACCCCCCCAAACCATGAATAGCACAGTAAAAAAACGGCCCCGAGTGCCCGGCAGCCCGTCTACCCTCGACTACGGTAGCGGTCGAGGTGATGACGTGGCAAGGGGTGCGAAGAATCTCCGGAGTGGACCCGGCTACCCCAATAAACACCGACGACTGGACCTGGCAACGTACAACACGCGAACACTCCGGACCAACGAGAAGATAGCCGAACTCGAGGAAGAATTGAGCAGGTTACGATGGAGTATTATAGGGTTATCTGAAGTCCGAAGAGAGGGCGAGGACACGATAATCCTCAAATCTGGTAACCTGCTCTATTTCCGAGAGGGTGACCGGCAGTCCCAGGGTGGTGTCGGGTTTATCGTCCACAAGTCCCTTGTGAACAACGTGGTGAAGATCGAGAGTTTGTCGACCAGGGTGGCGTACCTTATACTCAGAATATCCTCAAGATATTCGCTGAAGGTCATACAGGTTTACGCCCCAACCTCGGCACACCCCGACGACGAGGTAGAGACCATGTATGAGGATATCTCTAAAGCCATGCATGGTTTCAAAACTCACTTCACCGTTGTCATGGGGGACTTCAACGCAAAACTAGGCAAACGAGACGAGGATGAGCTGCAAGTGGGGCAATTTGGAGTTGGACGTCGGAACCACCGGGGTCACCTACTGGCCAGTTTTATGGAGAAGGTAGGCCTCTATATGATGAACTCCTTCTTCAGAAAGCGTGAGCACAGGAAGTGGACATGGCAAAGCCCCGATGGTGGAACTAAAAACGAGATCGACTTCATCATGTCAACCAAGAAGCAAATGTTCAATGATGTCTCTGTGATCAATTCGCTGAAAACCGGGAGCGATCACCGTATGGTAAGAGGCACATTGAACATTCATATCAAGCTTGAAAGGTCTCGACTGATGAAGTCCACGCTCCGTCCAGCACAGATCCAGATCCAAAACCCCGAGAGCTTTCAGCTCGAACTCCAGAATCGTTTCGAGTGCCTAGGGAGCTCCGTGGACGAATACAGCGATGGGTTCGTGGAAGCTGTCCATACGGTCGGGTCTAAGTTTTTCAAGACCCGCCGTACATATAGAAATAAAAAGCTCTCTGATCCTACTCTCAAGCTAATGAAGGAAAGGCGTGAGATGATCCTGCAGTCTTCAGACGATGCGGTGAAATACCGGCAGCTAAATAGACGGATCTCAAAGTTCTTGAAAACCGACCTCCGCCGCTTTAATACCGAAAGCATTAAAGATGCTATCGAGCGGAATAAGGGCTCCAAGGTCTTTGCAAGAGATCTGTCTATTGGGCAGAGCCAGCTCACAAAACTGAAGACCGATGATGGCAGGATTGTATCCGCCAAACCGGAGCTTTTGAGGGAGATCGAGAGTTTCTATGGGCAGTTGTACACGTCAACCAGTAAACCCGTTGCGAATCTAGCAAACGACCCAAGAGCTAGATTGACCCGACACTATACTGAAGATATCCCGGACGTCAGCCTGTACGAGATTAGGATGGCTCTGAAACAGCTCAAAAACAACAAGGCGGCGGGTGACGACGGAATCACGGCTGAACTCCTGAAGGCGGGTGGAAAACCGGTCCTTAAGGCCCGTCAGAAGCTGTTTGATTCCGTCATACTCGAGGGCAAAACGCCACAGGCATGGTGCAGGGGTGTGGTGGTCCTCTTCTTCAAAAAGGGTGACAATGCCCGGCTGAAGAACTATAGGCCTATCTCACTTCTTAGCCATGTCTACAAGTTGTTTTCAAGAGTCATCACGAATCGTCTCGCGCGCAGGTTTGACGATTTCCAGCCTCCCGAACAAGCCGGATTCCGAAAAGGCTTTAGCACCGTAGACCACATACATACGCTGCGGCAGGTTATACAGAAGACCGAAGAGTATAACCTGCCTCTCTGCTTAGCGTTTGTGGACTACGAGAAAGCCTTCGATTCGATCGAGACTTGGGCTGTACTGCAGTCTCTCCAACGGTGCCAGATCGACTACCGGTACATTGAGGTGTTGAAGTGTTTGTACAGAAACGCCACCATGTCAGTCCGTCTTCAGGATCAGACCTCGAAACCAATATTTCTCCAGCGTGGCGTGAGACAGGGAGATGTCATTTCTCCGAAACTGTTCACTGCTGCGCTGGAGGATGTATTCAAGGTTCTGGACTGGAGGGGCCTAGGCATCAATGTTAATGGCGAGTACATCACTCATCTTCGGTTTGCCGACGACATAGTGGTCATGGCTGAGACCATGGAGAGCCTCAATACAATGCTCGATGACCTCAGTAGAGCTTCCGGAAGAGTGGGTCTTAAAATGAACATGGACAAAAACCAAGGTGATGTTGAATGCCCATGTTACACCCACTCCTATCAAGGTTGGAGACTCTACACTCGAAGTTGTGGAAGATTATGTCTACCTGGGACAAACGATCCAGTTGGGTAGGGCCAACTTCGAGAGAGAGATAAACCGTCGAATCCGACTCGGCTGGGCAGCGTTCGGGAAGTTGCGCGGTGTCTTCTCGTCCAACTTACCGCAGTGTCTCAAGACAAAAGTCTATGACCAGTGTGTGTTGCCAGTGATGACATATGGCTCTGAGACGTGGTCGCTTACAATGGGCCTTATCAGAAAGCTTACAGTCACTCAAAGGGAAATGGAGAGGGCTATGCTCGGCATTTCCTTGCGTGATCGAATCAGAAATGTAGAGATCCGTAAGAGAACCAATGTTACCGACATAGCTCGAAGAATTGCCAAACTTAAGTGGCAGTGGGCAGGGCACATTGCTCGCAGAACGGATGGCCGATGGGGCAGAAAGGTTCTGGAGTGGCGACCGCGAACCGGAAGACGTTGCGTTGGAAGGCCTCCCACCAGGTGGACCGATGACCTCGTGAAGATTGCGGGGATCCGCTGGTTGCGAGACGCACGGGACCGATCAATGTGGCGACGCTTGGGGGAGGCCTATGTCCAGCAGTGGACGTCTTTCGGCTGATATGATGATGATGATGATGATATTTATTCGGTACTCTACCTCTTCTTCTTCGTTTCTATCTTCAAATGATAACTGTTGTCGACCATCTCAACTGCCCACAACGCCATCTATCCCTGTACCAGCGCGCTCACCGTGACAACAGCAGCAGCACAGCCCAGGATGTGTGGTCACTGACACCATTCTTTCCATCAGAACATCTCGAGGAACACGCATTGTCGGGATCCATTTTTGTAATACCTACCTAATACATTTATTTGTTCAAGAATATCACGCATCCTGTCTCCATTTTAATCATCAACCCTGCCTCAAGCCACCACACGCATACACGCATCAACAATAACTGTTTGCCTAAATAAATGTTTTTATTCACGTATTTAAGTGTCTTTCCTTCAAGTTTTATTGTGTGGGGGGAAGCTGTTTGTCATAAGTTTTGTTTTCTCTTTATTCATTAAAATACCTACTTTTTCACTTTGTACACTCAATAGTGTACTTTATCATTGTTTCTAATTGTCTACTGTTTTCAGCGATGAGGACTATATCATCTGCGAATCTGAGGTGACTTAAGTACCGGTTACCTATTTTTATTCCTTCATGTTCCCATTGCAGACCCTCAAAGATGTTTTGAAGCACAGCTATGAAAATTTTGGGGGACAAGGGGTCTCTCTACCTCACTCCTCGTAGAATTGCTTAAACAGTTCCCTTAGAGAATCGCGCTGGCGAAGATTGTATATCGCTCTGATGGCTCGTTTTTGCAGAATTAAAATTGACTCAATGTCTGCAGCCCTTCCCCATAGTAAGATACCGTAAGACATTAAACTATAAAAGTAACTAAAATAGACTAGCCTCGCGGTATCTACATCAGAAAACTGACGTATTTTTATATCAGCATAAGCTACCGAACTTAGCCACCCTGCAAGTAATATTAAATGAGGACCCCATTGTAACCTTGAGTCTAGCGTGAGCCCCAGGAAAACCGTTTTATCGACGAATTCTAGCTTCTTCCTGTTTAATATAATGTCACAATCAGTACTTTTGACATTCGGCAAGGCAAATTTTGCGCACTTAGTCTTCTTAGCATTTAAAACTTGTTAAAAAGCCGTTATAGCGTTTAGAAGAACTTGCTGACAAACAGACGGTCAATCGCAATTATAAACGTAACTTTTACAATTCATAGAAGACGAAAATTAACCCTAAAAATCATCATATACAACGTATCCTATTTCTTAGCTTAATAGTTTTCCAAACTCTAATATAACACTATAAAACAATTATTTAAAAAAATGCAGCTATTTCGTCGTGTGAATGTATCAATGAAACAAACACAGTTAATTTTAAATTATTGTTCTTGAAATCCTTATTAATGTGAAAACAAACTTTGAAAGAGTGAAGTGTCATAACACCGACAATAATTTGCCTTAAGGGGCAGTTCAAACACTAGTGTATGTATTTCTCACTGTTAAAGGAAATAAAAAATACCATTAAAAATATATTATAAAATTATTTTACTATCGCTTTTTAGGGTTCCGAACCCAAAGGGTAAAATCGGGACCCTATTACTAAGACTCCACGATCTGTCTGTCTGTCTGTCCGTCAGCCCGTCTGTCACCAGGCTGTATCTCTTGAACCGTGATAGCTAGACAGTTGAAATTTTCAGAGATGATGTATTTCTGTTGCCGCTATAACAGAATAAAACACACATACACAAAACATACATTATATTATACATATTTAAATGGGGCTCACATACAAAAAACTAGATTTTTTTGCCGTTTTTTTCGATAATGGTACGGAACCCTTCGTGCGCGAGTCTGACTCGCACTTGGCCAGTTTTTTAATATTAGTATGGATGGATAAGAGTAGGTACATTTACCTAAATTTTATTTCGGTACTTGTTGCAAGCGGTTTGTTATTTTTCACAGACCTAGAACCACTACGATCAAGAAGAAACCAAGTAGCAAATTCAGCAAGAAAGTAACTATCCTGTTATTAATATGATACTTTGTAATTAAATATAGTATCATAGTTGAGGTCGCTCCGTGGATAGGTGACCATCTTTACATAGCGAGTTGCCTCCGTGCATCGATAAGTACGTTAAGTCATTGATCCCGGCTGTCATTTGAAGATCTCTGACAGTCGTTACGGGCAGTCTGAGATCTGTCACCAGTCTTGCCAAGGGGTATTGTGTTTCCGAGTTACTGGATTGTATAGGTCAGATAGACAGTAACTCCATGTAAATGACTAGTACTGGTAGGAAAAAGCAGATTGATTGGGGTGTCATAGTCAAACCTCGAAGCTCCGGAACTCCAGCCCCCGTACCATGACTTGTCAAAACTAGCATGGTTCGACTGTGAATAAGTGACAAATGTATTCAAGGGTTATACATATGTCTCTTAGGTACACTCAAAATAACCTTGCTCTAAGAGCTTATGGTCATCCTCCTGGTCTGGCAAGATATCTTAAGGCTGAAACTCAATACTAACGATAAAAATGATTTGATCGTCCAGTCAGACCTAAATTAGGTTCAGGAGTGTGGTACTTTGTAAAAGTTACTTCGGTAGGAATTGTTTAGGTTATTTTATTTTAGTTAAGCATTGACACTGTTACAACTCAACCCCGACAGCTCCTTAGGGCGACCCGACAAGGACAGGTAAGGTTTATTAAACCCTGCAGACAGAAACGGTGCAACCCTGCGCCCGGCGTTTTGTTTTTTCTTTCAACGCAGTAGGTACAAATCGACGTTTGATTAATTTGACTCAGTCGCTTCTAGGATATACTAAGCAAAGCCCGTAACTAACTTGTGCTAACAACTTACTGAAAATTAAGATAAAGTGTACTTGATATGAGCCATATATTTAGGGTGGAATGATAGTTCACTCCACGCTCACTTCACCTAAGTTTTCATGGGGCGTAACTAACGTGACCATACGTCCCCGTTTTGAGCGGGACAGTCCCGCTTTCAGGCTGTCGGTCCCGCAGTAGGGACTGCGAGGGTAAAAATGTCCTGTTATCGCGATAAGACTTTGGTGTATAATTACGAATAAACATAAACAAAACGATTGCTTTGTTAGATCTTAGAAGTCCTGTGATTAAGGCTTGTAACCTAACTAATATGTACTAACGCCCACTTTACATAAAAAACTTGACTCAGAGTTAGTTGCCAACACGCGGTGAAATTGACAGGTTGTCAATTGTCATACAATATTGTTAGTTAAACCCTGAGTTTTTTGAGGAAGTGGGCCTAAAACTTAGATAGTAGTCAAACGCGAGCCTATGACGAATAAAAAATAAAATATAATTAAGTGTTCCACATTGTCTAATAAACGCTAAAAAATAACAAAACAATTTTTTTATTCTACCGGTGTCTCGCTCTGTGGCAAAAAAATAAATGGTCACGTTAGGCATAACACAATAAACCGGCTGATTATTTGACTTTCGACATTTGACTATCTACGTTATAGGGTCTGAGACAGGCGTTGGTCAAGCCGCGGATAAACTAGTCATTCCGCGAAGAAGCTACACGTCGGTCTTTGACTAGAACGTGGTATAAACAGAATTCCAAGGTTTGTATTAAGTCGTTAAAATAATAATGTTAATAATTTTATATAGTGCGAGCTGTCCTACGCGGCTTCGCTCCCGTTAACTGGCTACCTATCTACCCATCTACTCTACCTACCCTAGATACATGATTGTCGCGTAACTTAAACCATTTACGCAGCGCACGCAACAGAAGCTCTTAAAATGGCATATTTCTGCCCGGTTTTGCTACATTTTTATTTTATACTCCGCCCTATTGGTCGTAGCGCGATGTTATGTAGCCTATAACTTTCCTCGATAAATGGACTATCCAACACAAAAATAATTTTTCAATTCCAACCAGTAATTCCTGATATTAGCACGTTTAAACAAACAAACACAAACTCTTCAGCTTTATAATATTAGTATAGATTAATGATGATAGAACCATCTCCACGACAGTAAAAAACAAAACTTTTCTGCGTTTTACGCAGAAAATTTATTTTTGTTAAGTCAATATTACAGTTGAAGTCTCAATATACGTCTATTCGAAACTGCGTAATTAGACCTATTGTATGATACCAAAATCTCACACATCCAATTTATAGTTAATAAACAGCATCGATTTGTTATTCATTCGCGGTTTCTTGGACATTACTCATAATATGACTTTGTCTCAAAATATACGATGGCAGCTTAAAAATGTTAAAAAGGCAAATTTTCTAAAAACGGGTGGCTGTATAGGTTTCAGTAAAAATAAAGGTCCGTAAATATCTCATAATGTGAATGATACCTTCCTATGCTCACGCGTTGGTCTGTGAGACAGATGAAAACTTTCTGGATTTTTACCCGACTACGGCTAAGCAAACGGGAGGGTTATGTTTTTGACCGGTATGTGTGTATGTATGTAAGTATGTATGTATGTTTATCTGTACCCTCATAACTTCTAAACTACTCGTTATAATTTGATAAATGGGTTATCATTGGAAGCGTCTTGTTAGTCCGCTGGTTAAAAGCTATGTGACGTACCATTTAATTTAATAAGACGCCCCGTAGGTCGACCGTCATAGTCATGAAAACTAATTTTTACCCGACTACGGCGTCGCAAAGTGTTTGTTGATCGTTATGTAAGTTTTGTTTCTTGTTTGTTTTCTTAAAAAAACAGTTGCCCCACACTTGTAATTTCTTCCTGTATCGTGGGTGCGTTTAAAAACATATAAACTCACATACACAACACCCAGAGCCGGAAAAACTATCTGCAGGTCATACAAATATTTGTTCCGTGCGGGAATCGAACCGGCGACACGCAGCGCAGCACTCAATCGCTCAACCACTGTGCCAACCGTGCGCCCAAAAGTATATATGCATGTATGCATTTATGTTTATTTGTTTCCTTGGGCTCTGCAAAAACCCTGGGCTGGATTCGATCACTAGGTAAGGCGTGCATTCCCATACTATAGATAGTCCGATTTTCCATCCACAAAATCCGCGCTGTAACAGTATTCATAATAAATTACGTATACACTAAAATTTTGTTCCAAACTTTCGGTCTGTGAGAGCGTCTGCGAGAATTAGAAGATTTTTTTTCCCCCAACTTAGAAGAAATCAAACCCTACCCTAATCAAATCCTAAAGCCCATTTGCACGAAAAACTTAACTCCGTGTTAGGTGCTAAAAACTCAAGCAATTAATATACTAAGATACTTACAATAACATAAATCCCAGCAATGCGACCTGAAACAAAAATAAAATTACTTCTGCAGCAGCAACATCAAAATCTTTATACTCGTACTTTTAATATATAAGTGAAAGAAACTAAAAAATACCGGCCAAGTACCGGCCGGCAAAATCAAGTTAGTTGTAATAGAAAAATCAAGCCACGCCCCGCGCGAACTATAATTATTATTAACTTAGGCACCAATTACAGATTTATTATTAGAAAATAATGATTCACGGTTTAAGCATAAGGCTTATGTTTATGTTTTATTTGATATTGATATTTGAGTTGATTGAATGAAAAGTAAATTACGATTTACGATTTATGACGTATTAAAAAAAAACTACTCACTAGATCTCGTTCAAACCAATTTTCGGTGGAAGTTTATATGGTAATGTACATCATATATTTTTTTTAGTTTTATCATTCTCTTATTTTAGAAGTTACAGGGGGGGGGGGGGAAACACATTTTACCACTTTGGAAGTGTCTCTCGCGCAAACTATTCAGTTTAGAAAAAAATTATAACAGAAACCTCATTATCATTTTTGAAGACCTATCCATAGATACCCCACACGGGTATGATGATTATTTTTTTTTAATTTCAGTTCTAAGTATGGGAAACCCCAATTCTTTTTGTTTTTTTCTATTTTTGTGTAAAAATCTTAATGCGGTTCACAGAATACATCTACTTACCAAGTTTCAACAGCATAGTTCTAATAGTTTCGGCAAAAAGTGGCTGTGACATACAGACGGGCAGACAGACAGACAGACATGACGAATCTATATGGGTTCCGTTTCTTGCCATTTGGCTACGGAACCTTAAAAAGGGTAGGGTGGGCATATGTTGGGTATACGTATATGTTGGGTATAGGATGGGTAGGGTGGGTTTAGACCCTTAATATTTTTGAATGGCCTATTGAACGATACCCCACACCATGGGATAGACGAGAAAAATAAATTTTACCACTTTACGTGCACAAAAGGTACCCGAAAAAAAACTATGGAGGTACATACAGCAGCAGAGAAACCTCACCCCCTAACACTAAATGTATAAAAAGCGACATTATCATCATCATAATCATTTAAACTTCCAAAGGTGTTTTTTATAAATTTCTAAATACTCACAACAGAATTTTAAAATTTCTAAAATCGTTACGCTGATATAAGAATCGAACCTGAACCCTATAACTCACGAGTCAAGCTGTGATACCGCTTCGCCATGCTGATACTTATGGTATTTGTGAAATTCATCGATATGTTTATGAATCATCCATCACATCATTCATGTCAGCCGTGACGTTTATATTATAAAATTAGATTATGAAGAAGATTTTGGGTAAGCTTATAATTTTGTTAAGTAAAACATGGCATCGCATCATAGCATAATTACTCGTCTGCTTGTATTGTTCGAATAACGACTTATAATTACAATTAAATTAGTAACTTTTTAAAAGCGAAAATAATCGTCCTTTCTCATCAATCAGAGTTTAAAGAGTATTGCCCGAGAATTAAATGTCGACGTAAGCGAAATCTAAAATAAAATCAATTTTCTTGTACTAGTGGAATCGATATCAATAAATACAGAAAACTAACTTCATTGATGTCTCAGACATGGCGCGCACACGGCGCAAGCAAACTCGTAGTATATTGTCCTGTCCATAGATGTCGCTTTTTATACATTTATAGGGGTGGTTCTCTGGAGCTGTATGTAAACAAAAATACTAACAATTTATAAACTTACCCAAAAGGATAACGTGAACGTCCACGTCATTTCCGGCTTGAGTTTTGGGTCCATATTCTTTCTGGCCTGTGTCCCAGCAGTGGGAACAAAAAGGCTGATGATGATTCTTTCCAATCTAAAAAAAACACATTGGTCATCAATCACATACATCAATTATTTTGTGAGGTTAATTTATATTTAACCCTTTAAATAGTGTAACTAGACATAGGTGAATTACAGTAAAGTGTTTTTAAATGACTTTTAAAAAAGGAAGAGGTACTCAATTCGCTAAATCTTTTTTTATTTTTTATGTATGTTCTCCGATTACTCAAAGAGGCCTGAACTGATTTGGATAATTCTTCTTATGTTTGAAGGGGTTATACTTCACAAGTGGTCTCATAGTAGTGTAGAGGATTGCGAACGAAAACTAAACTTTTTTACTGTAATCTGTGTTGTATGAATTATGATATAATAATATTAACAGAAACCTGGTTAAATAGTAGCGTATTAAGCAGTGAATTATTTGATGATCGTTATGAAGTGTACAGGAGAGATAGGGAAACAACTGGCTTTCAGAGTGGTAAGGACGGTGGTGGAGTGTTAATTGCAGTTAATAAACAAATTAACTCATCACGTATTGAACACTGGCAAAGTAATTGTGAGGATCTCTGGGTAACCATTGATATATCACCATCTCAAAAATCTCATAAAATAGCACTATGCGCGATTTACCTTCCTCCACCTGTGATTCCGGCAACTGTTGAACATTTTGTTGAGCACTGCAATAGAGTTGTTGACTCAACAAATATTTCTACTTGTATTGTAGGAGACTTTAACCAAGCTAAAATCGGTTGGGACCTAAACTCAATAAATGATTCTTTGCCTAAAGCTAGCCAAATTCTAGTGGATTTCGTAAATGTAAGTCAGCTAGTACAGTGTAATTACGTAAAAAACTATTCTGGGCGTATACTGGACCTGGTACTGTCTTCAGTGCCCTCATGTTCAGTAAACGAATCCAACTCTTCTCTAACGGTTGTCGATAAACTCCACCCCCCCCCTAGACATAACTCTGTCATTGGTAAATAATCATAATCTGCCATATAACAACTCAAATTGTAGACTTAACTTTTATAAAGCAAACTATAAAGAAATTAATAATTATCTTAATGAGCAAGACTGGAATGGACTTTTTGAAAATAGCGATAACGTAAATAGCATGCTAACAATACTTTACAAACATTTATATGAAGCAATTAAAAAATTTGTGCCAGAAAGAAAACAAAAAAACTCTGGTTTTCCACCATGGTTTAACAAAACAATAATTAAATCATTAAAGGAAAAAAATTGGTTGAGAATACGCTATAAAAAATATAATAATCCCATGGATAAAATTGAATTGAATTTAATTTCCAAACGATGTGAAAAATTAGCTATGCATTTATATAATGATTATCTTAAGAATTTAGAACAAGGCATTAAAGAGAATCCTAAGCTATTTTGGAGTTATATAAAAGCTAAACGAGGTGGATCTAGTGCTTACCCACAGACTATGACTGACGGACAGATTGTAACATCTAATGGATCTGAAATCTGCAATCTTTTCGCCAATTACTTCTCGTCCGTATACACATCTGACAGTAATAAAGAAATGAATTGCAAGACAAAGTTTCTAGAAAATCTACTTAGTAATAGTCAGTGTTTGAATACCCCGCTAATCGATCGCGACTGTTTGCTTGAGAAACTTAGAACAATTAATATTACCAAGGGTCCAGGACCTGATGGCATCCCACCTATATTCATTTCTTCCTGCGCAACAGCCCTGGTTTTTCCTTTATTGATTATTTTTAATACGTCACTAGCCTCAGGGACTTTTCCGCAAGAATGGAAAAAAGCGAAAGTGGTGCCAGTGTACAAGTCAGATAGCAAAGATGCCATTTCCAACTACAGGCCTATTTCAATACTATCCGCTTTTGCAAAGATTTTTGAATCTATTGTTTGTCCATACATCCAGCATCATTTTAAGATCTACCTAAGTGACCACCAACATGGTTTTGTAACTGCGAGATCTACAACTACGAACTTAGCAACTTTCACGGAGTCACTAATTCAGGCAGTAGATAAAAATAAACAATTTGACGTAATATATACGGACTTCAGTAAGGCATTTGACAAAATGTCACATGCCATACTAATCTACAAACTTGCAGCTTACGGTGTATCAGGGTCTTTGCTGGAATGGTTCAAATCATATTTAATCGAACGCGAATTCTACGTCGTTGTGAACGGATTTAAATCGGCAGAATATATAATAACCTCTGGCGCTCCTCAAGGATCGCATTTGGCTCCGATATTGTTTAATATATTTATCAATGACCTTCCCCGATGCTTCCGTTATTCGGAACCCTTTTTATATGCCGATGATTTGAAGTTTGCGCGCATGATTGAGTGCCCAAAAGATAACGAGCTTCTTCAGAACGACCTTAACAGAGTAATTGAATGGTGTCAAAATAATGGAATGCAACTGAACTCTGACAAATGTTATCACGTTAAATTTACGAGAAAAAATAACTATATAAGTACGGAATACTCCATAAACCAAGTTAAATTAAAAGAACTTGAAATAATCAAGGACCTAGGAGTACTCTTCGATAGGAAAGTAAGCTTTATACCTCACATTGAACACATTATTAATAAATCATCTAAAATGTTAGGCTTCTTACTTCGTAATACTAAGGGTTTTCGTAAAAGCAACACCAAAATAATGTTGTACAATAGTCTCGTGCGAAGTATCTTGGAGTATTGCAGCGTTGTATGGAGACCTCACTATGCCACTCATATGCTGCGGTTAGAACGAGTGCAGAAACGTTTTGTGTGGCATCTGGCTTTTTGTGAAATGAAATCCAAGCAGCTATCCTCCTACAAAACCCGCCTGCGTCATTTCAGAATGCATACTCTATCCACACGCAGACGGGTCACCGACGCCATATTTTTGTACAAAATATTAAGAAATCAAATTGATTGCTCTAAACTATTGAGTCTTATTGGATTCCATGCTCCATCAAGATATCCGAGAAATACCATTACACCACTATGCCCACCACTACGAAGGACTGTACTTGGCACAAACTCACCTATACCAAGATTATGTAAAGTTTTCAATAGCTGCAGTGATCTAGTGGATATAAACCTGGACAGTTTTAATAAAATTATTAAAGTAATTGTAAATGATTCACTCACAAAAACTTGATTCATCCAGCACAGTGTTGAATTCAAGTTTCATTTGATTTAATTTAATTTAATTTATTATACCAAACTTAAACTTAAATAATTAATGAATTATACAATTTTTTATTTATTTAAATATGATGATTTTAATTAATGTTTATTCTTTTTTTTTAATAATATAATTTATCGGCACTTTTATTATTCGGGATTTGAATTTGTGTTTGCAGTTTTGATGTGGATATGTTTTTGGCGAATTTGAATGTTATACTAAAACTAACCTAATCTTAAGATAAAATATTTATTTTGTGTATTTGAACCGTTTACTGTACATGCGGTGTTAGCCGATAAGTGATTGTTACACTTGCAAATGTTTATCTGTCAATCGCAATGTATTTTTATGTGTGTAAACAATTGTTGGTTAACCTAATAAATAAATAAATAAATAAATAAATAAATAAATAAATAGTCATCAGGTCAGGATCTGGTGATGGGATCCTAGAGAAATCGTGGAACGTCCTCAAATATTATAAGCAATACTATATGTCAATATATATACAAATGGTACTGATGAAAATGGCACCATCGAACTGATCTGATGATGAAGCCGGAAGGTAGGCACTGGAACTCCAAAATAAAACAATATAATATTCTAGTCGTGTTTGGGTATAAATGATTATCATGTTAATTCGAGGTACCTACCAAAACCAAAACGAGAAAAATAAAAAACTTTATCACAAAAAATCTAACCGACTTCCAAAACGAAATACTACAAAGCGAAACATAACTTTGCTTTCCGAAGTCAATGTCGAAAAACAGAAAACAATGGGTGCAAAAGGCTCCGACTTCAGCAAAGAAAGTTATTTTCGTACCACTTGCTCAAAAAAGTGACATTCTATGCCACAAAAAGCGAACAAAACAATAGTCATTTTTAATCTGTTAAAAACAGGGAAAGAAAATTGTACTGAATTTCATTCATCCTCTAGGGGGAGAATGTGATTTAAATTTGGAATACTTACCGAAATTTATACTGAACTACATCTGTGTTTACACCATTGAGTTTGTATATAAAGCATTATACATCTTTTTGAAAAAGACATACGCATTTATTATGCAGTTATGATTATTAAATAAAATTACGAAAACCGACGAAGCCGTATATGAGCTGGATGCCTTTGCTTTTCCGACAAAAAAATATTAGTCTAGGAATTTGCCGCGTTTTTGTTTTCTTCATTTTAATTTATGTGACGTTCAAAAGTGCCGTTTATTGGCCTAATTGAATAAATATATTTGACTTTGACTTTGAATTTGACTTCAAATACATAAACGTTAAGTTTATTTTACTTTTAATTGTCATTTTTTTTAATAAATGCTTAACTCTTATTATTATTGTGTTATTTTTTTCGCAAATGGTACGAAAAGTAGAGTATTTCCCTCGGTGATAAAGCTGTCTTAGTCTTGGGTGAACTTAAATACCTCGCTACACTCAGGACTCGTCTTAAATCCCTCGCTTCGCTCGTGATTTAAGTTTTTAACACCCTCGCTACGCTCGGGAGTAAACCTCGAGTGCTTCGTTACGCTCGCGATTTAAATCGTCACCTGTGACAGAAGACACTGCTTTATCCCCTTGGTTAATAATCTACTATTTTCATTTTGTAGTATTTTGGATTAAAAAAATATAGAAGCCCATTCTTGCTTTTCATATATGCTATATTCAGCTGTTCGATACATGGCCTACTACATTTACTATATTTTACTATGACAAAAAAAAATAAAAAATGGGTAATCATCGGTATCATACCGTAGAAATACTAATTCGATCGCAAACTCTTTCATTTTGACACACAGTATTCCCTTTTCGCCGGGTCATGGCAATCCTGCGAATACTGGTATGATCTGCATACCCGTTAAAATTGTACTGGCATGATGGTATGTTTTGAAATGTTGTAATAAATAAACAGACACGCAAATGCAGCCATCCCGAGAGAAAACCGTCATTTATTGATGAGTTGTGTTGTATATCTGCGAAGTTCTTCATCAGATGTAATGGGACTATTTTAGAATAAACTTCTGTCCAACAAAAAATAATTTAGCAAATTTGTCTATATACCTACAGATTAATTTTGCCTCTTTATTGCCTTTATATTTACTACTGTAGTCCATTTGGCAACTTGCATAATGATTTTCTATTGGTTTTGTTTGCTTAACCCAGTCCGCACTATTGTTTAGGTTAATCTAGGTTTAACGCAATGACTGTGACTCATCGCCACCTCCCGCACAAATAGATGACTGTTTCAATTGCGGGCGACACAAGTTTTCATATCGTGCGCTGGCGCGGAGGTAAACAACTTTGCTCGCTTTTTTCGGAAGCGGGTGACACATTTTTGTCATTGGGAGATTTTTACTGATTTGATAATTTTTATTGTTTCGTCATTTTGGATACTAAAATCTTTTAAGCATTTAAAAAAAAAACCCATTGGACCACTATCACTCTCAAAACTGTTTATCAAACCAGCACCTATTTTTTCGTAACGTTAATTTATCGCTGTCGGCAACTTATTTTAACCATCAATTTTCGATTCAATCTAAACGACCTGTTCTTTTGTCACGTAGCTATCCTATAAATGCCTTAACTCATGTTGTAAAACTAAGATTTCTTTCAATAATATATTTGCTTCCAGGTGATCAAAGTTAACCGGTGGCAGTTTATCTCTTGCCACAAACTCTTTTGTCTCTGTCTTATATTTTCATAGGGGAATACAAAATGCACAGCGTCGGTAATCAATGTTTTTGCTTCTTCTATTTATAATAAACATTTATAATATAACACTCGTAAATGCCATTACACAAACACTCACAAGTCCTTCCTCGTCCATCACCTAGATCTTATTTTGGTTGTATGCAAAAAGTTCATTGATTAATATATTACAACTGTTGCACTTAACAATACTTGACACCGTTTATATTTTGTGACCGACTACGAAAACAATGTAGTATAGCGTATATTTGTATATCACCCACAAACAAATGTCAATATATAAATAATAATAAAAATGCTTGTTTGTAATTGTACATACACGCATAAATAAATGTTAATGTATATATTTGTAATAATAGTTGTTAAGATATACGTAAACATAAATGTTAACATGTATTAGCAATTGTTAATTAGTATTTTAGTAGTAAATAATAAATTGTAAATCTGTATTTACGCGCGGTCAAGCGAACCAAGTTTCGTATTATACTTTGTGCTTCGTCCTCGAGATTAGTACCTGTAATTAATTTATTATATTTCACTTAGTAGTGGCAACTACATGCGGCCGCGCAAATCACTAGTTTTTAGAGTATTTTTTTTTTCTTTCCTGGCAGCTCTATTTCGGCTGTCAACTTGTCATTCGCGATTATAGTGCGTCTCTGCTCAACACGTAATTAAACTTTTAAATAAAAAGAACTGTTTTTAAAAGTGGAAAAATGCCAAAAAGGACACATTCAAACGAGGAATACAATACAGAAAAACTTAAAGCGGTTGTCTCATCCGACCAAACAACCTTGACACCATTAAACTCACTAAGGTACACAGGTCACTTATGATTTTTTTATAAACAGTAGTAACTTATAACTGACCATAAGACCATGATATCATGGATTGAGGGTTTCATTGGTACCCACAACACGTCAAGATAGCCCAGTTGAAAAAACACACTATAAGGACACAATCAACTTATTGATCTCCATTGGTACAATATCTAAGTGCCAGCCTTGAAAAGGGCAATTTGTGTCAAGTGTTTATTAAGACCATCACCCATTGGCAGTATGCATTTAAAAATTAAAACCTTAATAAGTTCATTGATGCAAGCTGTTTTAAACATGAAGACTTGTGCACAGAATTAAAGATGATATCACACGATAGTTCCATGGCCATACTTTACATAAC
Source organism: Orthosia gothica (assembly GCA_949775005.1). Lineage (NCBI taxonomy): Eukaryota > Metazoa > Arthropoda > Insecta > Lepidoptera > Noctuidae > Orthosia > Orthosia gothica. The sequence goes on along the minus strand of OX459070.1, from coordinate 2,791,696 downwards.
ACACTTTAAAGATGCATAATTTCTTATAAAATATCACAAAAATTCTAGCAAATATCTAAATTTTCCTTCATGAAAAGTTGTATGAGCTCAATCTACTGCCGTTTGGGTAAAACACTGCTGCACCTTACATTTTCACTAAAGTTATGAAAACTGTCAACAAATTACTAAGATCCTGTGGCTATTGATTGGTAATAGAAAACATTTAAAACACTATGAAGTTAATCACAAGTTATTAAATAACAAACTTTACAGCCACTAATATTGGTACATTTTTGGGATATATTATTGACTTGTGTCACTTTAACTATGACTATCATGTAACATTACCTACAGATAAGAAAAAACTTATCAATTAAGAAATCAAACAATTTACATGCTTTGTAGGACTAGGTACTGGTCTCAGCATGCCCTACTATTGAATATGAATAGCTTTATATATATAACTAAAAACTAGAATGTTGTAAAATCCTAAACCTTCAAGGTGAAGTAAAATATGAAAAGTACATGAATATCCATACAAAAAATTCCTGATTGGTGGCCATATGCCATTCACAAATTCAGCAAATAAAATCAAACTTAATCATGTAACCGAAATCTTTTCTGACGCCTCAACCATAGGGGGGGGGGGGGGGGTTACAGCCTGTGGGGATGAGACTGCTAGGGGCCAGTGGTCAGACAAGGAATGTGAATATCTCTTGTTTTTTTATTTTTAATAGCATCTTTCAATCGTGAAATACCTACTGGAGTGTCACATTAACAATAAATATGAAAAATACATAACATGGCATAACAACCCAAATGCCTTCACAAAAACGCAGTTACAGTATACTGGTAATCAATTTTCTTTAATGCGTTTCCACCATTCTCAATCATATTAAAAGATCTACTAAATATCATAATGGATAAAATGAAGGGCAGCATGGTGGTCACCATGCCCAACTCATGCCTGATTCCCTTTATGAGGAGGGAACTTCTCATAAGTCAGGGATGATGATACTCGAACCTAATGAAAATGTTATAGTATCTCACAACAAGGGAAAGCCAACCTTACTCTGGCTGTCGGAGTCTAGTGTATAATATAATAATAATATATTTATTTAAAATCATAAGGCAAAATAATCAATACAATGTTGGCTTAAGTCTATGTCATGTTCACATTGTGTTATGTGCCTGAACTAGGTAATCCTGTGTTTCAGGCGAGAAGAGGTTCATTTCTTTATTTTAATATTTATTTTAAATAATCACAATTAAATAATTATAATAATCTTCTAATCTAAGGTAATATTTAAGGTGAAAGGTGTAAATTATATAATAAAATTCTTATTTTCTAACATCCTAGATTCTTTAAATAAATAATATTCGTACAATATCTATTTTTGGACACTTAATAGCTTCTCTGTATCTTCGTAGGACATATTTTGAAGAGCTTCTTTGACAATTTTCTTACAGTTACAATAATTTAGGGAATAAATATTTGTTGTTGCGTTTAGTCTGTTGTAAAGTAGTGGTCCGAGGAACACATAAAATTTGTCTGTGAATGCTTGTTTTGTGCTATTTGTAGGGCAAACTATATCGCTCCGTCTTTTTAGTATGTTCTATGTGATAGGGGAGGGCTGCGTGTTGTTTTAACACGATGCTCATTATGAATAACTGGCGAACTGTTAGTACTTCACAAGATTTATAGAGGAGGTTAGTGGGAAAAAGGAACGGGCGGAAAGTAGACACCTTGAGGATCGCTCTTTGCGCTCTCTCAATAGGTAGTAATAAAGTTTTACCCACCCCACCCCATGAGGTAATGCAGTAAGTCAAAATTGACTGACATAGAGCAAAGTAAACTTGTCTAATTATTAGTGGGTCTGTAATATATCGTAGCTTTTTGAATACGAATATTAGCTTACGGATTCTATTATTTAAAGCTTCTAAATGTTGTTTAAAGGAAAGGGTTTCATCAATAATGATACCCAGGTATTTTATTTTATTAGTCATTTTGATATTGGGGCACCCGCACTGGCTATCGGTAGGGTCTCTACAATAATGAGCATACATGTTTGAGGCAATATTAGATGTCTGTTTGCGCATCGTAAACCTAATGTAATTTGTCTTATCCGCATTTAATGTTAGTGAGTTATGTTGAAGCCAATTATTTACAATATTAAATCCGTGTTGCGCAAGTTTGTACACTTCATTTTCTGAGTCTGCCGAAAAAAGTAGAGCAGTGTCGTCAGCGTATGATACAATTATGCCATGTTCTAGCTTTAGATTACAAAGGTCGTTTATGTATATCAAAAACAGAGTAGGCCCTAAAACACTTCCTTGGGGAACACCAAAGGATGTGCATTTTTTATCAGCGCTGAGCACATTGCCAATCTTTACGCACTGGGTACGGTCTTCTAAATAACTTTTGAAGAGTTTCAGCTGGGTTCCTCTTATACCTATGGTCTCAAGCTTGCGTAACAGGATGGGGATGGAAACTGTGTCAAAAGCTTTGGCGAGGTCCAGGAAAATTCCTACTGTGTGGTTACCCTTGTCAAGTTCCTGTGCTAGGTAGTCAGTCAGATGATGTACGGCATCAGCGGTTGAGACTGTAGGCCTGAATCCAAACTGCCGCTCGGATAAAATTGATTTATCCTTCAGATATTTGAACAATCTTTTATTGATAATTTTCTCCAATATTTTAGACATACAAGGCAGTAAAGAAATAGGTCTATAATTTGTCACTTGCTCTTTACTGCCAGATTTATAGACAGGGAGAACAACTGCTTTTTTTAGACATTCTGGAAAAATACCTTTAGACAAACAAACGCGGTAAATATAAGTCAGTGGTGGTACTAAAATATGGTCTGAATTGTTTAATAATTTTATTGGATATGTTATCCCAACCAACTGCACAGTCGTCTTTCAAAGTCGTAATTATACTTTCTACCTCAGTCTCATCAGTATCCAGCAGCCCAATGGATGTTAATGTAGTGCTACACATAAAAGGAGTGCCTGTTAGGAAATGTGATTGACCCCGAACTTTTTCTGCAAGACACTTTCCAACATTAACAAAGAAATTATTTGCCATGTTAGCAGATGTCAGCTGTGACGAATGTGTTTGCAATAAACCTAATGATGACTCATTTTGTTTCGACGTATAAGTTACGTTTTTAATATATTGCCAGATCTTTTTACTATTTGTGCCAGCCTTTTCCAGTTCAGTTTTATCGTAGTTGCATTTAATTTTTCTCAGGAGATCATTACAAAAGTTTCTGTATCTTTTGTACGACATTTGTAATACTGCATTATCTGGATTCGATTTTGCTTTTAAATGCAGTTTATCTCTATGTTTCATACATCTAATAAGCCCTGTCGTGATCCATGGTTTTAAGTTGTGATTTTTATTGCTCAACTGCGATATAACCGTGTTTTTCAGAATTGCATGACGTACATTTTCTATTACATACAACATGCAAAACTGCGGGTCAGCGGAATTGTAGACTGGTTCAAAATCGATGACGCGTAAATCATCCTCAAGTCTATTTATATTTAATTTTGAAATGGTTCGAGTGTTTAGTTTAGGTAATTTACAATTAAGGGTTAGTAGGGCAGCATTGTGATCGGTTATTGTCGAATTAACAACGAGCGCAAGTGAAGGAAAAATCGATTTAAGCATAATATGGTCCAAACAAGAGCCACTGTGATGTGTAGGAAAGCTGTGGGCGGGAAGCAGGCCATGAAAGGCACATAAGTTGAGGTAGTCCTGAGCTGGTGCATTAGCACTTCCTGAAAGAATATTGATATTAATATCACCAATTAAAATGGTGTTTTTGAAAGATGACAGGTTTTGCAAGGTGTCATTCAAAGAGTCAGTAAAATTGCTCGTATTTTTAAAAGAGGGCGGTCGATATAACGCTAGTATAGCAAACTCTGATTCAATTTTGATTAATAATCTGTTACAGTCGTGCATATTTGGTTCCTCAACAGAGACATTTAGATGATTTCTTACAAAAACAATCACTCGACTTACTGAATATAGAATAACTAACTAATAACTAAATAAAAATACTGAACTAGACATCGAACTTACTATTAATCAAAAAATCTTATAGTTTCCCTACATTTTGACATGTTTTTGAAATTGATCTTCAATCAGATGATATTGAATTATTACGACTTAAATTTGAGCTTTTTAAGTGCAAGACGTGTTTATTACGTACCTATTGAAAATATTAACAAAAATAATACCTGCCTTTTGCATGTCAAAGTTTTATAATACCATATTTTATGTTTAAAAATGATACTGTTATAGTGCACTCTTTCTTACCATTTGGGGAATTTAAGCGTGATACTAAGGAGATGTCGCCTAAATTACCCTTTGTCCTTCGATTTTTATTATTTTACAACCTACTAGTTTAGAGTTTATGTGTTACCTTAAAATTAAACTCTAATACGGTGAGTGTTTCGATGTATATTAATAATTTAATAGTAAACGTCAAGACAGAAAAAAATACAGACGTAATTTTTAAAAACAAAAGAAATGTAAAAAAAAAAAAACTACAAATAAAACTTCCTAATAAAAATACTACAAAATGTAAATAACTTTAATTTCAGAAGTCGGTGTTTCTGTTTTCATTTCTTCGTTTTTTGACAATGACTGCCGAAATTGAAGTAATTTTTCACTTTGTAGTGTTTTTATTTGGAAGTCAGTTGTTTATCTTTTTGTATTTTTTTTATTTTTCACCACGCCACCCTGGGTGGTGCAAAACAGGTGACATTAACTTTTACTGACTAAAACCCACCCGTGTTCCTTCAGTTGCTTGTGCCAGGGCCGCGGTAACTCTCTTTCAAATTTAGCCGCGACCCAGACAGGCATCGGCCCTAGCGGACCCCGTCAACTTTGCTGACATCTCTTTGAGGCGCACGTGGAACACTACGCGCCGTCGACTCGGGCCTGGTCCTTATCGGACGACGAGCTACCCATTACTTGCCGTCCGCAAGCCCGCGCCTACGGTGGCCGGGAATCGGCTTGCAACTCCCGACGCCCGGGGCGTCTCCTGCGGTGGCTAGGGGCGTGAGGTCGTCTCCATTGTGTCTCCCTCACGCGTTCCGTCTCCTCCTTCGCGAGCATTACTGCTTCACTGAAGGAGGTGACAGCTTCCCATGCCATCTCGCTCCGTAACATGGACTGAACCAGGGCCGGAAGCGAGAGGTCGCCACCGCTGATCGCCTCTACGAGGACACGGCGGTGCTCCGCCCAAGCGGGGCAGTCCTCCACCGTATGCTCCACCGTGTCCTCCAGGCGATCCACACAATGGTGACACCCGGGCGTTTCCTCCCGCCTTATCCTGAACAGGAACCTCCCGAAGCAGCCGTGTCCGGTGAGGACCTGCGTCAGGCGGAAGGTGAGGACGCCGTGGCACCTCTCAAGCCACTCCTCAAAGAGGGGCCTTATCGCCGCAATTGTGGCGTGCCCAGCACTGGGTTGCGACAGTCGCACTCTCCATGTCGCCATGAGATCCTGCCGGAGCTCTGTACATTTCCTCCCTTAAGATGTGAATTTACAAAAATTCTTTCTTAGCTTACGTTTATTATCTAGAAACTACCCATTTGCTAATTTTTTGATTCATGAAGAGAATTATCTTATCTTCACAACCCCAACCCCCTTTTAGGAGTCATTAAAAAAGAAACAAATATCCACACTTAAATCAATTGTTATATGTGCTTCTGATATGTAAGATTTCTGTAAAGTTTTATCATAATCCGTTCAGTAGTTTTTGCGTGAAAGAGTAACGAACATCTATCCATCCATCCAGGATGGATAGATGTTCACAAACTTTCACATTTATAATAGTAGTAGTATATAATTATGTCATTTATCCCATTCTTAGCCACAGCGGCCACCACCTCTCCCTCCGTCACAGAGTCGTCCAGGCCCAGAATGCGCATGTCAGCGCACTTAATGGGCCTGGACACTCGCGCCTCGTCCGCATTTAAGGAAGCTCTGAGCCTTTCGGCCAGAGCATCGGCGGTCGAGCCACTGGCCGCACCAGGAACTTCCAGCATCCGGGCCCCAGTCGCGGTGACCCTCACCCGGATGCCCTCGGTGACGCCAAGCTCCTCCAGGTTCACCGCCGCCCTCGCTTTGGCGAGAACGTCGCGGTAGGACACGCCCTTCTTTTCCGCTGCTGGCTGTAGTGTAATCACCACAGCTGCGGATTTCGGGGCGTGGAGCCTAGCCGCGACGCTTTTCTTCTTTCGCCGCTGCCGCCTCGCCTTCCTTTTGGCCGCCCTTGCTGCCTTGCTCGCCTTCCTCTTCTCCCCAGCCACTTGCCATTCGGCGTTGGCCGCAGGTGATTCAGAAGGCGCCAAAGATTGGGGCGGCCATCCCGTCACCTGGGCTGGGGCTCTCGCTGCCTGTGCAGCTGCTCCGCCTGTTTTGGGTGCCGATTTTACCATTTTCGCCGGGGCCGACCTCGTGGGTTCCGCCCCACGATTGGCCTGTCCCAACGAACCCGGTTTGTCCACGGCAGCCACGGTGGCAGCAAATGAGGCCGCCTTCTGCTGTCCCAAAGCCACCTGGCTCGCTGCTAGCGGGGGGCGCAGGACGATGGCCTCCAGAACAGAGAAACGACTCTGGAAGGCAGCCAGCTCCTGCCGCACCAGATTCAAAACCCGGTCCTCTGCAGGCTGGCCTTGTCCCTGCGGCTTCTCCCGGGGGCCATCTCCTTGGAGCCCGGCCAGGTCCGCTCGGAGCTTCTCTTTCTCCTTTTGGAGAAGCTCCATATCGGCTTTCAAGCGGATGACCTCCACCCGCATCTCGGACATTGCAACCGATGAAGGCCCGACGTGATTAGCCTCCGCTGCCGCCATAATGGAGGCCGTGGCCGCCGATATGGCCTTGACTTTAGAGGACTTATTCCTCTTCAAGGCCACATCTCGGATTGCGGCTCCCACGACCTCTGGGAACCTGGCCGCTCGCTCCGAATCCAGATCCAGCTCCGAATCTAGCTCACCACCGGAGGACCCCGAAAGGACAGCCATGCGGCTGATCGATCCAGGGTGGTGCCCCTCCGCGGCAAGCCTCGTGGTTCGCCGGGCAATCTCCTGGGCGGTAAGCCTCCTCCCTACTCGTCTGTCTCGGCCCCCACCCCGCATACTGGTAGGGATCTTCCGGGCCGAGGCAAGCTCGTCATCAGAGAATGAGCCTAGGCCATCCCCCGGTTTGGGGCGCTTCCTAAAGAATGTTCGGTTCTTCGCAGCAGCCCCCTCTACTTCGCACTCCAAGCTCTGTGAGCCCTTTGCGCCAGATGCAGCGTCGGACTCCGACCCTGCATCACTCCTCACCTCTTCGTCGATTTTATTATTTTTATTTGTTGTGTCCATTTTTGTTCCCACGAGTAGTATAGGAATTAACGTCCACCTGGGCAGAGCCTTTTACCCAGGTAAGCCTACATACTGCAGAGTGCGGCAGGTGCTCTACAGGTGAAGCGCTAATGACTGAAGTCCCTCCAGCCATTCATCCTCTCGCCGCGCCTCATGCTTAGAATTAGGTGGTTTTTTATCTTAGAGGTGTCCTTCCTCTGGGCCAGGCGGTTAAGCCAAGCCCCCGACGGCGGCATTAGACATGCCTCTGTTCGCTGTCCGGCCAACCCGACTCAGAAAACCCGTCGAAAGTCCTCTCCTCAGAGGAATCCCCTCGAGGAGAGATATGCCTGCCGCATTGGTGCGCCTGCACCGCTGCGGCCTGGTCGCATCCTTTGTCAACCGACGACCGTCGGTCGATCAGGAGCGACCCCTCCTTGTGTCTCTTTTAGTCAGGTCTCTCACTTGGGCCTTTCCAGCATGAGTAACTCTACCGGCGAAGCCCCAAGATCATTGAGACGCGCAAGCCCCACCACGACGACAACGTGGAGACACTCTCGGTAGGGTACTGCAGTTGCCCCTGCAGTCCACACTTCGGTGATAGAATCCTCAGCGACCATCTGCAACAATAATTAAAAAAATTACGCGATTCTGACTCGCACTTGGCCGGCATTTGCGTACAAATTCACCATGCTTCGGTGTGGAGCTCCTTGCGTGCTGAATTTAACTCTGGCCTCTACTTGGTATAGGACTGATTCAGTATATTCAAACAAACTGAAATAGGCCACTACACAAGAGGATGAAAGAGCCTTTCTAGGGATTGTTTTTTTTAATTAGGGCTCCATTTAGGTTTGCCTCTAAACTATCGATGACAGTGGATGTGGCTTAAAACCACAGATTTTTAATGTCAACTGTTTGTACTCACGGCCTTAAGTTACAAATTATGGTTGTTTTGGAACACTTTGCACGCGATTTTGACTTGCACTTGGCTGGCGTTTGTGTACAACTCACCATGTTTAGATGTGGAGCTCCTTGCATGCTGAATTATACTCTGGCCTCCACTTGTTAGAGTACTAACACAGTATATTCAAACAAACTGAAATAAGCCACTATACAAGTGGAGAACAGAGCATTTCTTCGAATAGGTAGAATTGCTCAGATTTAAATGCTGAAATTTATTTATACATTATATTTAATACAGAATGTCACCTGCAGCTCCACCCGCATTATTATAATCCTATTAATATTATTTGTCTGCGTGAAATTTAGGATTGGATCCTGAGAAAAATTAATAATGTGTAATTTTCGATCAAATCTTTACCTAATCTTTAAAAATAATTGTCAAAAACGGAAAAATATAAATTGCCCACGCTTTGATCTGCTCCACGCTAGGAATACATGGCTCTTGTATCGTGGGTGCATTTAAAAACTTTTGAACTCACAAACAAGTGTATGTATCATCGGCATCGTATGTTGTCATCGGCAATGAGGCACTGGTCGAGTCAAAGCTCTTGAGCCTTGAACAGCGTCGTCGAGTTGCCAGATTATCGGTTGCATTTCGGGGAGTGTGCGATGGAATTGCATTGCATAGCGCAAACGAAGGAAAGTTTAAATTAAAATATTTCAAACGCCGTAGAAACGCGATTTAATATAAAATCGAGTGTTTTTTTTTTAAAGTAGGATAACATTTTCTGAAACATAAAGGTCTATTTACGCAGTGGTTGGCTTAATCAGCCATATTTGGAAAATATTTATAATAATAGACAAATCGTAAATAAATTCGCGCTAAAAGCCAGAAACTATGCAATTTGACATTTAGAAGACCTCACTCAGTAAGTTACAAATTATGGTTCGTTTGGTCTATTTAACACGCGATTCTGACTCGCACTTGGCCGGCATTTGAGTACAACTCACCATGCTTCGGTGTGGAGCTCCTTGCGTGCTGAATTAAATTCTGGCCTCTACTTGGTAGACGACAGATTTAGTATATTCAAACAAACTGAAATAGGCCACTACACAAGAGTAGGAAAGAGCCTTTTTTCGAATATGTAGAATTGCTTAGATTTAGATGCTGAAATTAATTTATACAAAATATTTAATACTAACTACCGCCCGCAGCTCCACCCGCATTATTATAATCCTATTAATATTATTCGTCTGCGTGAACTTTAGGGTTGGATCCTGAGAAAATTAATAATTTTTATTTTTTGATAAAATCAATCAATCAATCAATCAGTCTTTATTTGTAAACATAAGTAGGTTACACTAAAAAACAGTTTCTATATGTTTTGCCATGTGGCGTACAATTATACAATGAGGTTTTTGCCAATTAGGTAAATTAATTTATAATAATTCCGTGATCAATGTCATTTTTTTTTGTTTAATTTAATATGTCAAGTAATGTCAATAATTAATTATAAATGCGATCATGTTAGTAATAAATAGTTTTAGTGTCAATAAGTTTTTGTTAACAGAAAAGTATAAAAGTGATATTGTCCATGTTGTAATTAGTTTATTTAGTCATTTTAGAGTGACAGATAAAAAGGTATGACAAGTAAAGACATACAGTAAATTTAAATAAAGAAAAAACAGTGTTCTGTATACAGCCAGCACGATTATCCATCAACATCCTCCCCTTAATCGGAAAGGCTACAAATTAAGTTGCATGACTGTCCAAACCAGGACACATATGAATCGATCTGACTGTACTTTACATATTGTCATATCTTATAAAAACATGAGCACTACACTAGTCAAAAAAAAAACTTAAACAAATAAGTAACATAAAGCACAACTTATTTACTTTTTTTTTTTTTTTTTTTTCTCTATATTTATTTTGGGGTTTTTATTTAAACAAATATGTCAACCTCATCGTACCTTATACCATTGTAACATTATTACTTATAATTAACACATAAGTATGCTATACAATTAAACAATATCTAAAACACTTTGTGCTAAAGGTAGAAGTCACCGATGAAGAGCTGTTATTAAATGACATAATTTTTTGGCACCTTCTGAAGTTGGTTGGGATAAAATGGATTGTATTAATCCCACATTAAGCCTATTTAAGTCTAATTCTCTCAACAGTGACTCCCTCTCACGCTTGTTGCGGACACAATCCATCAGCAAATGCTGCACGTCCTCAATCTGATTACATTCTCTGCAATTCGGTGAATCAGTTTTTTTCATAAGAAATGCAAACTTCGCTGATGGATAGTGTCCAGAGCGAAGTCTTAAAATTAATTTAACATAATTCCTACTAAGTTGATCGACATCGAACCAAGGCACACGCGAAGGCTCGCCTTGTATGCTCCTATACCATATACCTTTTTGCTGACTTATACTATCAAAGTGCTGTTTCCAGGCTTTATTACAAATTACTTTATATTTATTTATGTATTCCCAATAATCAGGTAAGTAGTCAATTGTTGTTCCCTCTAATGCTGCTAATTTAGACAATCGGTCAGCCTCCTCATTACCACGTAGTCCAATGTGAGCTGGAACCCATTGCAACTTAATTTCTATATTATTCTTAAATAATAAAATAATATTTTCAAGAATATCATATGCTATCGATGCACCTCTGAAACCAGAGGCGCATCGAGCAATATGCTGTAATGCGCTTTTACTGTCTGAAAGAATAACAGCTCTTTTTAAATTCTGATTTCGGCTATAAAATATTGCTTGGTAAATTGCAATGAGTTCCAGTGTCATTATTGATACATTACAGTTTACTTTAAAACCAAGATTAGTTCCTAAGCTTTGGTCAAATATCCCTGCACCTAGACCAGAAGTACCCTTAGAACCATCTGTAAAAAAATTGTGCCAATTACAATACATTGAATTTAATTCAGCTAATGCATCGAACAATAATAAATTTGGATTATAATTGGATTTAGGAGCCTTTACACATTCTAGATCGACATTAATTATATTTTTAGTCATAATAGCAGTTGTCCAAGTTTCTAAACTATACATTTTATGAATATCTGTTGAAAGAACATCTATGTGTTTTACATCATTATATATTTTAACTAATAAGGGATTTTTTTTGTTTTCCCAATATTTGATACTACAAAGAGCACTCAGATCCGCAATCAAGCTATCTGTCATATTGTAAGACCATGACATTATTTTTAAACAATATTTATAGGCTAAATACTCTCTTCTTAAAAATGAAGGGGGAATACTCAAGTCAGATTCCATTACATGGATTGGGGAACTTCTGATATATCCACCTACAATTCTCATGGCTTGATTCTGTAACTTGTCTAGCTTCGAAACATGAGATTTCGCACTACAATCATACATAAAACATCCATAGTCAATTCGACCTCTAATCAGTGAAATGTATAACCTACGTATATAATACATTTAGAAATTTTAAACATTTACTAACTGTTTCATTTATATTTTTGCCCCAGCGTAGACTTCTATCTAGCCACATGCCTAGGTATTTAATGCATTCTGAGAAAACCAAGGTTTGCTCATTTACCTTTAGGGTAGGAAGTATTCTACGCCTGCCCCTACTGTACACACAAAAGGTAGATTTACTTGAAGATAATTCCAAACCAAGTTTATCCAATACGCATACTATAGAATCCAACGCATTTTGTACATACATTTCACATACTTTAATATCTTTGTGTTTAACATAGAGAACAAAATCGTCTGCATATTGAGACACAACTACATCAAGCGGAAGCTGACACAGTTCGTGAGTTATTAAATTAAAAAGTAATGGGGACAAAGGATCTCCTTGAGCCAACCCTTTATTAGTCCACCTAGCTGTTAACTCATCACTATTATCAGATATGATCTTTAAATATCTATTACTAAAAAAAGTCCATATATAAGAACAAATTTTTGATCCAATTTCAAGTTTATCCAGAATACTAACTGCTACGTCAATCGAAATGTTATTATAGGCGTTTTGAATATCCAGGAAGCATGCTAATGTAGGAAAGTTTCTAGAAAATCCAATTTGGATATAGGTGACCAAACGAGTTAATGAATCAAGACATGAATAAGATCTTCTAAAACCAACGGTGCATGGTGATAATATTTTTTTTCTTTCAGCGTACCATTCTAATCGTTTTACTATCATTAAATGGAAGATTTTACATAAACATGAAATTAAAGATATAGGTCTTAATTTAGGATCAGCATTAGAGTTACTAGCTTTAGGGATTGGAATTATTTGGATATGACGCCATTGTTGCGGTACAATACTAAATTTAAAAAAAATATTGTATATATCCAGCAGATAAAATTTAATAAACAAGGGTAGATTAGTGATCATAGAATATGATATACAGTCCTCGCCTGGAGCTGAATCCTTTTTTTTAAGACAGTTTTCAAGTTCTTGAATATTGAATTCGCGTTCTAAGACTTCATTGTTAGAAACAAACACAGGCGCCTGATTTGGAACATAATCAGGTGTTAATGCGTACAGTAATTCTTTTTGTTTGTCAATGGGGGGGTAGGTTCTAAGTTGCTTATAGCCCTTTATCCAACGCATTCGTCGCCACATTTCAGAAACTGACGTCACTTCATCGATGGAATCACAAAATCTATGCCAGCCTATAGACTTTGCTTTTTGGATCAATATTTGAGATTCTCTAGTTTTTTCTTCTAGTTTTGACAAATTATCAGGGGTCGGGTTGCGTCGAAAATTAGATAAGCATAATCTACGCTGGGCTACTATTTCAGAAATCCGGATTCCAGTAAACTTATTTACTTTAAAAACACAATTTAAGATATCATTAAGCCTATATCAGACACGCAACGTTAGTGTTTGCAACGACCTAAGACTTTGGCCAAAATATCCGCCAACATCATATCAGTAGGCAAATACGATAACTTAATTTTATTACTTTCGACTAGCTCTCGAATAAAGTGATACCGGACATCGATGTGCTTTGTCCGATTATGATGAACCGGATTTTGAGCCAACTTCTGCGCACTTTGGTTATCGTTACAAAGAGTAACAATAGAAGACTCACCTGTAATAATAATAATAATAAATTTTTATTTCAAAAAAGTACAATAAATAAATCAATGCAACATGATAATGGTAAATTATTGTACAGTGGGGCAATTATAAATAACACACTGATTCCCAAACTGAGACTAGCTCGTATTTCGGGATTCGGCGGCTCTCCGCTCTCATGTCATTATAACATCAATCTGTGTGCAATATTGATTTCACTTACATTACATTTATTTATTTTTTTAATTATCTGTATATTATTTTTACTGAGATGTATTTTACTTGACAATTAATAAGAGTTTTTCTGTTTCTTCGTAATTCAAAGACTTAAGCCAATTAGTTAATTTATTTTTCAGGTTATATTTATTAAGTTTATACAGTGAGATAATATTATGAATTTTGTTATAAATTCTAGAACTCAATGCGTTATATTGACGCAATGCGAAACTGGTCCTGCATTGTACAGGAGAACAAACAAGTGCTCCGCGTCTTTTTTGTAAAATTTGGTTACTAAGGGGAACTTGTGAATGTCGCCGAAGTATGGTACGGAGGACGAACAATTGTCCAACGGTTAATAACTGACATTCCCTATACAGGTCCGCAGTCGAGTAGTAACGTGGTTTATAATGTATAACTTTTAGGAGGTATCTCTGGGCTCTTTCTAAAGGCAGAAACAAAGTTTTATAAGTACCACCCCATGCAGGTATACAATAACTAAGAATTGATTGGCACAGTGCAACATATACTGTATGCATCACTGATAGATCGGCAGAATGACGAAGATTCTTAAAAACATAGAGTAATCTTCTTACACGCCCGGTAAGAGTTTTAACTTGAGTGCTCCAGTCCAATCTTTCATCAATCATAACACCTAGATATCTTATGCTGGCAACATTTGCTAAAGGTGGACACGAGCAGGTGATTGTTGAGTTATTGCAAAAATGGGCCGTAATGGTTGTGGTTTCAGTTCGTGGTGTAGGAGAATTTGGAAGATAAAAGCGTATGAATTTTGTCGTATTTATATTTAGAGTAAGTAGGTTCGAGGACAACCACAACATTACTTCTCTCAGGTTCTTTTCGGCCAAAGACTTGGCCTCCAACCAGCTCCTCGCGTATATTAATAAGGCTGTGTCGTCAGCATAAGTAAAAATATCGCAACTATCGTGCCTCATCCCACATAGGTCGTTGACATAAATTAAGAACAATGTGGGGCCGAGAATACTTCCCTGTGGGACTCCGTATTCGATCTGTTCTTCCTCACTCACAACATCGTCAATTTTCACTACTTGAGTGCGATTGGATAGGTAATCCTTAAATATATCCAGGGACAGACCTCGAACCCCAATGACCTCTAGTTTAGCTAGGAGTATTGGAACAAAGACCGTATCAAACGCTTTCGATATATCTAAAAATATACCGAAGCATCTGTAACCCTTGTCAAGTCTATCAACTACCGCATTACTGTAGTTTGTTACAGCATCTTCAGTTGATATGCCAGACCTAAATCCATACTGGTTATTGGAGATTATGGAAAAAATTGTGAGGTACTTCGTCAAACAATTATTGAGTATTCTTTCGACAATTTTGGACAATGCACTCAACACCGAAATTGGTCTATAATTAGTAACATGTTCCCTGTCCCCACTCTTAAACACAGGAGTTACTAAATCTTTTTTCAAGTTTTTTGGGAAAACACCAGTAGTTATTGAAAGGTTGCATATGTGAGTAATGGTTCCTATCAAGACTTTCTGTGAAAGTTTAATAACTGAAGCTGGGATATTGTCCCAACCAGTTGCACAGTTACTCCGAAGCGATTTAATGATCGCTGACACTTGTTCTTCGCTAACCGGTTCAATTCCAAGTGAGTTGCATTGTGAAGCTGTCACTCCACTGTTATAAGTTGTCGAAGAACCAGGAGGGACTAACTTAGAAGCCAGGTCCTTTCCAATATTAACCATATATTTATTGACGCAGTTCGCAGAGTGCTTTGCACTAACTGACATTTTCAAGAGTTCCGTTGCTGGTGGTGACTGACTTTTCCTGCCTGAAATTGAATTTATAACATCCCACATTGCTTTT
Organism: Orthosia gothica; assembly: GCA_949775005.1. Taxonomy (NCBI): domain Eukaryota; kingdom Metazoa; phylum Arthropoda; class Insecta; order Lepidoptera; family Noctuidae; genus Orthosia; species Orthosia gothica. The sequence continues at coordinate 2,776,281 of OX459070.1, read as the reverse complement.
GGATTATTCTGAGCTTTATGGAATTGTTTTTTTTCATACTCATGTTTTAATTTTCTAAGTAGGGTATTACACAAATTGCGGTATCTTTTATAAGAAGAATGCTATTATTAATTTGCTTTTTAACATTAAGATGCATTTTATCGCGGTTTCTGATACAACGAAGCACTCCTCCAGTGATCCATGGTTTCAAGATACGAGTACGCCTGCCGACTTTTTTTTGTGTTGTGTACTTGTTAACCAGATTTTGAATGATCGAAATCAACTTATCAGTAGCATTGTTAGCATCAGTTTCATCCATAATCGGGCTGAAATCACATTTATCAATATTTTTCTTAATAGAAACGTAGTCTAAGCGAGTTATGAGCTTTTGAGAAATACGGTGCAATTTATTGTTAAGTTTCATAGACAAAATTATAGGGAGATGGTCTGTGATATGGGTCTCGAGTACTATTGCTGTTGCCATTGTCTCAGTTTTTAGCAATATGTGATCGAGACAATTACCAAGCCTAGTAGGAAATTCATGTGCTGGTAATAACCCTAACGAAGAGGTGAATAAAAGGTATTCACTCAAGTTTCGATCAACATTGTTGCTTTCCTTAATGTCAACATTGAGATCCCCAATCACAACCACATTTTTGAATGATTTTAATCTACACATTACTGTCTCTAAACTGCAATAAAAATTGCTTAGATCCGAATGAGATGGGGACCGATACAAACCTATGATTGCAGTATTACCCACAATACAGACTAGACAATTGGCATCCTGAAAAGATGGTTCAGATATTGTACATTCAAGTCCATTTCTCACATATATCACAACTCCATCGTTTTGTGTTTGGTGGTTGGTTGTGGCATGAGATGAGTAATTTACAAGAAAAGGTGGTGAGACTGCCCCTTTTAACCAACATTCTGAAAGTATGATTATATCGAAATCAAATTTTATAATAGATAGCATACATACAAATTGGTCAAAATTTTTATTAATGCTTCTGATGTTTATATTGGATACATACATACATACATAAACTCACGCCTTTTTCCCATGGGGGTAGGCAGAAACTACAGAACGCCACCTGCTACGATCCTTACATACTTCTTTTGCTTCACACACATTCATACATCTAGTCATATACACACGCCGGTTATGGGTACTACACTTGGCCTTTCTGAAGAACATCACCTATAAGGTCTATGTATGTCTTTCTAGGGCGTCCCCTCCCGGCTCTTCCATTCACGTCTGCCTTGTAAATACCTTTCGTTAGTCGACTTTCATTCATCCTCTCAACATGGCCAAACCATCTTTATATGGATAATTTTTAAATTAGTGTTAGGATTTTCAACGAGCTCAGAACATTCATCCGGTGCGCAAATGTGGGAATTAGCTACTTTGAGGGTTTCAATTTCATTGGCTATATTATTTACATTATCAGTCATTTTTAACGGTATTATTAACTTCAAAAAGCAACGAAACCTGTATTTTGCGATATTCTAAAATGGTGCAAATTAAGTGACCAAACAATGTTACAAGTTTACGTGGCAGAGGCATGTACAGGGAAATGTCAGTCACCTTATTTATCGCACTATAACAATATTTCATTCCATAAGTTACGAAGTGTAATTGGCTGAAGTCACCTATGAATTTAGATTTACATGTTTTTACTCTTATCTTACGAATGTGTAAACTACAAAAACACTTAAAAAAATTATTACCAATAAGAAAAGACCTACAATGATCATTATTGACGGTATTATAAGTAGTTAGATTTGAGATGAATAGTCATTGCTTGGTTTCCAATTCTAACAGGAACTGCTCAGTTTTCACAAGAAACACTTCCTTTGTATCACTATTTCTGCGTATTAGTATTTTCCCATTCGATATCCAGCAGAAATCATATTTGTTACGTTTCGCAAATTCACGAGCAAGATAGAATAGCCTCTTTAAAGTTGGAGAGAGATGTTCATCAACGTAGATGGGTTTGCGTTCTCCAGCAATGCCAATACTCTCAGTGTTTAACTTCTCCTTGATATTACGTTCTTTGTTGTAGCTGCGTACTGCACTTAGGAAGTTATTTTTGAAATCGACCGTAAAAAATTCAATGAGTATAGAGCGGGTGAGGCCAGGTCTTCCAGGCAAACGGTAAATATCGCGAATATTGGAGCTGGCAACGTCCATCTGGATAGTCTGTCCCAAGCGCGAGGCAATCTGAAGAAGATCGTTTATTTTTTCATTCGGTATTGCTGGTACATTTCTAATTTCAACTGCAGATGGGCAACACTTAAGTTGAAGTTCTTGAATTTGATTTTCAAGTTTGTTAATGCAGTTACTATTGTCCTCCTGTAACTTTTCAAGTTGAGATACCTTGGCCAAAACTTCCTCGTAATCCTTATTCAACGAGACAATCTTCTTCTTTATGTCGTTATTGGTCTGTTGTATATTAGAACATTGTAGCTTGAGTTGGGCGACATCAGTAACTAGCTGAGCTAAGGTAATTTGTTGTTCCGACTTCCAGTCTTCAAGCATTACCATTAAATCGTTTTTAAAATCGGTCAAGGAGGCCTTTGAAGGATCATGTTCATCTGATGGAGAGCCTAATAAGCGTGGGCGTTTATGTCGAGAAGTTATATTTCGACTCAGTTTGGCAGTTCCTTCCATCGCAGAATAGAATAGAATAGAATATACTTTATTGTACACCAAAAAAAGAAATAACACATATTATACAGCAACTTAATATTATGGGTACAAAGGCGGTCTTATCGCTGACAGCGATATCTACCAGACAACCTTTGGATGGACTAAAGAACTTAAGATAAAAACAGGGGGTAGGGTGTACTGTTATATTAAAAAAATATATTAATACATAAAAATTATATAGCTATATAAAATACTATACACAAACTTACAAATATATATACATACATAATATTACATTTAAAAAAATAATAATTAAAGAATGGTTGAACAAAGATTGGAAATAAAAATTAAAAATATAAAATGGAAGAAACAGAAAAGCATTAAAGACAAAGGAAATGGTTCTCGACAAGATTTTTAAAAGATGCTAGTGACTGTGCTTGTCTTACTGACATCGGCAACTCATTCCACAATCGAACAGCCTGGACCGTGAACGATTTACTGTAGAACTTAGTAGAATTAGCAGGCATCAAAAGTCTCAAATTCTTCGATGATCTCAAGTGTCTAGAATGTGTGTCATGAAGGAACTTAAAGCGTTCTTTGAGATAAAAGGGGGTTGTAGGAATAAACAGAACACTGTAGAGTAACGATAAAATGTAGGCATTCCGGCGAAAGCGGATTGGCAGCCACTTGAGCTTAGTACGAAATTCAGAAACATGGTCATATTTGCGTAAACCAAAAATGAATCTAATGCAAAAGTTTTGGAGTCGCTCAAGCTTATCTAGCTGCACTTCAGTTCGATCTAAATAACTGACATCTGCATAATCGAGGATTGGGAGAAGGAGGGATTGGACAAGCGCAGTTTTGGTGGCAGTTGGAAGAAAATTGCGCAGTCTGCGCAAAGACCCTGCAGACGCAAACACCTTGCGGCTAACCTCCTGCAGCTGAGGACCCCACGAAAAGTCCTTGTCAACTAAAATACCCAGGTCTTTCACTGAGTCGCTGTATGGAATAGCTGAGCCATCAAAAACAATCCGGGGGAGCTGCGACCAGTTAACTCTTGAGCACAACCTAGGACTGCCGACAACAATGACTTGAGTCTTCACAGGATTAACCCTGAGACCATGGGCCAAACTCCACTCAGAAATACAACCTAAATCGCAGCTGGCAAGTCTGGATCCGATTGCGATTGTGCATGCTTCAACTTACTTTTTGAAGTCGGAGGGGACGAGCGACGTACCGACATCTCGGGACTACCGATTCTGCGAATGCCTACGAAATAAACAATCAATTCGTTGTTAGTTGTGCATGCACAATTGGTTGCTTTACAGAATTTATTAGGCGCTTATATATAGCTGCTACACGTAGCAAGTGTTCGTAGGCGCAGCGAGGTCGTAGCACTCGTAGCCCGTCGTAGGTCTCGTAGCACTCGTAGCACTCGCAGCCGCGCGCATCACTGATACGCGTATTTCGATGCATGTACTTCGTGTTTATTTGACTCGATGCGCACAACACCCAACTGTCAATTCCCGGGGCTCGAGTTCAAATCGCGCACGGCACAACGCCGACCAATAGTTGCACTTTTCAACTTCGAAAAACCGATGAGCTCAGAAACACGAGCCGTCTCACTCTAGTCACACCCACTGGGAGGAGTCCATCCATAAAAACTCCACAAGACAGACAAGGAAATGAGATTTGGCAAAATCCACCAATCACAAATTTAATCACTTGAATTTTAAACAAAAGTTTAGCACTTTAGTTACACACAACCGTCTCACGGCGCACCGAGCGGAGAAAACCAATCTCACCAAGTAAGCGCTGCAAATACACAGCTTCTTTAGAAGCACTGTTTAAAGCCATGTACTCGGCCTCTGTGGATGACAAGGCCACTGTGGGCTGCTTTTTACATTCCCACGACACCGGTGCATTAGCCAATTTGAAAATGTAGCAAGTGTACGACCTCCTATCACTAGCATTGGCCCAGTCGGCATCGACATAACCACGTAAAGGCTCTCCGGTCCTTTGAAAAATAAGACCATAATCTAACGTACCTTTAAGATATTGCAGGACGCGCTTAACAGCAGTCCAATGCGCCTGCATGGGATTCTTGTTAAATTGACTAAGAAAGCTAATGGTAAACAAATTACCAGGCCTAGTGTTGATAGCTATAAACATTAGAAAACCGATTAAATTCTGGTACGGAACATTGACAGCTGGTTCCGTCTGAAAACGCAGGTCAATACTAACGTCCATAGGAGTAGGGACAGTTTTGCACTCCGACATATTAAATCGATTCAACGTCTCTAATATGTAACGTTTTTGATCTACCTTAACATCGTTAGTTCCTTTTTGTCTAGCGACATGTAAACCGAGGCAATAACTAAGTTCTCCTAAATCCTAGATACCAAAATATTTTTTCAGACCATTTTTCAAGTAAGATAACTCGATTTCTTTGTCATAAACGTCAACGTACACTGCTCGAATAGCAAGACTATTAGCATTTTTTTTTAAATAAATACAGGGCTCAGACTGTAACCTATTGTAACCTAAGTCAAGAAGTACTTGATCTAATCTTTTATTCCAGGCTCTAGCGGCCTGTTTGGGACCATTAAGTGATTTATTTAATTGACACACTTTAGTCTCTTCACCTTCAGCTATAAAGCCTTCAGGTTGTATCATAAATACCTTCTCTTCTAATTTTCCATACAAAAAAAGCTGTGTCTATGTCTAAATGATGCATTTTCAAATTCTGTTCAACTGCTATTGCAATTAATACTCTTAACGACGAATAACGAACAACCGGCGAAAAAGTTTCTTCAAAATCTATACCATAGCTTTGATGAAAACCTTTTGCAACTAATTGTGCTTTATACCTACTAATTCTACCTTCGGAATCACGTTTTAATTTGAAGACCCACTTACACGGAATTACTTTCTGACCTATGTTTTCTATTAAGGTCCAAGTACCATTGGTCATCAAAGAATTGTATTCGTCCTCCATAGCAGCTATCCACTTAGCTTTATCAGGACGTGAAAGAGCATCAGAATAAGAATAAGGTTCATCTGTTAACTCACCACTATGCATCGTCGAACAACAGACAGTACAGCGATAATTTACAGGTTTTCTATCCCTCAAATTGTACCTCGTACCAGATTCCACATCCACCTCTTCTTCCTCAGCAGGAACTACAGGAATTGCGGGAAGGGTGTCGGTAACAGGAAGGGGTGGTACCGCAGGTACAGCATCAGCATTTGTACTTGCAACAGGATCATTATTCAAGGCTGACTCCACAGCTGAGCTGCTTTGCACCTGTAAATTACTGGTATCAGAAGAGAGAACAATATCTTGACGGGGTGTCTCATCATTAACTTTAGGATTCGAAAAACAATTCTCCAAAAATACTACATCCCGTCCTTTAATAGATTTCCTAATATTGGAAGGATCTCGAAACCTATATGATTTGTTGTCATCACAATAACCGACGAATATGTACTGCTTTGCTTTCGCATCTAACTTTTGGCGATCGCAAGATGGTACATGTACATATGCACGACAACCAAATACACGTAAATGAGCAATGTCTGGTTTTCTGTTGTACCATAGCTCATAGGGGGTATGATTTTCTAAAGCTCTGTGTGGACATCTATTTTTAAGATAAGTAGCTGTACGTACCGCTTCTTGCCAGAAAGTGTTAGGTAGGCAACTGTCTTGCAGCATGCACATAGCCTTCTCAACTAAGGACCTATTCGTCCTCTCAGCAACACCATTAGACTCAGAACAATACGGGACAGTAGTCTGGTGCTTAATACCTTTAGAAGCCAGATATGCCTCGAATTCGGCATTGACATACTCACCGCCATTGTCGGTACGCAAGTTCCTTATTTTAAGAGAGGTTTCTCTCTCAACAAGAGCTTCGAATTCTAAAAACTTTTTTTTAACATCCGCTTTAGAGCGTATAAAATAAGAAAAAATAAACCTAGAAAAATCGTCAATAAAAGTAAGTAAATATCTATTTGTTTCTAAAGAAATAACATCAAAAGGGCCACAAACATCTGAATGTATAACTTCCAACACTCTGGTGCCTTTCTTATAATCAATAGATTTGAAGGGCTTTCGACTCTGTTTGCCTTCAATACAAGCTACACAAGGGTTTTTATCTAAAGAAGAATATTCAATACCTTTAGCTCGACCACGACGTAGATGCTCCAAAGCAGCGCGGCACAGATGACCTAGTCTGCGATGCCACAAATTCGAAGTGACATTAGCTTCAGTAACCATTGCGCTTTCAGGATAAATTCGTATATAGTCTAGCCTGTACAAGCCACCAACTTTGCATGTAGCGTGACCTACTCTGTTCTGCCAACTACCTTCACGTCATCGTGTCTGTACATTGAACAACCTTTCTTATCAAAAACAATAGTAATACACTTTTCAACCGCCTTATTAACAGATATTAAATTAGTACTCAACTCGGGAACATAAAGAACATCTTTGATACAATTTAATTTTAACTTATTGTCCTTTAAAAGCAACACTTCACCGATGCCAGCTGAAACTACCTATTTGTTGTTGGCTAAAGTTATTTCCTTGCTCTCAGACCTAGGGTTAAATGTGGTAAGCATACCTCTAGAACAGGTCATATGTGTGGAGGCGCCAGAATCCACATACCAGTCCGTAGGACTTAAATTACCTCCAACACCAAATGCTGAAATAAGTGTCGACTCCATACCGTCATCCTGACTTTTACTCTGCGACTCTCTATTCTGACCTTTTCTCTGCTTTCCCTTTTTTCCTTTATTTCTATGTGGACAATTGGGACGCTTGTGTCCAGGATCTCTGCATTTAAAACAAATAATATTTCTTGGTACTGCTTTCAAATTATTCGTTGCAAGAGCTGACTCCTTCGACTCACGTTTGGCGCTTTCATTCAGTAACTTCCGTTTTACTAACTCTGATGTTACTTCGATATTCGAGTTTTCTAAGGCCATCACTAGGGGGTCAAATTCTGCTGGTAAACCTCCAAGTAAAATTGCGCCTATAGACAGATCGTCTATTTTCCGGCCTATATCTGCTAAATCCTGAGCAGTGCCAGTCACGGCATTAATATAGTCTTCAATAGAAGCAAAATTCTGCAACTCGTATCTATAAAGCTTTCACTCTAACGCCAACCGTCTACCCATACCTTTATCTTCGTACGCACTAGCTAAGGTGTCCCACACCTCCTTAGCAGTCTTACAGGCACGTACATGAGTGATCGCTCCGCCTTCTAGTGTAAGACACATCTTTGTTAACGCTTTCAAATCTCTAATATTTCTCTGGGTAACAGATGTAGTGTCTTCAGCATTATAACCCTCAACTGCTGACCACAAGTCCTCGTGCAGTAAATACATGAGCATCTTAAATTTCCACTGAGCACACCCATCTTTACCATGTAAACTCCTAATGGACATCAAGGAAGCTCCAGAACCCGCGTATGTGGAGGGCACGGAATTAAAATCACCACCGGGTACGGAAATCGTATTATCACGTACGGACATTACTATTTCACACTATTCTCGAAATATTTACGTAAAATAAACAATTTTATGTCGCCCATAACCGATTTGTTGTAATTAGTTTATTTAGTCATTTTAGAGTGACAGAAAAAAAAGGTATGACAAGTAAAGACATAGACAAAGAAAAACCAGTGTTCTGTATACAGCCAGCACGATTATCCATCAACAGTCCACAGAATCACAAAGTCATCATTATACATATTTTTCATGGGGCATGCTATGGGTATACAAACTTCATACTTCAATACTCAATAGAGTTGTGGTGACATTTTAGATAAAGACAATCATTTTTCATTTAATTAATCATTAATTGAATAATAACATTTTGTGACTAGGAATTCATGCAAACATAATTTGAATTGGTACATTTTGTGTAGGTCTGTGATACTTTTTGGCAACTTATTGTATATTTTGGATGCCATGCCCAAAATGTTTTTACTAAATGCTGCTTTTTTATGACTTCTTACGCATATTTTATTTTTATGTCATGTGCTTCTTGGATAGGTGTAAATATGTAGATTCGCTTTGACAAAGATCGCCAATTCATATATATAAAGACACGGGAATGTTAATAATTGGAACTCTTGAAAATATGGCTTACAGCTTTCTGTGCGTTGTATGCCACACATTGCCCTTATGCGTTGTTTCTGAGCTTTGAACCCCATTTCTCTGTCTGGCGAGTTCCCTCAAAATATAAGTTATTTAGTTAAAATATAAGGTAATTTTTTTACCTAATCTTTAAAAAAAAAAAAAAACGGAAAAATCTACATTGCCCACACTACGATCTGCTCCACGCTAGGAATACATTGCTCATGTATCGTGGGTGCATTAAGAAACATTTAAACTCACATAAAACTTTCTGTATGTTGTCATCGGCAATGAGGCACTGGACGAGGCAAAGCTCCTGAGCCTTGAACATCGTCGTCGAGTTGCCAGCTTGTCGGTTGCATTTCGGGGAGTGTACGATGGAATTGCATTGCATAGCGCAAACGAAGGAAAGTTTGAATTAAAATATTTCAAAAGCCGTAGAAACGCGATAATATAAAATTATTGAGTGTTTTTTTTATTTTTATTTGTTGAATTATGGTTGGTTTGTTCTATTTTACACGCGATTCTGACTCGCACTTGGCCGGAATTTGCGTTCAAATTCACCATGCTTCGGTGTGGAGCTCCTTGCGTGCTGAATTTAATTCTGGCCTCTACTTAGTAGAGGACAGATTTGGTATATTCAAATAAACTGAAATAGGCAACTACACAAGAGGATGAAAGAGCCTTTCTTCGAATATGTAGAATTGCTCAGATTTAGATGGCGAAATTATTTTTTACAAAATATTTAATACTAACTACCGCCCGCAGCTCCACCCGCATTATTATAATCCTATTAATATTATTCGTCTGCGTGAACTTTAGGGTTGGATCCTGAGAAAATTAATGATATTTAATTTTTGATAAAATGTTTATCTAAACTTTTAAAAAATTGCAATAACGGAAAAATCTGCATTGCCCACACTATGATCTGCTCCACGATAGGAATACATTGCTCTTGTATCGTGGGTGCATTAAGAAACATTTAAACTAACATACAACTTTCTGTATGTTGTCATCGGCAATGAGGCACTGGTCGAGGCAAAGCTCCTGGCCCTTGAACATCGTCGTCGAGTTGCCAGCTTGTCGGTTGCATTTCGGGGAGTGTGCGATGGAATTGCATTGCATAGCGCAAACGAAGGAAAGTTTGAATTAAAATATTTCAAATGCCGTAGAACCGGGATTAAATATAAAATCGATTGTTTTTTTCTGAAACATAAAGCTCTATTTAAGCAGCTTAATTAGCCATATTTGGAAAATATTTTAATAATAAAAAAATAGTAAATTAAGTCGCGCTAAAAGCCAGAAACTATGCAATTTGACATTAAGAAAACCTCACTCTACACAAGCGCCCCTAACAGCAAATTCAAACGTGGTAGCTTCATTTAAGTTTGCCCCTAAATTATGAATGACAGTGGTCGTGGCTTAAAACCTCAGATTTTGAATGTCAACTGTTTGTATTCACGGCCTTAAGTTCCAAATTATGGTTCGTTTGGAACACTATGCACGTGTTAGAAACATAGAGGAACTCCATATAAAAGTATTGATATATGTCAAGATGGTTATTTACTGTGTATCAGAGTTCCTATATATGTGGTGCATAAAGGAAAGGTTTTATGAAGAAAAACACACAAAGACAAGACCAGGTATTTATTTCAATTAGGTTTGTCAATTAATACATATTGAGGCTCAGAGAGCTTACCGCCCAGTCGCTAGACCTAGTTCTCGTGAAGAAGAAGGGCAAGAAACTCCACGGAAACAACTATGGTGGTCAACTTACGAATTAAACACTATTTATAATAATGAGTCGACCTGTCAAAAGTCCTCACCATTTTCTATATTTCTATAAATAATCTCACAATCCGTAATAATCAATTCTTGAGTTATGAAACCTTTTTAAAACGTATCAAGTGAATTAAGGAATTTAATATCACTTATTTAGTAATTCTTAATCAATATTCGAAAGAATATTGATACTAACCGACAGTCTTGGACTAACTGTCTCAAAGGACTTATAATACTAAAATAGCAATATAAAATCCATGCTACATCGCAATGATCATTACAAATTACGTAATACTTTATAGGAACTTCATCACTGTGGCTTAAATGTAAAAGACATGGCCAGATTCTGCCCTACAAATCAATTCAGAATACGTAATGTACAGCAGTTATTAATATGTGAAAATTACTTGTAAAATAAATTAAAAATTAATGTCATCAATTACATTACTCTAGAAAAGGCGACAAAAATTCCAAAAAAATATGTATGTTAATTGTTTGTGTGCGGTTTCTGTGCAATGCATTTGCGTTTGGATACACGAAAAAGACAAACACTGTTTCTGTAGTACGCCTAAAGGTCAGATTTAAAAATAAAACAACTACAAAGTATCATAATGGGCGACTTTAATACATGTCTGCTTAAAAATGATTCCCGCTCTTCTTCTCTTCGTCATGTTATTGAATCTGCCAATCTTTCTATTCTTGATCTTGGTGCCACTCACCGTTTTCCTAACTCTGTTCCCTCGCTTCTTGATCTTATTGTTGTTTCATCCTTAGATCATGTCGCTAAACATGGTCAATGTTCAGCTGATGCCTTTTCTTGTCATGATTTAATTTACACTTCTTACAAAATTCGACCTCCTAAGCATAAGTTTAAAACTCTTCTGCTTCGCAATTTTGATGGCATGGACACTGATCGTCTTCAGGAAGATGCCGGCAACATTGATTGGACGCCACTAGTCACATCCTCGTCCGTCGACGAACAAGTTGAAATCTTGTCTGCTACCCTCATTCAGCTTTATGACACACATGCACCTATTCGGGCCGTGAGAGTTAAACATCTTCCAGCGCCATGGTTGACTGACAAAATTAAAGCTTTACTCAGCAAAAAAGCAGCTGCGAAGTTTAGATTTAAAATTCGGCCCAATGACGTCAACAGACAAAAATACATCTTAATTAGAAATCAATGCAACAAGGTGTGTAGGAACGCTCAACGCCAACATATCCACAATTCTGTTCAAAACGTTGATCCAGCCAAAGTCTGGAAATTTCTCAAATCATTAGGTATCGGAAAAAAGAGTCATGACACGGTTCCTAAAGACTTGGACTTCAACTTACTTAATAGTCATTTTTCTTCTTCGCCCGTATTGCATAGGGCCACCAAAGCGACAACGCTTAGTTATCTTTCAAATCTTCCGATACCTGATTATTCCCCTTTTGTCTTAAGTCAATTCACTGCCTGTGATGTTAAAAAGAGTATTGTATCGATTACATCCAACGCTGTTGGTAGTGACTGTGTCAGCCGTAAGATGATCATCCCCATCCTTGATAACATTATTCCTGTCATCCTTTATATCCTCAATTTCTCTATTTCCAGTGGTGTCTTCCCACAGTCCTGGAAAGATGCCCAAATTATTCCTTTACCCAAAAAATCTCATCCTGCATCTTTTTCTGACTATCGTCCCATTTCTATTCTTCCTTTCCTATCCAAAGTCCTTGAAAAACTTGTTCATAATCAACTCAGCACTTTCCTTACCAAACACAATCTGCTTAATCCTTTCCAATCTGGTTTTCGACGCGGACACAGCACTACCTCAGCACTTGTACACATTACGGACGATATTAGGTCAGGCATGGAAGTGGGAAAGTTAACGGTACTTGCTCTGCTTGATTTTAGCAATGCCTTCAATACCGTTGACTTCGACATTTTGCTTGGCGTCCTAAGCTCTTTTAACATATCTCCTCCGGTAATCGACTGGTTTCGTAGTTACCTGTTTGGCCGCCGGCAGCGTATTTGCACTGATGAATACTTCTCTTCTTGGTGTCACACCTCTGCCGGTGTGCCGCAGGGTGGCGTTTTATCTCCTCTTCTCTTCGCACTCTTTATTAATGCTATCACTCAACGACTTTCTTCTTTCTACCACCTGTATGCTGATGATCTCCAGATTTATACCCAAGCCCCTCTTGGCGAGTTACGAGATGCCATTGAGACAATTAATTTGGACCTGGCTCGAATAGGTGACTGGAGTGCTGAGTTTGGGCTGAAGATTAATCCGACTAAGACTCAGGTGACTGTAGTTGGTAGTTCTCGGACTGTTCGTGGAATTGATTGGTCGACGCTTCCCCAGGTTACTTTCAACAACACCATTATTCCTATAGCTAACACTGTGAAGAACTTGGGGATTTATATCGACAGCACTCTTGCCTGGACCAAACAACTGCAGGAAGTCAGTCGTAAACTTTTTGCTTCTGCGGGCTCCCTGAGACGTCTTCGTAATTTTCTTCACATCTCCACTAAAGTTGCGATAGCACAATCTCTTCTTCTCCCTATCCTGGACTATGCTGATGCCAGCTATCTTGATCTCACCCAAGACCAATTGGACAAGCTTGAGCGACTTCAAAATCTCTGTATCAGATTCATATTTGGCTTGCGCAAGTATGATCATGTTTCTGAATTTCGTACTAAGCTCAAATGGCTTCCTATTCGCCTTCGCCGGAATGCCCACATACTTTCTTTGCTTTATAACGTGCTTTTTAATCCTTTTAGTGCTTTTTACCTCAAAAAACGCTTTCAGTTCCTCTGTGACACCCATTCTAGGTCCTTGAGATCATCGGAAAATTTAAAATTAAGTATTCGTATGCATTCCACTTCCTTTTTTGACAAATCTTTCACGATTCAAGCGGCGCGGTTGTGGAATGTATTACCAATTGAAATTAGACGTGCTCAAACGCTGCCAACGTTTAAGAAAATGGTAAAAGAGCATTACCTGTCACTATAATTTTTATTCTTCTCCTTTCTCTGTTATATATTTGATATGTATTAGTATATTATATAATATTGTATGTATGTATTGTAGATTATTATGTGTAAGTTATATTATTTAAGTGTGTATTTTTTTTTTTTTTTTTGTACACTGACAGCCCTAAATTCTTCTCCTATCGTACAGTCCATCCAAAGGTTGTCTGTAAGAGATTGCCCTGTGCGATAAGACCGCCCATTGTACACTTGTTTTTGTGAATATTTGTCCTGTATATATTTTGTGGTGTACAATAAAGTATATAATAATAATACAACTGCATGAATCGTATTGCTAAGATAAATACCTCTAAAATAAAAGGTAATGTTTTACGAATATCGCAGATACCATTTTTCAAGCTACCACGCGTCACCATAATGCTGAATGCATCGACAATATATTCCTATTATATTTTCGTTTACGCTTCGTAGTGAATATTAGTAATGTGCTTCCTGGACTTTTTTGTTTACTATTTGGATTCGGACGCTCACGAGTCACGATTTCATGATATCAAGGTGCCTGGGCCACTACTCGAATGCGAAGGCATATTGTAACATCTTTAACACCGCAGTTACAAAATACAGATAAAGACAGTTACTGTTACAGTTGTTAGTTACAGTTCTATTTTAGTGTTTTGTTGCATAACCAATTGTATATTTTTTGCTAAGTCGCTATGAGGATGTATAATTTATAATAGTCATAATATCCCAGTAATATAAGTAAACGACGAGCTCTTCTTCGCTATCGCGGCTCACTCTAACACGATATTTCAAAGGACAGACTATTTCCTACTTACATCAATGTGATGACGTTATTGGTATTACGATTGTTGACTGTTTCTTCGCTAGCCGACTGTCGAAGCGTAATTCTATGAAAATGCTTGGAACACCGACAGTGAGAGTGTTTCATACATTTTCTATTTTCATAAATTCTGAAAGGCGCTCAATTACTCATCTGTTTCTGTCATTGTCAACTGTCATTGTCAACTGACATTGTCAACTGTCACTGCCACCTAACGACATCATTGCTATTAAAAATGATTAGGCAATTTTTTTGTTTCCTTTCTAGAGTGTCTCTCGCTTCTTCTATGATCATAAAACTTAAAACTATTGTAAAGCCTTACCTCTAAGCTTTAATGCGACGTACTGTATGTCAATGTACATGGATATTTTTTGTTAGGGCACAGCTCTATACAAATTCTGGCCATGTCCTTTAGAGTTATTTCCCGTATACACAAATATTTACTCAGGTAGATACTAAAATAATTGTAGGTATTTGACAATACAATAATAATTTTGGTAGGTACTTAGACATTTGTCGGTAGATGCTTAATAAATATGACAGTTTGTATTTTGCATGTGCTTAAAGTGAAAGTTCATGATTAAATGACGTCACCCGTACTTCCAATGCTAACACACGTGATTCTGACTCGCACTTGGCTGGCGTTTGTGTACAACTCGCCAAGCTTCGGTGTGGAGTGCTCCTTGAGTGCTGAATTGAACTCTGGCCTCTACTTGGTAGAGGACCGATTCAGTATATACAAACAAACTGAAATAGGCCACTACAAAAGAGGAGGAAATAGCCTTTCTTCAGATTGTTTTTAAATTAGGGCTCCATTTAAGTTTGCCTCTAAACTATCGATGACAGTGGATGTGGCTTAAAAGCACAGATGTTAAACATTAACTGTTTGTATAACGGCTTTAAGTAACAAATTATGGTTCGTTTGTTCTATTTTACACGCGATTCTGACTGGATTTAAAGATGCTGCGAGTCAATTGGTCTAAGTGTGAGTTTTTTAAAGACAGCGTAACGTACTTAGGGTATCGTATTGATAAACATGGATTACACACTGATGAAAAAAAAATCGAAGCAATAGTTGGCGCACCTAGACCAAAAGACGTGACACAATTGAAAAGTTTTTTGGGTTTGGTCAATTTTTATGCCAAGTTTTGTGTGAATATAAAAACCATTATACGATTTGCTAAAGAAAAATGTCAAATGGCAATGGAGTAATAAATGTGAATTCGCGTTCAATAAAATAAAACAAATTTTAAGCAGAGGACCAATATTAGCGCACTATGATGCAACGTTGCCGCTCATCCTTTCTGTGGATAGTAGTGCGTACGGACTGGGAGCAGTGCTCGCGCACCGTTACCCAGACGGCTCCGAGCGACCAGTCAGCTGTGCATCACGAACGCTTAACGCTGCCGAGTCCAACTACTCACAATTGGACAAAGAAGCGTTAGCCATTATTTTCGGTGTAACGCGGCATCACCAGTATTTGTATGGTAGGCATTTCTATTTACGAAGCGACCATCGTGCACTTAGCTATATATTTGGAAAAAATAAAGGCATACCGCAAACAGCAGCCAGTCGATTGCAAAGATCTTCTGTTCAATTGGCTGCATATAATTTTGATATTGAATTTGTTCCATCAAGGAATAATTGCTTTGCCGACGCTTTATCTCGCTTGCCTTTAAAGTGTACGGTTAAAGAAAGCCGCGATGACTTATTCGATAGTAGTTACCTCAATTTTGTTAAAGAAAAATTGCCAGTAACTTTTGAAGAAGTAAGAATTGAAACAACAAAAGATAGTCAATTGAACAAGATAATAGGTTACATTAAATTCGGTTGGCCTAATCAAACGGAGAATGATCAGGATAAAATTTATTATTCTAAACGAGAAAATTTATTTGTTGAACACGGTTGTTTAGTTTGGGGTTACCGGGTAGTTATTTCTGTTCGTCGTCGCACCATAGTTTTGAATGAATTGCATAGTGGACACATTGGGGTCGTTAAGATGAAACAAGTAGCTCATAATTATTTATGGTGGGAGGGTTTGGACGCGGACATTGAGCGAATTTGTCGCGAATGTGCCGCCTGCAGCTCTCAAAGGGATAATCCTGCACCGGCACCTCTTCACGCATAGCCGTGGCCATCGGAACCATGGACACGTTTAAATGATGATTTTTTAGGACCGTATCATAATAAATATTACTTCATCATAATATACGCGCATTCTAAGTGGATAGAAGTTGAATGTTTATCTAGTACGTCAGCATCAACTGTCATAGCTTGTTTACGTAAAATATTTGCTAGGTTTGGATTCCCAAAAAGCATAGTCAGTGATAATGGGCCACCTTTTTCTTCAGCAGAATGTCTGTCATACTTGAATAAAAACGGGATTAGACGTGTTTTAGTAGCACCTTACCATCCATCAAGTAATGGTGCCGCTGAAAACGCGGTGCGACAAGTTAAACAAGTCCTAAAAAAGGCAACCGTTGCAAATGAAGACTACAATGCCGTTTTATGTAAATTCTTGTTTTCATACAGGAATACAGAACATTCAACAACACAAAAAGAGCCAGCGGTTGCTCTGTTAGGACACCGCTTACGTGGTAGGCTAGATCTGCTGCGGCCTTGTACCGAGGATTTGGTTCGCGACAGGCAGACTGATCAAGAGACTAGGCACGGCGGCGTCATGCGTGAAGCAGTGCCCGGTGACTCGGTGTTAGTTAGAAACTACTCGGGCGGCAGTCCTCATAAATGGAGAGAAGGTATTGTTGTAAATAAAACAGGTCCCCTTTCTTACAAAGTCAAGACATTAGACGACGGTCGTATTCATAGACGTCACGTAGATCAATTTTTAAATAAAACCACCAAAAGGGCGAGGCAGTCTTGGTCTTGTGCTAATTTATACGATACACAGGTGCAGGAAAACACTTGTCACAGTAAAGATATTAATAAAAATAACGATGATCTTAGGTCCACTCCAACAAAAGATTTTACTACACTTGATAAAAGCGAATCTCCACCACAGAAGGGTGAGATAGGATACGATGATGTAAGCAACGCCGGGAGGTCAGGCGCCGCAAACCAGCCACAACCTGATGTAAATATGCCCGATCTAAGTACTATTACTGATGTTGCTCATAGTCGGGAACACCTACAACGGACCCATAGTCCACATAAAATGATTTTACGATCACGGGTAAACAGAAATGTTAAAAAATAACTTAGCCATATAAGAAGATGTATTTGTTTGTTTACTAGTGTTTGAGCAAGTTTTTATTTACTTATAAGTATTATGATTCTTTACACATTGATTGATTTATTTTTACTTAAGTTTTGGTATAATTATTAATAAGTAATAAGATTTAGTTGTTAATTTTATGGGGAGAAAAGTGTCATGTGTACACATTTTTATATTCTACCCACATTGATATCTAGTATAGATCAAGACAATAAATGTACCTCAGTTTGCAATTGACCGTGTTTCATTCCATACATTACAGTAACAAATTATGGTTCGTTTGGAACACTTTGCACGCAATTCTTACTCGTACATGGCTGGCGTTTCTGTACAACTCACCATGCTTCGGTGTGGAGCTCCTTGCGTGCTGAATTTAACTCTGGCCTCTACTTGGTAGAGGACTGATTCAGTATTCAAACAAACGGAAATAGAACACTACACAAGAGGATGAAAGAGCCTTTCTGGGGATTGTTTTTAAATTAGGGCTTCATTTAAGTTTGCCTATAAACTATCGATGACAGTGAATGTGGCTTAAAAGCACAGATGTTAAATATTAACTGTTTGTATAACGGCTTTAAGTAACAAATAATGGTTCGTTTGTTCTATTTTACACGCGATTCTGACTCACACTTGGCCGGCATTTGCATACAAATTCACCATGCTTCGGTGTGGAGCTTCTTGCGTGCTGAATTAAATTCTGGCCTCTACTTGGTAGAGGACCGATTCAGTATATTCAAACAAACTGAAAAAGGCCACTTTAAAAGAGGAGGAAAGAGCCTTTCTTCGGATTGTTTGTAATTAGGGCCCCATTTAAGTTTGCCTCTAAACTATCGATAACAGTGGAAGTGGCTTAAAACCACAGATGCTAAATGTCAACTATTTGTACTCACGGCCTTAAGTTACAAATTATGGTTCGTTTGGAACACTTTGCACGCGATTTTGACTCGCACTTGGCTGGCATTTGTGTACAACCCACAATGCTTCGGTGCGGAGCTCCTTGCGTGCTGAAATATACTCTGGGCTTTTCTTGTTAGAGGTTTAACACAGTATATTCAAACAAATTTAAATAGGCCACTATACAAGTGGAAGACAGAGCATTTCTTCGAATATTTAGAATTGCTCAGATTTAGATGCTGAAATTAATTTATACAAAATATTTAATTCAAACTACCGAACGCAGCTCCACCCGCATTATTATAATCCTATTAATATTATTCGTCTGCGTGAACTTTAGGATTGGATCCTGAGAAAAATTAAAAATGTGTAATTTTCGATCAAATCTTTACCTAATCTTTAAACATAATTGTCAAAAACGGAAAAATATAAATTGCCCACACTATGATCTGCTCTACGCTAGAAATACATGGCTCTTGTATCGTGGGCGCACTAAGAAACATTTGAACATACATACAAGTTTCTGTATGTTGACAACGGCAATGAGGCACTGGTCGAGTAAAAGCTACAGAGCCTTGAACATCGTCGTCGAGTTTTCAGCTTATCGGTTGCATTTCGGGGAGTGTGCGATGGAATTGCATTGCATAGCGCAAACGAAGGAAAGTTTGAATTAAAATATTTCAAAAGCCGTAGAAACGCGATTAAATATAAAATCGAGTGTTTTTTTTTTAAAGTAGGATAACATTTTCAGAAACATAAAGGTCTATTTTCGCAGTGGTTGGCTTAATCAACCATATTTGGAAAATATTTATAATAATATACAAATCGTAAAAAATTCGCGCTTAAAGCCAGAAACTATGCAATTTGACATTTAGAAGACCTCACTCAGTAAGTTACAAATTATGGTTCGTTTGGTCTATTTAACACGCGATTCTGACTCGCACTTGGCCGGCATTTGCATACAAATTCACCATGCTTCGGTGTGGAGCTCCTTGCGTGCTGAATTAAATTCTGGCCTCTACTTGGTAGAGGACAGATTTAGTTTATTCAAACAAACTGAAATAGGCCACTACACAAGAGGAGGAAAGAGCCTTTCTTCGAATATGTAGAATTGCTCAGATTTAGATGCTGAAATTAATTTTTACAAAATATTTAATACTAACTACCGCCCGCAGCTCCACCCGCATTATTATAATCCTATTAATATTATTCGTCTGCGTGAACTTAAGTGTTGGAGTTGGTTTCCTGAGAAAATTAATAATATTTAATTTTTGATAAAATCAATCAATCAATCAATCAGTCTTTATTTGTAAACATAAGTAGGTTAACGCAGTGTGCAAGATGTTACAATAAAAAACAATTTCTATATGTTTTGCCATGTGGCGTACAATTATACAATGAGGCTTTTGCCAATTAGGTAAATTAATTTATAATAATTCCGTGATCAATGTCAATTTTTTTGTTTAATTTAATATGTCAAGTAATGTCAATAATTAATTATAAATGCGATCATGTTAGTAATAAATAGTTTTAATGTCAATAAGTTATTGTTAACAGAAAAGTATAAAAGTGATATTGTCCACAGAATCAGAAAGTCATCATTATACATACTTTTCATGGGGCATGCTATGGGTATACAAACTTCATACTTCAATACTCAATAGAGTTGTGGTGACATTTCAGATAAAGACAATAATTTTTCATTTAAATAATCATTTATTGAATAATAACATTTTGTGACTAGGAATTCATGCAAACATAATTTTGTGTAGGTCTGTGATACTTTTTGGCAACTTATTGTATATTTTGGATGCCATGCCCAAAATGTTTTTACTAAATACTGCTTTTTTATGACTTCTTACGCATATTTTATTTTTGTGTCATGTGCTTCTTGGATGGGTGTAAAGATGTAGATTCGCTTTGATAAAGATCGTCAATTCATATATATAAAGACACGGGAATGTTAACAATTGAAACTCTTGAAAATATGGCTTACAGCTTTCTGTGCGTTGTATGCCACACATTGCCCTTATGCATTGTTTCTGGGCTTTGAACGCTATTTCTCTGTCTGGCGAGTTCCCTCAAAATATAAGTTATTAAAATAAAATATAAGTTAAAATGTTTACCAAATCTTTAAAAAAAAATTTAAAACGGAAAAATCTACATTGCCCACACTATGATCTGCTCCACGCTAGGAATACATTAAACTCACATAGAACTTTCTGTATGTTGTCATCGGCAATGAGGCACTGGTCGAGGCAAAGCTGAGCCTTGAACATCGTCGTCGAGTTGCCAGCTTGTCGGTTGCATTTCGGGGAGTGTACGATGGAATTGCATTGCATAGCGCAAACGAAGGAAAGTTTGAATTAAAATATTTCAAATGCCGTAGAACCGTGATTAAATATAAAATCGAGTGTTTTAAAAAAAAAAAGTAGTATAACATTTTCTGAAACATAAAGGTCTATTTAAGCAGTGGTTGGCTAAATCAGCCATATTTGGAAAATATTTATAATAATAGACAAATCGTAAAAAAATCGCACTTAAAGCCAGAAACTATGCAATTTGACATTTAGAAGACCTCACTCAGTAAGTTACAAATTATGGTTCGTTTGTTCTATTTTACACGCGATTCTGACTCGCACTTGGCGTTTTTGCGTACAAATTCACCATGCTTCAGTGTGGAGCTCCTTGCGTGGTGAATTAAATTCTGGCCTCTATTTGGTAGAGGACCGATTCAGTATATTCAAAAATACTGAAATAGGCCACTACACAAGAGGATGAAAGAGCCTTTCTTCGTGTTCGCGACGGAAGCGTCACCAGTCATTTTAGATGACTCCATGTAAATAGTAAATAGTATTAACAGACACACGTCTGCTCACCCCAGCGCGCCATCGCATACTAAGCGATGTCGGTAGGCGAAAAAGCCTTTTATAGTAAAGCCCACAAGAAATTTTCGTTCATGTTTTTGAGACACTAAAATTATATTTTATGTATCTATCAGTATGTTATAGGGTTACATAATCTGATAACATTAAATTAGAAGCATTATTATACATACTGATTGTGTTATTACGGAAAGAAACAAGAATTCATACTCCGTGACACAACCATCCGCCACAGCGGGTTAGTTCACAATGACCCGTAAGATGGCGGCGCTTGATATTTATACTAAAACCACGTAAGTGTGGAATTTGATAACTTTAAACTCATGTTTTGGGGGCTTTTACATAGTTTATAGCGCGCATATGGCGCTTATGTATTAGTATTATGCATAAGGTATCTTAGATATATGATAAATGTATAGTTTTAAGGAAATAAAAATATTTTGTTTACTTATTTTAGACCCCCCGATTTTGGCAGGGTATCAGGTAGTGGTATAGGTATTATATTCACCTACCAATCAGATTATTTCCTTACACATAATTGTTTTGTTAGGAAACACCATCTAGGTGTTCTAGATAGGATAGCTGGATACCATGACTGAAAAATTATACATAATAGCAGTACATGGCCAGTTTTAATGCAGTTTCACTCTGAAAAGGTAAATATGCATACATTTTGCTCAAGTAAGTGTTTAGAAAGTTCGATACAAGCCATTTAGCGCTTCTAGGTTACCTTGAATTCTGTCTAGGTCCTATAAATAGATAACACCTATGTAATTCTAGTACATAGACATCACTTGCTTGAGGTAATGTGTCTGTGTATGCCAGCGTGGACGTTTCTATGCGTCTGCCGATGGGTCACTGCGTCCAGGGACATTTGGTACCTGGTCAGTTATAGATTATGCTGTCTGAAGCATTACCTTCGTGGACCCTCAGGCAGGCGCCTAGACTCAGTCACAATACAATGCTAATATATAGCTATATGCACACATACTTGACGTTAAAGCTTTGGAACAACGCAATATTTCGTATTCGGCCGCTTCACGGCGCCTTAAGCAGGAGAAAGGCTGGTGGTACACCCATCAGGGTACCGCCATTCGGCAGCCCAGTTCTCCAGCTACCCAACCACACTCCCAGAAGGAGCCTAGCTCTGGTGGTTGAGGAGCTAATCGACCTAACATAGGGCGAGGTTCCATGGTTTTTTCATGTAAACAAACATGTAACAAGGAGTGCTGCTTCGAGGGTCGGACATATATCCACCAAACTTCTACCGTGGGATAGCCTATCGCGAAGGCTATCCGATGGTGAATGTTTGGTGAGGATCCGCCCAGCAGTTTGAGTACAAATTGAGTTTATGTGCCAAGATTGGGAGCATAAGCTAACTTTTCGCGCCTTTACGCGCCTAAAGGTTGTCAATGTAACCGTGACACGTATGTGTGTCGACGGCCCAGTAGGAGGGCTCCAAGTCCCTCGCTGGTACCCTAGAGCTAAGGTGTCTAGTTTTAGGAGAAACTCGATTGTAAAGCATTAAACTGGCGGGAATTCCCTTTCTTTGATGTTCACCTTACGAAAACTCCCTGATGGTAGGGGCTAGGGACCTGGATCAAAGACCGGAGGGAAGGTCTCCTCAAGACCTATCCTAAGGTTTACCAGAATCGGTCCAGTAGAAGGGTAGTTTCTGTCAGTTTCAAGTTAAGAGTCATAGCTTATATTTTTTTGAAAAAAAAAGTTTTTGCGCACGGAATATCGTGGTCCTCGTTGCGGTCGAGTTTGTGTGATCAATAGTGCGCAGGCACATGATCGTATTGTAGCCATTATTTCACCTAAAGTCGTTTCCACGCATCATTGTGTATCGAGGACCATGAAGGAACGTCGCTTCTGGTCATGAACAAATAGTTTTTTATTTAATCCGGACATCACGTTTTCACCTCAACACACTTGGCAGCCTTCCAGTAACTCCAGGGTCCATAGTTACCAGATGACAACTGAACAATAGGTGCAAGGGGCGTCAACGCGTTCAAGCAGGAGCCTTACAACCTCCTGATTGCCTGTCGGCCTTGGACGATCACGTCCGTCCCGTACATTTGCTGGTCCTGTCGAGCCGAATTTTTGGGTAACATACCAGACCTACGGAAGCTGTGAAAATATAGGCCAACGAAGAGCCTTGTTCCTGAGAACAAAGAAAACTGATGTCCCGGACGCTGTGAAAATATAGGCCAAGGAAGAGCCTTGTTCCAGGGAACAAAGAAAACTGATGTCCCGTTCCCGTGAAAAAAGAAACTTGATGCCCTAAGTACACGAACGTTGCCTTGAGAACAAACAAGCCTGATGTACAGTGACCTTATAAACTGAGGTTACATTCCTGTTTCTTGGGTAATGTCAAAACGAAATGTGCGAACGAATGTCAAATGTATCGTTCCTGTGAAAACTAGTGCCTGAGAACAAAGAAACCTGACGCTCACGCCTGTGAACATTCCTGAGAACAAAGAAAACTGACGCTCATATATCTCAAGGTACCCTCAATATAAATCTGGTAAAATTACACATATACACAAATATGCCAACTGGGGAACTAAGCGTTACGTTCGTGAGAAAAGTTCCAGGGAAATAAGAATACTGACGTTCCATCTCGTAAACCTTACAAGTGTCAAGGTTAAGATCATGTTTCTTTAACAGTCAAAAACATAGCGTACACTTTGGGACGATATAAACCCGTTTCTTGGGTGAGAAAACCCAGTTACTGGTTAGCAACCGTATTACTGGGTGATTAGCGTCGTCAAAAGGCGCAACGTACTATCGTTTCATAGTGGAAACTTCCAGAGCGACTACAGTCGTGAAGAGTGCACGAGTGGATTGGGCCCACGCGTGGACTAGCTGGAAGACAACCATTTTGCTGGGACACAGCAGCCGTTCCTGAGCCATTCCTGTGGTTCTACCTGCTTCCTGAGAAGCTAACCGTTCCCGTGTGATTACCGTCGTGAAAAGACGGTTTTTTGAGCTGTTTCTGTTGTGTAACCTGCTTACTGAGAATTCACAGTAATTTAAGATTACACAGAAACTGTATCCTGAAGGAATATAGCATAGCCTGAAGAGTTATCGCTAGAAAACTCATAATCGGAGTTTTCAAAACAGCGTGTTGGGAGCTCGTTTAGGAGATAGAACGAACATACGACGTTCATAGAATTCCTGAAGGATTACGGCTGAAGGATTATCGCTGAAGCGCTATCCTAGAAGAGGCTTACACACGGAAGCATATTGAATAGTCGTGTGGGCGACTTGTTCTATAAAATAGAACGAAAAAATAGTTGCTGAAATTTCCTGAAGCGTTATAGCTGAAGGCTTATTTTCGACTTAGAATTTGTTTTAAAACAAATAGTCGTTAGCGAGATAGAAACTCTCGATCGAAGCCTGGAGTTTTCAAACCTGGATATCTGGAGTCTGGAGTGACTACTAACGTCAAGAGTTAGACCAACAGTTCAGTGATTGGTACCAGGTCAGCTGCTCATCCTTGGAGGCTGCTGGACAAGTTGACACTTAGACAACAGTAAGTACAGTGAAAACATATGCTCATGTGCTTACCCATTTTGTGTTGAAAGTCTTATAGTGAACTTGTTTTCGTATCAACATTGAAGTTTGAAGCTGATTTGGAACTTATAGTTTTGAAGACTGACTAGGAACTTATAGTCTGAAGAATAACCTGGAGTTAAGAGGGTCGGATAAAACCCGGAGTTTAAAGTTAACCCGGAGTTTGGAGATACTTTTCGAAGTTTGAAAAAGGAAGCGAACCCTCTTCAAGCCGACGACTGAAATCGGACTTAACCCGGAGTTACGACTTAGCAGTTTTCAAGAAAAATTGAAGTTTGGACATAGCCGTTTCGAAGCTCGAAAATAGATGTCATCCAGTTCGTGCTGAAGTCTAGAGTTGGACTCAGCCGTTTCGAGCCGACGTTTTGAAGAAAAGTCGAAGATTGGACTTGGATTTGGCGCATTCAAACTGAAAATTTGAACCAATCAGGATGCCGACTACCAGATCCCAGGACAAGAGGCCTGAAGCATGGACAGTCTCCATTGAGCGTCCAGGTGCGGGCATACATCATCAGCTGCCCCCACGCTCGCCGACTACTACTGAAGGGACAGAAAAGTCCATACCAGTCAGAAGCCCACCAGTGTCACAGATAGGTGACAACACGCCCACACGTGAAGAGGAGGAACCACAGGAACCAAGCACATGCAGGAAAGCATCGAAACCAGAAGACTCTTCAGAAGGAACACTGAAGCCTTCTGATAGAAAACAAGGGATCCAAGATAAGAAAGACCTTTGTTCAAGGAGAAGTAATGGCTACCCGGGGTGACGCCCGTATCGAACATACTAGACCGCCGTCAACTAGCAAGTCGACCCGGTCACGTAAGAAAATTGGGTGCGCCAAAGTTCACCTAAATTTTCAACTCCGATAATTGGAAATCCGAAAATGTTCTTCCTAACATTTTTCATCCTAACAATCACAATTCCTAACTACTCTGTCTCTAATGTTTATAATTCAGAAGCATTCAACTTCATAATGTCAGTAGCAATAAACATGTATTATACTTTTATTTGTTTTCCTATATTTTCTCAACATAACTATATTTTACACTATTATTCAAAGTCATATCTTTTTTGTTTAGATTTCTTTTTATTCATAATATTCAGTATTATATATGTCGGAAACTCGAGGGCTTCCTTCCATATACCCTCGTACTTGTGGGCTTATCGTGGGTTATGCATGCACGAGGCAGGTAACTTATGCCGTTTTAGAGATATTCCATTGTCCGATTTGTAGTATTTGGTAATAGCTCAAATAAAACACTCAGTTCACATACAGAGAAACAACTAACTTTATTGACACAGTTACCTTCATTATAAAATGCAACGATATAGGTCTACCTACATAATCATACATACAACATCTCCCTTCTTATAGGAATTACACAAAAATAATATTTATGCATTAGCTTACAACTTGATACATCTAGGGGTACTATATTACTCATGCACTTAAGTTACAAATTAGTAAAATGCTCATCAACTACGTTACCACATCTCCTTTCGTTATAAAAATAACATAAAAGTAATAAACACAATAGCTTACAAATTTTCTATATTCAGATGTTTTATGTATCTATAGCATATTTATATCGGGATCACTATTATCCTATAACAATTATAGTAAAATGCACTTCTATTTACTTAATCATAAACTAAATCTGCATATCTTTGTGGAGGCCTAACTTCCCTACCACTTCGGGTAACTTTATAAGGTATAGACGCAGCCGACACTAAGGATCTCCTCTCCTCTCCTGATGGGAGTGGAGAAGGTGATACAGACGCGCAAACAGACGGGGTGTCTGCTATCTCTACTTCGGTTGGTAAATAGTCGAAATAATTCGAATGACCGGCGCCGCGGATAGGCACGTCCGTTTTTTTCGCGTTTGATTTTAAAATAAAAGACCTATTACGACGATATGTACCACCGTTGTCCACTTTCACCCAGTAGGAGCGATCCTCGTCCGCTTCTTTCACAATCCAAGCTTTGTTCCACACCTTACCATCTCTCACTCGAACTTTCTCACCTGGAGCCAAACGAGATGCTGGCTTTGTGCCTCTGTCGTAATACCGCTTCATTTTATCCACGTTAGCCTGTCTCACGCCGCGGACCCGTTGTGGTTCTATTAATTTAGGTAATAACGCTTGTGATGCGATTGGCAATCTCGTGTTCAGTGACCTACCCATTAATAACTGTGCCGGGGAATATTCCTCACCCGTGATGGGTGTGTTTCTAAAGTTTAACAACGCTAATTGCCACTCCGTGTTATCTTCTGTAGCTTTCTTAAACAAACGTTTGATTGTTTGTACATTCCGTTCGGCTAACCCGTTCGAACGCGGATACAGCGGAGAACTAGTTACGTGTTCAAACTCCCATCCTTTACGAAATGCCACAAATTCCGCTGACATAAATAATGTAGCATTGTCAGTTACTAATTTGCGGGGAATTCCGAAACGAGAAAACATACCCTTCATTCTACCAATCACAGTGTCACTTCTTAAGTTTGGTAAATGGACAACTTCTACGAACTTGGAATAGTAATCGACCACCAGTAGGTATTGCCGCTTGTTTAATTCGAATACGTCGGCGGCGAGAGTGTCCCACGGTAGGCGTGGGACCGTGTGCGGCGCGAGCGGCTCGCGAGGCGGCGCGGCGCGGTGCCGCTGGCAGGGCTCGCAGCGCTGCACCACCTCCTCGATCTGCGCCCCCATCGTGGGCCACCAGACAGCATCGCGAGCACGTTTTTTGCATTTCTCGATTCCTAAATGCCCTTCATGTATGCGTTTCAACATTTCATTACGCAAACTGCTTGGTATCACTACTCGATTACTGCGGAATAAGACACCGTTAACTTCATGTAACTCGTGCCTAAATACCCAATAAGGTCGCGCGATCGCAGCGACCTGATTTTTATTATCAGGCCAACCTTGATAATAATAGTTAATTACAGTCGACAAAACAGTATCATTCTGGGTCTCTGCCTTTATTTTCTCCAATCTCTCACTCGTCGCATCCACACTCTCATACATGGCATTAACATGCACGGTGACGTCACCGTCGCACCTATCGGCGCCCGATCCTTTCTCGACCGCCGCTCGAGATAGCGCATCTGCGATATGCATATACCTACCTGGCTTATAGCCTACATTTAACCGGTACGCTTGCAACTTTAATAACATACGTTGTAGTCGTGGTGGTGTTTCATTGAGAGGTTTTCGAAATATTGTCTCGAGAGGCTTGTGATCACTTTCCACTATTATTTCGCTATGGCCGTATATATATTGGTGAAGTCTGACACATCCAAAATATATCGCGAGCATTTCCTTTTCTATTTGCGCCCACCGCCTCTCGGTGGGCGTAAGAGTGCGCGCGACGTATGCGACGGGGCGCCCACCCTGCAGCAGGCACGCGCCTAGCCCCTGCGCGCTGGCGTCCACCGACACCGTGACCGGCTCGTGCGCCGAGTAGTACCGCAGTACGGGGGCCGTACTTATACACTTTTTAAGTTGCTGAAATGCATCATCATGCACACTTGACCATTCAAATACGATATCCTTCTTCAATAACGACCGCAATGGAGATGATATCGTTGAATAATTCGGTATGAACCGTGCTAAATAATTCGTCATACCTAAAAAACGCTCTAGTTCCTTTTTCTCGATCGGTGTGGCGATACTGTTAATTGCACGTACTCGACTCGACATGGGACTTATGCCCGAACCACTTAACTTATGACCCAAAAAATGGACTTCGGGGGCGCGAAACACACATTTATTCTTATTAAATTTGACACCATATTCTATCGCTCTCTTTATTACCTCCTTAAGACGTGAATCATGTTCTATCTTATTACGCCCCCAAACTAATATATCATCAGCGAAAATTTCAACCCCGGGCATAGAAAATATCTTGTACATCTCATGATGAAATATTTCGGGTGCACAGCTGATTCCAAAGGGCATCCGCAGCCAGCGAAATCTCCCATAAGGGGTTGAAAAAGTACATAGCTTAGAGCTGTCCTCATCTAACCTTAACATCCAAAATCCATTTTTTGCGTCCAACTTTGAGAATACTGTTGCCCCTGCTAAACTACTCGTTACTTCTTCTAGCGTTGGAAGCTGAAAATGACAACGGCGCACCGCTTTGTTCAGGTGATAAGGATCTAAACATATCCGCAACTTATCCGGTCGTTCTACTATCACTATATTAGAAACCCAGTCTGTAGGCGAGTCCTCCTTTACAATTATACCTAACTGTTCCATCTTGTCTAATTCCAGTTTAAGTCGTGGCATAATTTTTATGGGAACTTTTCTAGACGCATTCACTACTGGCTGTACTGACTCGTCAATTTGTATTTTATAAATATTAGGTAAACAACCCATTCCCTCAAATATTAATTCATCAATTTGTAATTCTGATAAAGCTGATATGTTATAACTGCGGACAATAAGCTTCAGTTCACGACAAGCCTTTATACCAAGCAAATTATTACAGTTGACATTCAAAACATACATTTTCTGGCGCGTTTGCAGCTTATTGTGACTCAAAATTGGCTCGAAAAACCCAACCACGGATAATTTTGCTTTACTGACCTCGCGTAATATGCATTTATTCTTTTTTAAAATGTTCTCATCGAAACCAGCCTCCCGAAATGCGCGCAACGACATAACAGAAGCCTCCGCTCCACTATCTAACTGTGATGTAGTACGTATGCAACCTCTATTTCAATGTGTGTAACCAATATATAAGTCATAGTATCAACATAATAAAGGCAGTCTTACACCACATTTTGGGATGTTTTATTATATCTGACACCCGACCATACATGGCGACCCTGCCACTAAACAGGGCTTGAATCATGTACGCGATTAGTATCGGTTTTGCTCAGTGTGGCAACTGTTTAAGTGAAAAATATATTAAAAGTGACTTTGAAAAATGTGCAACTCAAAAGTAACTAATGAGGAGGTTTTTCTCAATCAAAATAGCGCCGCTAAAAACACAGCGACGGTAGAGGAATTTAAATTTCATTTATCGGCCATAAGTATCGTGTTAACAATAATTTGCACGATATTATTCATCGGTGCACTATACTCCATCTTTAAAATTTACAAAAGATGTCATGAGTCCTGGGCGCGAGAGCAGATAACGAGACACATCTTAAGGCGTTCTGTGGATCGATCCAGAAGGTGTCGCGACGGTGCTTGTAACGTGTCTGCAGGCGAGGAACGTCGGGTCCACGCTTCCAACAAGAATCCCTGACAACACAGAGGCGTGTAACAAATCATACAATTCGGCTAGTGTTCTTGTGAGTTCTGTGTTCTAATGAATGTGAAAGTGTGGTAATTCTAACATGGGCAGTGTATGCGTGCAACAGTGGAATCATAGTCGCGATATGAACTTGCATTTGGTATATGAACTATAAAATTATGGACAGTTATGTATGACGAATTGTTACAGATATACAATGACCTTGGTAAGATAAGAATATATTTAATAAAAATAGGACCAAGTAGACGAAAGGGTGAAATTGTTTTGAAAAAACTAAAAGAGGCCGATAAATTGCTGAGTAATTTCAATGAGAGCTTAGACCATTTAAGGCTACTTAAAACCGGATTAAAAGACGAGGAATTATGTAAATTTAATAAATTAAACAAAGATTTTGTTAACCTGTATGACAATATTTTAGATTTGTGTAATAATTCATCGACTGAAGAGTCAATTATTGAACAAAATATGGCGAAATTCGATTTAAAAATCGCCTTGAGCTTATTACCAGTTCTAAATCACGACGGCACAAATACAAAACAGCTCATTGATGACGTAGAATACTATGAAACGGAACTTGACGTAGACGGACAAATTAAATTGATAAATTTTGTTTTAAAAAGTCGACTTTCGCAGTCTGCTAAACTTAAACTTAATGCAAAGTATGACAGTGTTAATGAGTTAGTAAAGGCTATGAAAACATGTCTGTTACCAAAAAAATCAGCAACAGCTCTACAACACAAATTGTACAATTTGAAACAAAATGATCTTACTATAGATGACTACGGTAAGAAAATAACTGATTTGTTTGTTGACTTGACGATTTCCCAATCTGAAGGCAATGAGTCTAGCTTCGATATATTGAAGCCTATTAACGAAAAATCAGCCATTAAAAGTTTTGCCGACGGATTAAGAAATCGTCGACTAAGCACAATAATAGCAGCACGACAGTTTACATCTTTAAGTGATGCCATACAAGCAGCCATCGATGAGGAAGTTTCAACACCGTCCACGTCAGGTGACATTTTATTTATGCGTCGTAATAACAATTACTACCAATATAGGAATTCCAGAGGCCAGGGGATGTCACGAGGACGAGGACAATCAACGCCACCGGCGGAATGGAGGGATGATCGAATATCGCAAACAGGTCGCGGTGGATGGAGATCTCGTGGCCGCGGCACATTTAACCGTGGAGCTAAAGGTAGGATTTTTTTTAACCAAGCAACTATTCACCAGGAACAGCAACAAAATACGCATATTTTGACAGATTCAAATCCGCGAGAAAATCAATCTGAAAATAACAATGATAATAATAATTCAGAAGAGTTTTTTCGTAAATAAAAGCGTTATGATGTCATGTAGTAGCATATATCATATTTCATTACACTCTAAACATAACAATCTTACATATACGTGGCTAATCGACACCGGTGCATCCATATCGGCCATAAAATATAAACACATTGCTGAGTTAAATGAACCCATCCAAAAAGGAAAACTTGTTGTAAATGGTATTGGTGGAAAAATTGAAGCGATCGGTTTTGTTTATCTTGAATTAAGAGCAGGTGAACAAATTCTAAGCCATAAATTCTACGTATTTGAATCCTTACCCTGTAAGGCAAGTGGCATTTTAGGCCAAGACTTTTTGAGCAAATATCATTCGATTATTAACTTCAAAAATTACTCCTTAGTTATGTATAATAACAATAAAGAAATTTGTGTGCCTATTACCAAACATAACGAAACGCTAACTATACCCGCTAGGTCCGAAAGCACACATTACATAACGACCGATATAACAGAAGATTGTGTAGTTTGCGCAGAGCAGATAGGAAACGGAATATTTTTAGCAAGTACAATAGCAAGCCCCGCGGACGGAAAGCTACCAATAAGAATTTTGAACACAACAGAAAACGATTTTTATGTACATAGCATTAATCCTAAAATACATAAAGCAAGAGATTATAATATCTGTATATTTGACAAGCCAAAGAAACATGCAGAACGAGTCAAAAAACTGCTTCCCTTATTAAAATTAGATCATCTAAATAAGGAGGAAAAAATCAGCATTAGGAACATATGCGCAAAGTATAACGATATCTTTTATCTCGAAGGAGACCAACTCACTACGACAACTATATATAAACATTCAATAACAATACAACCCGGTACTAGACCAAGTTACAGCAAACCTTACAGGCTCCCACATTCACAAAAAGGGGAAATACAGAATCAAATTAACCGCATGCTCGAACAAGGTATAATAGAACCCTGTAATAGCGAATGGTCTAGTCCCGTTCTATTAGTACCAAAGAAATCAAATGGAGAGAAGAAATGGCGTCTAGTCATTGATTACCGAAAGTTAAATAACTGTGTTCAAAATGATAAATTCCCACTGCCAAATATTCATGAGATATTAGACTCGCTTTCTGGTTGCATTTATTTTACGCACTTACGACTTAAGCCAAGGGTTTTATAACGTGGAACTTGAACCAGATAGTAGGAAATTTACAGCTTTTCATTCAGGTCAATATCAAATGACTAGAATGCCAATGGGTCTTGTAGAAAGTAGTGCTTGGTGCTATGGTGACCTAACACACCTTTCTTGTAATGATAGGATATGGTAAAAGTTAAAGTCTTGGATTATAAGGGGAACAACTATATTGAAACACTATATAACACTTAGATACACGAAATGGTAAATTATGGTAAACTATATGACTAAATTAATGGTAAAAAGTATGGTAAAATGGTTATGGTGTGGTTACGAGTACGTGGTGTCTCTGACGAGATCTAAACGCGAACTGGCCCACATTTTGGTAACCGAGCGAAGGTGCATATTTGCGTTTGATGCAATTATGCATTTTCGCTGCGTGTTCGGTTTAAACTCGAACAGGTCTTAAGACAAGCCCGAACTCATTTGCCCGAATGATGACAATGGCAATGGCGGGCCTTAATTATGAAAAATGTTTATGTTATCAGGACGATTTAATTATAATGGGACGGGACTTATCAAATCATAACAAAAATTTAATCGAAGTACTAGAAAGATTACGCAGTGTCGATTTAAAATTAAATCCGATGAAATGCGACTTTCTTAAAAAGGAAATGCTCTATTTAGGCCACGTCGTAACAGATAACGGTGTACTACCCGATCCAGAAAAGATTAGTGCTATACAAAACTATCCAATTCCCCAAAACACAAATGAAGTAAAGCGTTTTGTAGCCTTAGCGAATTATTATCGCAAATTTATTCCAAATTTTGCTGAAATTGCAAACAGTTTAAATATTTTGTGTAGAAAAAATGTAGAATTCATTTGGAATAGCGACGCACAAAAGGCATTTCAGACACTTAAAGAATGTATGTCTACACCACCAGTTCTCCAATATCCGGATTTATCAGATAAAAATCAGTTTATCGTACAAACTGATGCGTCAGGGTACGCGATAGGAGCGGTTTTATCCAACGGCAATGGTCGGCCAGTCGCTTACGCCAGTAGGAGTTTAAACAAAGCTGAACGTAATTACCCGACTATTGAAAAAGAACTCCTGGCTATAGTATGGGCCGTAAAACATTATAGACCCTATTTGTATGGTCGTCCATTCAAAATAGTAACTGACCACAAACCACTGGTATATTTATTTAGTTTAAAGGAGCCATCAAGTAGACTACTCAAATTTAGATTATGTTTAGAAGAATATGACTATTTAATAGAATATGTCAAAGGTCAACAAAATGCAGCCGCCGATGCTTTATCTCGAATTCCAATATCATCGAAAGATTTAAAGAACATGCACGAAAGTTTATTTGTAATGACACGAGCACAGATAAAACGATTAGAACAAACTTCTCATATTCCGGAAGATACCGCAGACAACTGTGTCCCGGATCAAGAAGATCAAGCAAGGATTGTGGGAACAATTAACAAGCCTAGTAATGCAGTAGAGCTGCAATTCATTGATAAAACAAGTCTAAACAGGCTACAAAAAACCTATCTGACACCCGACCATACATAACTTAAAATTAATCTTAGTATTGTCTACCATCACATCTTCAAACCAAGACACGCTGTCTCCTCCAACTTCATCGACAGATAAAGTACACAATAACGACTCACGGATCTCGGCGCAGTCTTCCGTCTCCTCCTCGTCGTAGATCTCACCTACGAATTTAGCACGACACATTCTCGCGAAATGGCCTACACGATCACATTTAAAGCACTTCACCTGACTTGCTGGGCAATTATTGCCTGCACTGTGCTTACGACCACAATTATTACACGAATTCACGGTCCCGGACCGATGGTACTGGTGCTGTTGGCGAGGCTGACGGGCGGCGGTAGCCACGACGAAGGGTGCTCGCCCAGGCTGCGGCCGCTGCACGCGCACCGCTTCCAGCGCGTGGGGCGGCGCGGCGGCGAGGACGGCAGCCATGGAGCCCGCTCCGGCGGTGCACGCCTCCGCCTGACGGCCTGCCCTCTCAACCGCACGACACCATGACACCGCTTCCTCCAAACTCAGCTTCGATTTCGCCAACATTCTCTCTCGCATTGCAGGGTCCTTGACGCCTCTAATAATTTGTGTTAGTATCAGACTGCTGCGGAACTGGCTGAACTCACACGATTTACTTTTCAGCTTAAGTGCACTCAGGAACTTATCGAAACTGTCATCTCGTTGATAAGTTTCGAAAAATACGTGACGCTCATAGTTGACGTTGCGAGTTGGATCGCAATGTTGTGCGAATTTTGTCACTAACACTCCGTAATCACTTTTATGTTCGTCATCTAAATCTAGTTCCTCTAAAATCTCGCGGCCTCCTTTCCCGATGACATGTAAAAATAATGCACACTTCTCCCTAGACGCAGCGTTCTCCTTGCCGGTCGCAATCAAATAATAATCAAAGGCCGACTTCCATTCACGCCAATTGGTAGCCATGTTGCCTTCCTCGTGCATAGCGGCCGGCTGTTGCAGCGCTGTGTACATATCTTTGGTGCCTTCCTGAGTTGTTTCCGACTTCACCGACATTTTTTCACCACCAAATCTAATATCTTGGAGCTAATTTACTAGTTATCCACACCTGACACCATGTAGTATTTGGTAATAGCTCAAATAAAACACTCAGTTCACATACAGAGAAACAACTAACTTTATTGACACAGTTACCTTCATTATAAAATGCAACGATATAGGTCTACCCACATAATCATACATACAACACAATTCTAGTAGCAAGTTGACGCGCCAATTTTCACTATTCACTCGCCTGATACTTTTAGACGCAACTCCACCGGCACCAATAATGCCACTTATCACACGTAATCGCCATACGTCCCGCTCCAGTCCTCCCCAGCAATATCGTACTCTCTCTACCCAAGTCAACTCCGCGCTGCCGCGCGCCTTCCCTCCAAATTGTCTGTCACTTTGCTCTAGGATTCAAATCCTTCACTAGCATTGGACATTGGAGAAAACTCAGTGTTGCCAATCGAATAAAATCTAATTGAAATTTGAATCAGAAGCTAAATGTTGCCAATTAAATAAAACTGAATTAATAACTTTACAAGCGATATTTCTTCGTTCCCAACTATTAATCATTTACCTTCCTCCGATATATACATTAATTTTGCGTAACTTTATTTTCACATAACATGTATAACATATAAGAATAACAGGTACCATGGTACAAGTAGTCAAATAAATACACATTTCAATTAAATTAGTTTAATATTAGCGGCTATAGCTTTCAAATAATCACTTTTATTGGTGTATTTTGCTTTAAAATTCAATATATATTTAATTCTATCATATTTGCCGTTGATTTGGAAGTTCATTTTATTTTTGTAGGTAGTACTCATAAATAGAAAGCTTTATAAAAATTTTCAAGACTCGGCAATGTTATGTTTTTTTGTATGTTTTTCGTGGGGTAAAAAAATGAGAATTAGTCCAAGAGCGAGCGAAGCGAGCTCGGGAACTTAGGGCACCCCGACACGGATAGGTTAGGTTCGAAGAAGATGACGGAAGCTGAAGTGAGCGAGCAAAGCGAGCGAACGCAGCTCCCGTCATCTCCTTCATGTTAGGTTACTTTAGACCCTGCAGACAGAAATAGGAGCGCCGCGCAGCGGGGCTCCGTCGACTTAGTTGCTTAAATCTTAAACTTTAACCATGGATATCTTCCATAACCATGGGGTTCCGTGGGGTTGGGATGGTACAATGAGGTAGCCCATCTACCCTCCTTTCTCTTTCCCCCTTTCGCGCCCCTTAAATCGATGGAAATTTATGGAAATTTTTATTCTAACCTGAAAACTTTAACCATGGATATCTCCATAACTATAGGGCCCCGAGTGGTTGGTGTGGTACTGAGGGGTAGCCAAACCTCCCCCCATCCCCCCTCTACCCTATCCGCGCCAAAAATCAACGGCATATAATCGAAATTTTAACCTTACACTTATACTTTTTGTTGCTTCTTAATTCACACGCCCAATATTGTTTATCCACTGTTATTCGGTTTTTTTCATATGTAAATCCATGTACGTCTAATTTTAATCCTCCGCGACTGGTTTTAAATGATTTTAAATAATTTTTCTCTATATTAATAAAGCATTAACAAAAAAATACACGTAATGATAATACACCGACATGAACTTAACAATAGACACAACTCAGTATGTTATGTAAAGCATACCCCAAATAATAATCATCCCTCAAATTAAAACTATAAATATCATCTTCTACCCACATATATTTTTTATTACACTTGGTAAATGTTTCTTTCTGAGTATGAGTGAAAATATTATGGTAATTATGTTTAGGGATAAAAGCGTTATGATAAAAAACAGTAGGAGTTTAAATATATTTACATTAATGATATTATTAATTACAACTTTCGGAAACATGAGTGTTATGAACATCGCCGGTAGCACTACAAATAGTATGAATGAAAATTTTAGGATGAAAATTTTTAGGAAGAGTGATCATTCGGATTACAAATCGTTAGGAAGAACAATTTCGGGTAAAGAACTTTAGGTGAGCCAATATGGACCCAAGAAAATTTCAAGAGCTCGTGAAGACTTATTGAAAATAAAGTTGGAACTTGCTAAGTTAGCACTTCAAAAAGCAGAAGAAGAAGCTTCTGAGGATTAATATATGGATGACAGAGACTCTAATGAAGAGTATGTCCGTTCGT
This sequence comes from Orthosia gothica, assembly GCA_949775005.1. Taxonomy (NCBI): domain Eukaryota; kingdom Metazoa; phylum Arthropoda; class Insecta; order Lepidoptera; family Noctuidae; genus Orthosia; species Orthosia gothica. The sequence continues at coordinate 2,738,868 of OX459070.1, read as the reverse complement.
GGCTCGAAGAGGCGTCAGAGCCCACACCGTTGAGGGAGAATGACGTCGCCAAAGGGGACAATGACGATTGGACCCCAGCTGCAGCCGTCGACGCTATAGCGGACTCCCGGAAACATATCGACCATATAGACCATCCACCAGTGAAGTCTAACATCGAACCGCCTAGGACAGAGCCATCCAACGCGGAGCCGCCAAGGCAAACAGAAGCGAAAGAGTCACTCCGTCCCTTTTTAACGGAGCTGACATCCGCTTTAGCGTCGCTAGCCGACAGAAAAATCGAACCATGGACGCCTAACTGATCGGCGTCGCAGGTTATCATGACTCTGCCGAATTTCGGTGGAGCTCATACAGAATGGCAATCTTTTCGAGCCATTTACGAGGCAACTCATGCCTACTTCAGTGACATAGAAAACACGGCAAGACTCAGAAGGAGCTTGCGTGGTCGCGCACTGGAGACAGTGAGCTCAGAGCTCATCGGGAACGCAAAACCGGATGAGATCATGAGGGAATTGGAACTACAGTTCGGACGTCCTGACTCAATCAGGCCGAAACGGACCGACTTAGAGGGCTGCCACGATGCAGCGAATCGCCCAAGGACATCTGCACCTTTGCAAGTCGAGTCAGAAGCGAAGTTGTTACTCTACGCGCTCTCAAGAAGGGGCACTATCTGCTCAATGCCGAGCTGATGCGCCAGCTAACTGAGAAACTACCCAATTCTCTGCGTGTACAATGGTATAGAACGTACACTGAAAAATACCAGTCGCTGCCAGACCTGTCACTCTTCAGCGACTTCATCACCGAACAAGCTCACTTCTGCAGTGCATTCGCCCCGCCTGAGAACATCACGGAAACGGATTCTCTGGCGCGAAAACGCGTCATACAACGGACGCACACAGGTACTGACTAGCCGGTAAACAAATGTCGAATTTGCGACAAAAGTGGTCACTACACGTCTGACTGCCAAAGGTTCAGAGACGCAGCAAGTGACAAGAGATGGGAGCTAGCCAAGAATTACAACTTGTGCTATCGCTGCCTAAGACATCGTCGTGCCGGACACACTTGCAACAATTGGCAGTGTGGCCATAAGGGGTGTACAACCACGCACCATCGACTTCTTCATACAGTCAGGACAAGGAAGCCTGCTGTTCCAGAAGAGAAGAAGGAGTCTAAGGAGACGGTGGCCAGTTCGCGAACTACTTCGAGTCACGCTTTCCTGAAAATGATACCGGTCCGGGTAATAGGACCAGCGGGAGAGGCAGACACATACGCACTCCTTGACGACGGATCCACCGTTTCGCTGATCGACGAAGCAATCGCTCAGCGAGTGGGAGCAGTGGGCCCAATTGACCCTCTGAAGATCGGTGCCATTAGAAACACCATGATTGACACTCCCTTATCGAGACGAATAACAGTCGCTCTCACAAGTCGAATGAAAGATATTCAAGGCGCGCACCTTTTCGAAGCTCAACCTGTCACCACAGGCAGTCAGTCAAGAAGACGTGGCCCGCTGTAGGCACCTTCGAGACTTGAAGTCGCAGCTTACGTATCCTGTTGGAGAGCCAAAGATACTCGTCGGCCAAGACAACTGGCATTTGTTTGTCTCAGCTAAATCAACATACGCAGCAAGACAATATACTAGACTTTCTATAAACTTATACAACAAAATAAATAAAATATTGAACATTTACCCGATGACTGTCAGAGAGTGTAAAAAAGCATTAATCAGTTGGCTAAAAAGCAAGACTTACTACGACATAGAAACACTCTTGCAGGCACTTCAATGAGGTTGGAGTCCAACCGTATTGAATTGTTAGCAACCGTTGGACATCACACACACAAGACACACACACATACACACACATATACACACACACATACACACACACACGGAACACACAGTACACACACGCACACAACATAGTTTTGTATTGATTTTGATTTTATTTTAAGTTTTTTTTTTTTTTTTTAATTATTTTAAGTTATTTTTTCTTTCTCGTTTGTTACAAGCCTTGTTCATTTTCACTTTGTAAGTTATGAAGAGCGGGGCCTCCTAGCACAGGTATTTGATATACTTAAAAGGAGACCCTTGCGTAAGAATGATTGTAAGTGTAATGTGATAATGAAATATATATATTTTTTTTTTTTTTTTAATCTCATTTTGTTTAGGGGCTTTTATCAAAGACATGTCAGCCCCATCGTGCCCTTTTACATATAATTCTTACATTATGTACTTTAACATAACTTTATTAAATATTATTAGTTTATAACATTACTTAATAGATACAATCAGAATTATTCTTGGAGGACCATCATTAAATGGCACAACTTTTTAATCATCTCCGAAGCTGGTACAGATAAGATGGATTGGATTATGCCTACATCCAACTTATTTATTTTGTAATCCTTCACGAATAATTCGCGTTCTACTCCGTTCCGAGCACACTCCATCAGCAAATGTTGCACGTCCTCGATTTGATTGCAAACTGTGCAATTTGGCGAATCGGCCTTTTTCATAAGAAATGCGAATTTTGCCGATGGATAGTGGCCAGAACAAAGTCTTAATATCAATTTAACGTAATTTCTATCTAATTTACTATCTTCGAACCAGGGAACACGAGATGGCTGACCTTGAATGCTTTTGTACCAAAGGCCTTTGTCCAGAGACATTTTGAAAAAATGTTGTGTCCAGGAATTAAAGCATGCAGATTTAAATTTAGTAGTATATTCCCAATAATCAGGTATATAATTAATTATACATCCGTCCTCTACAGCTAGTTTGGATATTCGGTCAGCCTCCTCGTTACCGCTTAGTCCAATATGTGCTGGAACCCATTGCAATCTACATTCTTTATTATTGTTTTTAAGTAAAATTATAAATTTTAAAATATCATACGCTATCGATGTACCTCTGCTATAGCCAGAGGCACATCGAGCGATATGTTGGAGTGCGCTTTTGCTATCTGAAAAAATTACTACTTTATTTAAATTTTGATTCAAGACATAATTAACTGCTTTGTAAATTGCTATGAGCTCCAGCGACATAATTGATATATCACATATTATTTTATATCCAAAAGTATTCCCTAAACTCTGGTCAAATAACCCTGCTCCTTGTCCCTGAGCACTCTTAGATGCATCAGTGTAAATTTTATGCCAACCGAAATATTTTATGTTCAGTTCTGCTACAATATCGCTCCGTAACACATTTGGGTTATAATTACGTTTAGCAGAGCTTAAACTTCTGAGTTCAATTTCAATGATATTTTTTTGAATATAGGAGGTCCAGATTTCCAAACTAAACATTTTAAGATAATCTGATGCTGTAATTTCTAAGTGCCTAACGTCATTGTATACCTTCACAAGTAATGGTATTTTTTTGTTTTGCCAATAAGAAGTACGGCAAAAATCGCTCAACTCGGATATAAGACCTATTGTGACATTATTTGACCACGATCGACTTTTTAGACAGTATTTGTATGCTAAATATTCCCTTCTTAAAAATAAAGGTGAGATACATAAATCTGATTCCATAATTTATAAATCTGATTTTGCAGCTTGTCTAGTTTCGATAAATGTGTTTTAGCACTACAGTCATAGAGAAACGAACCATAATCCAGTCGACTTCTGATTAAGGAGATGTACAGTTTACGCAAATGTTTAGTGTGTATACCCCAAGAGCTCCCCGTTAATAGCTTTAATATATTCAAAAACTTTGAACTTTTCGTGATTGTTTCATTTACGTGTTTACTCCAACGTAAACTTTGGTCTAACCACATACCTAAATATTTAGTACATGGCGAAAATGTTATCAACTGTTGATTTATTTTAAGAGAAGGTAGTATTCTGCGTCTGCCCCTACTAAATACACAATATGTAGACTTATTGGAAGATAATTCGAGACCAAGTTCGGCTAAGGACATAACAATATGATCTAACGCATTTTGAATATACATTTCACATTTCATAATGTCCCTATCTTTAACATATATAACGAAATCATCTGCATATTGCGACACTACTACTGTGTTAAGATGTTGTTGACATACTTTATATGTAATTAAATTAAATAGTAGTGGGGATAAAGGGTCTCCTTGAGCTAAGCCTGTATTACTCCATCGATCTGTTATTAAATCACCGAATTCTGTTTTAATTTTTAGATGTCTCTCATTCAAAAAGGACCATAATATATATAAGTACAAAATTTTGATCCAATTTGAAGTTCATCCAAAACTTTAACTGCTGCATCAACAGATACATTATTATATGCATTTTGAATATCCAGGAAACACGCTACAGTAGGTATATTTTTAGAAAAACCATTTTGTATGTAAGTAACTAGGGTACTCAATGAATCTAAACAGGACAAAGATTTTCTAAAGCCAATGTTGAGTGGTGATAATATTTTTACTCTCTCGGTGTACCATTCTAGACGTCTTACTAACATTAAATGAAATATTTTGCATAAACATGAAATCAAGGATATAGGCCTTAATTTTGGATCAGTATCTGTATTATTCGCTTTAGGAATAGGTATTATCTGAATATTGCGCCACTGAATAGGTACAATACCTGAATTAAAGATTTTATTATATATAGATAGTAAATAAGTTCGTGCTACATTGGGAAGATTATAAATCATGGAATATGAAATACCGTCCTCCCCAGGTGCAGAATCTTTTTTTTTTAAACAATTTTGTAATTCCTGGATACTAAAATCACACTCTAAAGTTTCATTTTTGGATACAAATATGGGTGTTTTGTTTGTTACATAATCAGGAGTCAGTGACCTTAGTAACTCATTCTGTTTATCGATAGGAGGATAGCTGGTAGACTGTTTATAACCCTTTATCCACCGCATACGTCGCCACATGTCATAAACTGATACTACATGGTCAATGGAATCACAAAAACTTTGCCAACCCAACGATTTCGCTTTTTGACTTGCTAAATGGAATTCTTTAATTTTTTCTTCTAATTTGGACAAGTCATCAGGGGTTGGATTACGACGAAACTTTGCTAGAGACAACAATGTGGGATAATTCAGGTGTCCAATATTTTTTTGCTTTAAATTCTTTTGTGGGCTTAGAACTAAATTTAATGAACGGAATATATTTATCAGCGGCTAAAATTATTTTATTTATAAAAAAGTCATACATTTCTTGAACATCTGGATCATCGCACCGCACAGCAAAGCTTTTAGAAAGATAATCCCTATATTCTTTCCAATCTGCCTTTTTGTAATTCCTTTTTTTCTTTGTAGTGAAATCATCAGGTATTGTGATTGTCATTTTAATTATTAAATGATCACTACCAAGGTTTTCATTGAGTACTTTCCAGTCAAATTTTATTGCGATATCAGATGTAGCAAAAGATATATCCGGTGAAGTTTTTTGCAAGGTCCCATTAACTAGTTTAATTCTTGTTGGCGAGCAATTATTTAGCGAAATTAAGAAATTTTCAAGTGATGAATCCATTATTTGTGTGCCTCTTGAATCGGTTTTGATAGACCAGTTGGAGTGATGGCCGTTGAAGTCACCGGCTATTAAAGTTTTATTTGAGAAATGAGAAAAAAATTGGTCCCAGTCTGATGGTTGTGTAACGACTGAAGATGGACAATAAAGTGCAACGACATTTTCTAAATCTTTACAATTAATTAATTTAGCACTTACTACTTCAATGCCTGGATTTAAAACCTGAAAAAAATTAAAATGTGACCGGATGGATTTATGAATGAAAATAGCAACCCCACCATATGAATCATATCTGTCTTTTCGATAAATGTTATAGCCACTTACATTTAAGTCCACTTCTGTATCTAACCATGTTTCGCTTACGATCGCTATATGTATTTTATCTTTATTTAACAATTCTGTAAATGAAATCATTTTGGGCCGTAGAGATTGTGAGTTCCATTGAATAATGTTGATTCCTATACTTTTGTCTATATTAGCCATTTATAACCTTAATAATTTTATCTAACCAATTTCCTTGTAGCAGACAACTTAATACAACCTTCTTCAATACATCACATATATTTTTAAACAACAACAACATCTTTTCTTCAAGTGTTCCTTCTGATGTGAAAATTCTCTTAATTATAATAAGAAATTTCTTAAATTCAAATCTTTCAAGTAATTGTTCATCTCTTTGGTCATCTTTTTCTTCAATTTGTGATGGAAAGCTTTCAAAATTATCCTTTTCAGTCGATCTATCTGTCACAAGCTGGCTTTTCTTTCCTTGCCTACGTTTGGTTTCCTTTTCCTCAGGTGACTTCTTTGTGGTGTTTTGCTTCCATTGTATGTCATTTCCTTCCTTCTCTTGAACAAAGTGTGTAGATGTCTCCGGCCCATGATTTTGTAGAGAATTAATAAGCACGCTACTATATGTTTGAGCTTCATTTAGTGAACTTGTGGTAAGCGACGATTTTTGCAGCATTTTTTTAGAAGTAGTATATTCTCGTTGTTTTCCAAGGAACAGTTGAAGTGCTTTTCTGTAGGGGACCTGCTCTGTGCTCATGATATTTCTTATATCTTTTTCTTTTAAAAATAGGGGACATTTTTTGTCTAGTACAAAGTGATTTCCTCTACAATTTAAGCATGAGATATTACTTGTATCACAATTTTCATGGTCCCCACCACATTTGGGACATATTTTCTTTTTAGTTGGACAGTATTTTAATACATGTCCAAAATGCCAACATCCAGAGCACTGTGTCACGGGAAACACATAGGGCTCAACTTTTAAACGGCAATCATACGCATAAATATGGGATGGGAGGTTATTACTTTTAAAACATACTCTTATAGTTTCACAGTCAACCCATTTGTTCTCCGAATTAACGCGTCTCAGTCACTTGACGGATACTATCTCTGAAGTGCATTCCAAAATATCCATTATATCCTTTTCTTTTAAATCTATATCAACCCCTTTCACCACACCGTAGGATAGGGACATCTCATTTATTAATTGGCATCTCCAACCCATATCTTTAAATTTTTGGCATTCCATTAATTTAGTAGCATCTTCTTTTTCTTGAAATTGAATTAGAACTTTATTAAAACTTTTATATTTTATTCTTGTAACATTCTTAATACTTTCACATCTCAATAAACGTGCAAATGCCATTTGTTTAGGTATGCTATCTAAGGAAGTTACACACACTTCGTGGTTTGTAATGTTATTTATTTCATCATCTTTTTTTTCCCAATCTACCCTCAATTGATTTTGTGACTCCGCAGAGTTACTTCTAATTAATCTTTTAAGCTTTCTTCTACTCACAGTAATAAAGTCATCATCATCATTACAATCGTCTTCTCTCTCCTTTCTCTTCTCAGGCAATTTCTTTTCACTTTCTTTATGTATTTCAATTCGCGTAATTTTAGGTTCCAAAGATTTATCACAGTCTTTTTCGCAATTAAGTAAAATTTCCATATCACTTCCATCTTCGTCTTCACCACTCTCCATTTTAAATAATAAAGATTGTTTATATAGTAAAACTATTCGCGAAACTAATAAGCACAGCAAAGGATCTGTGAACTCAACCGTACACTACGGTTTCGCGACCGAAGTGGATAATGAAAAAAAAAAAAAAAAAAAAAAAAAAAATTTTTTTTTTTTTTTTTTTTTTTTTTGTTGTTGGCCACCGAAGTCCGCAGAGGACCTAGAAACCAACCCATCGCGTCGAAAACCATGATGGGCTGGACATTGCACGGCGCGCAAACCAGAACACTGGGCCAGCAGGTGCACTATGTCAACGGGTGTCAGTCCGTTGACGCAAGGCAAGATGCGGAACTGAACGAGCAGCTCCGTGAATTCTTCGCTATCGAGTCGTTGGCTATCAATCCACGACAACCAGCTTCTGACCCCCAGAAGAGGGCAGAAGACATCCTGAACCGTCACACAAAACAGTTAGGAGATGGGCACATAGAAACCGCTATGTTATGGCGGGACGAGAAAATGGAAATGCCCGATAGTTACGAGACAGCACTCAAAAGGCTGGTCTCCATAGAGAAGAAGCTGGATAAAAACCCCGCTCTTCGTGTGAAATACACATAACAGATGGACTCCCTGATAGAAAAGGGATATGCTGAGAAGGCTCCCAAGTCAAGCACGCCAGGAAAAACCTGGTATCTGCCTCATTTCGATTTCTTCAATCCCATGAAGCCAGAGAAACTTCGTATAGTACATGATGCTGCTGCAAAATCGAGAGGAAAGTCACTCAACGACTTCCTGCTAACTGGACCAGACTTGCTGCAGTCGCTGCTCGGCGTCATGATGAGATTTCGTAGACACTGCGTGGCCATCTCCGGAGACATAGCCGAGATGTTCATGCAAGTAAAGGTGCGAAGTGAAGACCGAGACTCACTTCGCTACCTATGGAGAGGCAACAGAAGAGATGGAGCCCCAGAAGAATATCGTATGACGTCCATCATTTTCGGCGCGGCCAGCTCGCCGTGCACCGCCATCTTTGCGAAAAATTGGAACGCAAGAAGGCACATCGAACAGCATCTGCTACTGGCAGTGAAAGCTATAGTAGAGAGCCATTATATGGACGATTATCTGGACAGCTATAAAACAGTCGAAGAGGCGACAGAAGTCGCGACAATGGTGAAGAAAATACACCAACAGGCGAAATTTGACCTAACAAAATGGGTATCAAACAGTAAGCGCCTGATAGAAAACATCGATCCGTCACAAACCTGCACTGAGGTTGTGAACATCGGAGACATAGCAGGCGCAGAGAAAATACTTGGCCTGATTTGGAGACCTAGTGAAGACACGCTGGGATTCAACCTAACGCTTGCGAGACTGCCGCAAGGAATTTTAGAAAAGGAGGCCCCTACAAAAAGAGAGGCCCTCAAAATCGTTATGTCGCTATACGACCCGCTAGGACTCGCCTCACCTGTTACGATTCGAGCTAAACAAATTTTGCAAGAAGCTTGGAGGCGAGGCGTCGATTGGGACCAGCTATTAGATGCTGACCTAGCAGCTCAGTGGAGAAGCTGGATCGAAAACCTGCGGCAGCTCAAGGGCATCAGCATATCAAGATGTTATCCTGGTTATAGTGATGCCACAGAAATACAAATACATGTATTTACGGACGCAAGCGAGATGGCATACGCAGCAGCTGTGTATTGGCGAGCCACCACAGCAGAAGGCACACAGAAGGTGAGCCTAGTCATGGCAAAAGCGAGAGTAGCTTCATTAAAGCTACAATCGATACCGCGCCTCGAGCTGCAGGCAGCGGTGATGGGAACCCGTCTGGCTGCAGCTGTGAAACGTGAACACGACAACAATCCGTCGTCGGTCACTTATTGGACAGACAGCAAAACAGTCTTGTCGTGGATAAGAAAAGGAGCACGAACCTATAAAGCTTTCGTAGCTCATCGCATAGCTGCCATAGAAGAAGGCAGCAAAGTGGAGGATTGGCGATAGATATCCACGATGTTGAACATCGCCGATATAGCAACTCGTGATGTGCCGCCGAGGTTTGACTCACAACACGAGTGGTTCTGTGGCCCTAGTTTTTTGTATGAAGACCCTTCTTCATGGCCATCAGAAAAACCTCCAATCGCAGAAAAGACAGGAGAAGAACACTCACTGTCACAGAGAACGCGATAGAAAAAGAAAAATCTGTTTTGGAGAAAAGAACAGACAGACATACATACACTTCGAAGCTCATAGAAGCTATACCTGATCCCGTCAACTTTTCGAGATGGGAGCGGCTATTACGTGCGACTGCTACCGTCCTGCGTTTTATACATCTCTGTATTATTATTATTATTATATACTTTATTGTACACCACATAATAAAAAAAACATACAGAACAAACATTTTTAAAAACAAAGTGTACAATGGGCGGTCTTATCGCACAGGGCAATCTCTTACAGACAACCTTTGGATGGACTGAACGATAGGAGAAGAATTTAGGGCTGTCAGTGTACAATAGATCATAAAAAATATTACTTACTTATACATAATAACATAAAATACATACATACTACATATCTAATATACTAATAAATATCAAATATATTATATGACAGATAAAGGAAAAGACTAAAAAATTATAGTGAAAGGTAATGCTCCTTTACCATTTTTTTAAACGTTGGCAGTGTTTGAGCACATCTTATTTCTATATGTAATGCATTCCACAACCGAACTGACTGAATCGTAAAAGATTTGTCAAAGAAGGAAGTGGAATGCATACGAACACTCAATTTCAAATTCTCCGATGATCTCAAGGACTTAGAATGGGTGTCACAGAGGAACTGAAAACGTTCTTTAAGATAAAAAGGAGTAAAAGGATTAAAGAGCACATTATAAAGCAAAGAGAGTATGTGGGCATTCCGGCGAAGGCGAATAGGAAGCCATCTGAGCTTAGTACGAAATTCAGAAACGTGATCATATTTGCGCAAGCCAAATATAAACCTAATACAGAGATTTTGAAGTCGCTCAAGCTTATCCAATTGGTCTTGGGTGAGATCAAGATAGCTGGCATCAGCATAGTCCAGGATAGGGAGAAGAATAGATTGTGCTATCGCAATTTTAGTGGTGGTGGGAAGAAAATTACGAAGACGTCTGAGGGAGCCCGCAGAAGCAAACAGTTTACGACTGACTTCCTGCAGTTGTTTGGTCCAGGCAAGAGTGCTGTCGATATAAATCCCCAAGTTCTTCACAGTGTTAGCTATAGGAATAATGGTGTTGTTGAAAGAAACCTGGGGAAGCGTCGACCAATCAATCCTAGAAACAGTCCGGGAACTCCCAACAACAGTCACCTGAGTCTTCGACGGATTAATCTTCAACCCAAACTCAGCACTCCAGTCACCTATTCGAGCCAGGTCTATGTTAATCGTCTCAATGGCATCTCGTAACTCTCCAAGAGGGGCTTGGGTATAAATCTGGAGATCATCAGCATACAGGTGGTAAAAAGAAGAAAGTCGTTGAGTGATAGCATTAATAAAGAGTGCGAAGAGAAGAGGAGATAAAACGCCACCCTGTGGCACACCGGCAGAGGTGTGACACCAAGAAGAGAAAGATTCATCAGTGCTAATACGCTGCTGGCGGCCAAACAAGTAACTACGAAACCAGTCAATTACCGAAGGAGATATGTTAAAAGAGCTTAAGACACCAAGCAGAATGTCGAAGTCAACGGTATTGAAGGCATTGCTAAAATCAAGCAGAGCCAGTACCGTTAACTTTCCCACTTCCATGCCTGACCTGATATCGTCCGTAATGTGTACAAGTGCTGAGGTAGTGCTGTGTCCGCGTCGAAAACCAGATTGGAAAGGATTTAGCAGATTGTGTTTGGTAAGGAATGTGCTGAGTTGATGGTGGACAAGTTTTTCAAGGACTTTGGATAGGAAAGGAAGAATAGAAATGGGACGATAGTCAGAAAAAGATGCAGGATGAGATTTTTTGGGTAAAGGAATAATTTGGGCATCTTTCCAGGATTCTGGGAAGACACCACTGGAAATAGAGAAATTGAGGATATAAAGGATGGCAGGGATAATGTTATCAAGGATGGGGATGATCATCTTACGGCTGACACTGTCACTACCAACTGCGTTGGATGATTTGAGAAATTTCCAGACTTTGGCTGGGTCACCGTTTTGAACAGAATTATGGATATGTTGGCGTTGTGCGTTCCTACACACCTTGCTGCATTGGTTCCTTATTGAGACGTATTTTTCCCTGTTGACGTCGTTGGGCCGAATTTTAAGCTTAAACCTCGCAGCAGCCTTTTTGCCTAGTAAAACTTTAATTTCATTAGTCAGCCATGGCGCTGGAAGATGTTTAACTCTTATAGCTCGAACAGGTGCATGTGCGTCGTAAAGCTGAATGAGGGTAGACGTCAAGATATCAACTTGTTCGTCGACGGACGAGGATGTGACCAGTGGAGACCAGTCAATGTTACTGGCGTCCTCTCGCAGACGATCACCGTCCATGCCATCAAAATTGCGAAGCAGAAGAGTTTTGAACTTATGCTTAGGAGGTCGAATTTTATAGGAAGTGTAAATTAGATCATGATAGGAAAATGCGTCGGCAGAACATTGACCATGTTTAGCGACGTGATCGAAGGATGAGACAATAATAAGATCAAGAAGCGAGGGAACAGAGTTAGGAAAAATGGTGAGTGGCACCAAGATCAAGAATAGAAAGATTGGTAGATTCGACAATATGACGTAGAGAAGAAGAGCGGGAATCTTTTTTAATAAGACATGTATTAAAGTCGCCCATTATGATACTGTGACTGTAAGAGGGGACTAAATGTTCTAAAATACGTTCGAAAGAAGAGAAGAAATTAATCCGAAGAGAAGGACAGTAGTAAACCCCTAGGAGAATCTTCGTATGATGTAATTCAACTTCCAAGAAAAGATGTTCACCAGCGTTCGGTGGGGGCGGCTGTGTGGACATGTTAACTATGGAAAAAGGAATAAAATTACGAAGACATATGGCCACCCCGCCACCACCACCGACCGCGCGATCATTCCTGATAAGCCGAAATCCAGGTAGGGAGTAGGAGGAAGAGGGAAGACAAGGTTTTAACCATGATTCGGAAATAAGAATCGCATGAATATTCTTACAGTCAAAGCTTGCCAGCATATCGGGGAAGTGGGCCGGAATACTCTGGGCATTTATGTGGACTACATTAAAGTTCCTGGAGACATCGGAAAAAAGTGCAACTAGAGTATCGGCTAAAAAAGGAGCATCACTGTCCAACGAATGAAACGAATCATTGTCACTGCTAGGACTGAGCATAAATATAAAATAAATATCTATAACAAAACAAATACAAACTACGCGGTTAATAACCTTCCGTCCACCTGCCGGTTGTATTTAACACTAGAGATAAACAAAAATAACAAAACACAATTAAATACTGTAGTCCAGGCCTAAACAAAATATAACATGTTTAATATCAATGCAAATTAAAAATAAATGAAAATCAGTACCGTGTAGCAGAGCGATATTAAATAAAATGTAGAATGACATTTGTCAATTCAGTGTAATGGAACGCAAACATGAATTGACAGTTTGTGACATTGACATGACATGACATTGACGAAACGAAATGAAAACAAAGATTACAAAAATTTATGTACGGTATTAAAACAAACGAGAAATTAAATAATAATATGTGCGAATTATGGAAAAATATAATGAATACCTACTAGAAAACATAATACATGATTGATACCTGGACCACTAAAAGAAAAAGACATCGAAGAACTTTACTTCCTGGCCACAGTGCGCTTGGATTTTACTGCGGCGACCTTTCCCACTGCGACCGGCTGCGCGACGCCTGGCTGTTCAGAAACCTGCTCCGGCTGGGCGGCCATCAGTTCCGATTGCTGTGCGATCCTATTGAGGTCGGCAGTGGAAGTGACTCGATGGCGAAGTCCCTTCGAATCCAGGACGAGCACAGTGCCCTCTGACGTCCAGCACTGGGTCACTCCAAATCTGTCCCGCGCCGCCATGAACACGTTGTGCCTGGTCTTCGTAAGGAACTCCGACACTGTGACACCGGACCCCTTGAGCTTAGTTTTGCCGAGCCAGATTTTATCCCGCAGTGCAACATCATTCAGTTTGAATAGGATTGGTCGGGGTTTGTGAGATGTACTGCGTCCCATCCTGTGACACCTCTTGATGCTAGAAGTGGCCAAGTCAATATCCAGGTGCTGCTTGACAATTCGAGCCACCACCTGTGCAGTCACCTCGTCCTGCCCCTCAGACACTCCGTGCAACAGCAGGATTTTTCGCCGCCCACGCATCTCCATGTTATCCAGGTTCTGCCCCAACATGGCAACCTGCTGCTGCAGAGCACCAAGCGCCTTAACAACAAATGTCCGGAACGAGGCAAACTCCGCTGCCAGAGTTGAGGTGGTGATTGCTGTGGTGCATGGAGTCTTCTGCAATTCCTTTTCAAACGCGGACATTCTTTCACCAAACAGATTGCTCATTTCAGCGATAGTGCGGTTGATTGCTTCCATGATGTTCAAATTCAAATATGCAAATATATAATTATTAATTTTGTGTTTTTGAGTTGATAACACTTGACCGGCAGGTAGTGACGATTATCTAACAATATATGTCATTAAATTATAAAATTATAAACTATTTCTATTTTTAATATTAATTTAAAATAAAGTGAAAAAAATTTGGTGTTTGACTTTTGACTACCCTCTCTTTTTTTGTAAACAAAAGACAGAGAAAACGTTCTACAAAAGAACCCAGAAAAACGCTGAGGAGGACACGGACTGGCGAAAGAAAAAGAAGACAGCGACTGCAGCATCCAAGCCGTCATACATAGCGCCAGAAGTCCGAAAGCAGTACATAGATGCGAGTTTCCTTCAAAAAGCCGAGAAAATACTCGTACAAGTTGCACAGCAGCAATCGTTCGCTCAAGAAATAGCTAGATTGCATGCACAAGAAATAGTGGACAAAAATAGTCCGTTACACGCGTTGCAAATAGAAGTAGTAGATGGCCTACTACGTATTAGAAGCCGTATAGCCGCCACTGATGAGGTCACAGAAGATGTGAGGCGACCGCCAATATTACATGGCGACCATCACATAGCCCAGCTCTATATAGATTGGACACATCGCAGCTTACTACATAGCGGGACTGAACTCACAATAAATGAGGTACGACAGCATTATTGGGTCGTAAGGATGCGTCCCACCACCAAGAAAGTACTGTCGCAATGTCTTCAGTGTCGTATTCGTAAGGCACAAGCACCCGCGCCTGGCTCATCACCAAAGGCCGTTCACATACACCGGGCTAGACTATTTCGGCCCGCTATCCATCACCGTCGGTCGCCAGCATCACAAGAGATATGTAGCTCTGTTTACATGCCTCACCACAAGAGCTGTCCACCTCGAGATCGCCGCCAGCCTCAGCGCAGACAGCGCGATTTTAGCGCTGCGCTGTTTCGCCGCCCGCAGAGGATGTCCAACTGTGATCCACTCAGACAACGGCACCAACATGAGTAGGGTAGAATTGGGGGTTCTGGATCACTTGCTCTCGCTTTGCTCGAGCGCATGATCCAGAAACCCCAATTCTCCACACATACAATTTGATTTAGAAACCTCAATTCTCCACACATACAATTTGATCCAGAAACCCCAATTCTCCACACATATAATTTGATCTAGAAACCCCAATTCTCCACACATACAATTTGATTCAGAACCCCCAATTCTCCACACATTAAACACAATATCATTTTAAGCTTAAAAACTTTTAGTAGTTATAGGACAGTTATTTATCATTTATATAATTCATAGAATGTCTTCTGAATCAGGAAACACTATATCACGCACTATACTTCTTGTTACTATTTTAGTGTCAGGCACAGCATTTGATGACCTTGCAGCCGATTTTTTCAGGACCAGGATGAATGTAGTCAACTCGACCAAATGCAAGGAGCTCATTGCGACCATTCTTGAGTGTGAGAAATGTCGTATTTTCTAAGACGGATTTTACCGAGTTTTGCTCTGTCTTGTTTGTATTGTCCTGAATGTGTAATGTGTGATTAAGATGGAACCATCACACTACTTTTACGAGTTTAATGCTGTGTTGGAGATATGCGTATTTATTTATATATTCTTTCCCTTTCACAGCGTTCAAATAAACACACTCAGGATAATGTATAGCATGCTGCATCCAAGGATCATCATAAATCTCCCAATCTTCGATAACACCCCACATGAGAAACATGCTGCAATATCATTTATACTATTTCCATAATAAAAGAATCCCGCGTCAGCCATTTCCATCACTTTTCTTTTATTTTTATTAAACGTCCCCCAGTAATAATTAAATGAAAATTCTCGCATTTTAAACTTGTTATACATTTCATATCGAGGTTTGTATTCATTTTCAGACATGTTCTATTTACTTTCTTATTCAATTATAAACGTATAATGATATCATCCACCTTTTGTCAACAACTTATAAAGAGCGGACAGAGTTAGGAGGAGGGGATAGAAAACTAAGATGCTGTAAGTGTATCTTCTGTGTACGTGTTGTTGGGTGTAATGAGTCATGTAAATAAAACAACTGGTTTCGGTGAGCACTAGTACACAACTGGTATTTATAATTATTTATTTGACCATTATAATATTTGCTGTGCATGCGACATGTAATGTGTCGATGCACCACATTATTTCCCCCTTTTAAAAACAAATAAAAATCGAGTACAATTACATAAAAATAATTAAAAAGTTTACATAAAAAATAAGACAAAAGAAGTATTCTTTCTACACAAAATATAGTCATACACGAACAAAAATAAAAACGAACTTAATACTACGCGGTTACACTTTTCTTCTGTTCTCCTTTTTCCCGATTGCTGCTGTCTTAAACGTTTTGTGGTCCCTGTCCTCCGTTTGGGTGCTGACAGCAACGCATGGAGACCGTTGGAATCTGAGCTGGTTGCGTTTGCCTGGCGTCGACGTGCCGTGTCACGTTCTTGTATAACCGCTTCCTACACTTTCTGTACATGCAGTACAGTAGCACTGCAACGGCGATGATGAAAATGCCCCCCATAGAGATTTCCGTCATTGAGATGCTGGATCCCCCTGACCCAGCGGCAGTTTGTGCCACCACGATCTCTTCCTTGGAGCCCCAGCTGCCCATGTTTCCGAATATTGCAATTGTCTTGATCTTGCTTTACCAGCGTGTTGCTGCTGCGGTAGTTTGGTGGTTTGTGTGGCCGAATTTATGCTTTGCTTTTTTCCGTGTTTTTCTTTCGTTGATCTGGCGGTATTGTAAATCGTACCACCGGATGTATGACGCGGCCTGAGCGTGTTGTGTTTGGTGCGGTCTTATTAATTTCTGCTGGCTCAACATTTTTGTCGTCGTTCACTTCGCTACTGCTACATTTCTGGTGTTCTAAAGGTTCATTTACCTTTCCGTCCATTAAAATGTATGCTGGTTTTAATCTGTCCACCGTTACTATTGATGTTTTCTTTGGCAATTGAATCTTGAAATGTTTCTCTTGCTTCTCTAACACTTTATATGGGCCTTCGTAGGCTGGGGTCAGTGGTTTCTTCACAGCATCCGTTCTGACGTATACGTATTCGCAGCTTTTCATGTCTGGATGTATGTACGATTTGTGACTGCTGGCGTGTTGGTTGTTGCTAAACGGGCTTAGCTTTGCCATTGTCCTCTGGAGTGTCTGTGCAAAAGTCTCCGGTGATGTTACTTGCGTTTTCGGCTCGATAAACATTCCTGGCAGACGTATGTTAGTTCCGTATAACATCTGTGCTGGACTTGTATTCTCTTTCAGTCGTAGTGCTGCTCGTAATCCTAGTAGCACTATGGGTAGTTCGCTTGACCAGTTCGTTGTATTTCCGCGCGCGACTAGCGCGGTTTTCATTGATCTATGCCAGCGTTCAACCAAACCATTTGACTGTGGATGATAACTGGTGGTTCTGGTCTTCTTAATACCGAGTGACTTGGTCAGAGTGATAAATAAGTCTGACTCGAACTGTCGTCCCTGGTCCGTTGTTATGGTGTTTGGGCATCCGAATCTCGCTATCCAGGTGCTTATGAGAACTTCCGCTACAACTTTTGCTGTTATCTCTGCTACTGGTACAGCTTCCGGCCATCTCGTTTCTCTGTCGATCATTGTCACGATGTATCTGTTTCCGTTGGATTCTGGTAGTGGTCCGACAATGTCTACGTGCACGTGGTCTAATCGTGCTGTGGGTGGAAAAATTCCGATTGGGGCCGAGTTGTGCCTATGTGTCTTGCTTTTCTGGCATGCCTGGCATGTTTTCGCCCAAATGCCGACGTCAGTATTCATGCGGGGCCAGAAATAGTGCTCGGAGATCATTTTCTTCGATAATCTTATTCCGGGATGTGTTACGTTGTGCATGGTGTCGAATACTTGTTTTCGAAGTGATTTCGGCACATACGGTCGTAAACTTGGTTTTGTATTTTCGCAGAGTAGTTGTCTTGTTCCTGATAATGTCGTTGTTTTCCAGTTAAGGTTGCAATTTTTTAACAGCTGAGTGAGTTCAGTGTCATTGCGTTGCATATCTGCTAACTCAGTCCAATCCACAGGTGTGGGGCAATCTATTTGCTCGAGTCGCGATAACGCGTCGGCCACCGGGTTCATGTTACCGGATAGGTGACGTATGTCTGTCGTGAACTGTGCGATGAACTCGAGGTGACGTAGCCGTCTTGGGGCTATCGTTTTACTTGTGCAGGTTTGTTTTGTAGTGAAAGCATGACATAACGGCTTATGATCGGTGTAAACTATCAACTCTCTTCCCTCGACATAAGGTTGAAAATGCGTTACTGCCATGTAAATGGCTAGCAATTCCCGATCATACGTGCTGTACTTTGACTGCGTTTCACTCAGTCCCTTTGAGAAAAAGGAGAGTGGCTTCCAGTTTCCGTTTTCATACTGTTGTAAAACGGCGCCCACGCACGTTTGAGATGCGTCTGTCATTAGTGATAGCGGGCAATGCGTTGTTGGTGAAGACAATGTAACGGCGTCGCTTAGACTTGCTTTACATTGATCGAATGCTTCTAATGCCTCTGGAGTCCATTGTATTTCGGTTTTGTCATTTTTCTTCGATCCAATGAGGTATTTGTTTAACCGAGCTTGGTGTTTGGCTGCTTGTGGTATATTGTTCCGGTAGAAGTTGATCATGCCTAAAAATCTTCGCAAATCTTGTACGGTTTTTGGTATAGGGTATTTGGTTATTGCTTCGACCTTGTCTGGTAATGGTTTGATACCATCTTTTGAGATCTGATATCCGAGGAACTCTACTTGCTGTTTGCCCAGTATGCATTTGGCCTGATTTATTGCAATGCCATGTTCGTCTAACCGTTTGAACGTTTCTCGTAAATGTCGACGGTGTTCGCTGGTTGAAGATGACGCCACTAGTATATCGTCTATATATACGAATACGAAGTCAAGTCCTGCTAAGACTGTGTTTAGGAATCTGACAAAGGTTTGCCCTGCGTTTCGTAGTCCAAACGGCATTCTTGGAAATTCGAATAGACCGAACGGGGTTATTACTGCAGTCTTTTCTACGTCTTGTACTGGAATCTGATTGTAAGCCCTTTTTAAATCGATCGTTGAATAATACTGGTTCCTGGTAGTAGGTATGTGAAATCTAGTAGTCTCGGAATTGGGTATCTGTCCGGTACCGTGATCGCGTTCAATCTCCTGTAGTCACCACATAGTCGCAACTCGCCGTTTTTCTTCGATGTCACGTGCAAAGGACTTGCCCACGGACTCTTGGAAGGCCTGCATAACCCTGTCTCTAGCATGTGTTCTATCTCCTTCTTCACTCTTAGGTATTTGTCCGCTGGCAAAGGTCTTGACTTGGAGTAAACAGGATGTCCATTGGTGATGATTTGGAGAACAACGTCGTGCTTCGGTCGTGACTCTGTATCGAGAGGTTTCAAAATGTTCGGGAAATCTGCTAAAATGTCTGCGTAGTCTTCGGTTAATTTTACGGTCCGAAGTGTAGGCGTGCTTGACTTCATTAACTTTGCGTTACTCTGAAGTCCAGTTGTGCCATCAATCAAACGTTTATTCCGAACATCCACCAAAATGTTGTTTCTTTCTAGAAAATCGGCTCCAAGTATTGGTTGCGTAATGTCAGCTACGATGAAAGTCCAACAGTACGGGCGTCTCATATTCAGATTCAACGTCAGCGTTTTGTCGCCATATGTTTTTATTTGTGTACCGTTTGCAGCGTATATTTTATATGTGTCGTCAGCTTTTAAACGATTCCCTCTTCTAGGTATGGCTGAAATGTTAGCGCCTGTATCTACCAAAAAACGATACCCACTTTTTCGGTCGGTAACGCATAGGCGGTTTGACGGTATGATAGCGCTGACGACCGCCTCTGTCAACGCTGAATTTAGTTTTCCGACGGTTTCTTCCAATTGCATGGATTTTCACAGTTCCGAGCTCGATTCCTGTATCGATGATGATACCTACATAACCAGTTGGGACTGTCGGGTGTAATCCTCGTCCTGGAGTGTGATCTTGTGCGCGACTGGCTTCGGTTGCGCCTGTAACTACGGTGTCTACCATTATTTGCATTGGATTTCAAGGCTGCTATTTCTATGGTTAGCTTCTTCATTTGGTTGACCATCTCAACCATAAGCTGTGTTTGTCCGCTTGATATTTCCGACACTTCGCCTGATCGTCCTTCCAATATCTTGTCCGCTATGGCGGCGAGGTTGTCAAGTTTCTGATCTTGACTGACCGTTAACACTGCTCGAACGTGATCGGGGAGTCTTGATATCCACAAACCATGGAGGGTTTTTTCGGCCACCTGACTCTTACGTGCCAATTCCCTCATTCGTCTCAACAGTTGCGACGGTTTTTGGTCGCCTAATTCCACTTCACTGACCAGCTTTTGAAATTGCCGCTCCTCCGATTCTTCGTACACGGCTAGGAGTCTTTCTTTAATAGCACCATATTTATTAGTGGCGGGGGGTGACATTATTATGTCGGCCACTTGACTTACTGCGTCTTTGTGGAGCTTGGACAGTACGACTCCGTATTTTACTTCGTCACCCTGTTTTTGGGGAGCCATCATTGTCTCAAACTGCGCGAACCACACCCTGGGCATCTCTATCCAAAAATCCGGGATCTTCGAGGATATTCCTAATGCTGCGACTTCGGCCTGACTGCTGTCCGTCGCTCCGCATGCTGGTAACACACCACAATTTCCACTTGTGCTCATGTCTTCGGTAACTATATGCCTCTTGAAAACCAAAACCAGTGAGATCCGCTTGTGGAAGGCTGGTAAGGTTGTGCAGTGCAGTTACCACGACACGAGGAAATCACTTTAAATCGCGGCGCGTGTTAATTCAAATCGGGGTCACCAGATGTAAGTGTATCTTCTGTGTACGTGTTGTTGGGTGTTATGAGTCATGTAAATAAAACAACTGGTTTCGGTGAGCACTAGTACACAACTGGTATTTATAATTATTTATTTGACCATTATAATATTTGCTGTGCATGCGACATGTAATGTGTCGATGCACCACAATGCGTTTTACCTAACTATAGAAATAAAATAAAAATATATTTATTTTAAAATTTTATTATCTAAGCACCACTTATTTAAACACAATACATTTTTAAAGCACATACAGAGTCATGATAAACACAGTTAAATAAATCTTGAGAATATTTATATTGATCGTATAAACTTATCAAACTAGAACAACCTTTATCTTCTAAATTAAATATATTACAATTACTATTTTCTAAAATATGCTTTAACCACAACACTTTCTGAACCTTTAACGTAGATACATTTATCTCTTAAAATATCTATAACCAAATTCTGATAATTAGAATAGGGTAAAAATCCTTCACACCAGTATATCTTTCTGTTACGTTCAATCCAACTAACTTGTTCTTTTTCTTGTTTCGTTAATTTTGAAAATGGAAAGGGTGGCTTAATTAAAAACACTTGTAACGTTTTATTATAAAATATAGCGATTTCTTTTATTATAAATTCATTTATCTCTGTTTTAAAGCCTTGCATATCCACAATAGCAATCATGATAACCTGCGCACAATGTTGCTGAGAGGTTTGTATTCCACAAGTCGATCGTTTATAATCAAACAATATGCAGTCGTCTTATCTGGTATTGCTGTAGAACATTCAATATCCAACCTCACATCCACTGGACCTGTTTTCAGGACGTCGTTTTATCTTGAGCAGTCTAAGATAAAGAGAGGGGCTTTTTCTTTGAACTCCTTTAAGTCAAGCAACGGGTCTACTGGACAGTTGTAATACGACTGACGAAATTTCGCAAACATTTCATATAATATACTATATTTGTTCTCAGAAAACTTTAACCCTAAAGGTTCATATGGATAATATTGAGAATTCAAAAAGAGCGTAACGTTTGTTACTTCACAATGATCAAATACGGAACTGTCTTTAGTTTTATTATTTTTTCGATTAGTTTGTAAATTAAAAATTACATATCTGGGTTTTTCCAATTGTGAAGCAGTTTTAACTGACCAAGAATGCTTTGTTGTTTTAGGTAGTAACGGATACTCATATAAATCCCAATTTCTAAACGCCATCTGAATAGGTTTATCTCTTTCTAAATGTTTTAAAAGTGACAGCCGTTCTCGGTCTGATACTTTTATGTGGGGCACCCTCCACTGAACTCTTTGCACATCTATTTGAAAATTAACAATATCGTCAGTAAGAATAACGCTATTTAAATTAGTGTTACTTCGGTTCAATATAAGTTCATGTTTACAATTTATCACTATTTTATTGTAATCCTCTGCAAATCCTAATACCTTATTTAATGGTATCATAGCACTAAAGTGCCCATCACTTTCAAATCCCCCTATACTCCAGCCCCATAGGGCAGCAACTTTATTTTCTGCTTCATTTAATGAAATGTATGATTTTATTGTTGATGTTATTCCAGAATGTTTTCCTTAAGTGAAGACGTAACTGAACTTGTTCCTCTCCAAAATTAATACAGTGACCAAATTGATCTACAATCTTAACAGATATCGATGAAATAATATTTTTATTTACTGGAAAGTAAATAACATTTTGTGGTATTTCCATGCACTGATGACCTGGTGTAGTATCAGACACAAATTCATGAATAAAATGAGTTTGTAATCCGTTGCAGTACGAACCGTGAACAAGATCACATTCGATTCTGATTACAGACAGACCTCTGTTATTAATGGGAATATTTGGTCCTGATTTTAGTACCGAAAAGTATATCAGACCGCACTCATATTGATCTGACAAATGCAATGGTGGTTGAAAGTATGTAACTAATTCCGATTTTTTCCCAGAGATGGTAACCGTAGTAGACATGCTTCTATACTGACAGCTTTCGGCAGATCCTGCTTATTTTATTCCTTCACTACACCAAAAATTCTTCAAAAAGTTTAAGCAAAGATGTCCACAATTAAAAGGGTGATCACCTTGAATGTTATCATAATTATAGTGAATTTTGGATCCCAAGTATTTTATAAATTCCTTAGGAGGTTTGAGATTTCCGTAACTATCAAAATATTCAATATAATCGTTGTATTTTGCATAGGCTACCCAATGAGAACCAGGATTTTTAGAGCTATCCAAATTTATAACCCACATTCTTTTTTAAAAGTGTGTTTTGGGAGCTTATCTCTCATAAAGACACCTCTGAAATAGGGAATATTATTTCCATACTTCAAAATGTCTAAATTACTCAAGGCTCGTTTGGGTAGCCAATAGCTTAGTTTTTTTCTTTCGATACAAAAATGCCGAGCCCATCTTTATGCGGTTTCAGGTGTATTCCTTTTCCGATGCAGTGAGCTTCCATCTTTTCATTGTGTCTCTTCGATTCAGTCCACAACTTTTTTGCCATCTTGAATTCATTTATGGTTTTAGCAATACCAGCTGCACCACCTGCTAAAGCTCCCACCGCAGATAATCCCGCAAAAATCGGAATCAAAGGCAGTACTCCACCAGTTTTTGGTATAGGAATAACACGAGGAAGTTTAATGGATGAATCATGAGCTAATTCTCTGGCAGCGGCCATAGCTAATTCTATTGCCACTTTCTTGCATTTCGGTTTTAATTTTTTGATATGTTTCCTCGTTTTTCTAATAATATTTTTAAATTTATTTTTTAAACCTTTTCCAGATTTAATTTTAGGAGAACTCTTTTTGCTATCTTTTTTTAGTCCCAATCCAGTTTTAATTTTTGTTGTCATAGCGCTGCTTACTAAGCGAGCTGCCAGTTTTTCCCCTACATTCGCATCTGAGGCAAGTGTTCGCTCTTTAGCCATATTTAACAAAACTAAATCTGCCTTGTGGCGATCCTTTAAGTTTGAGGACTTGTGATAGGCAATGTCGTGTTGTTTGCAATATTCGTCTAACTTGTTAACACCTTTATCTCCACGTGTAAGCCTTTTAATTAATTTAGTGCCAGGCCCACAATAATTGTATCCCGGTAAATGTAATTCAAATGGTAAATGATTTATAATCCAATTGAGAAGACTACTCTCTTCAATACACATCATAAGACTGACACATTTGGACTGAACACTTAATAAATATTCGATTTATCAATCCAACTGTTTTCAGAAGAAGGAAAACCTAACCATTTTACTAAAACCCTGTTTCCTTTCCTTCTAAGAACTTTTTCAACCAGATACATGTGGGGATTTTTTGTCTTTTGAAGCTCTTGCACATAAAATGCTCCTAAAATGGGTTGGCCTCTGATTGCATCTTCAATTAAGTAGGTTATAGGAGTTGTATTTTGTTTTTTTCGAATTTTAAATATTTCTGTTGACCAGTTGGGAGTATATCCTTTTTCAAATGTCCCCGTATACTTACTAATGCGTACATAATCGCCCTCTTTAAACTTGCTTTTTAGGCTAGCAGTTTTTACCAGACTGAAATATCTTTGTAATATGTGTTTTTTATTAGTATTATCCACGTTTGCTGGGATTTCATCAATTGTACGATGATAGGTGTGATTGTATTCAGAAATTACATTATTAAGTGTACTATCTATCCAATTATAGTTACCTTTTAAACTAAATTTCTTGTACAGTTTCGATTTCAGGGTTCTAATAAATCGCTCAACTATTGATGCTTTTTTTGTTGAGAAGGTTGAATAATGGTTTATGTTATAAGATTTCATAAGGTTTTGAAATATATTATTATAAAATTCTGTTCCATTATCCGTTTGCAGATTTTTGGGAACACGCCCACTAACAAACAAAATCTTGAAAGCATTGCATACAATATCCTTTGTCTTACTTTTCAAAGGAAAGGCCCAGGCGTATTTTGAAAATGTGTCAATAACAGCAAGAATAAATGTGTAATTTTGATTTTCTTTGGAAATTGATTGCATATCAATTAAGTCTGCTTGCCAAAGGTCATCTATATCTTTCATAATAACATGTCTTCGCGGAAAGTTGAGTCTCGCATTTTTATGAATTTCGTTGACTACATCGGCTTTACTCATATTTTTAATTCAGTATATCAACATTTCAGAGCCATCCTAATCTCATACAAGCTGACGTCCGGAATGTCTTCGGTATAGTGTCGGGTCAATCTAGCTCTTGGGTCATTCGCTAGATTCGCGACGGGTTTACTTTTTGACGTGTACAACTGTCCATAGAATCTCTCGATCTCCCTCAGAAGCTCCGGTTTGGCGGACACAATCCTGCCATCATCGGTCTTCAGTTTCGTGAGCTGGCTCTGCCCAATAGACAGATCTCTTGCAAAGACCTTGGAGCCTTTGTTCCGCTCAATCGCGTCTTTAATACTTTCAGTATTAAAGCGGCGGAGGTCGCTTTTCAAGGACTTTGAGATCCGTCTATTTAGCTGCCGGTATTTCAACGAATCGTCTGAAGACTGCAGGATCATCTCACGCCTCTCCTTCATGAGCTTGAGAGTATGATCAGAGAGCTTTTTGTTTCTATCTGTACGGCGGGTCTTGAAAAACTTAGACCCGACCGTATGGACAGCTTCCACGAACCCATCGCTGTATTCGTCCACGGAGCTCCCTAGGCACTCGAAACGATTCTGGAGTTCGAGCTGAAAGCTCTCGGGGTTTTGGACCTGGATTTGTGCTGGACGGAGCGTGGACTTCATCAGTCGAGACCTTTCAAGCTTAACATTAATGTTCAATGTGCCTCTTACCATGCGGTGATCACTCCCGGTTTTCACCGAATTGATCACTGAGACGTCATTGAACATTTGCTTCTTGGTTGACATGATGAAGTCGATCTCGTTTTTAGTTGCACCATCGGGGCTTTGCCAGGTCCACTTCCTGTGCTCACGCTTTCTGAAGAAGGAGTTCATCATGTAGAGGCCCTCCTTCTCCATAAAACTGGCCAGTAGGTGACCCCGGTGGTTCCGACGTCCAACTCCAAATTGCCCCACTTGCAGCTCATCCTCGTCTCGTCAACATTTGTCTTGAACCCACCAATGATACTGAATGAAAATCATACTATCTCCACTATTTATTCTCTAATTATGTCAGCTTCTTTTAATTCTTCAATCATCGATAAAATTTCATTATCATGATTTGTATTGCCAGCATCTCTTGAAGCGACTAATAACTTTAATCTCTCAACCAATTCATTGGGATCATCCCAATATACCAAGTCGGTGTTGTTTTTGTATTTCTTTAACTTCGGCAAGTTGCCTCCAAGTTTGGCGTGAATGTTATCATTTAAAGTTTCAGAAAAAAATGGTCTGATTATTTCACGATATTTAATTCCTTTATCACCTTTTATTTGACCTTTAGGATTGAAGTCTCTTCTGTGAGCATTAATGCAATATATCCTTGTAGACAAGTTTATCTTTAGGGGATACTAATTTTAAATCAGGTTTTTTTTCGAAGTAGAAGTTCTTTCAGGCCAGGAGTTAAATTGTAAGATTTATCACCGATTTTAATCAAAATGACGCTATCTTTATTCAAACTATCGCAATTAGTAAATTACACTATTGAATTACTTCTTATCCCAAATGGTATATTTAACCCATCATAAATATCATATTCCTCTAAGAAAATATCTACATCATCTTCCATTTTAGGAGACTTTTTAACCAATTGGGTGGAATTATGTATTGGTTCGTAACAATCCTCAAACTCTGTAGTCGTGCTAGTATTAATATCATCCAATTCAATATCTCCAGAACATGGGGGGGTTGTATTTTGTAACAAAAATATTTTTTCCATATTTCTGTTGGAATCAGTTAGGGTTTTAAGAGGATCTGTGACAGGTTTAAGCATTTTATCGAGTGACAAGTTCATTGTGTGTTCCTGGTTCTTCATATTTTTTATTTTATTCTTTATGGAGTCTACGGACTTCATTAATTCTATCTTAATATTTTTCTCCATATTTTATTATCAACTGCGTTCAGCTAATGAACAAATCATACTGAATTTGTTTTCGCATGTTATTTACTTATATGTATAATATATAAACGATAACATGGGTTTTAAACATAATTGGCTAAAGGTGAGTGTACTATTAGGGTATGCATCTGCTTAACCCTTCGAGGGTTACAGACATGATGTATGTACGATCAATCAATCAAATTTAAAAAAAGTATCAAAGTTCTGCCTGTACCTTCCATTATTTAATGACGATTCTTTGTTAATAAGTAGAAAATTATAAGGTTTACTCCAAACAGTTTGACAAATATTTTTAAACTCTTTCCATTCTAAATCAGAACTCACATGCTCTTCATAAATATGCTTTAAATTCACATCGTCTTGTTTAAATATTATAAGAAAATTTACATTATCACGTAACAATTGCTTCGGAATTTTGGAATAGGTTTGTGATAGGTAGAAGCATAATTGCGGATATTAATTTGATTTTCACATGCTACATCATCAAAAATAAATACCGAGTTGGTTAAAGCTTCACTAGGAGATATTACATCTTTGTCATCATTAAACTCGTAGAATTTTATTTGAGGTACTCTTCTTAATACTTCGCTTAAGAAACGATATTTTGGCTGAAAACTAGTTTTTGAGTAAAGGTAAAGATTCTGAAATTTCAGTCCATTTTCATGCAGAAGCAAACTGATCATCACGTTTGTTTTACCACAGTTCGAAGGACCACATATTATACAACGAATCGTGTTAGGCAGTAAAATGCTGTGTTTTATTTGATGAGCAGAGTCACTAAAATTTAGTTTATTATTAACGTTAAGAGATATGGGTTGTTTGATCAACTTCATCTTGCTTATTACTTCATTTCTTTACAGATCTTCATATTTATATACTGACTTATATGGTAAGTAACTTTATCCCCAATCCTACAACAAGTTTAGACTTGTATTGTTCAGTTTAGAGTTAGTATTTGCATGTGTAACTTAATTCCTATAAGAGTTTCAATATAGTGGAGCAACAAAGCTCATAGTTCATTTTATTACTATTGCTCCAATAAGTAGGACCTATTCAACTGAATTACAATTGAATTAAATCTTCAAGGCAAGTATTTCTATAATTGTGATGTGTCAATAATTTTATTAATGATAAGAATTTATATATAATCTTTTTTTTCCTTTTTTACAGAATCAGATATGTCTGTCTCCCCATCGTATAGTCCTGTGGAGAGTGATTTTCTTGCGGTGCGTATTTAATTTATCGTTATTTGAAGCATTTGTAATTTACATATATTATTCTTAATTCTTTATTGTATACCAAAACTATACATTTACACAAAGTGAAATCAATATTCATGTGCAAAGGCGAGCTTAACTTCCAGAGATTTCAGTCGAGTTTTCTTCCAGCAAAGCTTTGAGTGATAGAGCTCATAATAATTGAGTGTTGTTGTATGTGTTGGATGTGAAATGTTATAATATTTTATTTTATTACAGGAAACGAATAATCTTTGTCCAGGCGACGCCTACTCTATTGGAAATCCGTTTCTTTTTGCGCAAGACAGGGAAACCTTTTATAATGCAGAAGCAGAACTAGCACATCAGGAGTATTTAAATAAAAAAAAGGAAGAACAAAAATCCATGGAAACTAAAGACCTTAAAAGAAAGAAATCAAACAATAACAAGAAGGTCATGAAAAAGTATCCTACACAGTCTTCATCCTACGTCATTCGGAAGGAGACAGGAATACCTCATCATTTGATCAAAATACTTATTTATGATCTTACCAGATGTGTAAAAGACAATAAACAAAATTGTGAAATTGACAATGATGTGGGTGATAGCGCTGACGTAAACATCCAGTACCTTGTAAAAGATGATTATGATGAAATTTTAGATGAAATTGAACATCTAGTCGGCAAAGTAGTGAAACAATTAAGTAATAAGCAGTATTAAATATGTGTAATATAAACAGTTTGTTTTTGTGATTGTGATTGTGAACATGTAAGTGTGTGTTTTGATTATATGATTATGTTAAATTATGTTTTTGTAATATTGAAGTCTTTTTCATGTAAATATATGAATGTGAAAGTTTAATAAATATTATAATTTCCAACTTGACTAGTTTCATTTTGTGTTAGACTGTCTGGGTAGTAAAATAACATAATAAAACACATCATGCCATATTCATTCATTCCTGGAGTTCATTGGTACGTTCATATTCATTCATTCGTTGTAAATGTCATTAATTTAATTCGCATTGCGCCCATATTTTCGAAGTTATGGACGCAAATTGAAAAATAAAAGTAATGATTTAATGATAAGAACGATGAGAACGATAATGCATGCCATCTATAATTAAAACATGAAATTAAGTTGGACTTGACTAACTATCACGTTCTTCACTTAGTAACTAGATGGCTCACTACATTAAAACATTATCACATTATAATAAAGGTTTAGCCCATCGTCATTTCTTCTGATAAATGAATAAATTTACTAAAGAATTCAGAAAAAATAAGTTTAAAACACTTATTCGAACTGAGAATTGAACTCAGACTCGGGTTATAGGTACCTATTTCTTTAGACAAATGAGTATATTTATTACATAAAATGAAAAATAAAACGAGAAATAGTATAATTCAACAGATTTTTATTGTTTATGCAATGATATATTATTGTATTATTATAAAATCAAAGAAAGTAAATAGTAGATACTAAAATTAAGTACATAGACAAAAATAAACTATATATATACAGATTAGAACATAGTACGATGATGACCCCAAGGTACAGTATAATTTACATTTTTTCTTATTTGACGTTTGTCATCATTTCCATTAAGAACTAATTTATTAATTTTCTGTGTATACAACTTATGATTTTTAGATCGAATGACATACATAGTATCTCTGAGATTTATGTCATTATTCAAAGTATTTCTATATTTTTCAATTGTAAGTTTATTAGAAACAGATTTTTTAACTCCTTTGGCTTTTTTAATTGTATTGTTTAAACTATTTATACAGTATAGTTTAGCCCTCAAACCAATAAACTCAGTAATGACATCTCCACCCATCTCATCCTTAAAATAGCCAGGTATTTGTTTATTCGCTTTCGGAATACCGTAAACATTATTTTCTTCAAAGTTGCTAGTATCAAAATATTTTATATTTTGTTTCATGTCTTTATAAAAATCGTCTGTATGTATTAAATACAAGAGACTATCAGTATAACAAAGGTTTATACCATCTTTATATATTTTTTTCATAACAGAATAGTGAAATTGATATAAATGACACTTTGCTAATTCCAGTATTGTAAAACCAATGTATATTGGTCTATCTAAAACAACTTTAGCAGGCTCTAATTGAATGGCAACAAGGTTCTCTGAAATTATAGCCATATTTTTAAAATTAGGGGCACTCAAATATTTTTCTGCCACCTTTATTTTATAGGTCTTATTAAATCCATCTTTCCACACATTAACTAATTTAAAATCTACTTGTTTCCTTTTATTTTCAATCGTTTTACCAAATATTGAATTATTTTGCTTCTTGAAAAAATCTCTTTCGAAATCTGAGTTAGCTTTTTGTCTGAGTACTGTATTAAGGTTTATGTATGGTTCTAAGATACTTTGTTGAGTAAATGCTAGAATTTTGTGGATATTTAATAATATAAGACCATTCTTTAAACATTCTTGTAAGTGAGCATAGTGGATGACATATCTATGTTTATCATACAGATTAGCAATTAGTTTCATGTTTTTGCTGACAGATGGAATAGGAACGGATAATTTTTCTGGCGCAAATGGCAAATCAGAATGGGCGTCATGTATGTCAGAAGGATAATGAATATCAACTTCAAGTATGTACCCCTCGTCACTATCGGTAGAAACGGATGCAATTTCAAATAAACTTATTTCAGATTTTGTTAAAAATCTAAAATTGCCAGTGGGAAGTCTTTGTGTCATAGCATGACCATATAAATTGACACAATCTAAGTAAACTAAAAATGTACTGGGTTCTTTTTCGTTATAGTCTGACAAATATTTATTATTAGCCTTTGCATACCGCAGCGAGCATTGAGCAAGACCTCCTCTGATACCTTTTTCTAGCATTTGATATATTTCTATATCAGATATTAGATCTAATTCTACTTTAGTTAACAAGAGCATGGCGTCCCAGCTTAATGATGGTGATGAAACATAATGACAAGGGTCAAGCTCATAATGACATAAACTCATAGATCGGAATTTCTCAAATATGTCACACAATAGTAAGACATCACATTTCAAATATAAATCAGTATATTCACCTAAATTCTTAATACCAAATTTAGACCATATATTTAAAGCGTGATTGTAATCGTCAGTAGACACTATATCGGATGTGAGTTTATTATAAAAATTTGAGCGATCTGGTAACCGAATTTCCGCGTATCGTTCCCAGGAGTTTATATAATCATAGCAATACATACCTTTCCTAATGCATAGTCGAAATAAATTTTCATCGGTGAAAAATTAACGTAAATGCTTTAAATCTTTGCTATCCAACGTCTTTACTTAGTTGTCTAAACTCGAACTTAAAAAATTAAAAGAATCTATGAATTTTAATTGGACTACTTTCTGAGGATTAAATGGGAAAAATTTTGTAAAAGAAATATATTTTTCCTTGGTTCTTGGAATTAAATTGATTCGACCGCAAACACTTGAAAGTTCTTTTATAAATAAATGACAGTCATATCCTGAAAGATTATGAAATATTATGGGAATAAACTTTACAGACTTATTATTTAAGTTGCATGAATTATGAGCTGGACCGCGATATTTACCTGTGAAATGATCGTGGTCATGAACGATAAATTTTCTTTACAAATATGACAAACTACAGCAGTCTTAAATGAAAGAAGCTCTTCATCATTCAACGGGGACATCTCTCTAGGTAAAGATAAAATATCATATAAACTTTCTAAATCCTTAGCAATAGATTCTACAATTTTTTTTGAAAAATTTGGACCTCGATAAGATACTAAATTATTAAGTTCTGGATTAGTCTCGCAGCATATATAATAGGCGAAACAAGTTGCTTCATGAATTTGAATGTTTTCAACATACTGACTTTTATTTTTATCTGAATATTCTCGAAGTAAGCTTTCAAAGTCTCCATATATAACAATAGGAATTCTTTGAGTCCTTATACAAAAAGCTCAAATTGTATCTTAATCGCTCGATGTTTTAATCGCAATGTATCAATAATCTTGCAAATCATGCTAGAAATATCTGATAAAAATATCTCTGGTGATATGTTATCTAAACTTATTGGATTAAATCTATAACTAGCAATTCTATTTTTGAAAGCAGTAGCTATTATTTGCACATTATCAAATTCAGTACTCAACAAACAGTTTGATTTATGTATATTACTTTTCTTATGTGATGAATATTTTTGAATATAAATCTTACAATCTGGACAAAACTTCATGTTTGGTTATATTTAATACAAAACAGTAAAACAATTAGTCATTAATTTAACCTTAACTATATTCACCAAAGTTAAAAGTTGTTTTAAGTTTTGATTTAAGTAATTCAAGGTCAAAATTACTGGTCTAGAATTTTTTAACTACATCAAAATTATGATTCAAGGTCAGAATTATTGATCTGGATTTTTTTAAATAATTAAATGATAAGATCAAGGTCAATTACTGGTCTAGAATTTTAAGCTTTGAGATTCATTATTTCGAGTTTATTGGCTTTTGGTTTTTAGTTTTTTTGGTTTTTGGTTTTTAGTTTTTTGGTTTACTGAAAGAAAACATACAAAATAATAATGATTAAAGAAATATAAATAAGTAAGTACTTATGATAAATTTCATTACAATTATCTACGTTAAAACATTAAAAAGAAAGATCAATTATAGACTTCATGCATAAGTACTTACTAAAATTCAAACATTATAGAATATAAACATTTAAAATATTTTAGACTCATAGAGTATCGGTTGTATTTTCCGATAATCTTCTTTAGCAGAAGTCACAAGTTTTGTGACTGCTTTCCATACCGGACTGCTGTCATCAACAGCCGATTTGAAGGTAACTAGTGCCCGTTTCCAGCGGTCGGTGCTGAGCGCCTCCGCTTCCTTAGCGTTGTAAACACGCAGTTCCACGTAGTAGTTGCCCTGCCGGGTGGGATCCCGCTGGAGTGTATAACCGGAACCGCTACGTCTTGACAAGAAGCTCCGCAGTGCAGCCGCTCGGATGGGTTCACCACCAAGTTCTTGCTCGTTCTGAAATTAAAATGATTATCATTAGTGGTGATCTAGTAGCAAAGGCATTGCTTCTCATGCTTGAGGTCGTGAATTCAAAAATGGGCAAGTTCCTATGTGACTTTTTTTTTTAAATAAATTTGTGCTTTCTAAGTTTATTATCATAATTACGAGATTAAAAAAGAAAAAGCATGAAAGAACCGTCAAAACTATTCTGACTCGGGAATCGTATTTGCAATATCTTAGTAGTCTGAACATATACAATATGAAAAAAATAATGAAAAATAAAAATTACAAGGACCCACATTTACAAATAAAAACTTTAGCATACCTCTGAATCCGACAGCTTCCTTTTTTCGGCCGATTTCGATGGCGCCGGCAAATCAACGTCCGACTCCGTGTCGGACCCAAAAAAGCTAGATTTTACCACCGAAGCACTGGAAATCTTCTTTATTGCAGGTTTATTTGTTTTGCCCGAAACCTTTTTCCTTGACTTATTTTTCTCTACCGATGGTGCTGACTGAGATGCTGGTATTTCACAGTCCGAATCGAAGGGATTGGTCGACCTAAAATTAAGAACACCATAAATACATTTCACTCATAAATTCAATTAACTATCAGATATTATAATATTGAATTTATTATTCGATATAAATAATAATTGCAGAGTTATACGCACATACTTGTTGTTCTATTGATCACAATAATATTGAAAAAGCAGAAGCCACAACTACTCGGGATGAGCACTAATTAAAATGAAATGATTGAATGCAGTCATATTTATAGATTACATTTTTAAAGCAGTGGTTACAGTTATAAATCGCGAGCAAAGTAAGAAAGCGATTTCAACATGAGTGCTAAAAGGTTAGTTCTATGTCATCAGCAAATAGGGTCTAAAATTAATTGATTGTTACTTACTCAATATGATCCCATCCTTACTTGCCCTATTTGTCGACGGCGCCACTCCGTCGCGTATACCTGAGATGATTTTCTAAAAAGGAAGTGGTATGTACTCTCTCAGAACAATAAGATTGATACCTATTACTGGGTAATTTTGTGTTGAGAAGCGAGGAAGATGTTTAGAATCGGGACTTCTCTTAGTTTTATAAATTGGTTATAAATGGTATGAGAATTCTTGTCGCTCTTTTATGTGTAATAATTAACAAGAAAGTAAGAGAGTAATTATAATCTTATTTTTATTCGTACTATGGTTATACAAAGTATAGTATCACCCACCATTTTAAGCAGATTGTATCAAATCATTTGTTTAAAGTGAGCTAACTATAAGTAACAGATATCAAACAAACATGTTCGACAATTTATGATTAAATAATCATAACATCATCGCGCATCTGAGTCGATGCAATCAGATTACTATACACATTGTATTAATCGTTCGTGTATGTGTACAAAATTGAGGATTCTAGATCAAATTGTATGTGTGGAGAATTGGGGTTTCTGGATCATGCGCTCGAGCAAAGCGAGAGCAAGTGATCCAGAACCCCCAATTCTACCCTACTAACATGCACGGTGCCGATCGAGAGCTCCGAGAGGCCTTCCGAGAGGAGGCCAGTCGCCGAGGCATCACTTGGCGCTTCATAACCCCATCAGCGCCCTTTATGGGAGGCGCATGGGAGCGCCTAGTTCGCTGCGTAAAAAACGCACTGTATACCGTACTCACAGAAAAACACCCACACGAAGAGGTGTAGTCCACACTGATTTGTGAGGCAGAGTACACGGTAAATAGTCGCCCGCTGACACATGTATCAGTCGACGGCGATGACGACGAGTCTATCACGCCGAACCACTTCCTACTTGGTGGGTCGGCTAGACTCCCAACCCCCGCCGTGTTCACCGAGCAAGACATCGACCACAAAAAGATGTGGCGTCGGTCACAAATCCTGGCCGACATGTTCTGGCGCTGGTGGGTGCGAGAATACCTGCCGGAGCTCCAAAACCGGCGGGAGCCCCATAGCCGCGGGCCTGGCCTGCTGGTGGGCGACCCCGTCCTTATCGCGGACGGGCAGCTGCCTCGCAACACGTGGCCGCGAAGCCGCATCGAGGCCATATACCCTGGCCCTGATGGAGAAGTCCGGACCGCTGAGGTGCGCACCACTGGCGGCACTCTAAAGCGTTCGGTGAAGAAGCTCATTCCCTTGCCAAAATGAGCACAGCAGAGTTCCAGCGGCGAGAGCTGAGCGACGTGTCGCAGAGCGTCGAGGTCACGAGCGCTGCCGACGTGCGTCGCTCACTATGCTGATGCAGCGCCGCGCCAACGTAGCATCGAGTCGACGCGACACTGCACGGCGGGAGAGATGTTCGCGACGGAAGCGTCACCAGTCATTTAAGATGACTCAAACAACTACAAAATGTTACAATAAAATTCCTCCCCACATTCTAGAATTGAATGAGACGAAATTTAAAAATTGTATAAAACGCACACTATGCAGGCAGACATATTATAAGTTGCGGGATTACATCAATGATAAAAATGCTTGGCTCAATGCTAGTCCTGCTCCACAACCAATAGGGCGCAAAAACAAATGATATGTTTATGTTTGTGTTATATAGTGTAGCGTTGTGAGATCTCAACTGAAAATAGTCGAATGATACTAATATCAAAATTAGTCGGTTAATAGTCACATCTCTAAAAACACGGCACAACTCTAACCTTCCGGAATACTGTCACTCGTTCATTTCGAATTTCGATTCCGGTGGCTTAGCTGACTACATACTTTCGATCCTCACGATTCTGTGTGCCTGTGCCCCGATTTAGGGTGAGTTTCTCATTAGTTTAATTATTGTACCATATTCTTTGTGCCAGGCGACCAATATCGATTCCATCACCTATTTAATATCAGTTTTGCACGGTCATGTTGGACGCGTGGCTAAGCGTCGCCTGGGACAAAGAAATTTGCAATGAGCATGTGTTTCTACCGCATTGGATTGTGTCTCCGTGTTTTATTGTAAGTGATCACGTTTACTTATGATAATAAATGCTAGCGTGTTCATACTTAACCTAACTTTGCATCTGTCAATGTGCTTGCTATGTTTGCAAGTTTCTTACCTGTAAACCGCTGCGATGTGCTGAGCTTTCACCTATAATGTTCCCATACCGTTCCTTGGCCTAAAATGGGGACGAAGCTGGTACATCGCATGCGGCTTGCTGCTTATTGCACCGCATCTAACATGCGCACCCTATGGTGCTTTCAGGGTTCACTGTACGGGCTGAGGCTTGACCTTCTCCCACTGCTGTACGCTGCCAACTACCTGCACGCTGCCAACTACCTGCACGCTGCCTACGCACACCGCCAGGTCTTTTTACCTGTTACCTGCGGCTTACCGCCGTGCCAGCCTACGCACGTTGCCCGGTTTAGCCTGCCTACCTGCGGCCTGCCGTCGCGCGAGCCGGTGCCAGCGCAGCCTACCCTGCGCACCCCTAGCTGCTTCAGTTCCGGCGACCTAGCGCTGTGCCGGTGCTGACCGGTCCCCGCGTCTACCACGTGCTGCCAAGGGACGGTACCCTATTACTATTTTATCCGCGTGACGGAATTTGTTCAGAACTGAGTGGCGCTTAGAACCCACGACCTAGCTGTTATATGAAAGACCTAAAATATATGTATTAAATTATCAAGCTGTTTTCTTAATTCCTCCTATCAGTTAGCGGCCTGCGCAGCTTACATAGCGCAGACCTAGCCGTTACAGTGGCGCCCAGGCTTTATTTTACTATCCGTCACACAGTTCTGAACCGATACCTATCACGCTTGCTCCTTATACATCGTTGCGGTATAGAATAAGTTATTGTGTTATTATCAGGGAAACAAATAAACATTTTGTGTAAAAAATATACCAGTGATGACATACATGAATCAGGCATTGATGAAAATGAGGATTTATGTGCGTTAAAGGCAACAATAGGAGAATACCAATTGATGTTAGGTGAAATTAACAATGAAGCGGGATTAGCAAAGGGTATATCTTACAAAAATCATATCAAATACTGACTAGCTCGCATTAAACCAACCAATCAAGAGAACTTATTGCTAAGACAAAATTTAGAAGAAAAATATAATACACTTGAATCACAAATTACCAAACTAGAAACTAAGTTTAGTTCTGGTAGCTCACAACGTACTGACACAATAACTGCTACAAACACTAACTTAACCGTAACATGCACTAGTCATGTACCAAATAAACCTAAGTATGATGACAAAACCTGCGTGCGATCTTTCATACATAAAATACAGGAGTTTAAAACGTGTAAACAAATAAAAGGAGATGATATGTTTAACTTCGCGTTAGATATCTTCACGGATAATGCACTGCATTGGTACAGGCATGTGAAACCAAACGTATCCTCATGGAAAGAACTATTAGATCAATTAAAGGCTGCTTTTGACTATGATTATAGATTACTTACCGAGATTAGAACACGTTCACAAGGCGAAACAGAAAACATAACCATCTACATATCCTTAATGAGCGGTTTATTCAATCGATTAAATACTAAACCATCAGAAGCAGA
Organism: Orthosia gothica; assembly: GCA_949775005.1. Lineage (NCBI taxonomy): Eukaryota > Metazoa > Arthropoda > Insecta > Lepidoptera > Noctuidae > Orthosia > Orthosia gothica. The sequence continues at coordinate 2,701,190 of OX459070.1, read as the reverse complement.
GATGTTTGACATCATCGTTCACAATGTTAAACCAATGTATGCGGAAGTACTAGCTATCAGTAACGTGCAAAGTCTGGAGCAATTAGAGTTTGTCTGTAAAAACTATGAAAAATATAAGATGCGGGCAGCACACTACCAAGACCCAACAAAAACAAACCTCAACTCCTTGGCTCCAGAATTTGCTTACGTCAAGTCAACTAACAGCACTAACTCGAAACCATACTATAGCCGCTACAGGTATGGCCGCGGGGACTACGATAAAAAACCTGAAGCAACCGGGGATATCTCGCACTCTTCTCGACCGGTCGCGCTAGTAGACAAAAAAGGCACAGATACACCAATCAGAGGTCAACCTTATTGCCCTAGGTGTAGGTCTAACTCGCACTCACTACGACAGTGTACTGCAGACCGTGTCCTAATTTGTTTTAAATGTGGAGAAAAAGGGGTGAAGTACCCCGATTGTGCGAAGTGTCACCCACCAAAAAACTAGCTAGTGAGGTTTGTTATGATAAAAAAATTAACGCCAGGCTAAGTAAAACAGAGTGGGAGGATTGGCTAGCTGTAGTCACAAAATTCAAAACCTGCTACTCTGTATCAACTATAAAAAACAAACCTCACAACGACATAAGGCCATATGCTTCTATAGAAATAAACAACATGCCAGTTTGTGGTTTGCTGGATTCAGGTTCGGCTGTTACCATCGTTGGTAAAGACTACCATAAACTCCTAACTAAGGACCTAGGGCTAACCCTGCAGCCTAGGGACCACTCAGAAACATTTGTTGCCGCTGGGGGACAAGTGCTTCATCCTATAGGTACTATAAACATACCAATAACTTTTGAAGGAAAGTTACACACTATCAAGGCACATGTGGTGCCATGAATAGACACTCCTATCTTGCTGGGAATGGATTTTTGGAACACCTTCCATATATTCCCTAAGAATATAAAATCCATATTCCTAGTAAACATAAATGACACCAGTGCAAACACTAAACCAAATATATATTTGCACTCATTTGCACAGCTAACCGAGGAACAAAAAGTGACAGCTGAGAAAATAAAGACTCAATTTAAGAACATTTCCTCTGAAAAAAAAAGGCCTAGGCCGCACTTACTTAATAACACATAGTATAGACACAGGTGATGCACCCCCTATACGGCAACGTTACTACAGGATGTCTCCGGAAAAACAGCGTGTTCTCGGTAAAGAATTGGACGAAATGCTTGGCCTGGATGTGGTCGAACCATGTGAAAGTCCATGGTCTTCCCCAGTCCTACTAACACCGAAAAAGGATGGCAAATTGCGGTTTTGTTTGGATAGTAGGAAACTAAACGCTATTACAAAAAAAGATGCTTTCAATTTGCCATACATTTCGGAAATACTAGACAACCTGAGGGATGCAAAATACCTAACTAGCATTGACCTACACAAAAGCTTCTGGCAGTTACCACTAAATGAAACTGACAAAAACAAAACAGCGTTCTACATACCTGGCCGGGGAGCATATAGGTTTAAAACTACACCGTTTGGACTAACAAATGCGCCTGCTACGCAACAACGAATGGTAGATAAAATGTTTTACGGACCAGAGTTTGAGAATAGGGTCTTTGCTTTCTTGGATGACATAGTGCTGGTGTCATCTGATTTTGAGAACCATATAGCCTTGCTAACTAAAGTATACAATAAACTATCTAACGCTAACTTAACAATAAACATGGATAAGTGCCAATTTTTCCGTGATGAATTGAAATATCTAGGCTACATAGTTAACTCTAAGGGACTACATCCAGACCCGGAAAAAGTAGAAGCTATACAGAACTTCCCAATACCCACTAATCCTAAAGAAGTAAAAAGATTCTTAGGAACGGCATCATGGTATAGACGTTTCGTACCAAACTTCAGTACTCTAGCAGCACCACTAAATAGACTCACAAGCTCAAGTAAGAAGGCACCTCCCTTTGACTGGTCTCAGGATTGTCAAGAGTCCTTTACTAAACTAAAGGAAATTCTAATATCGGCCCCAGTACTATCGTGTCCAGATTACACCATCCCATTTGAAGTACACACAGATGCCAGTAACTATGGTATCGGCGGTTTGCTAACACAAATTAGGGACGGCGTTGAACATCCCATAGCATACATGAGTAAATCCTTGTCTAAGCAAGAACAAAACTACAGCATCACGGAAAGGGAAGCACTAGCTGTACTTTTGGCACTGGAACATTGGCGCTGTTACCTAAAAAATGGCATCAAGTTCACAGTGTTCACAGACCATTCCGCACTAAAGTGGTTTCTTAAACTTCAAAACCCTTCCGGACGATTGGCGCGCTGGGGTATAAGATTGTCGGCCTTTAACTTTGACATACAACATAGACGTGGTACAGATAACACCTTACCAGACGCGTTGTCACGTGCTTGTCCGATCGCAGCTCTCACACAAGAAAACACTACACAGACAAGCCCGCCTAAACAGACAGACGACACTTGGTACCAAAATATCTACAATGGTTGCCAACGAGACCCTTCAGCATTCCCAAACTACACGGTAAAACATAACAAACTATACCGTTATGAAAAAAGTAAATTCGCAATACTATGCGAGTTCGATTGGAAAGAAGTCATTCCGAAGGAAGATAGGCAACAAATAATCACTAATAACCATGCTGAACCAACCGCAGCTCATTTAGGTATCCATAAAACATACAAACGACTAACACTACGCTACTACTGGCCAGGGATGCATGGTGACGTGGTGAGGTTTGTAACGGCATGTGACACTTGTATCGCTCACAAACAAGCTAATCACGCCCCCCTAAGACTAATGGGGAAGCCTAAAGAGTGTTCTCGTCCTTTCCAAATGCTGAGTATAGACATAGTGGGATCACTGCCGTTCTCTAGACGTCAAAACTCATATCTATTTGTTGCTACTTGTTGTTTCTCTAAATACTGCCAACTATTTCCCATAAGGAATGCTAATGCCACTACTATAGTACGGCTGTTAGAAGACAGTATATTCTTGGTCCATGGCATACCACAAGTTGTAATTTTGGATAACGGAACACAGTTTACATCAAATGAAATGAAAAACCTCTTTAAAAAATACAATATACCTAATGTACACTACACACCAATATATACACCACAAGTGAATACAGTGGAACGCTACAATAAAACTATAATCACGGCGTTATCCACATTCATCAATGATGACCAGCGCTCCTGGGACTTACACATCCCAAAGGTTCAGTTTGCACTAAACAGCTCAACCAGTGAGGTCACAGGCTACACACCAGCGTTTCTGGTCTATGGTAGGGAGTTGATCGCTGACGGTTCTCACTATCAGGACACTGATATAAAGGAAATAATATACCAACCAAGGGACCACTATGCAGAGAACTTGGGTGTCCTATCAAGCATCTTCGACAAGGTACAAACAGCTTTACTGAAAGCATTCTCTAGGAACACTAGTAACTACAACCTTCGTAGGAAGGACGTAAAATTCAATGTGGGAGATGTAGTCTGGAAACGTACGTACTACCAGAGCGATAAAGACAAATATTTCAGCAAAAAACTGGCACCTAAGTTTTTTAAATGCAGGGTATCAAAGAAACTGTCTCCACTGGTGTATGACTTGGTAGATACACAAGGAAAACCACTGGGTACCTGGCATATCATAGATCTAAAGTGGAAGAATCCACAGTAGTCCCGTAGGCCTAGCTAGCTAGCGTTTGACTCACACTGGGTCAAACGATGCCAAGGGACTACTACCACCACATTTCGTGGGAGGTCAATCACCAACAGGGGTTTATCTATTTATCCTTGGCTGCAGGGGTCCTAAGCTCCTTTGGTACCTAACTACTGTTCAGTTGGTGATCACACTAACACACTAATCTCATTCACTAGAGTAAATAAAGTTCTTGCCTACAGAGTTGCGTGAGTTCGCTTGTGAGGGGTTTCTCAATTGAAAATAGTCTAGACAAAAATTTAATTATTCATTAGAACGGCGTTGCCATAGAGAATGCTGGGGACTCCAAAGGGGTGTTTATTTTTTGATGGCATAGTAGGTCTCTAAGGTAACTACCCTTAGCTGTTGTGTTGTCTTGTTGTGTTCAAAAAGAACATCTTAAAGACGGCTCCTACAAAAAGGTGACCGCAACCAGACTGAGCAGGTGTGTTCAAGTATAACTAACTACTGAGCAATAGTTAATCTACTACGTAAAAATGGCGTTGCCATGGAGAATACTGAGGACCCTACAGAGGTGTTACTTACTATTGGCAGAGTAGCTCTCTATGGTAACTACCCTTAACTTTTGTGTTGTACTACTCGTCATGTTCAAAAAAAAAATAACGAACATCATAAAGACGGCACCTACAAGAGAGGTGACCGCAACCAGTTTGACAAACAGCCAAACACTAATACTACATGATATACTAGACGACGATGCCGTTAACTTAGTTACAATATCAACAACCTACCACCACTTACCTAACCATTCCCCTCTAACACGAACCCACTACTAAACCTAACCATACCTACTCCCACTAACCCACTAAAAACTACTACCGCTTAACTAACCAAACCTACTCCCACTAACACTCTAACAATTACACACGAGACTACACTGACCCCAAGGGTAAACATACCAATAGAGGTACGTCACCAGAACTAACATGAGACACTTTCATGACGGGTAGGAAGCCAGCCAAAGGTGTTACTGGCTGGCTTCTGAACTAGATAGTGGAAAGTATAGTAAGTTCTAGCGGATTTTATACAGGTAAAATCCTCTCTCTGCAGCCGGGGTACTATAGCGTTGTGAGATCTCAACTGAAAATAGTCGAATGATACTAATATCAAAATTAGTCGGTTAATAGTCACATCTCTAAAAACACGGCACAACTCTTAACCTTTCGGAATACTGTCACTCGTTCATTTCGAATTTCGATTCCGGTGGCTTAGCTGACTACATACTTTCGATCCTCACGATTCTGTGTGCCTGTGCCCCGATTTAGGGTGAGTTTCTCATTGGTTTAATTATTGTACCTTATTCTTTGTGCCAGGCGACCAATATCGATTCCATCACCTATTTAATATCAGTTTTGCACGGTCATGTTGGACGCGTGGCTAAGCGTCGCCTGGGACAAAGGAATTTGCAATGAGCATGTGTTTCTACCGCATTGGATTGTGTCTCCGTGTTTTATTGTAAGTGATCACGTTTACTTATGTTAATAAATGCTAGCGTGTTCATACTTAACCTAACTTTGCATCTGTCAATGTGCTTGCTATGTTTGCAAGTTTCTTACCTGTAAACCGCTGCGATGTGCTGAGCTTTCACCTATAATGTTCCCATACCGTTCCTTGGCCTAAAATGGGGACGAAGCTGGTACATCGCATGCGGCTTGCTGCTGATGGTGGCGCGTGTGTTGGATCATTCGGTTCCCTTCATGATGGTTGAGCTGGGTGGTGCCGATTCATGCGTCATGTTTGTGAACGGGCGCCGTCAGTTGGAATTGGTCATAACTTAACTGCTTCGGATGTTAATGTTTTTCTAGTACCTATTATATAACTGCACAGTACATGTGTAAGTACTTTTAATACTTTATACCTTTACGTAGTATAGTGTGTAGTGCTATTCTGGGTGCATTGTCCTCACATATGTGAATTTATTAATGTATGTACTCATGTACCTAAATATTGTAAAAAAAATTTTTTTTTTTTAAAGTCTAAGTATGGAGTTTCTTGTGCATTCTTCTCCATAACAAGCTACTTTCCGAATGCACGGTAGAATCAACTTTTATTCCATGTAAATTTAAAAAGTATGGAGTTTCTTGTGCATTCTTCTCCATAACAAGCTACTTTCCGAATGCACGGTAGAATCAAATTTTATTCCATGTAAATTTAATTTGTGACATTCAAAAGTGCCGCTTGGTGGCCCAGTTGAAATAAATATCTTTTGTCTTTGTCTACTATTGGACATCGCTAACCCCTTCAACTAGTGGTGCTTAATATAACGTAAAGCAACTTAAAGTAGCGTGCTTATTATACATAACATAAAGCAAACGACGTGTGTGAAGTTAGCATCTCAAATGTTAGCATCTCACAAATTAATGCCACATATAATGGCATCCCGCATAGTTCTACAGTTCTTGATAAGTTTTAACAATAGTTCCGTCGATTTTACTATCAAAATCGCATTTTGAAAAAATGAGATGCTAACTTCGCAATACATATCATAGCATCTCATCGAATTTCTCTAATAAACAGCACACTTAAGGGCATTCCGCATAGTTCTACAGTTCTTGATGCGTTTTATCAATAGTTCCGTCGATTTTACTATAGTAATTTTGCATAGCAGCATTTTGAAAAAATGAGATGCTAACTTTGCAATACATATCATAGCATCTCATCGAATTTCACTAATAAGAGCACATATAAGGGCATTCCGCATAGTTCTATAGTTCTTGATGCGTTTTATTAATAGTTCCGTCGATTTTACTATAGTTATTTCGCATATCAGCATTTTGAAAAAATGAGATGCTAACTTCGCAATACATATCATAGCATCTCATCGAATTTCGCTAATAAGAGCACATATAAGGGCATGCCGCATAGTTCTATAGTTCTTGATGCGTTTTATTAATAGTTCCGTCGATTTTACTATAGTTATTTCGCATATCAGCATTTTGAAAAAATGAGATGCTAACTTCGCAATACTTAACATAGCATCTCATCGAATTTCGCTAATAAGAGCACATATAAGGGCATGCCGCATAGTTCTATAGTTCTTGATGCGTTTTATCAATAGTTCCGTCGATTTTACTATAGTAATTTTGCATATCAGCATTTTGAAAAAATGAGATGCTAACTTTGCAATACATATCAGAGCATCTCATCGAATTTCTCTAATAACAGGACATATAAGGGCATTCCGCATAGTTTTACAGTTCTTGATGCGTTTTATCAATAGTTCCGTCAATTTTAAAATCGCATTTTGAAAAAATGAGATACTGACTTCGCAATACATATAATAGCATCTCATCGATTTTCTCAAAATTGACTTTGTTTTAGTTGGAAGGAAAAAAGTTCTGCATCCTAAACCTATTCTGTTGATAGTTCTGGCGGTTGAATCAATTAGTGTAGTGAGATGCTGAGGTATTGAGGGTGAACTGGGTCTTATCTTTATACAACCCAGAGCGCCCAGTTATAACTGGTTTAACAAAACGTTCATTGCAAAAAAAAAAAAAATAGTTTACTGCGGCCTCGATCCCTTTGAATTCCATTACAAATGAAACTGGACTTTATAAAAACATACTACTAAAAACCCGAACTCTCACAAAAGTATCTATTGAGCCTGGTGGAAGATTTAGGTGTAATAAAATCAAGAAAATTTTCAGAGTTCATTTCAAAAAATTCAAAAAAAAGTTAAGAAGTAGGCTCATCGGTGTCTATAACTCCTATGACTAGACTTTATAAAAACATACTACAGGAAGCCAGAACTCTTACTTAATATGCCACAGAACCTGGTTGAAGATTTAGGTTAGCTAAAATCAAGGAAATATAGTAGCAATCAAAATATTTAAAAAATATCTTGAGAGGTACTGAGGCCAGGCATCTCATCGGTTTCTAGTACTTCTATGACTGGACTGAACATGAACATGTTACATTGAGCCAGAACACTTTAAGTATCTACTGAGCCTGGTCAAAGATTTCTTTGAGCCAAAATTAAGAAAATTGTCTGAGTTAATTATGAACATTTCAAAAACAATGTAAAGGGGTTCTGAGGCCCAGCATCTCATAGTATTCTAATACTTTTGAAACAGCACTTTATAAAAACATACAAGAGAAATCCAGAACTTTCACTAAACATTCTACAGAGCCTATTTAAAAATTTATGTTAGCCAAAATCAAGATAATTTTCAGAGTTCATTACAAACATTACAAAAAAAAATTAAGAGGTACAGAGGCCCGGAATCTCATCGAATTCTGTTACTCCTATATTTATGCTTTAAAAAAACATACTACCGAAATCCAGAACTCTCACTCAGATTCCAGAGCCTGGTTGAAGATTTAGCTTAGCTAAAATCAAGGAAATATACTTTGTACGCAATAAATAAATAAAAAAAAATGTTGGAAGGTAATAAGACCAGGCATCTCATTCGTTTTCAGTACTGCTATGAAACGTCTTAATGAAAACATGCTACATTAAGCCAGAACTCTCACTTAAGTATCTACTGAGCCTGGTCGAAGATTTAGTTGAGCAATAATCAATAACATTTTAAGGGTTCATAAAAAAAAACCAAAAAAAATATTAGGAGGATCCGAGGCCCAGCATCTCATCGTATTCTAATACTATTGAAACAGCCCTTTATAAAAACCTACAAGAAAAATCCAGAACTCTCACTAAACATTCTACAGAGCCTAGTTGAAAATTTAGGTTAGCCAAAATTAAGAAAATTGACAGAGTTCATTATGAACATTTCAAAAACAATGTAAAGGGGTTCTGAGGCCCAGCAGCTCATCGTATTCTAATACTCTTGAAACAGCACTTTATAAAAACATACAAGAAAAATCCAAAACTCTCACTAAACATTCTACAGAGCCTGGTTGAAAATTTAGATTAGCCAAAATCAAGAATATTTTCAAAGTTCATTACAAACATGACAAAAAAAAATTAAGAGGTACAGAGGCCCGGAATCTCATCGAATTCTATTACTCCTATATTTATGCTTTAAAAAAACATACTACCGAAATCCAGAACTCTCACTCAGATTCCAGAGCCTGGTTGAAGATTTAGCTTAGCCAAAATCAAGGAAATATACTGTGTACGCAATAAAAAAAACAAAAAAAATGTTGGAAGGTACTAAGGCCACAGACATCTCACTGGTTTTCAGTACTCCTATAAAACGTCATAATGAAAACATGCTAGATTAAGCCAAAACTCTCACTTAAGTATCTAATGAGCCTGGTCGAAGATTTAGTTGAGCAATAATCAAGAACATTACAAGGGTTCATTGAAAAAAAAACCTAAAAAAAATATTAAGAGGATCTGAGGCCCAGCATCTCATCGTATTCTAATACTTTTAAAACAGCACTTTATAAAAACTTACAAGAAAAATCCAGAACTCTCACTAAACATTCTACAGAGCCTAATTGAAAATTTAGGTTGGCCAAAATTAAGAAAATTGTCAGAGTTAATTATGAACATTTCAAAAACAATGTAAAGGGGTTCTGAGGCCCAGCATCTCATCGTATTCTAATACTCTTGAAACAGCACTTTATAAAAACATACAAGAGAAATCCAGAACTCTCACTAAACATTCTACAGAGCCTATTTAAAAATTTATGTTAGCCAAAATCAAGATAATTTTCAGAGTTCATTACAAACATTACAAAAAAAAATTAAGAGGTACAGAGGCCCGGAATCTCATCGAATTCTATTACTCCTATATTTATGCTTTAAAAAAACATACTACCGAAATCCAGAACTCTCACTCCGATTCCAGAGCCTGGTTGAAGATTTAGCTTAGCTAAAATCAAGGAAATATACTTTGTACGCAATATAAAAATAAAAAAAAAATGTCGGAAGGTAATAAGGCCAGGCATCTCATTGGTTTTCAGTACTGCTATGAAACGTCTTAATGAAAACATGCTACATTAAGCCAGAACTCTCACTTAAGTATCTACTGAGCCTGGTCGAAGATTTAGTTGAGCAATAATCAAGAACATTTTAAGGGTTCATTAAAAAAAAATCCTAAAAAAAAATATTAAGAGGATCCGAGGCCCAGCATCTCATCGTATTCTAATACTATTGAAACAGCCCTTTATTAAAACCTACAAGAAAAATCCAGAACTCTCACTTAACATTCTACAGAGCCTAGTTGAAAATTTAGGTTAGCCAAAATTAAGAAAATTGTCAGAGTTCATTATGAACATTTCAAAAACAATGTAAAGGGGTTCTGAGGCCCAGCATCTCATCGTATTCTAATACTCTTAAAATAGCACTTTATAAAAACATACAAGAGAAATCCAAAACTCTCACTAAACATTCTACAGAGCCTGGTTGAAAATTTAGGTTAGCCAAAATCAAGAATATTTTCAAAGTTCATTACAAACATTACAAAAAAAAATTAAGAGGTACAGAGGCCCGGAATCTCATCAAATTCTATTACTCCTATATTTATGCTTTAAAAAAACATACTACCGAAATCCAGAACTCTCACTCAGATTCCAGAGCCTGGTTGAAGATTTAGCTTAGCCAAAATCAAGGAAATATACTGTGTACGCAATAAAAAAAACAAAAAAAATGTTGGAAGGTACTAAGGCCACAGACATCTCACTGGTTTTCAGTACTCCTATAAAACGTCATAATGAAAACATGCTAGATTAAGCCAAAACTCTCACTTAAGTATCTAATGAGCCTGGTCGAAGATTTAGTTGAGCAATAATCAAGAACATTACAAGGGTTCATTGAAAAAAAAACCTAAAAAAAATATTCAGAGGATCTGAGGCCCAGCATCTCATCGTATTCTAATACTTTTAAAACAGCACTTTATAAAAACTTACAAGAAAAATCCAGAACTCTCACTAAACATTCTACAGAGCCTAATTGAAAATTTAGGTTGGCCAAAATTAAGAAAATTGTCAGAGTTAATTATGAACATTTCAAAAACAATGTAAAGGGGTTCTGAGGCCCAGCATCTCATCGTATTCTAATACTCTTGAAACAGCACTTTATAAAAACATACAAGAGAAATCCAGAACTCTCACTAAACATTCTACAGAGCCTATTTAAAAATTTATGTTAGCCAAAATCAAGATAATTTTCAGAGTTCATTACAAACATTACAAAAAAAAATTAAGAGGTACAGAGGCCCGGAATCTCATCGAATTCTATTACTCCTATATTTATGCTTTAAAAAAACATACTACCGAAATCCAGAACTCTCACTCCGATTCCAGAGCCTGGTTGAAGATTTAGCTTAGCTAAAATCAAGGAAATATACTTTGTACGCAATATAAAAATAAAAAAAAAATGTCGGAAGGTAATAAGGCCAGGCATCTCATTGGTTTTCAGTACTGCTATGAAACGTCTTAATGAAAACATGCTACATTAAGCCAGAACTCTCACTTAAGTATCTACTGAGCCTGGTCGAAGATTTAGTTGAGCAATAATCAAGAACATTTTAAGGGTTCATTAAAAAAAAATCCTAAAAAAAAATATTAAGAGGATCCGAGGCCCAGCATCTCATCGTATTCTAATACTATTGAAACAGCCCTTTATTAAAACCTACAAGAAAAATCCAGAACTCTCACTTAACATTCTACAGAGCCTAGTTGAAAATTTAGGTTAGCCAAAATTAAGAAAATTGTCAGAGTTCATTATGAACATTTCAAAAACAATGTAAAGGGGTTCTGAGGCCCAGCATCTCATCGTATTCTAATACTCTTAAAATAGCACTTTATAAAAACATACAAGAGAAATCCAAAACTCTCACTAAACATTCTACAGAGCCTGGTTGAAAATTTAGGTTAGCCAAAATCAAGAATATTTTCAAAGTTCATTACAAACATTACAAAAAAAAATTAAGAGGTACAGAGGCCCGGAATCTCATCGAATTCTATTACTCCTATATTTATGCTTTAAAAAAACATACTACCGAAATCCAGAACTCTCACTCAGATTCCAGAGCCTGGTTGAAGATTTAGCTTAGCCAAAATCAAGGAAATATACTGTGTACGCAATAAAAAAAACAAAAAAAATGTTGGAAGGTACTAAGGCCACAGACATCTCACTGGTTTTCAGTACTCCTATAAAACGTCATTATGAAAACATGCTAGATTAAGCCAAAACTCTCACTTAAGTATCTAATGAGCCTGGTCGAAGATTTAGTTGAGCAATAATCAAGAACATTACAAGGGTTCATTGAAAAAAAAACCTAAAAAAAATATTAAGAGGATCTGAGGCCCAGCATCTCATCGTATTCTAATACTTTTAAAACAGCACTTTATAAAAACTTACAAGAAAAATCCAGAACTCTCACTAAACATTCTACAGAGCCTAATTGAAAATTTAGGTTGGCCAAAATTAAGAAAATTGTCAGAGTTAATTATGAACATTTCAAAAACAATGTAAAGGGGTTCTGAGGCCCAGCATCTCATCGTATTCTAATACTCTTGAAACAGCACTTTATAAAAACATACAAGAGAAATCCAGAACTCTCACTAAACATTCTACAGAGCCTATTTAAAAATTTATGTTAGCCAAAATCAAGATAATTTTCAGAGTTCATTACAAACATTACAAAAAAAAATTAAGAGGTACAGAGGCCCGGAATCTCATCGAATTCTATTACTCCTATATTTATGCTTTAAAAAAACATACTACCGAAATCCAGAACTCTCACTCCGATTCCAGAGCCTGGTTGAAGATTTAGCTTAGCTAAAATCAAGGAAATATACTTTGTACGCAATATAAAAATAAATAAAAAATGTCGGAAGGTAATAAGGCCAGGCATCTCATTGGTTTTCAGTACTGCTATGAAACGTCTTAATGAAAACATGCTACATTAAGCCAGAACTCTCACTTAAGTATCTACTGAGCCTGGTCGAAGATTTAGTTGAGCAATAATCAAGAACATTTTAAGGGTTCATTAAAAAAAAATCCTAAAAAAAAATATTAAGAGGATCCGAGGCCCAGCATCTCATCGTATTCTAATACTATTGAAACAGCCCTTTATTAAAACCTACAAGAAAAATCCAGAACTCTCACTTAACATTCTACAGAGCCTAGTTGAAAATTTAGGTTAGCCAAAATTAAGAAAATTGTCAGAGTTCATTATGAACATTTCAAAAACAATGTAAAGGGGTTCTGAGGCCCAGCATCTCATCGTATTCTAATACTCTTAAAATAGCACTTTATAAAAACATACAAGAGAAATCCAAAACTCTCACTAAACATTCTACAGAGCCTGGTTGAAAATTTAGGTTAGCCAAAATCAAGAATATTTTCAAAGTTCATTACAAACATTACAAAAAAAAATTAAGAGGTACAGAGGCCCGGAATCTCATCGAATTCTATTACTCCTATATTTATGCTTTAAAAAAACATACTACCGAAATCCAGAACTCTCACTCAGATTCCAGAGCCTGGTTGAAGATTTAGCTTAGCTAAAATCAAGGAAATATACTTTGTACGCAATAAAAAAATAAAAAAAAATGTTGGAAGGTAATAAGGCCAGGCATCTCATTGGTTTTCAGTACTTCTATGAAACGTCTTAATGAAAACATGCTACATTAAGCCAGAACTCTCACTTAAGTATCTAATGAGCCTGGTCGAAGATTTAGTTGAGCAACAATCAAGAACATTATAAGGGTTCATTAAAAAAAACCTAAAAAATATATTTAGAGGATCTGAGGCCCAGCAACTCATCGTATTCTATTACTCTTGAAACAGCACTTTATAAAAACATACAACAGAAATCCAAAACTCTCAAAAAAGTATCTATTGAGCCTGGTGGAAGATTTAGGTGTAATAAAATCAAGAAAATTTTCAGAGTTCATTTCAAAAAATTCAAAAAAAAGTTAAGAAGTAGGCTCATCGGTGTCTATAACTCCTATGACTAGACTTTATAAAAACATACTACAGGAAGCCAGAACTCTCACTTAATATGCCACAGAACCTGGTTGAAGATTTAGGTTAGCTAAAATCAAGGAAATATAGTAGCAATCAAAATATTTAAAAAATATCTTGAGAGGTACTGAGGCCAGGCATCTCATCGGTTTCTAGTACTTCTATAACTGGACTGAACATGAACATGCTACATTGAGCCAGAACACTTTAAGTATCTACTGAGCCTGGTCAAATATTTCTTTGAGCCAAAATAAAGAAAATTTTCAGAGTTCATTATGAAAATTAAAAAAAAAAAGTAAAGAGTAACTTAGGCTCAGCAACTCATCGTATTCTATTACTCTTGAAACAGAACTTTATAAAAAAATACAACAGAAAGCCAGAACTCTTAGCAAGGATTCCACAGAGCCTGATTGAAGATTTAGTTTAGCTAGAATCAAGGAAATATACTTTGTACGCAATAAATAATTCAAAAAAAAGTTTAAAAGGTGCTGCCGCCAGGCTTCTCATCGGTTTCTAGTACTCTTATAACTGGACTTTACAAAAATAAGCTAGAAAAAGCCAGTACTCTCACTAAATATTCTACAGAGCCTGGTCGAAGATTTAGTTGAGCAAAAATCAAGAAAAATTTCAGAGTTCATTACAAAAAAATCAAAAAAATATTAAAGTGAACTGAGGCACTGCCGACTTCTATAAATTGTCTTTATAAAAACATACTACAAAAAGCCAGAACTCTCAATAAACATTCTACAGAGCCTATTTGAAAATTTATGTTTGCCAAAAGCCAGAAAATTTTCACAGTTCATTACAAAAATTTCAAAAAACAAATTACAGATATTGAAGCCCAGCATCTCATTGAATTCTTTTACTCCTATAACTGGACTTTATAAAAACAGACTACAGAAAGCCAGAACTCTCACTAAACATTCTACAGAGCCTAGTTGAAAATTTAGGTTAGCCAAAATTAAGAAAATTGACAGAGTTCATTATGAACATTTCAAAAAATATATAAAAGGGTTCTGAGGCCCAGCATCTCATCGTATTCTAATACTCTTGAAACAGCACTTTATAAAAACATACAAGAGAAATCCAAAACTCTCACTAAACATTCTACAGAGCCTGGTTGAAAATTTAGGTTAGCCAAAATCAAGAATATTTTCAAAGTTCATTACAAACATTACAAAAAAAAATTAAGAGGTACAGAGGCCCGGAATCTCATCGAATTCTATTACTCCTATATTTATGCTTTAAAAAAACATACTACCGAAATCCAGAACTCTCACTCAGATTCCAGCGCCTGGTTGAAGATTTAGCTTAGGTAAAATCAAGGAAATATACTTTGTACGCAATAAAAAAATAAAAAAAAATGTTGGAAGGTAATAAGGCCAGGCATCTCATTGGTTTTCAGTACTGCTATGAAACGTCTTAATGAAAACATGCAACATTAAGCCAGAACTCTCACTTCAGTATCTAATGAGCCTGGTCGAAGATTTAGTTGAGCAACAATCAAGAACATTATAAGGGTTCATTAAAAAAAACCTAAAAAATATATTTCGAGGATCTGAGGCCCAGCAACTCATCGTATTCTATTACTCTTGAAACAGCACTTTATAAAAACATACAACAGAAATCCAAAACTCTCAAAAAAGTATCTATTGAGCCTGGTGGAAGATTTAGGTGTAATAAAATCAAGAAAATTTTCAGAGTTCATTTAAAAAAATTCAAAAAAAAGTTAAGAAGTAGGCTCATCGGTGTCTATAACTCCTATGACTAGACTTTATAAAAACATACTACAGGAAGCCAGAACTCTCACTTAATATGCCACAGAACCTGGTTGAAGATTTAGGTTAGCTAAAATCAAGGAAATATAGTAGCAATCAAAATATTTAAAAAATATCTTGAGAGGTACTGAGGCCAGGCATCTCATCGGTTTCTAGTACTTCTATAACTGGACTGAACATGAACATGCTACATTGAGCCAGAACACTTTAAGTATCTACTGAGCCTGGTCAAAGATTTCTTTGAGCCAAAATAAAGAAAATTTTCAGAGTTCATTATGAAAATTAAAAAAAAAAAGTAAAGAGTAACTTAGGCTCAGCCACTCATCGTATTCTATTACTCTTGAAACAGAACTTTATAAAAAAATACAACAGAAAGCCAGAACTCTTAGCAAGGATTCCACAGAGCCTGATTGAAGATTTAGTTTAGCTAGAATCAAGGAAATATACTTTGTACGCAATTAATAATTCAAAAAAAAGTTTAAAAGGTGCTGCCGCCAGGCTTTTCATCGGTTTCTAGTACTCTTATAACTGGACTTTACAAAAATAAGCTAGAAAAAGCCAGAACTCTCACTAAATATTCTACAGAGCCTGGTCGAAGATTTAGGTTAGCCAAAATCAAGAATATTTTCAAAGTTCATTACAAACATTACAAAAAAAAATTAAGAGGTACAGAGGCCCGGCATCTCATCGAATTCTATTACTCCTATATTTATGCTTTAAAAAAACATACTACCGAAATCCAGAACTCTCACTCAGATTCCAGAGCCTGGTTGAAGATTTAGCTTAGCTAAAATCAAGGAAATATACTTTGTACGCAATAAAAAAATCAAAAAAAATGTTGGAAGGTAATAAGGCCAGGCATCTCATTGGTTTTCAGTACTGCTATGAAACGTCTTAATGAAAACATGCTACATTAAGCCAGAACTCTCACTTAAGTATCTACTGAGCCTGGTCGAAGATTTAGTTGAGCAATAATCAAGAACATTTGAAGGGTTCATTAAAAAAAATCCAAAAAAAAAATTAAGAGGATCCGAGGCCCAGCATCTCATCGTATTCTAATACTATTGAAACAGCCCTTTATTAAAACCTACAAGAAAAATCCAGAACTCTCACTTAACATTCTACAGAGCCTAGTTGAAAATTTAGGTTAGCCAAAATTAAGAAAATTGTCAGAGTTCATTATGAACATTTCAAAAACAATGTAAAGGGGTTCTGAGGCCCAGCATCTCATCGTATTCTAATACTCTTAAAATAGCACTTTATAAAAACATACAAGAGAAATCCAAAACTCTCACTAAACATTCTACAGAGCCTGGTTGAAAATTTAGGTTAGCCAAAATCAAGAATATTTTCAAAGTTCATTACAAACATTACAAAAAAAAATTAAGAGGTACAGAGGCCCGGAATCTCATCGAATTCTATTACTCCTATATTTATGCTTTAAAAAAACATACTACCGAAATCCAGAACTCTCACTCAGATTCCAGAGCCTGGTTGAAGATTTAGCTTAGCCAAAATCAAGGAAATATACTGTGTACGCAATAAAAAAAACAAAAAAAATGTTGGAAGGTACTAAGGCCACAGACATCTCACTGGTTTTCAGTACTCCTATAAAACGTCATTATGAAAACATGCTAGATTAAGCCAAAACTCTCACTTAAGTATCTAATGAGCCTGGTCGAAGATTTAGTTGAGCAATAATCAAGAACATTACAAGGGTTCATTGAAAAAAAAACCTAAAAAAAATATTAAGAGGATCTGAGGCCCAGCATCTCATCGTATTCTAATACTTTTAAAACAGCACTTTATAAAAACTTACAAGAAAAATCCAGAACTCTCACTAAACATTCTACAGAGCCTAATTGAAAATTTAGGTTGGCCAAAATTAAGAAAATTGTCAGAGTTAATTATGAACATTTCAAAAACAATGTAAAGGGGTTCTGAGGCCCAGCATCTCATCGTATTCTAATACTCTTGAAACAGCACTTTATAAAAACATACAAGAGAAATCCAGAACTCTCACTAAACATTCTACAGAGCCTATTTAAAAATTTATGTTAGCCAAAATCAAGATAATTTTCAGAGTTCATTACAAACATTACAAAAAAAAATTAAGAGGTACAGAGGCCCGGAATCTCATCGAATTCTATTACTCCTATATTTATGCTTTAAAAAAACATACTACCGAAATCCAGAACTCTCACTCCGATTCCAGAGCCTGGTTGAAGATTTAGCTTAGCTAAAATCAAGGAAATATACTTTGTACGCAATATAAAAATAAAAAAAAAATGTCGGAAGGTAATAAGGCCAGGCATCTCATTGGTTTTCAGTACTGCTATGAAACGTCTTAATGAAAACATGCTACATTAAGCCAGAACTCTCACTTAAATATCTACTGAGCCTGGTCGAAGATTTAGTTGAGCAATAATCAAGAACATTTTAAGGGTTCATTAAAAAAAAATCCTAAAAAAAAATATTAAGAGGATCCGAGGCCCAGCATCTCATCGTATTCTAATACTATTGAAACAGCCCTTTATTAAAACCTACAAGAAAAATCCAGAACTCTCACTTAACATTCTACAGAGCCTAGTTGAAAATTTAGGTTAGCCAAAATTAAGAAAATTGTCAGAGTTCATTATGAACATTTCAAAAACAATGTAAAGGGGTTCTGAGGCCCAGCATCTCATCGTATTCTAATACTCTTAAAATAGCACTTTATAAAAACATACAAGAGAAATCCAAAACTCTCACTAAACATTCTACAGAGCCTGGTTGAAAATTTAGGTTAGCCAAAATCAAGAATATTTTCAAAGTTCATTACAAACATTACAAAAAAAAATTAAGAGGTACAGAGGCCCGGAATCTCATCGAATTCTATTACTCCTATATTTATGCTTTAAAAAAACATACTACCGAAATCCAGAACTCTCACTCAGATTCCAGAGCCTGGTTGAAGATTTAGCTTAGCTAAAATCAAGGAAATATACTTTGTACGCAATAAAAAAATAAAAAAAAATGTTGGAAGGTAATAAGGCCAGGCATCTCATTGGTTTTCAGTACTTCTATGAAACGTCTTAATGAAAACATGCTACATTAAGCCAGAACTCTCACTTAAGTATCTAATGAGCCTGGTCGAAGATTTAGTTGAGCAACAATCAAGAACATTATAAGGGTTCATTAAAAAAAACCTAAAAAATATATTTAGAGGATCTGAGGCCCAGCAACTCATCGTATTCTATTACTCTTGAAACAGCACTTTATAAAAACATACAACAGAAATCCAAAACTCTCAAAAAAGTATCTATTGAGCCTGGTGGAAGATTTAGGTGTAATAAAATCAAGAAAATTTTCAGAGTTCATTTCAAAAAATTCAAAAAAAAGTTAAGAAGTAGGCTCATCGGTGTCTATAACTCCTATGACTAGACTTTATAAAAACATACTACAGGAAGCCAGAACTCTCACTTAATATGCCACAGAACCTGGTTGAAGATTTAGGTTAGCTAAAATCAAGGAAATATAGTAGCAATCAAAATATTTAAAAAATATCTTGAGAGGTACTGAGGCCAGGCATCTCATCGGTTTCTAGTACTTCTATAACTGGACTGAACATGAACATGCTACATTGAGCCAGAACACTTTAAGTATCTACTGAGCCTGGTCAAATATTTCTTTGAGCCAAAATAAAGAAAATTTTCAGAGTTCATTATGAAAATTAAAAAAAAAAAGTAAAGAGTAACTTAGGCTCAGCAACTCATCGTATTCTATTACTCTTGAAACAGAACTTTATAAAAAAATACAACAGAAAGCCAGAACTCTTAGCAAGGATTCCACAGAGCCTGATTGAAGATTTAGTTTAGCTAGAATCAAGGAAATATACTTTGTACGCAATAAATAATTCAAAAAAAAGTTTAAAAGGTGCTGCCGCCAGGCTTCTCATCGGTTTCTAGTACTCTTATAACTGGACTTTACAAAAATAAGCTAGAAAAAGCCAGTACTCTCACTAAATATTCTACAGAGCCTGGTCGAAGATTTAGTTGAGCAAAAATCAAGAAAAATTTCAGAGTTCATTACAAAAAAATCAAAAAAATATTAAAGTGAACTGAGGCACTGCCGACTTCTATAAATTGTCTTTATAAAAACATACTACAAAAAGCCAGAACTCTCAATAAACATTCTACAGAGCCTATTTGAAAATTTATGTTTGCCAAAAGCCAGAAAATTTTCACAGTTCATTACAAAAATTTCAAAAAACAAATTACAGATATTGAAGCCCAGCATCTCATTGAATTCTTTTACTCCTATAACTGGACTTTATAAAAACAGACTACAGAAAGCCAGAACTCTCACTAAACATTCTACAGAGCCTAGTTGAAAATTTAGGTTAGCCAAAATTAAGAAAATTGACAGAGTTCATTATGAACATTTCAAAAAATATATAAAAGGGTTCTGAGGCCCAGCATCTCATCGTATTCTAATACTCTTGAAACAGCACTTTATAAAAACATACAAGAGAAATCCAAAACTCTCACTAAACATTCTACAGAGCCTGGTTGAAAATTTAGGTTAGCCAAAATCAAGAATATTTTCAAAGTTCATTACAAACATTACAAAAAAAAATTAAGAGGTACAGAGGCCCGGAATCTCATCGAATTCTATTACTCCTATATTTATGCTTTAAAAAAACATACTACCGAAATCCAGAACTCTCACTCAGATTCCAGCGCCTGGTTGAAGATTTAGCTTAGGTAAAATCAAGGAAATATACTTTGTACGCAATAAAAAAATAAAAAAAAATGTTGGAAGGTAATAAGGCCAGGCATCTCATTGGTTTTCAGTACTGCTATGAAACGTCTTAATGAAAACATGCAACATTAAGCCAGAACTCTCACTTCAGTATCTAATGAGCCTGGTCGAAGATTTAGTTGAGCAACAATCAAGAACATTATAAGGGTTCATTAAAAAAAACCTAAAAAATATATTTCGAGGATCTGAGGCCCAGCAACTCATCGTATTCTATTACTCTTGAAACAGCACTTTATAAAAACATACAACAGAAATCCAAAACTCTCAAAAAAGTATCTATTGAGCCTGGTGGAAGATTTAGGTGTAATAAAATCAAGAAAATTTTCAGAGTTCATTTAAAAAAATTCAAAAAAAAGTTAAGAAGTAGGCTCATCGGTGTCTATAACTCCTATGACTAGACTTTATAAAAACATACTACAGGAAGCCAGAACTCTCACTTAATATGCCACAGAACCTGGTTGAAGATTTAGGTTAGCTAAAATCAAGGAAATATAGTAGCAATCAAAATATTTAAAAAATATCTTGAGAGGTACTGAGGCCAGGCATCTCATCGGTTTCTAGTACTTCTATAACTGGACTGAACATGAACATGCTACATTGAGCCAGAACACTTTAAGTATCTACTGAGCCTGGTCAAAGATTTCTTTGAGCCAAAATAAAGAAAATTTTCAGAGTTCATTATGAAAATTAAAAAAAAAAAGTAAAGAGTAACTTAGGCTCAGCCACTCATCGTATTCTATTACTCTTGAAACAGAACTTTATAAAAAAATACAACAGAAAGCCAGAACTCTTAGCAAGGATTCCACAGAGCCTGATTGAAGATTTAGTTTAGCTAGAATCAAGGAAATATACTTTGTACGCAATTAATAATTCAAAAAAAAGTTTAAAAGGTGCTGCCGCCAGGCTTTTCATCGGTTTCTAGTACTCTTATAACTGGACTTTACAAAAATAAGCTAGAAAAAGCCAGAACTCTCACTAAATATTCTACAGAGCCTGGTCGAAGATTTAGGTTAGCCAAAATCAAGAATATTTTCAAAGTTCATTACAAACATTACAAAAAAAAATTAAGAGGTACAGAGGCCCGGCATCTCATCGAATTCTATTACTCCTATATTTATGCTTTAAAAAAACATACTACCGAAATCCAGAACTCTCACTCAGATTCCAGAGCCTGGTTGAAGATTTAGCTTAGCTAAAATCAAGGAAATATACTTTGTACGCAATAAAAAAATCAAAAAAAATGTTGGAAGGTAATAAGGCCAGGCATCTCATTGGTTTTCAGTACTGCTATGAAACGTCTTAATGAAAACATGCTACATTAAGCCAGAACTCTCACTTAAGTATCTACTGAGCCTGGTCGAAGATTTAGTTGAGCAATAATCAAGAACATTTGAAGGGTTCATTAAAAAAAATCCAAAAAAAAAATTAAGAGGATCCGAGGCCCAGCATCTCATCGTATTCTAATACTATTGAAACAGCCCTTTATAAAAACCTACAAGAAAAATCCAGAACTCTCACTAAACATTCTACAGAGCCTAGTTGAAAATTTAGGTTAGCCAAAATTAAGAAAATTGTCAGAGTTCATTATGAACATTTCAAAAACAATGTAAAGGGGTTCTGAGGCCCAGCATCTCATCGTATTCTAATACTCTTGAAACAGCACTTTATAAAAACATACAAGAAAAATCCAAAACTCTCACTAAACATTCAACAGAGCCTGGTTGAAAATTTAGGTTAGCCAAAATCAAGAATATTTTCAAAGTTCATTACAAACATTACAAAAAAAAATTAAGAGGTACAGAGGCCCGGAATCTCATCGAATTCTATTACTCCTATATTTATGCTTTAAAAAAACATACTACCGAAATCCAGAACTCTCACTCCGATTCCAGAGCCTGGTTGAAGATTTAGCTTAGCTAAAATCAAGGAAATATACTTTGTACGCAATAAAAAAATAAAATAAAAATGTTGGAAGGTAATAAGGCCAGGCATCTCATTGGTTTTCAGTACTGCTATGAAACGTCTTAATGAAAACATGCTACATTAAGCCAGAACTCTCACTAAAGTATCTAATGAGCCTGGTCGAAGATTTAGTTGAGCAACAATCAAGAACATTATAAGGGTTCATTAAAAAAAACCTAAAAAATATATTTAGAGGATCTGAGGCCCAGCAACTCATCGTATTCTATTACTATTGAAACATCACTTTATAAAAACATACTACAGAAAGCCAGAACTCTCAATCAGTATTCCAGAGCCTGGTTGAAGATTTAGCTTAGCTAAAATCAAGGAAATATACCTTGTACGAAAAACAAAATTCTAAAAAAATGTTGGAAAGTGCAAAGGCCAAGCGTCTCTCTTGTTTTCAGTACTCCTATGAAAGATTATCACAAAAACATGCTATATTAAGCCAGAACTCTCACTTAAGTATCTACTGAGCCTGGTCGAAGATTTAGTTGAGCAATAATCAAGAACATTATAAGGGTTCATTAAAAAAAACCCAAAAATAAATATTAAGAGGATCTGAGGCCCAGCATCTCATCGTATTCTAATACTCTTAAAACAGCACTTTATAAAAACATACAAGAAAAATACAGAACTCTCACTAAACATTCTACAGAGCCTAGTTGAAAATTTAGGTTAGCCAAAATTAGATGTGTCATCAGCAAACAACGCCATCTTCGGTTGATTTTGTAGTAATTGGGGTAAATCGCTAATATAAAATAAAAAGAGGAAAGGACCCAATATCGAGCCTTGAGGAACACCCATTGTCATTTCAGACCTTAGTGAGTTTACGCCGTTTACCTGAACTTTAACTTGTCTGGCGTGCTTCTAGTGCTAGTTTCAACAATAGTGTCTCATGGTTAACGCAATCGAACGCCTTCGAGAGGTCGCAAAAGATTTCAATGGTGTCCTGTGCTTCCACCCAGGCGTTAAATATTTTCTTGGTGACACCCGCGTCAGTTGTGCAACGCCCTTTGGTAAAACCGTACTGTTGATCATACAAGATGGAATGTTTGTTAAAATGACGGAACAAGTGGTTGAGCATTTACTTTTCGAAGACCTTACTGAGAACCGGCAGTATTGACACTGGCCTATAACTAGTGGCTTCTTTGCTATCCCCTTATTTAAACAATGGAACTACTTTACTGTGTTTCATGAGGTCTGGAAAAACTCCTTGCTCAACACTAGTGTTAAATATGAAAGCTAAATAGGATGCAATAGTTTCAATGATTGGTTTACACACTTTTACGGTTTAAAATTCTTTATTTCTCAAAGATTACAAATCACTTACGAGGAGAAATAAAATATAAAACAAAACTTAAGCAATTTCAAGTACAGATGCGCATAGACGGTAGCTATTGTAAAAAATAAGAATATTACATTTCTGGGTTAGTGGGTAATTTGAATTAACTTTGTCATTCGTGTTAACTAACGACAGCTTTTGAGCAGATAAAAGGAACGGTTTACATGGAGTGAGTACGATAGTAATATTGGACTCGGACTGATTTACTTTTTTGTGATGCCTTTGAAAATATGTTGTTTTAATAACTTTTTAAATAGACATATTGACTTAGTATCTTTTATATGTTTAGGTAAAGAGTTGTAGATCTGTGCTCCTTGATACAAAATACACTTTTTGCCGTAATTAGTTCGCGGTTTATATAGTTGTATATCAAGTGCTCGCCTAGAGCTACGGGTATATATTTGATTGTATGTTGTGAATTTTATTTGTGTGTGTATGTTTTTGTTTAAAATTTTTCGTATTAAAATACATGTGTTATTTTGGTAAATTTGAGCAATATTAAATAATTTTGTCTCGTTATAAATTTTGATAGTTGGAGTTTAATAATTGTAGTGGAAGAGGACTTTTATTATTCTATTTTGCGCTCTTTGTAACTTATCAAGATGCGTTTTGGCAGCTGATCCCCACACTTCTATCAAGTAATCAATGTGAGATTTTACCAATGAATTATAGATGGTGTAACGTACTTTCAGGGGAAGACATCTTACAATACCCCGAAGGGCACCAGTAAGACAGCTTATTTTTGACCGAAGTTTTTCAATGTGTGGCGTCCACTGCAGTTGATTATCTAATGTAAGCCCTAGATATTTCTCCTTGTTCACCCTGGTCAATACAGCACCATTTATAAGTAAAGGTTGATGATCGTGAAGCTTTTTGTTTTTTGCTGAAAATATTATGTAATTAGTTTTTGACGCGTTTACAGTTAGTAAATTACTCAAAAACCATTTCTCTAGAATATTGAGATCATCCTGTGCTTCCCGCATCACGGATTCTGTTGAATGACCAAAGTAAAATAGACATGTATCGTCCGCGTATAGCGAGATATGTCCTTTAAGTCCTATTTTATGCATGCTGTTAATGTAGATAAGAAATAGGAGTGGCCCCATAATAGATCCCTGCGGAACACCACATTTGATTGTTTTAGGTTCACTAGTGCATTTTCCTATCCTAACCACCTGATATCGGTTTTCTAAGTAAGATACGAACATTTCATATGCACTTCCAGTTATGCCAATCGCTGCCAATTTATCCAGTAGTAGATTGTGACTGACGGTATCGAACGCCTTTTTTAAGTCAATAAATACACCGAGGACTATTTGTTTTTGATCTATGTTAGTCTTAATTTTAGTAATTAGGTCAGTTGCAGCTGAAAGTGTATTAGACTTTTGCCTAAATCCATATTGCCGATCATATAAAAAGTTTTGAGAACTAAGATATTGTGACAGTCTGTTATGAAGTAACTTTTCAAATATTTTAGAGACCACAGGAAGCACAGATATGGGCCTGTAATTGCCCGGATCACTTTTAGAACCAGATTTATGTATGGGAGTAACTTTTGCTATTTTGAGCATGTTCGGGAACCATCCCTTGCAAAAGCATTCGTTTATACACTTTGTTAAAGTAGGCAAGATTAGAAACTTACAAGATTTAATAA
This sequence comes from Orthosia gothica, assembly GCA_949775005.1. Lineage (NCBI taxonomy): Eukaryota > Metazoa > Arthropoda > Insecta > Lepidoptera > Noctuidae > Orthosia > Orthosia gothica. The sequence continues at coordinate 2,676,017 of OX459070.1, read as the reverse complement.
CTCTTACACTAATACCATCAATTCCTGCACTTGTATTTGATTTTAGACCGTCAATTATTTTTGCTACCTCGTCTTCGGTGGTGGGTCTTATTTGTGTGAGTTCATGGGTGGAAGTGGTACTTAGACGAGTAGTGGTGTGACCATGGTGATAGGTACCGGGTATTTGGCTTGCGAGAAGAATGCCTATATTAGAAAAATAATCGTTAAACGCCTCACATATATCAGTTACATCCGTAATAACTCCCGTAGGAGACTCTAATTTTGAAGGAGCACAGGTTTCTTTAGTTTTATTATTAGAAAGATTATTAATTAAATGCCACATTTTCAAAGGCTTACCTTCACATTCTTTAAATACTTTATGATAATAAGCAGCTTTGGTTTTTTGGATTAGCTCAACAACACGTCGCCTCTCTCTTTTGTACTCTTCTTCTATTTTCTTATCACTAGGGTTAATTTTATGCTCTTTGCACAATTCATTTCTTTTATTTATTCTGATTATACTCTTGTTGATCCAATCTGACTTGGGGGGATTTAGGATTTTTGTTTTTGTTATTTTGTTCTCATTAATTGCTGATTTCATCGCTTCATGAAAATTATTGTAGTCCGGTCCAATAGCCTTGAAATCTAGGTTTTCTAAAGTTTTATATAGTTTGGTATATTCTAGAGTCTGGTACTGCTTCTTCTTTACAGCTTGGGGCTTATATTGTTTCACTTCCAAAAATATCTGCTTATGATCAGATAAGTCGGATTCAATGACAGCAACGTGGAAACAATTTTCTTTTAAACTAGTTATAACATGGTCTAGTATAGTTTTTGTTGTTGATGTTTCACGTGTACAATGTAACGAGTTTATTTTATTCAGTATCCTGCATCCATTTTCTTGAAGTGTTTCTTCGTAGGCGATAGTATTTCGATCTTTAGTGAGAAGATTATAATTAAAGTCCCCAAAAAGTATTACTCTCTTACGTTTATGCAATTCTTCTGTAAGTGTATCGAGAAATATTGTTGTATTTGTTCTCTCTGGCTTATAAATAGCTCCAATATCTAATGAAAACTTTTTCAGATGTATCCATATAAAGTGGTTGTCATTCTCGCATTTGCTGCTGAGAAATTCATGTTTAAGATTTTTATGAACGAAGATAGAAACTCCACCTCCTCTACTGTGAGTTCTGAAGTTGTAATGGTGAACATAGTTTGGCAATACAAGGCTTTCCGCCTCGGCTTCGGATTTGATCCAGGTCTCTACGAGCATAACCACATGGATAGTTTTCATAGATGCCAATATACAGGTAAGTTCATCTAATTTGCCAGGCTTTACTAGGCTTCGGATATTCGCATACAAAAATCTAAGTGATGTTCGGCTTTCGCCCAAATCCGCGTATTTATCAGTAATTTCATATGTTATTTTATCTTGTTTATTGTTTTCGTTAAGTTCAATTAATTTGCGAAGTTTTTTGGTTGTTGATGCACTATTTTAGGGGTATTGTTACTATATTTGATAACAAGATTTTGTTCACCATTTTGTGTACGGCGTTGCAGCTCGTCCACTAATTTCTTTATGTATTTTTGTTGATATGGGGTCTGGTCATGATAAATTTTAAGAGGTTCTTTTATATTTGTTTTATTTCGAAGGATTGTTCTTGCAGATTCTTGGGACGTTAGGTAAACCTTTATGGGACGTATTTTACCAGGTTTATAGAGACCCACACGGTGGATCTTGATAGGTTCAGGGCATTCTGCAAACGCTATCTTAATAATGTTATTAACCTCTCTGCTATCTGATGCTATGCGATCTTCCTTATTATTGCCTTTAGCTTCCGGTATACCCACTATGATTATATTTTTGCTCCTTGCTTCTCTCTCATGTAGTTCAGAAACAACATCTTCACAAGATAGTGTATTAGATGCCTGTTGTACCATAGGTGTTATCTTTATATTTTGTACTTCTGTCTCAAGATTATCGACTTTAGCTTTCGCGGCGACGGTGTCACGTTTCAGATCAACTATATCAGACTTGATTTTTGTTTGTTCGGAGAGGATATCATTCGTAGTATTTTGTAACTTTTTTATTTCGTCCCTTATGGCTGATACATCATTCGATATTCTGTTCATAATTACTGCTTGCTTCTCCGCAAAAACATTTAAGGTAGCTGTTAATTCTTTACGGAAATTGGAAAATTCATTTTTGAAATCTTCATAGTCTGAGTCAGGCTGCTTTCTTTTCCGAAAAGTAATTTGGGACTGGTCAGATTCCGCACTTTGCAGTTTTGAGAGATCAGGTTGAGAACCTCCGCGCGGCTTTGATTCACTTGAAGATCGTGGAGAACTCATTATAAGTTATGTAAACCCTTCCTTATAATTGTGACGTCGAACCACTAACCGGTTGTTTACACTCTTGGCACTTTTCTGCGCACAGTCCGTAGAGAGCAGGATGAATTTTCGGAGCCCGTCTCTTTCACACCACGGGTCTGAAGAGGGCAGGGGCACTTCTTGCTAGCGCTTGCGCTGGATGTTGGTACAGTTCAACGGCGAAAAGATGTAACCACAGTCGCGTTGCGAAAAGCAAAAAATATATGCACAGCCGTGGTCTTTAGACTCAAAATAGCTCGCCGGTAGATTATTAATTTTAAATAATAAATACAGATACGTCTACTCTAAGCGCGCTCTGAACGTATATCCTCTTTTACAGATATCCACTTTTACAGATAGTCCCCAAATATTTTCTGTTGATTTTATTTTAAGATCTTCAAAAGCTTTTAAAACTAGCCTAGGGGTTTGTATGTTGAAACTTGAACTCCGAAGGGCACGCATTTACGTTATTTCTAAGTAAGGCAGCAAAGTTGGGCATTAAGGAAAAGCGAGGAAGACAAGCTAGCAATATGTCAAAGAAAATTGGAAAGGAGTATGTTAGGAATTAGATTATCAGATAGAATAAGTAACCAGGCGATTAGAAAATTAACTAAGGTTACCGATATTTTGGCAAGAACCCGCCCAGTTCCACTTTAAAACCCTCACGGTTTTAAAGTGGAACTGGGCGGGTCATATATGTCGGATGCCGAATGACAGATGGACCAAGAAAATTATAGAATGGATCCCAAGAGATGATACAAGGTCACGAGGACGTCAAAGGAAAAGATGGGCGGATATAAAGATGGGCGGATATATTCATACAAAGGTTAGGGCCGGACTGGATGACCAAGGCCAGGGACAGGTATTACTGGAAAGAAATGGGGGAGGCCTACGCCCATGAGGCGACTACTACATAATCCTTATAATAATTTACTTTATTTTAGTTGTTTTTTATACAGTTTTAACATTTTTATTATTTTATACAATTTATACAATTTTAACATTTTTAATACAATTTTGACATTTGCATTATTTTTTAAACAATTTTAGCATTTTTATTATTTATAAACAATTTTATTTTTTTTATACTATTTTAACATTTTATACAATTAATTATTGCACTAGCATAAACAATTTTTGTACCTACCACAGCTCCTGTATTTTACTTTTTCAATTGGGTCAAACAGTTAATAATAAATAGTTACAATGCATGTTGTATTTTTAAAAGTACGTAAGTACTTTTGAAAATAATTTAAGGGAATTGTAATTGTATTGAATTTATGATAGATAGCGGGACCATGTGCAGTTGCTAAATTAAATTCAGTATTTCGCTGTTTTTTCCTACCTGTTTCATTATTTATTATTTTCCCGGTAGTTTTTATTTTATCGTCTGCTGATTTTATTTTATTGCTAATACAGCGCTTTAGCTATTATTCATGCAATGTTAGGCGCATGTGCATGTTTTTCTAAAGTGCTGTTTCAAGAATGATAGAACATGATGAGATGCTGGGCCTCAGATCCTCTTATTATTTTTTTAGAAATTTTTGCGATAAACCCTTAAAATGTTCTTGATTTTTGCTCAACTAAATCTTCGACAAGGCTCAGTAGATACTTAAGTGAGAGTTCTGGCTTAAAATAGCATGTTTTTGTGATAACCTTTCATAGGAGTACTGAAAACAAGAGAGACGCTTGGCCTTTGCACTTTCCAATATTTTTTTAGAATTTTGTTTTTCGTAGCATCTCATTTTTTCAAAATGCGATTTTGATAGTAAAATCGACGGAACTATTGTTAAAACTTATCAAGAACTTTAGAACTATGCGGGATGCCATTATATGTGGCGTTAATTTGTGAGATGCTAACATTTGAGATGCTAACTTCACACACGTCCTCAGAACCCCTTTACATTGTTTTTGAAATGTTCATAATGAACTCTGACAATTTTCTTAATTTTGGCTAACCTAAATTTTCAACTAGGCTCTGTAGAATGTTTAGTGAGAGTTCTGGATTTTTCTTGTAGGTTTTTATAAAGGGCATTTTCAATAGTATTAGAATACGATGAGATGCTGGGCCTCGGATCCTCTTAATTTTTTTTTTGGATTTTTTTAATGAACCCTTAAAATGTTCTTGATTATTGCTCAACTAAATCTTCCACCAGGCTCAGTAGATACTTAAGTGAGAGTTCTGGTTAAATGTAGCATGTTTTCATTAAGACGTTTCATAGCAGTACTGAAAACCAATGAGATGCCTGGCCTTATTACCTTCCAACATTTTTTTTGATTTTTTTATTGCGTACAAAGTATATTTCCTTGATTTTAGCTAAGCTAAATCTTCAACCAGGCTCTGGAAGATGAGTGAGAGTTCTGGATTTCGGTAGTATGTTTTTTTAAAGCATAAATATAGGAGTAATAGAATTCGATGATATTCCGGGGCTCTGTACCTCTTAATTTTTTTTTGTAATGTTTGTAATGAACTCTGAAAATTATCTTGATTTTGGCTAACATAAATTTTTAAATAGGCTCTGTAGAATGTTTAGTGAGAGTTCTGGATTTCTCTTGTATGTTTTTATAAAGTGCTGTTTCAAGAGTATTAGAATACGATGAGATGCTGGGCCTCAGAACCCCTTTACATTGTTTTTGAAATGTTCATAATTAACTCTGACAATTTTCTTAATTTTGGCCAACCTAAATTTTCAATTAGGCTCTGTAGAATGTTTAGTGAGAGTTCTGGATTTTTCTTGTAAGTTTTTATAAAGTGCTGTTTTAAAAGTATTAGAATACGATGAGATGCTGGGCCTCAGATCCTCTTAATATTTTTTTTAGGTTTTTTTTTCAATGAACCCTTGTAATGTTCTTGATTATTGCTCAACTAAATCTTCGACCAAGCTCAGTAGATACTTAAGTGAGAGTTTTGGCTTAATCTAGCATGTTTTCATTATGACGTTTTATAGGAGTACTGAAAACCAGTGAGATGTCTGTGGCCTTAGTACCTTCCAACATTTTTTTTGATTTTTTTATTGCGTACAAAGTATATTTCCTTGATTTTGGCTAAGCTAAATCTTCAACCAGGCTCTGGAATCTGAGTGAGAGTTCTGGATTTCGGTAGTATGTTTTTTTAAAGCATAAATATAGGAGTAATAGAATTCGATGAGATTCCGGGCCTCTGTACCTCTTAATTTTTTTTTGTCATGTTTGTAATGAACTTTGAAAATATTCTTGATTTTGGCTAATCTAAATTTTCAACCAGGCTCTGTAGAATGTTTAGTGAGAGTTTTGGATTTTTCTTGTATGTTTTTATAAAGTGCTGTTTCAAGAGTATTAGAATACGATGAGATGCTGGGCCTCAGAACCCCTTTACATTGTTTTTGAAATGTTCATAATGAACTTTGAAAATATTCTTGATTTTGGCTAACCTAAATCTTCGACCAGGCTCTGTAGAATATTTAGTGAGAGTTCTGGCTTTTTCTAGCTTATTTTTGTAAAGTCCATTTATAAGAGTACTAGAAACCGATGAGAAGCCTGGCGGCAGCACCTTTTAAACTTTTTTTTGAATTATTTATTGCGTACAAAGTATCCTTGATTCTAGCTAAACTAAATCTTCAATCAGGCTCTGTGGAATCCTTGCTAAGAGTTCTGGCTTTCTGTTGTATTTTTTTATAAAGTTCTGTTTCAAGAGTAATAGAATACGATGAGTTGCTGAGCCTAAGTTACTCTTTACTTTTTTTTTTTAATTTTCATAATGAACTCTGAAAATTTTCTTTATTTTGGCTCAAAGAAATCTTTGACCAGGCTCAGTAGATACTTAAAGTGTTCTGGCTCAATGTAGCATGTTCATGTTCAGTCCAGTTATAGAAGTACTAGAAACCGATGAGATGCCTGGCCTCAGTACCTCTCAAGATATTTTTTAAATATTTTGATTGCTACTATATTTCCTTGATTTTAGCTAACCTAAATCTTCAACCAGGTTCTGTGGCATATTAAGTGAGAGGTCTGGCTTCCTGTAGTCTGTTTTTATAAAGTCCAGTTATAGGAGTAAAAGAATTCAATGAGATGCTGGGCTTCAATATCTGTAATTTGTTTTTTGAAATTTTTGTAATGAACTGTGAAAATTTTCTGGCTTTTGGCAAACATAAATTTTCAAATAGGCTCTGTAGAATGTTTATTGAGAGTTCTGGCTTTTTGTAGTATGTTTTTATAAAGACAATTTATAGAAGTCGGCAGTGCCTCAGTTCACTTTAATATTTTTTTGATTTTTTTGTAATGAACTCTGAAATTTTTCTTGATTTTTGCTCAACTAAATCTTCGACCAGGCTCTGTAGAATATTTAGTGAGAGTTCTGGCTTTTTCTAGCTTATTTTTGTAAAGTCCAGTTATAAGAGTACTAGAAACCGATGAGAAGCCTGGCGGCAGCACCTTTTAAACTTTTTTTTTAATTATTTATTGCGTACAAAGTATATTTCCTTGATTCTAGCTAAACTAAATCTTCAATCAGGCTCTGTGGAATCCTTGCTAAGAGTTCTGGCTTTCTGTTGTATTTTTTTATAAAGTTCTGTTTCAAGAGTAATAGAATACGATGAGTTGCTGAGCCTAAGTTACTCTTTACTTTTTTTTTTAATTTTCATAATGAACTCTGAAAATTTTCTTTATTTTGGCTCAAAGAAATATTTGACCAGGCTCAGTAGATACTTAAAGTGTTCTGGCTCAATGTAGCATGTTCATGTTCAGTCCAGTTATAGAAGTACTAGAAACCGATGAGATGCCTGGCCTCAGTACCTCTCAAGATATTTTTTAAATATTTTGATTGCTACTATATTTCCTTGATTTTAGCTAACCTAAATCTTCAACCAGGTTCTGTGGCATATTAAGTGAGAGTTCTGGCTTCCTGTAGTATGTTTTTATAAAGTCTAGTCATAGGAGTTATAGACACCGATGAGCCTACTTCTTAACTTTTTTTTGAATTTTTTGAAATGAACTCTGAAAATTTTCTTGATTTTATTACACCTAAATCTTCCACCAGGCTCAATAGATACTTTTTTGAGAGTTTTGGATTTCTGTTGTATGTTTTTATAAAGTGCTGTTTCAAGAGTAATAGAATACGATGAGTTGCTGGGCCTCAGATCCTCTAAATATATTTTTTAGGTTTTTTTTTAATGAACCCTTATAATGTTCTTGATTGTTGCTCAACTAAATCTTCGACCAGGCTCATTAGATACTTAAGTGAGAGTTCTGGCTTAATGTAGCATGTTTTCATTAAGACGTTTCAAAGCAGTACTGGAAACCAATGAGATGCCTGGCCTTATTACCTTCCAACATTTTTTTTTATTTTTTTATTGCGTACAAAGTATATTTCCTTGATTTTAGCTAAGCTAAATCTTCAACCAGGCTCTGGAATCTGAGTGAAAGTTCTGGATTTCGGTAGTATGTTTTTTTAAAGCATAAATATAGGAGTAATAGAATTCGATGAGATTCCGGGCCTCTGTACCTCTTAATTTTTTTTTGTCATGTTTGTAATGAACTTTGAAAATATTCTTGATTTTGGCTAATCTAAATTTTCAACCAGGCTCTGTAGAATGTTTAGTGAGAGTTTTGGATTTTTCTTGTATGTTTTTATAAAGTGCTGTTTCAAGAGTATTAGAATACGATGAGATGCTGGGCCTCAGAACCCCTTTACATTGTTTTTGAAATGTTCATAATGAACTCTGACAATTTTCTTAATTTTGGCTAACCTAAATTTTCAACTAGGCTCTGTAGAATGTTTAGTGAGAGTTCTGGATTTTTCTTGTAGGTTTTTATAAAGGGCTGTTTCAATAGTATTAGAATACGATGAGATGCTGGGCCTCGGATCCTCTTAATTTTTTTTTTGTTTTTTTTTTAATGAACCCTTAAAATGTTCTTGATTATTGCTCAACTAAATCTTCGACCAGGCTCAGTAGATACTTAAGTGAGAGTTCTGGCTTAATGTAGCATGTTTTCATTAAGACGTTTCATAGCAGTACTGAAAACCAATGAGATGCCTGGTCTTATTACCTTCCAACATTTTTTTTTATTTTTTTATTGCGTACAAAGTATATTTCCTTGATTTTAGCTAAGCTAAATCTTCAACCAGGCTCTGGAATCTGAGTGAGAGTTCTGGATTTCGGTAGTATGTTTTTTTAAAGCATAAATATAGGAGTAATAGAATTCGATGAGATTCCGGGCCTCTGTACCTCTTAATTTTTTTTTGTAATGTTTGTAATGAACTCTGAAAATTATCTTGATTTTGGCTAACATAAATTTTTAAATAGGCTCTGTAGAATGTTTAGTGAGAGTTCTGGATTTCTCTTGTATGTTTTTATAAAGTGCTGTTTCAAGAGTATTAGAATACGATGAGATGCTGGGCCTCAGAACCCCTTTACATTGTTTTTGAAATGTTCATAATTAACTCTGACAATTTTCTTAATTTTGGCCAACCTAAATTTTCAATTAGGCTCTGTAGAATGTTTAGTGAGAGTTCTGGATTTTTCTTGTAAGTTTTTATAAAGTGCTGTTTTAAAAGTATTAGAATACGATGAGATGCTGGGCCTCAGATCCTCTTAATATTTTTTTTAGGTTTTTTTTTCAATGAACCCTTGTAATGTTCTTGATTATTGCTCAACTAAATCTTCGACCAGGCTCAGTAGATACTTAAGTGAGAGTTTTGGCTTAATCTAGCATGTTTTCATTATGACGTTTTATAGGAGTACTGAAAACCAGTGAGATGTCTGTGGCCTTAGTACCTTCCAACATTTTTTTTGTTTTTTTTATTGCGTACACAGTATATTTCCTTGATTTTGGCTAAGCTAAATCTTCAACCAGGCTCTGGAATCTGAGTGAGAGTTCTGGATTTCGGTAGTATGTTTTTTTAAAGCATAAATATAGGAGTAATAGAATTCGATGAGATTCCGGGCCTCTGTACCTCTTAATTTTTTTTTGTCATGTTTGTAATGAACTTTGAAAATATTCTTGATTTTGGCTAATCTAAATTTTCAACCAGGCTCTGTAGAATGTTTAGTGAGAGTTTTGGATTTTTCTTGTATGTTTTTATAAAGTGCTGTTTCAAGAGTATTAGAATACGATGAGATGCTGGGCCTCGGATCCTCCTAATTTTTTTTTTGGTTTTTTTTTAATGAACCCCTAAAATGTTCTTGATTATTGCTCAACTAAATCTTCGACCAGGCTCAGTAGATACTTAAGTGAGAGTTCTGGCTTAATGTAGCATGTTTTCATTAAGACGTTTCATAGCAGTACTGAAAACGAATGAGATGCCTGGTCTTATTACCTTCCAACATTTTTTTTTATTTTTTTATTGCGTACAAAGTATATTTCCTTGATTTTAGCTAAGCTAAATCTTCAACCAGGCTCTGGAATCTGAGTGAGAGTTTTGGATTTCGGTAGTATGTTTTTTTAAAGCATAAATATAGGAGTAACAGAATTCGATGAGATTCCGGGCCTCTGTACCTCTTAATTTTTTTTTGTAATGTTTGTAATGAACTCTGAAAATTATCTTGATTTTGGCTAACATAAATTTTTAAATAGGCTCTGTAGAATGTTTGGTGAAAGTTCTGGATTTCTCTTGTATGTTTTTATAAAGTGCTGTTTCAAGAGTATTAGAATACTATGAGATGCTGGGCCTCAGAACCCCTTTACATTGTTTTTGAAATGTTCATAATTAACTCTGACAATTTTCTTAATTTTGGCTCAAAGAAATCTTTGACCAGGCTCAGTAGATACTTAAAGTGTTCTGGCTCAATGTAGCATGTTCATGTTCAGTCCAGTTATAGAAGTACTAGAAACCGATGAGATGCCTGGCCTCAGTACCTCTCAAGATATTTTTTTAATATTTTGATTGCTACTATATTTCCTTGATTTTAGCTAACCTAAATCTTCAACCAGGTTCTGTGGCATATTAAGTGAGAGTTCTGGCTTCCTGTAGTATGTTTTTATAAAGTCTAGTCATAGGAGTTATAGACACCGATGAGCCTACTTCTTAACTTTTTTTTGAATTTTTTGAAATGAACTCTGAAAATTTTCTTGATTTTATTACACCTAAATCTTCCACCAGGCTCAATAGATACTTTTGTGAGAGTTCGGGTTTTTTGTAGTATGTTTTTATAAAGTCCAGTTTCATTTGTAATGGAATTCAAAGGGATCGAGGCCGCAGTAAACTATTTTTTTTTTTTTGCAATGAACGTTTTGTTAAACCAGTTATAACTGGGCGCTCTGGGTTGTATAAAGATAAGACCCAGTTCACCCTCAATACCTCAGCATCTCACTACACTAATTGATTCAACCGCCAGAACTATCAACAGAATAGGTTTAGGATGCAGAACTTTTTTCCTTCCAACTAAAACAAAGTCAATTTTGAGAAAATCGATGAGATGCTATTATATGTATTGCGAAGTCAGTATCTCATTTTTTCAAAATGCGATTTTAAAATTGACGGAACTATTGATAAAACGCATCAAGAACTGTAGAACTATGCGGAATGCCCTTATATGTCCTGTTATTAGAGAAATTCGATGAGATGCTCTGATATGTATTGCAAAGTTAGCATCTCATTTTTTCAAAATGCTGATATGCAAAATTACTATAGTAAAATCGACGGAACTATTGATAAAACGCATCAAGAACTATAGAACTATGCGGCATGCCCTTATATGTGCTCTTATTAGCGAAATTCGATGAGATGCTATGATATGTATTGCGAAGTTAGCATCTCATTTTTTCAAAATGCTGATATGCGAAATAACTATAGTAAAATCGACGGAACTATTAATAAAACGCAACAAGAACTATAGAACTATGCGGAATGCCCTTATATGTGCTCTTATTAGTGAAATTCGATGAGATGCTATGATATGTATTGCGAAGATAGCATCTCATTTTTTCAAAATGCTGATATGCAAAATTACTATAGTAAAATCGATGGAACTATTGATAAAACGCATCAAGAACTGTAGAACTATGCGGAATGCCCTTAAGTGTGCTGTTTATTAGAGAAATTCGATGAGATGCTATGATATGTATTGCGAAGTTAGCATCTCATTTTTTCAAAATGCGATTTTGATAGTAAAATCGACGGAACTATTGTTAAAACTTATCAAGAACTGTAGAACTATGCGGGATGCCATTATATGTGGCATTAATTTGTGAGATGCTAACATTTGAGATGCTAACTTCACACACGTAAGCAAACGCTATCGTGACACTCACTTGGCGCTATTTGCTTAATTCGTTATAACGCAGTATCGCCCGAATCGCGCGCAACGCAAATTCTAAAATAAAGCTAGAAGCAGGGGGCGCCAGGTGGGGCGCACTTTACGTATTATACCTACGCTATTTTACTTCGTGCTTTTTAGTGTAAACAGTGATAGGAGACGTAATAATATTAACAAAGTATAATTGTGTAAGTAAGGACGATTGATTGAGAGATTGTTTAATGTTTTGTTTTTGTTGTTTCATGGGTCAGTGGGTCGTCTTAGGGGCGGAGATTAAGAAGATGGAGTATACGCTTAGGGGCACTATAATTAGCAAAGAAAACCAAAATATTTTATTTTGAACTTAGTCAAATTTGCGAAGATTTTTTTTTAACACATTTTGGCCATTTTTTTTCGCCAACTTATTAATCTTGTCTATAGAAGCTATTTAAGTTCTGAGTCACATGGTCCTATGACACACTGTTTCCGAATTATGGGAATTTGTATAAAACGATCTATATTTCCAAAATGGTAGTATCGTATTCATGTTGGGATGCTGCTACCATGGGGGTAACACAGGGGGGGCAAAATTTTGGTTATTTTTTGCCTAAGACACACCGTTTTCGAGATATTCGGATATAACAATTCGGAGGCCTATAATTCGGAAATAGTGCGTCGTAGGGCTATGCTTTTCAGAACCTAAATTGTTTTTATGGTTAAAGTTAACCCGAAACTGCAATAAAATTGGAAATTGCCGAAAACACTCCAACCGTTAAATGTTTTGTTTTTGTGTGTATATAGTGGACAAAAATGTCTAAAAGAAATAGTCAATTACCAATATGGAACTTTAAGTAGTGACGTAGAACTGAAAGCATGAAGGAAAGTTCATTGTTTATTTTTTACTGCTCCATTTTATCGTAATAAATTCATAAAAACGATGTAATATTTTAAAGCATGCTGTCTGTCCAACGAGTCCAACGCTAGGGTAGGAGCTGCGAGTTAACAGTCACCGCGCTTGCTTTATTCGTGTCCGCACCGCGCCCATTCGTTATAAAAAAGCGCGTTATAATAAAGCTTGTAAAATAACGCGCTTCAAATATAAAGCTTAGTGATATCAGCAAGTTATTGACATATTGCAACTTTGAACACTACTACCTTCAACACATAACAATTGTGTATTTCATCTTCCTAGGACTGTTTCAGGGCAATCGACAGTACTTATAATATCGAATACAAGCTTTTGCTTGCAATTTCGTAGCATTAGTATTTCGAATAGCGTAATGTTTATATCGCGCGATAGTATTGTTTTAAGCTAGGCCGGCTTACTGAGAAATTATTGTTCATCATAAAAAAATTCACCCCAGGGCTTCACCACTTTAAGGATTATTTAAAAAAAAAACACTATCCTGTGGCCTTTCTATGGTCTCAAACTAAACCAAGGTGTGACCCACATCAAATTCATCTAAATCGATTCAGCGGTTGAAAAGCGTGAAAAGGTAACAAACAAGCAGGCAGACATACAGAGTTGCTTTTGCATTAATAATATAAGTTAGGATTTGGATTGTACTGTATTTCGCTGCACAATACTGTTCGGCCCACGCGTCTAAACAGACGCACACGGGTACCGGAGAACCCAAAATGAATTTCCCGTCATAAGCCCAGGGGTACTATACTACGACAAGTTGTCTTTTACTACATTTTAGTGTAAAAATGCGGTACTATTGGTCTACAAAAGCAGTGGAGTACGCTTAGATATTTTACTTATTTGACTATCATTTTGAATTCAATTTAATGAATTCCTGTTATTTCACTAAGATACATTTTGTCTTACATAAAGAGGTAGAGGACAACCTACGGCTCCGTGGTGAACTAGCATGATGAAACTTCTATTGGAGGAGAACTTCCCAACTCCAAAAACTAGGAAAAACTATCCTGGTGCCAGAAAATTAGGAGAGTCTTCCCACCTAAAGAGGGAAAGATCTAGGAAGAGATCAAAATTGCGGAAAACATGGCTTCATTGACACTGATTTTAGCAATCGTACAATTATCTACAAAAGAACGAAATGCGCTAAAAGTTTTGTTTAAAAAAAAAACTTTTTACAAAAAATACAACCGACTTCCAAATAAAAACACTACAAAGTGTAAAATAAATTCAATTTCGGAAGTCGGTGTTCCTGTTTTCGTTTCTTCCTTTTTTGACACCGACTTCCGAAATTGAATTTATTTTTCACTTTGTAGTGTTTTTATTTGGAAGTCGGTTGTAATTTTTGTAAAGTTTTTTTTATTTTTCACTTTTTAGTTGTGGTACATAATGGACCAGTTCTATAGGTTAGGTACCTATAATGTCCAAAGTGAAGCCAGAATTGATTATCCCAATAACATGAAACTTAAACAAAACCGGTGGAATGAGAGTATACCAGGGTTAACTGTTCACTCCTGCGTACCCTCTTTAGAACGTACTAGTGTGATCTTATGTTGTGTAATGGTAAAAACAATAAACAGACATGCGATTGCAGCTATCCCGAGTAGATTGCAGATTTGCAGTCATTTATTGAAGAGTTCCGATGTATATCTCCAAAGTTCTTCATCAGATCTTGATGAAATTTAAATGGGACGACCGACATGACAAGCAACAGCTTTTAAATAAAAATAATATAAAAATTTGACATTTAGAAGACCTCACTCAGTAAGTTACAAATTATGGTTCGTTTGGTCTATTTTACACGCAATTCTGACTCGCACTTGGCCGGCATTTGCGTACAACTCACCATACTTCGGTGTGGAGCTCCTTGCGTGCTGAATTAAATTCTGGCCTCTACTTGGTAGAGGACAGATTTAGTATGTTCAAACAAACTGAAATAGGCCACTACACAAGAGGAGGAAAGAGCCTTTCTTCGAATATGTAGAATTGCTCAGATTTAGATGCTGAAATTAATTTATACAAAATATTTAATTCAAACTACCGCCCGCAGCTCCACCCGCATTATTATAATCCTATTAATATTATTCGTCTGCGTGAACTTTAGGATTGGACTCTGAGAAAAATTAATAATGTGTAATTTTCGATCAAATCTTTACCTAATCTTTAAACATAATTGTCAAAAACGGAAAAATATAAATTGCCCACACTATGATCTGCTCTACGCTAGAAATACATGGCTGCTGCTGCTGTGGGCGCACTAAGAAACATTTGAACTTACATACAAGTTTCTGTATGTTGTCATCGGCAATGAGGCACTGGTCGAGGCAAAGCTCCTGAGCCTTGAACATCGACGTTGAGTTGCCAGCTTGTCGGTTGCATTTCGGGGAGTGTACGATGGGATTGCATTGCATAGCGCATACGAAGGAAAGTTTTAATTAAAATATTTCAAATGCCGTAGAACCGTGATTAAATATAAAATCGAGTGTTTTAAAAAAAAAAAGTAGGATAACATTTTCTGAAACATAAAGGTCTATTTAAGCAGTGGTTGTCTTAATCAGTCATATTTGGAAAATATTTATAATTATAGACAAATCGTAAATAAATTCGCGCTTAAAGCCAGAAACTATGCAATTTGACATTTAGAAGACCTCGCTCAGTAAGTTACAAATTATGGTTGGTTTGTTCTATTTTACACGCGATTCTGACTCGCACTTGGCCGGCATTTGCGTACAACTCACCATGCTTCGGTGTAGAGCTCCTTGCGTGCTGAATTAAATTCTGGCCTCTACTTGGTAGAGGACAGATTTAGTATATTCAAACAAACTGAAATAGGCCACTACACAAGAGGAGGAAAGAGCCTTTCTTCGAATATGTAGAATTGCTCAGATTTAGATGCTGAAATTAATTTATGCAAAATATTTAATACTCACTACCGCCCGCAGCTCCAACCGCATTATTATAATCCTATTAATATTATTCATCTGCATGAACTTTAGGGTTGGATCCTAAGAAAATTAATAATGTGTAATTTTCGATAAAATCTTTACCTAATATTTAAAAATATTTGTCAAAAACGGATAAATATAAATTGCCCACACTATGATCGGCTCCAAACTAGGAATACATGGCTCTTGTGTCTTGGGTGCATTAAGAAACATTTAAACTCACATACAACTTGGTTAATTGGGACCTGGATAAGTGAGAAACCTCCATAACTGGAACTCATGCTGAGGTCCCAACACTTTGGCACTGAATTACCTCTGTTAGTGGGACGAGGTAAACCTCTATATCTGGGATTTGTTCTTTCGATTTATCATCATAGTTACCTCTATAACTGAGACAGCGAGTAAATTTTATATGCATAAACCTCTGTAACTGAGATAACATTGTTTGTTTACTCATTCTTATTCTACCCACAAATTCCACACGTAATTCCAAGTACGTAAGTACAAATTTTGAGCTTCAATCGAATCGAATTTATAATATCGAAAAACATCTGATGGCTGATACTTCCAAACGACAAACTAAAATGACAGATTTTTATAATTGATACATTCTGTTTCCATATTCGTACATATTACGTGTAAAAACGTGCTTGAATATTTTTGTTGATTACATTTGTATGAGTGAAACGACATTGCAGGTCCCTTGATGTCTCACTTAATCAGATTTCACTGTATTTCAAATGCCAATCGAGTGATAAAAAAAAAAAAAGTAGGATAACATTTTCTGAAACATAAAGGTATATTAAAGCAGTGGTTGGCTTAATCAGCCATATTTGGAAAATATTTTTAATAATAGAAAAATAGTAAATAAAGTCTCGCGAAAAGCCAGAAACTATGCAATTTGACATTTAGAAGATTTCACTCTACACAAGCGCCCCTAACAGCAAATTCAAACGTGGTAGCTTCATTTTAGTTTGCCCCTTAATTATGGATGACAGTGGTCGTAGCTTAAAACCTCAGATTTTAAATGTCAACTGTTTATATTCAATGCCTTAAGTTACAAATTATGGTTCGTTTGGAACACTTGACACGCAATTCTGACTCGCAAATGGCTGGCGTTTGTGTACAACTCACCATGCTTCGGTGTGGAGCTCTTTGAGTGCTGAATTAAACTATGGCCTCTTCTTGGTAGAGGACCGATTCAGTGTATTCAAACAAACTGAAAAAGGCCACTACAAAAGAGGAGGAAAGAGCCTTTCTTCGGATTGTTTTTAAATTAGGGCCCCATTTAAGTTTGCCTCTAAACTATCGATAACAGTAGAAATGGCTTAAAACCACAGATGCTAAATGTCAACTATTTGTACTCACGGCCTTAAGTTACAAATTATGGTTCGTTTGGAACACTTTGCACGCGGTTTTGACTCGCACTTGGCTGGCATTTGTGTACAAGTCACAATGCTTCGGTGCGGAGCTCCTTTCGTGCTGAAATATACTCTGGGCTTTACTTGTTAGAGGTTTAATACAGTATATTGAAACAAATTTAAATAGGCCACTATACAAGTGGAAGACAGAGCATTTCTTCGAATATGTAGAATTGCTCAGATTTAGATGCTGAAATTAATTTATACAAAATATTTAATTCAAACTACCGCCCGCAGCTCCACCCGCATTATTATAATCCTATTAATATTATTCGTCTGCGTGAACTTTAGGATTGGACCCTGAGAAAAATTAATAATGTGTAATTTTCGATCAAATCTTTACCTAATCTTTAAACATAATTGTCAAAAACGGAAAAATATAAATTGCCCACACTATGATCTGCTCTACGCTAGAAATACATGGCTGCTGCTGCTGTGGGCACACTAAGAAACATTTGAACTTACATACAAGTTTCTGTATGTTGTCATCGGCAATGAGGCACTGGTCGAGGCAAAGCTCCTGAGCCTTGAACATCGACGTTGAGTTGCCAGCTTGTCGGTTGCATTTCGGGGAGTGTACGATGGGATTGCATTGCATAGCGCATACGAAGGAAAGTTTTAATTAAAATATTTCAAATGCCGTAGAACCGTGATTAAATATAAAATCGAGTGTTTTAAAAAAAAAAAAGTAGGATAACATTTTCTGAAACATAAAGGTCTATTTAAGCAGTGGTTGTCTTGATCAGTCATATTTGGAAAATATTTATAATAATAGACAAATCGTAAATAAATTCGCGCTTAAAGCCAGAAACTATGCAATTTGACATTTAGAAGACCTCGCTCAGTAAGTTACAAATTATGGTTGGTTTGTTCTATTTTACACGCGATTCTGACTCGCACTTGGCCGGCATTTGCGTACAACTCACCATGCTTCGGTGTAGAGCTCCTTGCGTGCTGAATTAAATTCTGGCTTCTACTTGGTAGAGGACCGATTCAGTATATTAAAAAATACTGAAATAGGCCACTACACAAGAGGAGGAAAGAGCCTTTCTACGGATTGTTTTTAAATTAGGGCTCCATTTAAGTTTGCCTCTAAAGTATCGATGACAGTGGATGTGGCTTAAAACCACAGATGTTAAATGTCAACTGTTTGTACTCACTGCCTGAAGTTACAAATTATGGTTGTTTTGGAACACTTTGCACGCGATTCAGACTTGCACTTGGCTGGCGTTTAAGCACAACTCACCATGTTTCGGTGTGGAGCTCCTTGCGTTCTGAATGATACTCTGGCCTCTACTTGTTATAGTACCAATTCAGTATATTCAAACAAACTGAAATAGGCCACTATACAAGTAAAGGACAGAGCATTTCTTCGAATAGGTAGAATTGCTCAGTTTTGGATGCTGAAATTAATTCATACATAATATTTAATACAAACTATCTCCCGCAGCTCCACCCACTTTATTATAATCCTATTAATATTATTCGTCTGCGTGAACTTTAGGATTGAATCCTGAGAAAAATTAATAATGTTAATTTTCGATAAAATCTTTACCTAATCTTTAAACTTAATAGTCAAAAACGGAAAAATATAAATTGCCCACACTAGAATTTGCTCTACGCTAGGAATACATGGCTCTTGTATCGTGGGTGCATTAAGAAACATTTGAACTTACATACAAGTTTTTGTATGTTGTCATCGGCAATGAGGCACTGGTCGAGTCAAAGCTCCAGAGCCTTGAACATCGTCGTCGAGTTGCCAGCTTGTTGGTTGCATTTCGTGGAGTGTGCGAAAAAATTGCATTGCATAGCGCAAACGAAGTGTTCGCGACGAGACGTCTGCCGACGTGCGTCGCTTACTATGCTGATGCAGCGCCGCGCCTACGTAGCATCGAGTCGACGCGACACTGCACGGTGGGAGAGATGTTCGCGACGAGACGTCATCAACCACCTTAGATGGTTTCATGTAAATAGAAAATAGTATTAACAGACACACGTCTGCTCACCCCAGCGCGCCATCGCATGCTAAGCGATGTCGGTAGGCGAAAAAGCCTTTTATAGTAATGCCCACAAGAAATTTTCGTTCATGTTTTTGAGACACTAAAATTATATTTTATGTGTCTAGCAGTATGTAATAGGGTTAAATAGTCTAATAATAATAAATTTGACGCATTATTATACATACTGATTGTGTTATTACGGAAAGAAACAAAAATTCATACTCCGTAACACAACCGTCGGCCATGGCGGATTAGTTCACAATGACCTGTAAGATGGCGGCGCTTGTTATTTATACTAAAACGCGTAGGAAATTTTTGATGTATAGTTTTAAGGAAATATATTTTGTTTACTTAATTTTGATCCCCCAATATTGGCAGGGTACGAGGTAGTGCTATGGGTGTTATACTCACGTACCAATCGTATTATTTTCCTTACACACATTGTTTTGTTAGGAAACACCATCTAGGTATTCTAGATAGTATAACTGGATACCATGACTGAGAAATTATACATAAAAACAGTACATGGCCAGTTTTAATGCAGTTTCACTCTGAAAAGGTAAATATGTATACATTTTCCTCTAGTAAGTGTTGAGAAAGTTCGATACAAGCCATTTAGCGCTTCTAGGTGACATAGAATTCTATCTAGGCCCTATAAATAGATAGCACCTATGTAATTCTAGTACATAGACATCACTTGCTTGAGATCATGTGTCTGTATATGCCAGCATAGACGTTTCTATGCGTCTGTCAGTGGGTCACTATGTCCAGACACATTTTGGTGCCTGGACAGCTATAGATATGCTGTCTGAAGCATTACCTTCGTGGACCCTCAGGCAGGCGCCTTGACTCAGTCATGATACAAAGCTAATATACAGCTATACACACACATACAGAGACGTTAAAGCTGTGGAACAACGCAATATTTTCGTATTCGGCCGCTTCCCGGCGCCTTAAGCAGCAGAAGGGCTGGTGGTACACCCATCAGGGTACCGCCATTCGACGGCCCAGTTCTCCAGCTTCCCAACCACACTTAGAATAGAATAGAATAGAAATATATTTATTCGACACAGGCACAACACAACAGCAACAAACATGGAGTAAAAGACAAAAAAGAAATGCAAAGACAAATTGCGCTGAACGTGCCCATACCGAAAGGGTTACCAACTCAGCATTTGCTGGGCGTCAGACATCCAGCGCTGGTTTTCAGTTGGCACCCCGCAGCGCGACACGGACGTGGGTAACAAAAAAAAAAAAAAATTATTCATATTTGACTTAGGTGATACAATAGTATGTGTATTAAGTACCGGAAGGAGCCTAGCTCTGGTGGTTGAGGAGCTAACCCACTTGACATAGTGCGAGGTTTCATGGGTTTTTCATGTAAACAAACATGTCAGAGTGAATGCTACTTCGAGGGTTGGATATGTATCCACCAGACTTCCATCGTGGGATGGCCCATTGCGAGGGCTATCCGATGGTGGCTGTTTGGTGTGGATCCACCCACCAGTTTGAGTACAAATTAGGTTTATGTGCTAAGATTGGGCACATAATCTAACTTTTCACTCCTTTGCGGCTGTACGCCTAAAGGTTGTAAATATAACCGTGACACTTATGTGTGTCGACGGCCCAGTAGGAGGGCTCCAAGTCCCTCGCTAGTACCCTAGAGCTAAGGTGTGTAGTTTTAGAAGAAAACAGCTTGTAACCCATTAAACTGGCGGGAATTCCCTTTCTTTGGTGTTCTCCCTACGAGAACTCCCTGATGGTAGGGGCTAGGGACCTGGATCAAAGACCGGAGGGAAGGTCTTCTCAAGACCTATCGGACGGAGGTGCAAATTTCATCAAAATCGGTCCAGTGGAAGGGTAGTTTCCGTCAGTTCCCAGCTTAGAATTGTAAGCTATATTTTTGGAAAATAAAAAGTTTTTGCGCACGAAAAATCGTGGTCCTCGTTGCGGTTGAGTTGATATGAACGATAGCGCGCAGGCGCATCGTCCGTTTGTAGCCATTATTTCACCAAAAGTCATTTCCACGCATCATTGTGTAACGAGGACCATGAAGAGACGTCGCTTCTGGTCATGAACATATAAGTTTTTTATTTATCCGGACATCACGTTTTCACCTCAACATACTTGGCAGCCTTCAAGTGACTCCAGGGTTCATACTTGCCAGATGACAACTGATCAATAGGTGCAAGGGGCGTCAACGCGTTCGAGCAGGAGCCTTACAACCTCCTGATTGCCTGTCGGCCTCGAGCGATCACGTCCGTCCCGTACATTTGCTGGTCCTGTCGAGCCGAATTTTATGGTAACATACCAAACCTACGGACGCTGTGAAGATATAGGCCAACGAAGAGCCTTGTTCCTGAGAGCAAAGAAAACTGATGTCCCGCACGCTGTGAAAATATAGGCCAACGAAGAGCCTTGTTCCAGGGAACAAAGAAAACTGATGTCTCGTTCCTGTGAAAAAAGAAACCTGACCCTGCCCTAAGGACACGAACGTTGCCTTGAGAACAAACAAACCTGATGTCCAGTAACCTTATAAACTGAGGTTACATTCCTGTTTCTTTGCTAATATCATAACGTATCGTTCCTGTGAAGCTAGTGCCTGAGAACAAAGAAACCTGACGCTCACGCCTGTGAACATTCCTGGGAACAAAGAAAACTGATGCCCATATATCTCAAGGTACCCTCAATATAAATCTGGTAAGATTACACATACACACAAATGTGCCAACTGGGGTACTAAGCGTTACGTTCGTGAGAAAAGTTCCTGTGAAAAAAGTATACTGACGTTCCATCTCGTAAACCTTACAAGTGTCAAGGTTAAGATCATGTTTCTTTAATAGTCAAAAACATAGTGTACACCCTGGGACGATAGAAACCTGTTTCCTGGGTGAGAAAACCCAGTTACTGGTCACCAACCGTATTACTGGGTGATTAGCGTCGTCAAAACGCGCAACGTACTATCGTTTTCGTAGTGGAAACTTCCAGAGCGACTTCCGTCGTGAAGAGTGCACGAGTGGATTTGGACCCACGCGTGGACTAGCCCTGGAGAACAACCATTTTGCTGGGACGCAGCCGCCGTTCCTGAGCCGTTCCTGTGGTGCCACCTGCTTCCTGAGAAGCTAGCCGTTCCTGTGTGATTACCGTCGCTAAAAGACGTTATCGCTAGAAAACTGATCATCGGAGTTTTCAAAACAGCGTGTTGGGAGCTCGTTTAGGAGATAGAACGAACATACGACGTTCATAGAATTCCTGAAGGATTACGGCTGAAGGATTATCGCTGAAGCGCTATCCTAGAAGAGGCTGACACACGGAAGCATATTGAATGTCGTGTGGGCGACTTATTCTATTAAATAGAACGAAAAAATAGTTGCTGAAATTTCCTGGAGCGTTATAGCTGAAGGCTTATTTTCGACTTAGAATTTGTTTTAAAACAAATAGTCGTTAGCGAGATAGAAGCTCTCGATCGAAGCCTGGAGTTTTCAAGCTGCATATCTGGAGTCTGGAGTGACTACTAACGTCAAGAGTTAGACCAACAGTTCTGTGATTGTTATCAGCTCAGCTGGTCATCCTTGGAGGCTGCTGGACAAGTTGACACTTAGACAACAGTAAGTACGATGAAAAATACTCATCTGCTTACCCCTTTTGTGTTGAAAGTCTTATAGTGAACTTGTTTACGTATCAAAATTGAAGTTTGAAGCTAACTTGGAACTTATAGTTTTGAAGACTGACTAGGAACTTATAGTCTGAAGGATAACCTGGAGTTAAGAGGGTTGGATATAACCCGGAGTTTAAAGTTAACCCGGAGTTTGGAGATACTTTTCGAAGTTTGAAAAAGGAAGCGAACCCTCTTCAAGCCGGCGACTGAAATCGGACTTAACCCGGAGTTACGACTTAGCAGTTTTCAAGAAACATTGAAGTTTGGACATAGCCGTTTCGAAGCTCGGAAATAGATGTCAACTAGTTCGTGCTGAAGTCTAGAGTTGGACTCAGCCGTTTCGAGCTGACATTTTGAAGACAAGTCTAGGATTGGACTTGGACTTGGCGTATTCAAGCTGAAATTTTGGACCAATCAGGATGCCGACTACCAGATCCCAGGACAAGAGGCCTGAAGCATGGACAGTCGCCATTGAGCGTCCGGGTGCAAGTATACATCATCAGCTGCCCCCACGCTCGCCGACTACAACTAAAGGGACAGAAAAGTCCATACCAGTCAGAAGCCCACCTGTGTCACAGATAGGTGACAACACGCCCACACGTGAAGAGGAGGAACCACAGGAACCAAGCACATGCAGGAAGGCATCGAAACCAGAAGACTCTTCAGAAGGAACACTGAAGCCTTCTGATAGAAAGCAAAGGATCCAAGATAAGACCTTTGTTCAAGGAGAAGTAATGGCTACCCGGGGTGACGCCCGTATCGAACATACTAGACCGCCGTCAACTAGCAAGACGACCCGGTCACGTAAGAAAATATCAAGAGCTCGTGAAGACTTATTGAAAATAAGGTTGGAACTTGCTAAGTTAGCACTTCAAAAAGCAGAAAAAGAAGCTTCTGAGGATGAATATATGGATGACAGAGACTCAAACGAAGAGTATGTCCGTTCGTGGCTCGAAGAGGCGCCAGAGCCCACACCATTGAGGGAGAACGACGTCGCCAAAGGGGACAATGGCGATTGGACCCCAGGTGCGGTTTTTAATGCAAATAAACTCATTTTCTTTCTTTCTTTATATAGACCATCCACCAGTGAAGTCAAACATCAAACCGCCTAGGACAGAGCCGTCCAAGGCGGAGCCGCCAAGGCAAATAGAAGCGAAAGACTCACTCCGTCCCTTTCTAACGGAGCTGACATCCGCTATAGCGTCGCTAGCCGACAGAAAATTCGAACCATGGACGCATAACTGATCGGCGTCGCAGGTTATCTTGACTCTGCCGAATTTCGGTGGAGCTCATACAGAATGGCTATCTTTTCGAGCCATTTACGAGGCAACTCTTGCCTACTTCAGCGACATAGAAAACACGGCAAGACTCAGAAGGAGCTTGCGTGGTCGCGCACTGGAGACAGTGAGCTCAGAGCTCATCGGGAACGCAAAACCGGATGAGATAATGAGAGAATTGGAACTACAATACGGACGTTCTGACTCAATAGCTCAGGCCGAAACGGACCGACTTAGAGGGCTGCCACGATGCAGCGAATCGCCCAAGGACATCTGCACCTTTGCAAGTCGAGTCAGAAGCGGAGTTGTTACTCTACGCGCTCTCAAGAAGGGGCACTATCTGCTCAATGCCGAGCTGATGCGCCAGCTAACTGAGAAACTACCCAATTCTGCGTGTACAATGGTATAGAACGTACACTGAAAAGTACCAGTCGCTGCCAGACCTGTCACTCTTCAGCGACTTCATCACCGAACAAGCTCACTTCTGCAGTGCATTCGCCCCGCCTGAGAACATCACGGAAACGGATTCTCTGGCGGGAAAACGCGTCATACAACGGACGCACACAGCTACTGACAAGCCGGTAAACAAATGTCGAATTTGCGACAAAAGTGGTCACTACGCGTCTGACTGCCAAAGGTTCAGAGACGCAGCAAGTGACAAGAGATGGGAGCTAGCCAAGAATTACAACTTGTGCTATCGCTGCCTAAGACATCGTCGTGCCGGACACACTTGCAACAATTGGCAGTGTGGCCATAAGGGGTGTACAGCCACGCACCATCGACTTCTTCATACAGTCAGGACAAGGAAGCCTGCTGTTCCAGTAGAGAAGAAGGAGTCTAAGGAGACGGTGGCCAGTTCGCGAACTACTTCGAGTCACGCTTTCCTGAAAATGATACCGGTCCGGGTAATAGGACCGGCGGGAGAGGCATACATACGCACTCCTTGACGACGGATCCACCGTTTCGCTGATCGACGAAGCAATCGCTCAGCGAGTGGGAGCAGTGGGCCCAATTGACCCTCTGAAGATCGGTGCCATTAGAAACACCATGATTGACACTCCCTTATCGAGACGAATAACAGTCGCTCTCACAAGTCGAATGAAAGATAGGGTGCCCTTCAAGGCGCGCACCTTTTCGAAGCTCAACCTGTCACCACAGGCAGTCAGTCAAGAAGACGTGGCCCGCTGTAGGCACCTTCGAGACTTGACGTCGCAGCTTACGTATCCTGCTGGAGAGCCAAAGATACTCGTCGGCCAAGACAACTGGCATTTGTTGTTGGCCACCGAAGTCCGCAGAAGACCTAGAAACCAACCCATCGCGTCGAAAACCATGATGGGCTAGACATTGCACGGTGCGCAAACCAGAACACTGGGCCAGCAGGTGCACTATGTCAACGGGTGTCAGTCCGTTGACGCAAGGCAAGATGCGGAACTGAACGAGCAGCTCCGTGAATTCTTCGCTATCAAGTCGTTGGCTATCAATCCACGACAACCAGCTTTTGAACCCCAGAAGAGGGCAGAAGACATCCTGAACCGTCACACAAGACAGTAAGGAGACGGGCATATAGAAACCGCTATGTTATAACGGGACGAGAAAATGGAAATGCCCGATAGTTACGAGACAGCACTCAAAAGGCTAGTCTCCATTGAGATAAAATCCCCGCTCTTCGTGTGAAATACACACAACAGATGGACTTCCTAATAGAAAAGGGATATGCTGAGAAGGCTCCCAAGTCAAGCACGCCAGGAAAAACCTGGTATCTGCCTCATTTCGATTTCTTCAATCCCATGAAGCCAGAGAAACTTCGTATAGTACATGATGCCGCTGCAAAATTGAGAGGAAAGTCACTCAACGACTTCCTGCTAACTGGACCAGACTTGCTGCAGTCGCTGCCCGGCGACATGATGAGATTTCGTAGACACTGCGTGGCCATCTCCGGAGACATAGCCGAGATGTTCATGCAAGTAAAGGTGTTAAGTGAAGACCGAGACTCGCTTCGCTACCTATGGAGAGGCAACAGAAGAGAGGGAGCCCCAGAAGAATATCGTATGACGTCCACCATATTTGGCGCGGCCAGTTCGCCGTGCACCGCCATCTTTGCGAAAAATTGGAACGCAAGAAGGCACATCGAACAGCATCCAGTAGCAGTGAAAGTTATAGTAGAGAGCCATTATATGGACGATTATCTGGACAGCTATAAAACAGTCGAAGAGGTGACAGAAGTCGCGACAATGGTGAAGAAAATACACCAACAGGCGAAATTTGACCTTAAAAAATGGGTATCAAACAGTTCGCGCCTAATAGAAAACATAGATCCGTCACAAACCTGCCATTTTGTCCTAAATAATAGCACCGACGGCGTGAGAATATTTCCTGACGTTTGTTTGGGACTCATCGGGTCTTAATTGCTAATACGGGCGCACCCATTTTGTCACAAATGTCACATTTTGACAGATGATTTAGAAAAATTTATCACTTTCGTTCGGAGGTGGTGATAAAATTTTACAGTTGAAAATAAATATATTTGCCTTATAATTACTGCACCAAATGGCAATAAATTCATTTTGTGTGTATGGTGATCAATGATTATTAATTAATTGAAATGTTACAGGATTATAAATTAATTTCATATTATTACTTTTTCATAATTGTAATTTTTGTATTGTTTTTCTTATTTATTTTTTATTTTTTTATTTTTTTTTCTTTTATACCATATTCTTCTTACTTTCTACATTTTTAAATGTTTCTTAAATAAAATCCCCAAAAAACATTTAAAATATAAAATATAGGGGCCCACCGGTATTGGTCCAAGCTATTATATTTATTAGTAATTATTAAAATTTTCACAATAATTATATCTTTCTAACAAACACTTAATATGTTATCAAACAAACAAAGAAAAATAAAGTGTGCATAAGTCTATGGTCGTGGGTCAAATATTAATTTATTCCCAACAAAATTAAAAAGTTGTTTAGCTGTATAAACGGCATACTTTTTTACGTATTATTTTATTTGGTCGTCTATTCTAATTATGTCGCACTATGAAGTCAACAACAAGAAGAGCAAGTCGCGACTTCAAACTATGTCACATGGTTGTCCCGTGCTAGCATTTAAGACAAATTGTAAGACATGACATATTTTATCATAACTTGTCATGACATAGTTAAAGTCGAAAACCAAGCAATGTAAAAAAAAAAAAAAAAACATTATTCATGTTGGGATGCTGCTAACATGGGGCTAGCAAAGGGGGGGGGCTAAATTTTGGTTAGTTTTTGCCTAGGACATACCGTTTTCGAGATATCATTTTGGAAATATAGAGCGTTTTATGCAAAATAAAATAAGATACAGAGGCCCATAATTCGGAAACAGTGCGTCGTAGGGCTATACTTCTCGGAACATAAATGGTTTTTATGGCCAAGGTTAAACCGAAACTGCAATAAAATTGGAAAATTTCCGAAAAAGAAAAAAATAAACGTCAAGTAGTTATGCCACAAGTCAAGAAAATATCTCACGCCGCCGTGCTAGCATTTAAGACAAAATGAGTTTATCGCCCAAACTGTGATTAAAAGTGTGACTTAAGCGATGTCACAGTAGGCCATGCTCGCCGGGCTGCACAGAGAAAAATACTCGGCCTGATTTGGAGACCTAGAAGACACGCTAGGTTTTAACCTAACGCTTGCGAGACTGCCGCCAGGAATATTAAAAAAGGAGGCCCCTACAAAAAGAGAGGCCCTCAAAATCGTTATGTCGCTATACGACCCGCTAGGACTCGCCTCACCTGTTACGATTCGAGCTAAACAAATTTTGCAGAAGCTTGGAGGCGAGGCGTCGATTGGGACCAGCTATTAGATGCTGACAAATAGGAACAAGGAGAACTAACGAAGACAGAATACTCGGACCATATACAACTGGAAAAAGGAACGATAATGGACAACGGTTAATAAATTTTGCTTTGGAAAACAACCTACATATCATGAACAGCTACTACAAAAAGAATCATGACAATAAATGGACATGGATGTCACCTAACGGGATGATAAGAAACGAAATTGATTACATTGTAACAAACAGACCAAGGTTGTTTACGAATATAGGTACTGTCAACCGACTCAACTACAACACAGACCACAGAATGCTTCGAGGAGAATTATACATAAATAAATAAAATAAAATAAAAATAAAAAGCCTTTTATTTCTTACAATCAAAAAAAATTGAGTTTAACTTAATTTTCTAATGTATACATAGCCTATGATTATATCTATTCTTTATATTTATATCTCCATGATTTTTGATAACTAACCTTAATCTAGTTTATATAATATTAATATTTTATGAATTGACCTTATCCAATGTATGTAAGTGTAACTTATGATTATATCTACTTTGTATATATCTATCTATTATCATAATCTAACTATGTATTATCTAATTTTCATCTTTTTAATATACTTATTATTAATATATATGACAACAACCACAACCACACAAACAACAACCACACAAACAACAACCACACAAACAACAACCACACAAACAACAACCACAACTACACAAACAACAACAAGCACACCATTGACTGATACACAAATTACACACACACTCTCTAACCAACGGCCATTACCAACGGTAGCAGCAGTGGTAGCAGCAACAGCCAGCCTACAACCAGCCCCTAGCATGACTACCACACAATTTCTGGCTTGCGGAGAGGACGGAGTCTCTGGCATCAGACTGCGAGGCGTCGCTCTGTTCATGAACAGGGAACAGGAGAAGTTAGGCATAGGCTTCTGCATAGGCTCAAGTCGAGCTGCGGCCCGAATACACCTTTCGCCGGGCCTTGCCGCCCTGATTAACGGAAGCACTACCAAAACGAGCATAAAAGGCAGCAAGTATGCTGCACTACCTCAAGTGGAAGTGGCCACTCACCGATGCCGTCTAATGCGGTTTAAAAGGAAAACAATCGCATTAATCGAGTGGGGAGAGGCTACTCCATTTGCTCAAGCAAGCTCATTGCTTCAGAGGATCGGGGAGGCAGGAGACTACACGTCAGCCGCAGCCCGAACCATAAGTGTGGACGCAATGGTGGTGGGAGGGGAGAGAGGAGACGTCGCAGACCGCTTTGGCTGTCTAAAAGCCTCAGAACATCATGAGGTCGTTATCTACGAGGACAGAGGAGAAACCCTGAGTTTCCTCAAAGCCCCCAGACAACCAACAACCAGCGCGATGAGCCCCACCACTCAAAGCGGATCGGAAAGGGCCCAGCAGAAGGCAGCAGCCGAAAAAGCCGCTAAGGAGCAGTGCAACACCATAAACCCAGAGGACCGGGCCCGGTCGAGGAGTCGCCTGAAAGCGTTTGGCACTTTCCTCAGTGCACTGCTCCCAAGCACCAGCCACGCCATCACCATCTCATAAGCAGGAGACAGCACTAGAGAGGTTTTTCAGAAAAAAACCAAAGGAACCAACCCAGCAAAAGCCTGAGCTAACACGAGCCGACAAAGGGCAAGTCATCCCGCCGACCCTCGCAGTAAAGTCGGGTACCACGGACCACGTAAAAAGCGCGTTCCTCGAGTACGTAGCAATCGTAAGAGCGACCAGAGAGGTCAATCTTATGACATGCAGGAAGATCCTGCAGACCTTCCAGAGAGACACAGAGGGTCTGTTAAGAGTACTGCTCGAGGAAGCTGGGGCAGCGGTGTACGACAACGTCACATCCCAAGTCATCAAAGGGGAAATGACGGGGTCGTATATGGCAGCCTACAGCGCGAGGAGTGGCTTTGTGGCCCTGGACAAGGAGGAGACGGAGCGCTCGGGCAAACTCAAGTTCAGTGTGCCAAATGACGACCCGATAGTGGTTACCGCCAAATGTACCAAAATCATGCCGGATGATAAGATCCTGGAAATAGCACAGTCCATTTCAGAGACCTCAGATATCCCGGCATCGCAGGCAAGTTGGGCGGTACCCAATATCAGGTGGATTAACGGAGTTCCGGGTTGCGGTAAGACAACCTGGCTGGTAAAGCACTTCGACGAGGACAGGGACGTGATAGCCACCACGACAACAAAAGCTGCCAAAGATCTTAGGGAAAAGCTTGCGCGCCGCTTAGGAGACCGAGCAAAGGCCAAGGTGCGCACTATGGCTTCAATCCTAGCAAACGGTTTCAAGAGCCAAGACAAATGCTACCGTCTTACGGTAGACGAGGCTCTTATGAACCACTTTGGTGCCATAGTGATGGCAGTAAAGTTGTCTGGAGCAAGCGAGCTTGTCCTCGTCGGAGACGTTAACCAGCTTCCATTTTTGGACAGAGAGAACCTTTTCGAGCTTAGGTATACCCGTCCAGACCTGGTTGCTGGCATCAGCCAGGAGTTTCTCTGCACACACCGCAATCCAATGGACGTGGCGTTTGCACTGAGTGAGATATACCCTGGTATATACTCCTCCAAGTCGTCGCTGTCGCGGGTCCACTCCCTGAAGGTGAAAGGTTACACAGGGGTGCAAATACCGAGCACTGCCCAAAACACCCTGTTCCTGGTTCATACGCAGGGGGAGAAAGCTTCTCTTGCGAGCCAGGGATTTGGGTCCGGCGAAGGGTCACGCCTGCTAACCATACACGAGGCTCAGGGGTCGACCTACGACAGCGTCATCATCATCAACACCAAGTCCAGGAGGCTTCAGGTCCACGACAGCATATCCCACGCGGTAGTGGCGTTGTCCAGACATACAGTCAGTTGCGTCTATTACACCGACGACGCCGATGACGCCGCAGGCCGCCTTGCTAAGAGGGTGATGGATGCGCCGACTAAAACGGTCGTCAACTACAATCTTCAGACGGCCATGCAGCATCGAGACGTAGTCGTCATAGAGGCCTTGCTCACGCTAGCGAAGTCCCTGGTCAGCAGACATCACCAAAACACCACCTAACAAGTCCCATCCAAAAACTCCACGCTAAACACATACCTAAACTATCACCCTGTCTATATATTGTAAAGCTGCATGGTGGAGCGAGTAAATCATACTCACCTCAACGTCCTAACGACGGGGTTTCTTTAACCGGAACCGTCGGCCGGGACTGGTTTGCTCGCACTACCATGCATCTTCCCCCGAAAGTGTACCAATAAATATAAGTAAACAAAATAGCAAATAACATAAGCAGTGTATCAATAGAAATAAGTAAACAAAATATTTAATAACATAAAGATAAGTAGCAAATAGAAACATAAAATTGTAATGCCAGTGTGTAATAGATATAGTATTTAGTGAGGGATGAACACACGTAGTCTTAAGTTAGTTAAGTAAGCCTAAAAATAATGTTCGACGTAGGAGTCAAACAATTGCAATTTTTTATGAAAAAAAAAAAAAACAAACAGAATATAACAAGGTAAAAAAGAGCGCGGACCACACATGTCCGCGGTAGAATATAAATAAAAAAAAAATAAAAAAAAAAAAAAATATATATATATGTATATTTTGTAGATATAGGTATAGTATTATATTATGTATTTGTAATTTAAATAATCTAGTTAATTTGGTTTGTAAGAACCTCCTCCAAAGAATCCCACTGGTTTCTGTTTTTGGCTATTTGTAACCAATTTGGGCCCGCTGTCTTTGTAATGTCGTCTTGCCATCTTGCATGAGGTCTACCTCGGTAGCGTTTCCCTTTTGGACCGATCCATGAAGTAATTTTCTTAGTCCATCTCTCATCTTGTAGTCGCGCTACATGCCCCGCCCATTTCCATTTAAGTCTTTGAGCATGGATCAGAGCGTCTGTAGCCTTTGAAATACGTCTTATTTTCGTGTGTCTTATTTTTTGTCTTTTGCTGATGTTTAGCATACTGCGTTCATAGCGCGTTGGCAGCTGATGAGTTTGTTCTTTAGTTTGCTAGAGTATCGCCAGGTCTGACAGGCATAGGTTAGGCATGGTAGAAGACATGTGTTCATCACTCTAGTTTTTATTTTTACATTCATATTGCTTTTAAATATTTCTTTTAAGCTCCAGTATTTGTTCCAAGAACTTTGTATTCTTCGTTCTGCTTCCAACTCATTGTTTTTCCTGTCAAAACACATTTGTTTACCCAGGTAGATGTACTTTTCTGTGTAGGTAAGTACATCGTTGTCGACTGATATTCGGGTTTTTGTACTGTTCGTCATTAACATTGTTTTTGACAGGTTCATTTCTAAACCGACTTGTTTACTGACTTCGTTCAACTGATGGATCATGAGTTGTATTTGTGTGCCTGTTTCTGATAGCAGAACCAAATCATCGGCAAAGCGGAGATGACTAAGGTATTTGCCGTCGATATTTAGTCCATATTTTTTCCAGTCCAATTTCCTAATTATTGATTCTAGGATGGCAATAAATAATTGCGGAGACAGGGGGTCACCCTGTCTTACTCCTCTTTCAATGGGAAAACTTTGTCCGATTTTTTCCAGTTTCACTCTACTTTTGTTGTTCAAATATATATTTTTAATGATTTGTATATAAACATTTTTTACACCCTGCTCTTTCAGCGTTTCCCAGATACTTGAGTATGATACTGTGTCGAAGGCTTTTTTGTAGTCTATGAAAGCGACATAGAGAGGTCTTGTTCTTTCTTGATATTTTTCAATCACTAGTTCCAAGGTGTGAATGTGGTCTATAGTTGAGAAGCCTTTTCTAAACCCCGCTTGTTCAATGGGTTGTTCCGCACCTAAAGTGGTGCTTATTCTTTGGTTTATAAGCGAAGAGAAGAGTTTGTACAAGCATGGTAATAAGCTTATTGGCCTATAATTGCCTATATCGCGTGGGTCTCCTTTTTTATAAATTAATATTATATTTGACTCTGACCATTGAGTAGGTGTATCGGTAGTTTCCAGTATGCGGTTGAACAGACGAGTTAGAGGTAGAGCTAGTTGAGTGTAGGCTGTTTTTATAGCTTCGTTTGTTACGTTATCTGAGCCTGGGCTTTTATCTGATTTCAGCCGTTTAATTGCTTCAACTATTTCTATTACGTCAAATTGTGCTGTATCTTCTTTGTTATAAGGGTCTAAGGCACTCGTGCAACTCTGTACTGTGGGGTTTGGTTCTTTGGCTTTGTATAGGGTTTTATAAAATTCCGTTGCAACGTCTAAAACTTCAGTTCGACTGTTCAGTATTTTATTCGCCCGATTTAGGCCATCGATCCATGTTTTGCATGGCTGTAATTCCTTAAATGCTTTTTTTGAGCTGCCTGCCTGTACCAGGTGTTTTTCAATGGTATTATATCTAAATCTTGTGTAGTCCTGTTTTATTAGTTTGCTTATTAGCTTATAAAGTGCTGAGAGTTCATTTTTTGTGATCTAGTTTTATTTACACGGTGGTGTTATTTGCATGGTTGGCGCAGTGGTTGAGCGATTGACTGCTGCGCTGCGTGTCGCGGGTTCGATTCCCGCACGGAACAAATATTTGTATGACCTACAGATAGTTGTTCCAGCTCTGGGTGTTTGTGTATGTGAGTTTATATGTTTGTAAACGCACCCACGATACAGGAAGAAATTCCTAGTGTGGGGCAACGTTTTTATTTAAAAAGAAAAAAAAGAAAGAAAAGAAAATTTGCAGTTTTTTGTAGTTCTTGTCTTCTTTTCATAAGTGTTAAGGTGCGCTCTGATAGCATGTTTTGACTTTTGTTTGTGATTTTATGTTTTGAACGGGCACTCTGTAGGCTTTGGCAGATTACTTTTATGTTTTTTTTGTTTCTTAATGTGGGGTGTTGACAGTTACTGAAATTTCACCTATTTTTCCTGTGTTTAGTTAATATTATTGTCGCTCTTACTGGCCTGTGGTCTGAAGAAAAGTTGGTATTTAATACCAACTAGATATTATGAACCATTTTTGGTTGATTTGACATGTTAAAATCTATTTCATTTTTATATGTTCCATTTAGTGAGCGCCACGTCCATCTTTTTTTCGTCCTTTTTTTGAAAAAGGTGTTTAAGATGGCGATTTTATTTTCAAGTGCGAAGTTTATTAATCCCTGGCCTCTCTTGTTTCTTTTTCCATACCCGTTTTGTTTCGTTACTAAGTATTCGTCTTGTCCTGGTTGACCTAGTTTTGCATTAAAGTCGCCCATTATTATAAAAGTTTTATGTGCTTGATTAATAGCTATATTTATATTTTTATAGAAAATATCAATTTCTTCCTCTTTCGCTATTTCTGTGGGTGCATATACTTGTATAAGAGACAATTCATTTCCTTGTATTTTTAAATTCAGTAGTGCTACTCTATCTGATATACCTATGAAGTTTTCTATGTTGTTTTTGTGTTTTTTATGCAATAAGAATCTAACTCCATACTTGCCAGGTATAAGTCCTATGTGGCATAGAATATAATCGTCATATTCCTCTATCTTTGTTCCTTGGCGTCTCACTTCAGATAGTCCGATTATGTCGAATTTTATATCTTGTATAGCCTCTCTTAATTCTATTAAGCGCGCGTACGAAAGCAGTGATCTTACATTGTAAGTTAATATGTAGAGTTTATTAGTTTTTCCAGATGAGGAGTTTGAAGTTAATATTGTTGATTTCTTTGGAGGGTTTTGGTCATAATCTTCCTCGGTGACCAACCGTCTTGGAAGATGTGTTTCTGTGCTTTTAGTTTTCTGTTTTTGATGTGCGTTTTCCGAGAGAGGGGCTGCTGGTTGCTACATGTGACTGATGTTATTGTTTGTATTCACTTGCTCTTCGTTTTTACTTTTTTTGTTTACGAGGAAGTTTAGTATACCCGGCTTCACCAGCCCTTCTAAAAAGCTAGATGATCTCTGGGATGTTGTGCCTCGCGTTGGTTTGGTTTTAGTTTTTTTAGTGACTTGATTGCTGCGTGGAATAATTACCTCTGTTTTCGTGTTATTTTTTGGAGAAATAGAGAGATTCCTTTTTCTATTATCTGATACAGATTCAATCTCTGTTTTCTTACTTAGTGTTATCAGTTTATCGTACTTAATAACAACTTTATGCCCCTTTTCTATCTCTGTCTTTGCTTGTTCCTGTAGTTTCTTCCTTATTTCCAATATGTGTGGTGGGTAGTCTTCCTTTATGTAGTAAGCAGTATCTAAAAAAAATCGAGATTTTGAAGCAAAAAGGCGTACTAAGCGCCTTTTTGCTTCAAAATCTCGAGATTTTTGCCCAAGGTTGTGAATGTTACAACAATTGGGCGAGGCTTTTCAGTTTTTCTGCCTATTCTTCGTAGTTCTTGTATGTCATAACAATTGATATTTTTCTGAAAAAACTGGTTTATGAAAGCAGTGAATTTTTTTTCCAGCTGTAAATAAGATGTTTCATTTTCCTCAATGCCGAAAAAGACTAGATTTCTCTGTCTTACCTGCCTTTCCAAGAAATGTAATCGTTTTTCTTGATTTTCAATATTTACCTCTATCCTTTTCTGATTTTCTTCCCACATTGTAAATCTTGTTTCCAGCATTCTGTTCAAGTTTTCGGTTAATTTCTCCGTTACAGTTTCGCCAATTATACATCATCATTCATCATTCATCATTTCAGCCAAAAGACGTCCACTGCTGGACATAGGCCTCCCCCAGGCGTCGCCACATTGACCGATCCCGTGCGTCTCGCATACAGCGCCTTCCCGCAACCTTAAGCAGGTCATCGGTCCACCTAGTGGGAGGCCTTCCAACGTATCGTCTTCCAGTTCGCGGTCGCCACTCCAGAACTTTTCGGCCCCATCGGCCATCCGTTCTGCGAGCAATGTGCCCTGCCCACTGCCACTTAAGTTTGGCAATTCTTCGGGCTATGTCGGTAACTTTGGTTCTCCTGCGGATATCATCATTTCTGACGTGATCACGCAAGGAAATTCCGAGCATAGCCCTCTCCATTGCCCTTTGGGTGACTTTAAGCTTTCTGATAAGGCCCATTGTGAGCGACCACGTCTCGGTCCCATAGGTGATCACTGGCAACACACACTGGTCATAGACTTTTGTCTTGAGACTCTGCGGTAAATTGGACGAGAAGATACCACGCAACTTCCCGAACGCCGCCCAGCCGAGTCGGATTCGACGGTTGACCTCTTTCTCGAAGTTGGACCTACCCAACTGGACCGTTTGTCCCAGGTAAACATAATCGTCTACAACTTCAAGTGTAGAGTCTCCGATCTTGATAGGAGTGGGTGTTACATGGGCGTTCACCATGACCTTGGTTTTGTCCATGTTCATTTTAAGACCCACTCTTTCGGAAGCTTTACTAAGGTCATCTAGCATTTTACTGAGGCTCTCTATGGTCTCAGCCATGATCACTATGTCGTCGGCAAACCGAAGGTGAGTGATGTACTCGCCATTAACGTTGATGCCAAGCCCCTTCCAGTCCAGAACCTTGAAGACATCCTCCAGCGCAGCAGTGAACAGTTTCGGAGAAATTACGTCTCCCTGTCTTACGCCGCGCTGGAGAAGGATAGGTTTCGAGGTCTGATCCTGAAGACGGACTGACATGGTGGCGTTTTTGTACAGACACTTCAACACCTCAATGTACCGGTAGTCGATCTGGCACCGTTGGAGAGACTGTAGTACAGCCCAAGTCTCGATCGAATCGAAGGCTTTCTCGTAGTCCACAAACGCTAAACAGAGAGGCAAGTTATACTCTTCGGTCTTCTGTATAACCTGCCGCAGCGTATGTATGTGGTCTACGGTGCTAAAGCCTTTTCGGAATCCGGCTTGTTCGGGAGGCTGGAAATCGTCAAACCTGCGCGCGAGACGATTCGTGATGACTCTTGAAAACAACTTGTAAACATGGCTAAGAAGCGAGATGGGCCTATAGTTCTTCAGCCGGGCATTGTCGCCCTTTTTGAAGAAGAGTACCACCACACCCCTGCACCATGCCTGTGGCGTTTTGCCCTCGAGTATGACGGAATCAAAAAGCTTCTGAAGGGCCTTGAGGACCGGTTTTCCACCCGCCTTCAGGAGTTCAGCCGTGATTCCGTCATCACCCGGCGCCTTGTTGTTTTTAAGCTGTTTCAGAGCCATCCTAAAAGAACTTAAAACAATTATACATAAAAGAACTTAAAACATCAAGAAAAAACATACATCATACCAAACAACAATTACTTCTACCACTCCCAAAAACCATTTTAGAATCTTTAAACACAAATTTAGGAACAATAGTCTAAAGGAAATACAAGACAAATACGATGCCCTAGAAAATGAATTTAAAGATTTGGAAAGAAAAATTAAAGGAAATAAAACTACAAAAGATAAATTAGGACCAGAAGCGAGAACGTTGATTATGCAAAGGAAAACTATGTTTAAAGACAGGAAAAAACACAAGCATGATATAGCAAGAATAAGTAAAGAAATCAACTTAAACATTCGTAAACATAGACAAAAATCAAGAACCGACACAATAAACTTTCACATAGAAAAATCAGGTGGCATCAAGAAAGCATGGACTGAATTAAGGGAGAAACTAGACTGGATCGACTGTATAAAACACCATAGAAATAGGCAAACCAAAACAAATAGAATTGAGATACTGGATGCAGCTACAGACTACTACCGGGAACTATACTCTGACAATGAAATATTAGCCGACGGTCAACTGGGCGATTACAATAACAGTAACGAGAAAGAGATTCCTTGTATACTGAGAGAAGAAGTAGACAAGGCTATCAAATCGCAGAAGAGAGGGAAGGCGCCAGGAGGAGACGATATATCTAACGAATTGTTAATAGGAACATCTGAAGTAACACTACACATCATCACAGATCTTTTCAATGAAATTTTGCGCACAGAGTATATACCTCACCAGTAGACTGTGTCAACTATAATACTATTACATAAAAAAGGAAAAAAAGACGATATAGCTAATTATAGACCCATCAGTTTAATGTCCAATGTCTACAAAATATTTTCAAAAATAGTGTTAAACCGTTTACAAGGATTTTAGATGAAAACCAACCCAAGGAACAAGCAGGATTTCGCAGTGACTTCTCAACAATAGATCATATCCACACTATAAAACAAGTGACTCAGAAATGTAAGGAATATGGTATAATCTACTATTTAGCATTCTTAGATTATAACAAGGCATTTGACTCATTAAAACACACGAAAATATGGGAAGCTCTAGAAACACAAGGGATTCATAAAAAATATATACGCATAATTATCAACATATACAAGAACATGACAAAAAAGATACGAACCGAAAGAGAAGGAGAATACTTTCCGATAAATAGAGGAGTGAGACAAGGTGATCCAATGTCACCCAAACTTTTTTCAGCAGTTCTGGAATACGTATTTAGACGCTTAGAATGTGATAATCACGGAATAAATATTAATGGAGTGAAACTTAACCACCTTAGGTTTGCCGATGATCTTATCCTTATTTCTGAAGACCCAAGTAGCTTACAATATATGCTAGAAAAACTTGTGTTGGAAAGTGAGAAAGTGGGATTATCAATGAATACTGCAAAAACTAAACTGATGACAAATCTCACAAAATTCTCGATAACCGTTAATAGCACCACAATAGATTATGTGGCAGAGTATACATACCTCGGACAGATCATATCTCCCAAAGACCTTCATCATATATCAGCCGAAAGACGTCCACTGCTGGACATAGGCCTCCCCCAAGCGTCGCCACATTGACCGGTCCCGTGCGTCTCGCAACCAGCGGATCCCCGCAACCTTCACGAGGTAATCGGTCCACCTGGTGGGAGGCCTTCCAACGCAACGTCTTCTGGTTCGCGGTCGCCACTCCAGAACCTTTCTGCCCCATCGGCCATCCGTTCTGCGAGCAATGTGCCCTGCCCACTGCCACTTAAGTTTGGCAATTCTTCGAGCTATGTCGGTAACATTGGTTCTCTTACGGATCTCTACATTTCTGATTCGATCACGCAAGGAAATGCCGAGCATAGCCCTCTCCATTGCCCTTTGAGTGACTGTAAGCTTTCTGATGAGGCTCATTGTAAGCGACCACGTCTCAGAGCCATATGTCATCACTGGCAACACACACTGGTCATAGACTTTTGTCTTGAGACACTGTGGTAAGTTGGACGAGAAAACACCGCGCAACTTCCCGAACGCTGCCCAGCCGAGTCGGATTCGACGGTTTATCTCTCTCTCGAAGTTGGCCCTACCCAACTGGATCGTTTGTCCCAGGTAGACATAGTCGTCCACAACTTCAAGTGTAGAGTCTCCAACCTTGATAGGAGTGGGTGTAACATGGGCATTCAACATCACCTTGGTTTTGTCCATGTTCATTTTAAGACCCACTCTTTCGGAAGCTCTACTCAGGTCATCGAGCATTGTATTGAGGCTCTCCATGGTCTCAGCCATGACCACTATGTCGTCGGCAAACCGAAGATGAGTGATATACTCGCCATTAACATCGATGCCTAGGCCCCTCCAGTCCAGAACCTTGAATACATCCTCCAGCGCAGCAGTGAACAGTTTCGGAGAAATGACATCTCCCTGTCTCACGCCACGCTGGAGAAATATTGGTTTCGAGGTCTGATCCTGAAGACGGACTAGCATGGTGGCGTTTCTGTACAAACACTTCAACACCTCAATGTACCGGTAGTCGATCTGGCACCATTGGAGAGACTGCAGTACAGCCCAAGTCTCGATCGAATCGAAGGCTTTCTCGTAGTCCACAAACGCTAAGCAGAGAGGCAGGTTATACTCTTCGGTTTTCTGTATAACCTGCCGCAGCGTATGACCTTACACTGAAAGAAATTAACAACAGGATAAACTTAGCATGGAAGAGGTACTGGTCTCTCAAGGAGGTAATGAAAAACCCTCACGTGCCACTTAAAGCTAAGACAAAAGTATTTGATTCCTGCATCTTACCGGTTATGACTTATGGTTGCCAAACATGGAGCCTAACCAACCAAAATGTACATAAGCTTGAAACTTGCCAGCATAGTATGGAACGTAGCATACTTAACATCAAATTAAAAGATAAAATAAAACTATATAATATAAGAAAGCTTACTAGAATAACAGATATTAGCTACTGTATTAAGAAGCTGAAATGGAGGTAGGCAGGACATATGATAAGGAACAAAAAAGACAAATGGTCTAGGGACGTAACAGAGTGGTGCCCAAGACAACACAAAAGAAAGAAAGGAAGACAGTGTCGTAGATAGGAGGACGACATTAAAAAGATAGCGGGTATTACATGGAGAAGAAAAACACAGAGCCGCTCAGTGTGGCAAGCTCTTGGGGAGGCCTATGCTGGAAAGCAAGACAATCTTCACGTAACGATGTCAGATAATTGAACTTTTAAAGCAAATGTAATTTGTATGTAAGATTGTTAATTAGAGACTATTTTTTTTTTTATTTTTTTTTTATTTTTTTATTAGATGCTGACCTAGCAGCTCAGTGGAGAAGCTGGATCGAAAACCTGCGGCAGCTCAAGGCCGGCTCAAGGCTATTTTTATAGCATACGATGTTATCCTGGTTATAATGATGCCACTGAAATACAAATACATGTATTTACCGACGCAAGCGAGATGGCGTACGCAGCAGCTGTGTATTGGCAAGCCATCACATCAGAAGGCACACAGAAGGTGAGCCTAGTCATGGCCAAAGCGAGAGTAGCTCCATTAAAGCTACAATCGATATCGCGCCTCGAGCTGCAGGCAGCGGTGATGGGAACCCGCCTGGCTGCAGCTGGGAAATGTGAGCACGACAACAATCCGTCGTCGGTCACTTATTGGACAGACACCAAAACAGTCTTGTCATGGATTAGAAAAGGAGCACGAACCTATAAAGCTTTCGTAGCTCATCGCATAGCTGCCATAGAAGAAGGCTGCAAAAGGGAGGATTGGCGATGGATACCCACAAAATTGAACATCGCCGACATAGCAACTCGTGATGTACCGCCAAGGTTTGACTCACAGCACGAGTAGTTCTGTGGCCCTATTTTTTTGTATGAAGACCCTTCTTCATGGCCATCAGAAAAACCTCCAATCGCAGAAGAGACAGGAGAAGAAAGAACACTCACTGTCACAGAGAACGCGGTAGAAAAAGAAAAAGCTGTTTTGGAGAAAAAAACAGACAAACATACATACACTTCGAAGCTCATAGAAGCTATACCTAATCCCGTCAACTTTTAAAGATGGGAGTGGCTATTACGTGCGACTGCTACCATCCTACGTTTTATACATCTCTGTAAACAAAAAACAGAGAAAACGTTCTATAAGAGAACCAAGAAAAACACTGAGGAGGAGACGGACACTACCAAGCCGTCATACATAGCGCCAGAAGTCCGAAAGCAGTACATAGATGCGAGTTTTCTTCAAAAAGCCGAGAAAATACTCGTACAAGTCGCACAGCAGCAATCGTTCGCTCAAGAAATAGCTAGATTGCATGCACAAGAAGTAGTGGACAAAAATAGTCCGCTACACGCGTTGCAAATAGAAGTAGTAGATGGCCTGTTGGGGTTTTCTCGTCGTTGCCGAGTAACCCGGTTGTTGTAGAAGTTAGTTTAACACCAAACCACTGTTATGTTCCAAATATTTATTAAGGACACAGTTTTAGGTTGTTGCTAGTAACCTGAGCCGCACTTAATGTTGATTGACGTAAACACGCAAATTAGCGAGTGACGGTGTTTTAGTTACGACTGATTTACTTAATATTGTGCAGTACTTTAATAGGCGTACTTTTGCTGTATGAGCATTATTGGCTCGTACATGCTCCCGAGGGAAAGGTAGACGTGCTCAGATCACTAGCGTTACAAAATATAAAATGATAAAACACAAAGGTTATGTAAACAGTAAGCAAGAACGTACATAAATTCTTAAATAACCTAAACAATAAGCATGTAATTACATAAATTCTAAAATATTCAAAGTTTGAATCTTGTTGCTGCTGATTGTTGTAGACGGTTGCTCGATGAGGGTCCACTTCTTATTTTACCGTAGACAGGAATCTCCTTCAGTTCAATATCCTCCGTCCTCTCTCGAGTCCTGTTGGCTGTCGAAGTATTGCTCTTCTTGCGTGCTTGTTGATAATATCTTCTTAGTCGCCACACTATTATAGCGCAGACGATTCCTCCCACCAGCAAAGTGCTTATGGCATAGTTGCCAATGTCGTGGACACTTAACTCGTAAGGTAGGCTCTCTCGTCCCTTTTGTGCAGCTATCTGGTTATCCAATATTCTGTGTTCATTAGATAAATTAAGGTTGGGAAGCACGAATTTCGTGATTTTAAATGTGCTCCACATATCATTTGGTGACTCTATAGTGGGCACCTCCAAAGTAATTCCAATATTGATACTACTACTAAGAACGTTATGTGAGTAGATCGTCACATCCTTATGTTGTAGTAAGCAATCTTGACCTAGGGCAAGGAGCCCCGCCTTTGTTATGACAGTTGTTTTTATTCGATTCTCGCATACAATGCGAGTCGTACATTCATCGATGCAGTTATATAGCCATATGTTCGGTCTGTGTAATTTTGTCCATTGGTCCGAACATGGCTGAGGTACCCAATTGCATGTAATGTTATTTACATTTTGACTCAGTATTTGGGCTTCGCAAGATGCCGTGGCTCCATGCAAGTTGCTGATAGTTGTAGAGGCGTGGCAGATGTGGTTGTCCGCTGTCATTGTTGAACATTGCTGTAGATCAACCTCCTCCATCTGTATGTAGGTGTTCTTTGCGAAGTTAACTCCAATATACAGTGTTGTTGTCGCTATCACCTGACATTGGTCAGCAGTTTGGTGTCTTGGTATAGCTATATTGCGATACAATGTATACTCATCATCGCTTAGTAACGGGATATGTAGTTCAAATAGCAGGTACTGTTCGGTAATCCGGGCTTTGACATAAATAATTTTGT
Source organism: Orthosia gothica (assembly GCA_949775005.1). NCBI lineage: Eukaryota > Metazoa > Arthropoda > Insecta > Lepidoptera > Noctuidae > Orthosia > Orthosia gothica. The sequence goes on along the minus strand of OX459070.1, from coordinate 2,633,431 downwards.
AAATATTTTTATTGTTATCTCTATTGCTGGTAGTGGTTCATAGGTAGTGTTAACCTTTTCGGTATAATACCCGCAATGTAGTTAATTTGTTCAGATAGTTGCTCTGGTGTGAATAGGTTCATATCGAGGTGACCACGATAGATATCTGTCAATGCATCTAGGAGCATTTGTTGGTTTCTTCTCAGTACTGCGATAAGTAGGCTTGCAGTTAAGGCTCCAGCGTTGACGTCACTCATTGTTTTCATTATTTGAAACCGGTTTTCTATCAATGCCGTATTGTATTTGGTTTCGTTCATAAATTGCTGAATTCCTTCCAGTTGCATTTTTACGAAGTCTTCAGTTTTCTTTATGACATTGTTTTCTGCCTCGATAATCAGTGTCTGATTTCTTATGAGCTGCAGTAAATATTGCTCGTTCGTTTTGATTTTTTGTATGTCTTGAGCGTATTTTTCGGCAAAATCGCTGTCAAGGACACCAAATAGGGCTCGTGCAAGGTTTCCAACGCCGCCGTTGACATAGCCACGTCGCTTTCGCTGTCGATGTTGAGAACGTAGCAGTATGTTGTACTCGTTCAGCTGGCTCATTTCGAACTTCAATTGTTGAGTCGTAGCGTGACATGGTTCGTTAGGCATCGTATCACACATTTGTGCTAAACGATCCACAAATTTCTCCACCTTTGTTGTACTTTGCCAAAATATTGTTAGGTTGTAGTACACTAGAAGCTTCCATTCGTCGTGAATTAGTTGGATATTTCCGACGGGGTCAAAATACACTGGTTAGTTTTCTGTCAATTTTGTTATTTTGAAATGTTGCAGGGGTGTTGATAGCCCACTTGATAGCGTTGTGAACGCTACTAGTAACACCAAAAGCAAGCTATTTACTTTTTTCTTGGTTTTAATACCTTTATTTTGCTTGCAAGGCTTCGTTTCCGGAATCACTTTCTGTGAATCACTGCCTTCATATGCCTCGTTTATAGGTAATGGGGCAAGTTTTGTTATTGGTCTTTTGAGGACTCCATTCTGTGTCTTGAGCGTGACCACTCGGACTAAGTTGTCACTGCCTGGATGCAGTTCCACTACGCGGCCCATTGCCCACCTGCTCGGAGGTAGATTGCTTTCTCTGATGAGGACAAGTTGGCCCTTTTGTATGTTCTCCTTAGCTTGCTGCCATTTGTTCCGGTTTTGTAATGAATGAAGGTATTCTTTAGACCAGCGTTCCCAATAGTGTCGACTCATGAGCTCAATGAGTTTCCAGTTATTTCTAATGTCTACTGCTTTCATTTCCTCAGGTTCGTTGAGTGGAAGTGTTAGCGTTGGACCCCCTGTGAGGAAATTACCAGGAGTGAGATAGTCCAGATCGTCCACATCTTCTGATAATGGACACAGTGGCCTGCTGTTCATGCACGCTTCGATTTGTGTCAGAAGTGTTGCAAATTGTTCGTAAGTAAGCTTCGTTTCTCCGATTACCCGTTTGAGGTGCGCTTTCATAGAACGTACAGCAGCTTCCCATAAGCCTCCTGCTGATGGCCAGGATGGAGCGTTGAAGTGCCACTCTATTTGAAGGTTGTTGATCTCTCTAAAGAACTCTGAGGATAGCATTGTTTTGTATTGCTGGAACTCTTCCTGTAAGACTCTTGCGGCTCCGAAGAAGTTGGTTCCGTTGTCGGAGTAGATGTGTTTTGGGGTTCCTTTTCTGGCGCACATTCTTTTTAATGCTGCGATGAATGTTTGCGTGGATAGGTCCGAAACAAGTTCAATATGTACTGCTTTTGTGCACATACATATGAATATGGCTATGTAACCTTTGCAGGTTTTTATCCCGCGGCCTTTGTTTATCTTCACATCCACATGACCTGTAAAGTCAACGCCAGTGTGTGAAAACGGCCTCGATGGAGTGATCCTTTCTTTAGGAAGATTACCCATTAGTTGTTCAGATCTGTTAGTTGCGTACCGTCGGCATCGGATGCATTGTCGCAGTATCTTCTTGACGGTTCGATTACCGCTGATGATCCAATAATTGTTCCTAGTGTAAGCGAGTGTTAATCTTGCTCCACCGTGTAAGGTTCGTTGATGTGCCTTTTCAACGATGAGTTGGGTCAATCTTCCCTCTCCTGGAACGAGGATGGGGTGCTTAGTCTCCACCGGCAACTTTGAGTGGTTAAGACGTCCTCCAACGCGTAAGACTCCAGTTGTGTCCAAAAATGGGTTTAATTTTAAAATGGTACTTCTGTTTGGAAGTTTCCCACATGTGTTGAGAGAATTAATTTCGTTTTTAAAGTAATTCTCTTGCACTGATTTGATAATCATACAAAATGCGTTGTTTATTTCATTCAAGTTCAGTGCACGGCAATCGATTGACCTTCGTTTGTTTCGCAATGCATCAGCGAAACGTATCACTAAGGCGAGTATTCTTGTAATACGATCTATGTTGCTATGTCGCTCAATTAATGAATTAATTCATTTTTAATCGACATGGGTTCCGTACTATTAGCCGTGTAACAGTTTGTTAAGGAGCGCTCATTTGTAGTATAGGTTTCTTTTGAAGCAAGGGCTTGTGTTTCTTGCTCCTTAAGCCATTTAGAGCCTTCCCACCACAGTTTAAAGCTGACCAGTTTTTGCGGCGGGAGTCCTCTTGTGGCACAATCGGCGGGGTTTTCGTTTGTCTTTACGTAACCCCAGTTCATCGCAGGCACGACGTTTAATATTTGTCTGGTTCTATTGGTTATGTACTTTTCGTACTTAGTTTGACTTCCCTGAAGCCATGCTAGAACTACTTTAGAATCAGTCCAGCATGTAATCCTGAGATCGTTCTCTTCCAGGACCTTAGTTACCCTTTCTAGGAGTTTCGCTAGTAACACTGCGGCGCATAGTTCCAATCTCGGTATAGTTGTTTTCCTTTTGAGTGGTGCCACCTTAGTTTTTGCTGCGAGTAATGTAGTTTCGTAAGCGCCGGTGGGTGACGTAGTTCGGCTGTAGATAACGCATGCGTAGGCTTTTTCGCTCGCGTCACAGAAGGCTTGCAACTCGATCGGCCGTTTGTTTTCGTTTTTTATCCATCTTGGTAAACTTATGTTATTTATGTTTGGAAGATCGGTTTTAATTTTTATCCATTCCTTTTTTATGGAATCTGGTACCTTTTCGTCCCAGCCAATGTTTTGATAGTTTTCACTCCACAATTTTTGAAAAAGCACTTTTGCTTGGATGGTCATTGGTGCCAACCAACCAAGTGGATCGTAAATCTTGCTAATTTCAGACAACAACTTGCGTTTAGTGTACTGGAATGTGTCGCTTGCGTCATTCCATGCAAGTTCGAAAGTTTTGCTGAACTCTTGTTGCTTGAAGTTAAATTCGTTATTGTTGCTTTTCTCCTTCGTCTGTAGTTCTTTGAGAATAGATGGTTCGTTCGTAGACCATTTCCGTAAAACAAAACCACCTTTCTTCAGGAGTTCGCTTGGCTCTTTTTGAAGTAGCTTTGTTTTTTCTATGGTATGGTGTCCCGTGATGGCGTCATCCATATAAAAATCGTGTAGTAGCACCTTTTGGGCCAGAGGGAAAGCGTTTCCTTCATCTTTGGCCAGCTGTTGGAGAGTGCGCATCGCTATGAATGGAACGACTTTGGTCCCGTAAGTTAGGGTACACAGCTGCATCTCTCGAAGTGGTTCTCTCATGGAGTCTCTCCAAATAAATTTTTGAAGGCATTGTTGATCTTGATGAATAAGGATTTAACGATACATTTTCTCAATGTCCGCTGTTAGAACATATTTCGGATTCTGTCACTGGTTTCATGTGACCTAATTCGATGTATTCTCGGATGAAGTCTTTGTATAGTTTAGCGAAGTGATCTTGTCTCCTCATTTTCTTTTCTAAATGAAGAAATTGTGCTGTGGCTTGAGGTTTTGAGTTTCCAATGTTTTGCTCGTAGTTAGCGTTCATCGGCATCTTCACCACATAACGCCCGTCACTTAATCTCTTTGTTGTTTCTGTGTAATATTTTTCACAGTATTCGTTTTCCGATGTAGGTTTAGTTTCTGAAGGAATGTCTTCTACCTCCCAAAATTTTGTTAGGTGGTCCAGCTCTGTTAGAGTAACTAGACAGTTAAAGTGCTTTGTTGCACCACACAGTATCCAGCCCAACTTTGTTTGTTGCGCAACTGGCGAGTCATTATTTTGCTTGATTATTCCTCCTAAGATCACATCGGAGTAAACATCAGCTCCAAGCAGTAGATCGATGGGTCCAGAGATGTTGTAGGCTGGATCGGCCAACTTGATGTTATGCAGGTGTGTCCAGCTCTCTGTGTTGATCGTTGTGTTAGGCAGATTATTGACGAGTTTACTCATTACTAAAGCTTCGGTTTGGAATGTATAATCCGAGTGGATTGATTTACATTCCAATTTTATCATCCCTTTACTCCTGCCCATTATAGTACCAACACCAGTGACAGCAGCGTTCATTTTGTTTCGGCGTAAATTCAACCGTTGAGCTGCATTTTCTGTAATCAAGGTTACTTGAGAGCCTTGATCCAGTAACGCCCGAAGGAAGATGTAATCTCCTTCTTTGTTTTTGACCCTTAGTTGAAGAGTCGTTAAGAGGACCTCTTCTTCACCATTAATATGGTTCGATGTCCGCTCAGCGGCTACCGTTGGTGTGGTCGGCTTTGATCGTTGCCCTTTCAGATTATCATCATGAAGAAGGGTGTTGTGCTTGAAGTTACACGTGCGGCTTCTCGATAGATGGTTGGTTGAGAAGTGTTTCTTAATATGAAGTGAAGAGTAGTCGCTTGTTATCGTAGCGATGCTGGATAATATCCAGGCACGAATCATAATTCTCCGCGCTCAAAGGAAGGTGCTTGATTATCCTTTCCGCTTCACCCTTCAACTTTGACTTTTGGAACTGCATTTTCTGCGTTTTGTTCAGCGTTGGGTTGTTGTGAATCACAACAACCCAACGCTGAAGGGAGTTGGGAACTGGTCTGCATTTCCTCATCGATACCGGCGCAAACGTCTCAGTATTACCTGTCAAGAGGGTACGCAAAGAAAAAATGACGCCAAGCGAATATCTTTACGCCGCCAACGGTTCACGAATACCCTCCTATGGCGAACGCACAATGACGTTGAATATCGGATTACGTCGACCGTATATGTGCAATTTCGTCGTCGCAGAAGTGACTAGACCGATATTGGGCGCCGATTTTTTACATAAAAACCAACTGACGGTAGACATACACGGACGGAGGCTAATCGACAAAAAAACAGGCCTGTCCGTCGCCGGCTACGTAACGTCTACTTCAGACTCCAGCATCAACACCGTAGATGACCAGCAGCCATACCACGACCTACTCGCAAAGTACCCCGACATCACCCGACCGAATTTGAAGCTCTGTGACAGCGAAGTGGAACACCACATACAGACTACCGGCCCGCCATTATATGCGAAATCACGACCGCTGCCACCGCACAAGTACAAGGCAGCCAAGGCAGAGTTTGACGCCATGATCGAGCAAGGCATTTGTCGGCCGTCGAAGAGTCCCTGGGCCAGTCCAATACACCTTGTCCTCAAGAAGGACGACAAATACAGAGTCTGTGGAGATTATCGTCGTCTCAATGCGGTAACCGTGCCAGACCGGTACCCCATTCCAAGACTGCATGATTTTACCTACAACCTGCTAGGAAAAAAATACTTCTCCATAATAGACATGAAAAAGGCCTATTACCAAGTGAGGACTCGCGAAGAAGACATACAGAAGACAGCCGTTATCACACCCTTCGGGTTATTTGAATTCCCGAGGATGTGCTTCGGTTTGCGCAACGCTGGGCAAACGTTCCAACGACACATCGACAACGTTCTACGGGGACTTCCTGTTTTCCCATTTGTCGACGACATTTTAGTGGCTACTGAGACTAAAGAACAGCACAGAAAAGAGCTAGAGGATGTATTCAGAAGACTTAACGACCACGGGTTACAACTAAACGTGGCTAAGTGTACATTTGGCCAACAAACACTCAACTTTCTGGGCTACACTATAAACAACGAAGGAATTAAGCCAACTGACGAGAAGATCGAAGCCATTAAGACATACCCTCGCCCAGACACGGTACAACAATTACGTCGATTCCTGGGAATGATAAATTTTTATCGTGAGAATACCCCACACGCCGCCGAATATCAAAAGGAACTCAACGCTTACCTAAGAGATTCAAAAAAAAACGACAAGACGAAAATTATGTGGAGCGAGACAGCGATTCAGGCGTTTGAAAAATGCAAAGAAGACATCACGAGCGCCGTATTGTTGTCATACCCATCGTCAACGCTACCTTTTATGCTCATGACCGACGCATCCGATACTTGCGCGGGGGCGGTACTTCAACAAAAAATTCAAGGCCGTTGGAGACCGCTCGGATTTTTTTCAAAAAAATTCAACGACGCACAAAGAAAATACAGCACGTATGACAGAGAGCTAACGGCTATATACATGGCAGTACGTCACTTTCGTCGGACAATAGAAGGCCGTGACGTCACCATACTAACCGACCACAAACCGCTCACCACCGCACTGCGAGCGAATTACAAAGACGAAACACCGAGGCGCACGAGATATTTGGAATACATCAGCCAGTTCGTCACAGACATCAAGCACGTATCAGGCAAGGATAACTGTGTCGCCGACGCCATGTCTCGGGTGGACACAATCTCATGTCCAACACCGATAAACTACGACGAGTTAGCGAAGTCACAAAAACAAGACGAGGAACTTAAACAACTCATGAAAAGCGACCGTTACATTTTCAAGCGAATAGCACTGCCCGGTTCCGCTACCCAAGTCATATGCGAGATGTCAACAAAAGGCCCACGCCCGTACTTACCGCTACAATACAGAAAGCAAGCTTATCAAGCGATACACGACCTTAATCACCCCGGCGTAAGAGCGACCAGAAGATTAACTACAACCCGTTATTTCTGGTTGACCATGAAGAAAGATGTCACACACTGGGCAAGAGCTTGCGACCAATGCCAGCGAGTGAAGGTTCATCGTCACACCAAGGCACCTGTATCCAGTTTCATGCCAGTAGACCGCTTAAGTCATCTCCACATCGACTTAGTCGGTCCCTTACCAACGTCAAACAACTGTCGTTATATACTAACGATGATCGACAGAGCAACGAAGTGGCCAGAAGCTCAGCCAATCGAAGACATGACGGCAGAAAAAGTCGCAAATACACTGTACGAAACATGGATTGCAAGATTCGGTTGCCCCGCGACCATAACAACAGACCAAGGCAGACAGTTTGAATCTGAACTATTTAACAAGCTAATGCATCGCATGGGTATCCAGCACGTACGAACTACAGCGTACCACCCCCAATCGAACGGTTTGGTAGAACGCTGGCATCGCACACTCAAAGCTTCACTCACCGCTAGATTAAATACAGCAAACTGGACGTACGAGTTACCCACTGTACTACTTGGACTTCGCGCTGCATACAAGACAGACATCGGCGCCAGTACTGCTGAATTATTATACGGAAGAACGCTACGCCTGCCTGGTGAATTCTATGGTGAAGCAATAACAACATGCAACACGTCATCGCACTTTATGAGCCATCTAAGCGAAGCATTGAAAAAAGCACAGGTGCAGCGCGAAGCAAATAAAAGCACAGCTGTTTTCATTCACGGCGATCTGTACAAAACAACACATGTTTACGTTCGCAACGACGCCGTGCGCAAACCACTGACTCCTACCTATAACGGTCCGTATCGCGTCATAGATCGTACAGATAAGTACTTCACCGTTCAGTTGGAGAATAGAAGATCCAATATATCCATCGATCGGCTGAAGCCTGCATTCCAGTGCAAAGAGGAGCAAGCAGATGAAGCACCTGTCACCTTCAGCTACGTCACAAAATCCGGCAGGACATCAAAACCTCCTGTTCGCTTCGCTGAGGGGGGAATAATGTAGTGACCTACACATTATAAATAAGCATACGAGCACATCACACGTCCGGCCGGCAGCACAGCGCGCAGCGTACTGAGTCACTAGACTTAGCGCGCCCGCGCCGCCGCTACCAACCAATGCGGCCCGCGCCTGCGCTGGCGAGCCGTACGGAGAAGCAACAACATCCCAGCGTCGATGACGAGCGGACACTGAAGGCCGGGCGCCGAGCCGCTTGTATTTACGTGTCGCAAAGCGCACGTTTGCTACGTCATCCTCTGCCGGTACCCGACCACCACTTCCACTATTCATATGCTACCCTGCTGTGCTATATAAGCGATGTTTTATGTAAAATAAATGTCATTTGATTCGTATTCTTATTCGCCTTTAATTCCAAGAAACCTCACACTGTTAGAAACCTCTAAATCTCAAAGAATAAATCTCTAAAAGAGATCCAATTGTTGTAAGTTCCGTTGAACTCCGGCAATTCCATACGCGGTGTTGTCTTTTCGTAATGGGATGACTCAAAGATTTTTCTGTTCAAATCTTCCTTTAGTTCGTCGTAGACTTTCTCCCAGTGGTCATATTTGGCTTCGTAGTCTTTATCGTTGCCATGCAGTAGGTAACTCAGTTCCCAGTGAATTTTGTCTATTGCTTCCCATTTTGATCGTAAAATATTTAGTTGATCTTGCAGTTGCCATTTCTCGTACATGCTACTCATGTTGACCTTGGAGACCGCTCGCTTCAATGCGTTGAAGTTACACATTTGATTACGTAACAGTGTCGATAGATACTTGTCCGTTTCATCTTCCATTTGTTGGTGTACTCCAGTTGTATCAAATTGCGGTGTTCCGGGAGTTTCTGGTATATTCGGTTTTAGCATCCCCAAAGCTCCAGGTTCGTTTATCAACTTGTTTTGTAGTTGAATCATTGATTGCATTGTTTCTTCAAACATGCTTTTTGTTATGATGAAAATGTCCTTTTTGAAGTAGTCATGGTCTCTTTGGACAGTCTCATACTTCTTTAAGACATCGTGATTGGCTCGAAATTCATCCCATAAGGATTGTAAAGATTCGATGCGCTTTTTAAGGTATTCTATGGTTTTTCTACTCACAGCATCCTTTTTGTAATTAGCTTGGAGAGTTTTTATATTCTCGTAGCTGTTTTGCTGCTTAGTTATAAGTTCATCAAAATCGTTGTAGTCTTCTGTGGACATTGTTTATGCCTTATGGCTGCTAGTGGTTGGTGCGTGAGTAGTGTAGACTCACAGGTTTCGAAGTAATCGCAGTGAACGTTATCCTTGCTGTTTTTTTCTTGTTTGTAGCAGTAGACGTAATCTCCGCTGAAGAAACCGCCGTGGACGTTATCCTCGCCGATCCTTGCTTGATATGTAGTTTGTAGCAGTAGACTTGATCTCCGCTGGTTCGTTAGTGGCAGAGCCTTAGTGTAGCTCACCCTCCTTTACGTTATGTGCAACGTCTCAATGCCACTGGTGAGACCCGCTTGTGGGAGGCCAGCAGCACCGATTTGCTAACGTAACTGGGCTATACCACGCTAGACACTCTGCTTGATGAGGAGTCACGATGATTGACACGATGTGGTTCCGTGGACCCGTGACATCCGGCTCGAAGGACCAAAAGATGTTGGGGTTTTCTCGTCGTTGCCGAGTAACCCGGTTGTTGTAGAAGTTAGTTTAACACCAAACCACTGTTATGTTCCAAATATTTATTAAGGACACAGTTTTAGGTTGTTGCTAGTAACCTGAGCCGCACTTAATGTTGATTGACGTAAACACGCAAATTAGCGAGTGTCGGTGTTTTAGTTACGACTGATTTTATTGTGCAGTACTTTAATAGGCGTACTTTTGCTGTATGAGCATTATTGGCTCGTACATGGCCTACTACGTATTAGAAGCCGTATAGCCGCCACTGACGAGGTCACAGAAGATGTGAGGCGACCGCCAATATTACATGGCGATCATCACATAGCCCAGCGCTATATAGATTCGTCACATCGAATAGAGGTCGTGAATAATGCCATCACACGGCGTTTTCACCGACCAAGAAATAGACAGCGAATAGAGGTCGTGAATACCGCCATCACACGGCGTTTTCACCGACCAAAATATATAAACCAAACAGAGGTCGTGAATACCGCCATCATACGGCGTTTTCACCGACCAAGACACAGACCTGCCGGAGCTCCAAAACCGGCGGGAGCCCCATAGCCGCGGGCCTGGCACCTCTGGCGGCACTCTAAAGCGTCCGGTGAAGAAGCTCATTCCCTTACCAAAATTAGCGCAGCAGAGTTCCAGCGGCGAGAGCTGAGCGACGTGTCGCTGAGCGTCGAGGTCACGAGCGCTGCCGACGTGCGTCGCTCACTATGCTGATGCAGCGCCGCGCCAACGTAGCATCGAGTCGACGCGACACTGCACGGCGGGAGAGATGTTCACGACGAGACGTCATCAACCATTTTAGATGGTTTCATGTAAATAGAAAATAGTATTAACAGACACACGTCTGCTCACCCCAGCGCGCCATCGCATACTAAGCGATGTCGGTAGGCAAAAAAGCCTTTTATAGTAATGCCCACAAGAAATTTTCGTTTATGTTTTTGAGACACTAAAATTATATTTAATGTGTCTATTAGTATGTAATAGGGTTATATAGTCTAATAATAATAAATAAGAAGCATTATTATACATTCATTAAGAATTCATACTCCGTAACACAACCGTCGGCCATGGCAGATTAGTTCACAATGACCTGTAAGCATCCTATGGAAGTCGCTCCGCCCCCGTAAGGGGGCGGGGCGAGCGGTCCCGGAGCGGTCCCAGCCCACAGAAGCCATACCGGGGCTCGCAAACACGAGCCCGTCGCTGTGGTGTTTTAATAAAACCTAGCATCAAGTGAGTGCGGGTAAAGCGCCTAGTCGCTTTGCCTTAGCAATCCGCACTCACTGTATTGGTAGCTTATTGTGTGTATCTGTAGGCGCGCCGCGACGAGCGTTCTGAACGCGTCGCCGTTTCTTCACGGCACCCTGGCGGTCAACCCCCACCAGGTGGAACTCATGCCGAACCATGTGAAGACCAGCGAAGGCGACCCGCATCAGTAGTGCCGACTTTGGCTATAGAGAAATGTATGGCTCCCGTCCGCCTCCCTTCCGAATCTAGCCGGTCGTTACTCAGACTGGGGAGCCGTATGTATGTGTGAGCGGTAGTGTTAGTGTGTATACACCGCCTATGTTTGCACCGGTGAGCAAGCCCGCGCTATACTATCCGGTGCGTGTGTACTTGCGCATGTGAAGTTGCGAGTGTCTGTTTATAGCGCGCAAATATGCCTATATTAACTTAGAACACTTTGCGCGCCGGGATGCGTGTGGGGTGAGCAGTTTTATTGTTTAAGTAGGCCGCGTGTAGCCTGGAGCGGACTACTTAGGCGTCAAGTCCGGGTAGATATGGATGGGGTCGCATCGTCGTGGATTATGTCCCTGGGGAGGCGTCTGCTGCCGGGCGGGCGCGCGTGCCATGGCGCTATGTTCTTGATGTGTGGCCAGGCAGAAGCGTCGGCCCGCGCGTACATTTTCGAAGCTAGGCGCCTCACGAATTCGTCCAGGCTCTCTAGCTGGAGGTCCCTAGTTAGAACGTCGTTGTTTACGTACCGAGGTGCGTCTACTATGCGGCGCAGCGCGATGTTTTGTTGCGCGCTGAAGTTCTGGCGGCTCGTCTCGGACGTAAGTGCATACCAAGCTGGGGTGGCGTACGTAAGTAGTGGTCTTATGTACGTTTTGTAGACGCCCAGCTTGGTGCGGGTTGGAGGGCGGGATGAGAGGACTGGACGAAGGAGGTTGCGGGCGACCTTACCTTTGCCCACGACGTTTTTGACGTGCGGCCCCATCGTAAGCCGACGGTCAATGGTCACGCCTAGGTACTTGGCCCGGGGCGCCCAGGCGACGTTGGCTCCTTGCAGCTTCAGACGTGGTGGGAGGTTACACCGTCCTGTGATGAGCGCCTGCGTTTTACTCACGTTTACGGAAAGCCGCCACTTGGCTAGCCACTCCGGTAGTAGGTCGAGGGCGCGCTGCATTTTGCGGACAGCGTGCTTCGCGCCCATTGAGGTGGTGATGTAGGCGGCGTCGTCCGCGTATAGTGCGAGCGTCGCCTCTGGAGTTGTAGGGATGTCGTCGGTGTAGTGTGAGTAACCCGCAGGCGAGAGGCAGCTGCCCTGGGGCACCTCCGCCAGTATAGGGCGGGGTGCGGACAGTGCTCCGTCGACCACCACTCTGAAAGTCCTATTTGTGAGGAAGGATTGAAACACTTTGACAACGCGACGGGGCGCGTCTGAGGTGGATAGTTTAAATATTAGACCGTCGTGCCATACGCGGTCGAATGCCTTCTCCATGTCGAGGAATACTGCAACCGCGTACTCCTTCCTGTCCATGGTGTTTGACAGCAGGTGCAGTACCCTCGACAACTGGAGCGTCGTACAATGTTCCGCGCAAAACCCGAATTTTTCCTCGTGCGGTGTAATGTGCGGTGTAAGATGCCGCAGCAGGAGTTGCTCGAACACCTTGGAGATGGTGGGCAGCAGGGTGATCGGCCGATAGCTCTCTGGCTTCAGTATATTCTTCCCCGCCTTAAGCAGCATGATGACGCGCCCTTCCTTCCACGAGTCCGGAAAGGTGCCCGTGCGTAGCATCCCCGTAAACAGGCGCGCCAGGGTCACTACCATGCGGTGCGGCAGGTAGCGCAGCGCTGCGTTGGTGATGCCATCAGCACCAGGGGCCTTCCTCGGCTTTGTTTTGAGGATGGCGCGTCTGACTGCGCTGGGCGAGAAAAAGATGGCGTCCTCCTCGGGAGCTATCGGCGTAGCGAAGTAGTCCCCAAGGTGTTTCTCGACTGCTGCGACGTGTTCGTGTTCAGTAGTCGGGTTCGGTTGGAACTGACGCTCCAGATGTTCGGCGAAGACCTCGGCTCGGTCCTCTGCGACGTACTTTAACGCCCCGTCGCTGCCTTGTAATGGACGTACCGGAGCTGGGGTGTTCGAGAGCTGACGGCACAACCTGTGTATGGAGGGCCAGTCGCCCTCCGCGGCGTCGATGCGTTCCTTCCAGCTCGCGGCATCCAGAGCTCTCAGCTCGGCCTTTACCTTCTCCGCCAGGTGGTTAAGTTCTCGCGTCATCGTCGGACAGCGATGTTGCTGCCACTGTTTGCGTAGGCATCTTTTTCGGGTAATGAGGTTTTTGATATGCGCTGGCAGGGGCGGCTGTAGCACTCTCCCCTGCTGCTGCTGTGTTACCGTCGCTGCTTCCAATGCCTGCTGTATGCAAACAGTGACTTCACACGCTAGCGCGTCGACGTCCGCTGCTGAGGTAACAGGCCGAGTTGGTGTTGTGGTCTCAATCCTCCCTGCAAAAGTGTCCCAGTCGATGCGTCGACGCGGCGCTGGTGGCTTCTGTCGGGTCGGCATTCCTGATAGGACGACGAGTACGGGGTGATGGTCCGATTGTAGCTCGTCGTCTAGCACCTGTTGGGTAACCTAACAGTGCAGCCCTCTGTAGACTACGATGTCTAGTACGTCGGGCATATGTGACAGGTTGTCCGGGTAGTGTGTAGGTGTTTCTGGGCCGGTCACCGTATAATCATAGGCTTCTGCGTCTAAGAAGAGCCGTCTCCCATCTTTATTCATGTTGCATGAATTCCACGCTGGGTGCTTGCAATTTAAGTCGCCGGCGAGGACGACAGGATGTTGTGAGGTTGGAAATAGCAGTGTTCTCAGTTCTGCTGTGTCTAGATGTAGTGAAGGTGGTTTATAAAACGCGTATAGTTGTATGTCCTTGCCAGCTACGTGCAGTTGTACACCCAGCGCGTAGGCGGACTGTATTGATGGAACTGGGATTTCCTGGTGGACGACTCTTAGTTTAACTAGCACTGCCAGGCCACGGTATCGGACATTGTATGCCGACCTTTCGTCCTTCCGGTACATGTGATAGCCTGGGAACCTTATCCTGTCCTCAAGTCCCAGGTGTGTTTCGTTTAGAAGCGCCACGTCAACGTCTTGTTCCCTCAGGAGATGGCGGAGGTGGGCGACCTTATCTTTGTGGCCGCGGGCGTTCCAGTGAACTATCCTCAACGGCTTATTATACATGATGGTATAGTGTTAAAAGTGCGGCCAAGCCGTCGAGGATAATCTGCTCCACGTCTTGCCCCTGTCTGATGGCCTTGATTAGGTCCATCAGCAGCTGGATAGCGCAGGCCGTGAATTCTTTATTTGCTGCTCGCTTTTGTTGCGCAAGCTGTGGTTTTTGTGTTGCGCCGGCGGGATGTTCTGTGCGCCTAGCGTTTCCTTCTGAGCAATTTTTTGTAGCAGCGCGTTTCGTTTGCGCTAAGCCGGTGACAGTTTGTGTAGCTGTCTTTGTCACGACCTGCGCCGTGGGTGGGACAGGGGCGGCCTCTGATGACGCCTTTGTTGCTGTCTCGGTTGTTGTGGGGTTAGGTTTCCTTCCCTTGCCCCCTCTCCTCTTCTTTCTCTGCCTAGAGGAGGTAGTGTCACCGCGGTTTGTGGGCCCGTTGGCTGCCGCCATCAGCGATATACCTTGAGCCTCTTCTGCTGGTCGTTCTGGGTCCTTGTTGTCCATCCGTGTGCGGCGTGGTTGTGTTGTCGTGATGGCGACAGTACCCGCCCGCTTTTGTTGTATTTATTTTTGAAACACGGGACATTTCAAGCTGCACGCCGGGTGCGGGCCCTGGCAATTCGCGCAAGTAGCCGTCTCTTCTCTCGGTCGTGGGCAGTCCCTGGCTGCGTGTCCCTCGCCACATCTCACACAAGCGAGCGGGCGGTGGCACTGGTGAGAGCTGTGCCGGAATTGTTGGCACCTGTGGCACTGTGCGGGCCCACGTTTGCCTCGCCAGGCCTCGAATTTCACTCCCCGCATGTTCATGAATACGGAGGTATCATATATCTGGCGTACGTCCTGCGTTTTACTCAGCAGGGCGTAGAATACGCAGCCGGGTCGTCCTTGACGTGCGTTGATATGTCGCACGTACTCCGGCTCGTATCCTAGGCGGCGGAGCTCCTCCTCAATATCCTGGGGTGGAGTATCTGCTGGCAGCCCCCTTATCACTACCTTCAGCTTCTTATCAGCTGGCAGCGAATACGCAAACCAGCTGATCCCTTCTTCCTTTTCGAGGGCGGTTAGGTAGCGTTGGACCACCCTGTACTCGTCCTCGCTTTCCGGTGAAAACCGGACTCCTGTCCTGAAAGGACGAGCGTTGGGTGGTCGACCTAGTTTGGTCGCTAGCGCCCTAAAGTGGGTAGCCCAGTTGGGCAGCTTTTCCACCACCAGTGGTGGGTAGCGCGGGCGCTTCTTTTTAGCCGCCACCGCTGTCTGGTTAGTGGCGGCTGGGTTGCGGGCTGCATCCGAAATTTGGGCAGAGGGTGGCATATACCCTGTCCCTGCTGCCTTCTTGTTGGCGGAGGAGGTGGTGGGTATCCTTGGAGATGTGGAGTATCTCACGGCCTCTGCAAAGGTAGGCGATTTTGTGCCGTTATTTTCGCTCGATTGTGTGCGCGGCGGGTCGGCACAGTACCTTTTGGCCTCCTCCGCTGCTGTCTCGTCAGAGCTTCTTCTTCTCCTCATGCCTCTAGACTCCATTTGGAGGTCGATCTCCATACCGAAGGAGAAGGTGGGTGAGGCCGGAGACATAAGGTCCTCTTCTAACATCTCTGCTCCACGCCCTATTGATGCGAGCGAGATATTTGAGCCCGAGCGCGACGAAATATTTGAACGCAGCGCGGGAAAATCGTATGCAGAGGTACGGGGGGGCGCGGGTGAGTCAGGTACTCGCACCGTCGCGGCGGTCTATTTTTATTAGTTTTACCCGACATACTCGAATGCGCGAGGTGCTGGGGCGCTGTGTTAACGCAGCGTGGTACTGCTTTGGCAACGCACATCTCGGCATGAAACATTGTTTTGTTTCCATCCGCGCGGGGCTCTCTTGATGGCTCGCAGGGCTCGCTTAGCGGCGCGCGAGACACAGTCGAACGCAGCGGGGCGGTGCGGGTGGCGCGCGCGGGGGTATCGGCGGGCGCTGCGGCGAGCGGCTGCGTGGAGGGGCGACCGGAATGTGCGGGGACCGGGACGGGGAAGTCGCCGGCCGTGGAGCGTGCCTCATAATTTTTGTTTGTTGGAGGTGCGCGCACGTTTGATGCGCGGCTCGTATGTGGGTATGGACGCGAGTTTTTATTATTATTATTCGCGGAGGATGCCGTTTGTGTCGTGTTTTTGACCATGTTTTTGACATTCTGTGCGGATCGATCTTTGTTGTGGGTAGGTGTTGACCCTTGGGTGAAAATTTTACACGGATTGAGCACGGTAGTGCAGCCAGTGGGAACCGGGGTACGTGTGGATACGCGACGGCCCATGGTTGGATCACCATAGGATGTAGGCGACGTTGGTGAGGCCGGCGCGTCGGCGTCGTTCCTACCTGTGTAACTTTGTGTTGTGTGTGGGTAGCTGCTTTGATGCTCTCTCGACGGCGGTGTGCTGGCCATCGCTGTCCCCAGATTGGGAAGCGATGCTGTCCGGTCCATCGATAGGCGAGGGTCCATGGGGTTGGAGGCACCGCGGCCCTGTGGGCCGCGGGTACCTGGCGGTGACATCTTCTTCAATGGTTTTCTTGTGGCGTCTTCTTCTTTCTTCTGCTAGCATATGGGGGCTAGTTCTCCGCGACCACACAACGACTTTGCGCAAGCAGAAGCCGTTGGGCAGCAACGAAGTCTCCCCAAATTGCCGTCGAAAGTGCAAGTTGTAAAAACTCACACTCTCGATGACAATGAGGGTAGACTGAACTGGTCCGTGCGGTGATAACTCGTAGACTATGTGCGTATACTAGATATTGGGTAACTAGGGCTCATCCGACCTGTAAGATGGCGGCGCTTGTTATTTATACTAAAACGCGTAAGAAATTTTTGATGTAGAATTTTGGTAACATTAAAATCATGTTTTAGGGGCTTTTATATAGCTTATAGTGCGCATATAGCGCGTATGTATTAGTATTATGCATAAGGGACCTTAGATATATGATGAATGTATAGTTTTAACTAAATAAAAATATTTTGTTTACTTAATTTTGACCCCCCAATATTGGCAGGGTACGAGGTAGTGCTATGGGTGTTATACTCACGTACCAATCGTATTATTTACCTTACACACATTGTTTTGTTAGGAAACACCATCTAGGTGTTCTAGATAGTATAACTGGATACCATGACTGAGAAATTATACATAATAACAGTACATGGCCAGTTTTAATGCAGTTTCACTCTGAAAAGGTAAATATGTATACATTTTCCTCTAGTAAGTGTTGAGAAAGTTCGATACAAGTCATTTAGCGCTTCTAGGTGACCTAGAATTATATCTAGGCCCTAAAAATAGATAGCACCTATGTAATTCTAATACATAGACATAACTTGCTTGAGATGATGTGTCTGTATTTGCCAGCATAGACGTTTCTATGCGTCTGTCAGTGGGTCACTATGTCCAGACACATTTTGGTGCCTGGATAGCTATAGATATGCTATCTGAAGCATTACCTTCGTGGACCCTCAGGCAGGCGCCTGGACTCAGTCATGATACAAAGCTAATATATAGCTATACACACACATACAGAGACGTTAAAGCTGTGGAACAACGCAATATTTTCGTATTCGGCCGCTTCCCGGCGCCTTAAGCAGCAGAAGGGCTGGTGGTACACCCATCAGGGTACCGCCATTCGACAGCCCAGTTCGCCAGATTCCCAACCACACTTCCGGAAGGAGCCTAGCTCTGATGGTTGAGGAGCTAACCGACTTGACATAGTGCGAGGTTCCATGGGTTTTTCATGTAAACAAACATGTCAGAGTGAATGCTACTTCGACGGTTGGATATGTATCCACCAGACTTCCATCGTGGGATGGCCAATTGCGAGGGCTATCCGATGGTGGCTGTTTGGTGTGGATCCACCCACCAGTTTGAGTACAAATTAGGTTTATGTGCTAAGATTGGGCACATAATCTAACTTTTCGCACCCTTGCGCGGCTGTACGCCTAAAGGTTGTAAATATAACCGTTACACTTATGTGTGTCGACGGCTCAGTAGGAGGGCTCCAAGTCCCTCGCTGGTACCCTAGAGCTAAGGTGTGTAGTTTTAGAAGAAAACAGCTTGTACGAGCACGCTCGACAATTTTATGCTGACGCCCGCGATCACATGTACTTACTTATATTCATTATTACATGCGCATTACCGCAATTACTTCAGTTCAATAAAGCTGCTTGGTGAATACACACGTCGGTGTTTTCTTCCACATTACACACATAAGAATTCCCGGTACACATCTCACCTCAGCGGCTGGACTCTACATCTTTTTGGTCCTTCGAGACTTTAAGTGAAGTGTGAGAGAAGGTGTCTTCATCAATAGCGAATCGGCTCGGCTGGCCTCCCACAAGCGGGTCTCACCAGTCAAGTTGAGAAATCGCACATATTGGTGACGGGCATCTGCTCACACGGAACTAACAGAACCAATGGACATACAAGTCTACTACATATTCATCTACCAGTGACAGTGATTACAACAGACAACTAGTTTCTTCTACACATCTACTACAATGGAAGGGCTACTACAACGTCAACAAATCATTGCTGAAGCTGTACAGAAGATTTCTACAAACATCAAGAAAGATTCTGCAATTCGGAAAACTGCCGAGTATACAAGAAAACGGCTAGTGACTCTAGAAGAATTGTGGGATGAGTTCGACAACAATCACAAAAAACTAACAGTACTTTGTGATAACAAACACGAGTACTTGCAGTCTGGTGCTTACCTCTCCGTGCAAGAGCTCTACACAGCTACATGTGCTCTGCTGATGAACATATCACAGACCGATTCCATGGCTAAACAAGATACAAGTAGTCAAGGTCAAGGTGACGAACAACACAATGTCAGCACGGAAGAGAAAGGTATGTTGTCCAAAACTGATGAGCTGATTAATCAGCAACGAACAAACTTTCGAGCCTTTTCAAGAGTCGTACGAGGTATCGACGTTAATATTATCTCTGAAAAATGGGAACTACAAGACAAACTGCAGATGATACAAGCGCGCTGGAAAACTATTGACGATCTACATTGGCAAATAGATAATCTATTGATCGGCACGGAAGTGGATTATGAACAGGAGTACGTGGAGCATGAAAACAATTACGAAGGCATCAAGAGACAACTTAACCAAAAACTCAGCCATACATCTCACCAACAACAAACTATGCCGAAATTGGAGATTCCGGAATTTAATGGCAACTATGCTCAGTGGCCAACTTTCATGGACCTTTACTCTGAAGCCATCCTCAACAATCCCATGCTAAACAAGACTCAAAAAATGCAGCACCTCAAGGGCAAACTGAAAGGTGAGGCAGAGCGCCTAGTTCAGCATCTCAACGTCTCAGCTGAAAACTACGACTCGTGCTGGGTGGGATATACTCACCCGAAGGTACAACAACATACAGCTGCTGTTTACAAAGCAAATTCAAATATACTTAAGCCAGCCGACTGTGCACAAACATTCTGCTCAAGAACTCAAAAACCTCCACGACACGACCTTGGAAACGACTCACGCCATACACAATCTCGGAGTCGATACCACTACGTGGGATCCGTTTTTGGTGCACATACTTACAGAAAAAATGCAGAAACCTACAGTTCATACATGGAATGCAGAAAAGCACCACGAAATCTGCCTTCTTTCGACGAGCTTATGGCATTTTTGGAGAACAAATTTACAGCACTCGAGCCAGTCAACAGGAAAAACAACAAGACTGGTTCCACGAAGCATGAGGCCAAGAACATGGACAACAGTGAAGCCAAAGAATTTTCTTTCAAACAACCACCGAAGAAGTTCCACAACTGGGCTAAGACTTATCATGCTCGATCTGAAAGAAAATGTCCGTTATGCAAGTTGGACCACATATTGGTTTCTTGTAAAAAAATCCAAAGTATGGCGTCAGAAGCTAAAATAAATACAATTGCACAATTGAAAGTCTGTGAGAATTGTATGTACTGCCATAACGACAAACAATGCAATTCCGCGAAAACATGTAAGGTGTGCAATAACAAGCATCATACGACGTTACATGACGCTATACAACAAAGGGCTCAACATACAATTCCTGCTAATAACATGACACCTAAAAACGTTCCGACAGTAGCGCAACATAAAACAAGTCACGTTGCTGGGAATGTGAATGAAGTTCTACTTGCCACAGTTGAACTGAATGTTATGGCCGTAGATGGAATGCCTACAAAACTTAGGGCTCTACTTGACCAAGGTTCCCAAATCAACTTGATTACGGAATCAGCTGCTCAGCGATTGGGACTTCACAGGCGTAAACAAGATGCAGTCGTCTCAGGAGTTGGCATCTCGAACATCAAAAGCCATGGAACCGTACTACTTACTTGCGAGTCCATATACCAAAATTACAACTTCACTTTTGAGGCGCTTGTCATGACAAAAATGCTGAGTAATTTGCCCAATTACACGTTTGAGCGCCAACAGTGGCCACATTTAGAAAACATTAGCCTCGCGGATCCTAACTACAACATTTCCAGGCCAGTTGACATTTTACTGGACGCTGCAGTTTACGCTCAAATAATCATGGATGGGATTCAGCGAGGACAGGCGCCAATAGCTCAACAGGCTAAGTTAGGATGGGTTCTATTGGGCAACACCACAACATTCCAATGCAATGCAGTGCTTAACAACCTAGAAGACATTTCGCGTTTCTGGGAAATAGAAGAAATAACTGAACAGTCTCCGACGCTGACGTCAGGTGAACAATATTGCGAAACGTTATACGCAACTACAACCACAAGGAAGTCTGACGGCAGATATGAAGTCAGAATACCCATGAAACAGGGATTCAAGAATCAGTTAGGTTCTTCAAAGTCGCAGGCATTAGCACAATTCCGACAGTTGGAGAAACGACAGAAACCAGTCTCTTGCTGAAAGTTACAAGGCTTTCATGGCTGACTACATACGTCTTAACCACATGAAACAAAGTTTAATTCCACAAGAACCGAGTTGCTATCTACCACACCATGGTGTCATGAAATTGGACTCCACTACAACAAAACTCCGAGTTGTGTTTAATGCCTCAAACAAAACAACTTCGGGCCACAGTCTTAACGAGCTAATGGAGTGTGGGCCAAAGCTTCAACAGGACTTACAGGCATTAATCCTACGGTGGAGAGGGTTCCAATTTGTTTATTCCGCCGACATAGAAAAGTTTTACAGACAAATCGGAATACAGGAACAAGATCAGCATCTACAGAAGATTCTGTGGAGATATTGCCAGGAAGACCAGATCCAAGAGTACCAGCTGTGCACCGTAACATACCGCACTAAAGCTGCTCCCTTTTTAGCGATGCGCACAATAAAACAACTAATTCACGACGAAGGTGCTCAATACCCGCTTGCTGCTGAAACATTGGACAGTCAGTTGTACGTCGACGATCTCCTCGGCGGAAGCAATGATATCCAACAGTCCAAAACCACTCAGCAGCAATTAATCGACCTACTTAAACAAGGTGGCTTCAACTTGCGCAAGTGGGCGAGCAATGACGGACGCTTATTAGAAGATCTTACACCCGATAAAATTAGTCAAAACATGATTGACTTCAAGCACGCTGAAACAAACAAGACATTGGGAGTTATGTGGATTCCCTCTACGGATCAATTTACATTTCATCATCCAATGGAAACAACAAATACATCCGCTATCATTACAAAAAGATCGTTGCTATCTCAACTGTCGAAGCTATACGATCCACTAGGGTAGCTATCACCAGCTACAATAAAGGCAAAACTTATTTTCCAACAACTTTGGACTACAAACCTCAACTGGGACGATCCCGTACCACAACATGTACAAAAACAATGGGAAGAGTTCAGGAACGACCTCAAACACATAGGTCAGATCGCTATTCCTCGATGGATGGGACCTAAAAACACCCCAGTCGAATTACATGGGTTCTGCGATGCTTTGGAGAAGGCATACTCATGTGTGATCTATTGCCGGAGCATCAAAGACGATGGCCAATACATGACACGAGTAGTTGCAGCGAAAACGAAGCTCGCACCGATTAAAAAAATGATGACACTGCCCAGACTCGAACTGTGCGGCGCACACTTATTATCCAGACTAGCGAAAAAGGTCATAGAGTCGTAAAACAAACAGACAGTAACAATACAAGCTTGGACTGACTCAATGGTCGTTCTGGGATGGTTACATGGCGACGTGTCCCGCTGGAAGACATTCGTAGCAAACAGGGTTACGAAAATTTCAAACATTTTGCCACCATCGTGTTGGAGACATATTAAATCCGAGGAGAACCCGGCGGATTGCGCTAGTCGTGGCTTACTTCCGTCACAACTAGTCAGACACGAACTTTGGTGGGAGGGACCTACGTGGCTGATACAAAACAACATCCCAGATCATTCAACAGACTTTGAAGCTCCTACATTAGAACACAAGTACAAGAAGCAAGTCTGCGCATCCCAAAAATCTTCATCGATTATCGAAGAGCTTCTATGCAAACATAACTCTATTACACGTGTCGTCAGAATTCTAAGTTGGATTTTGCGAGTCAAGGCCAACAAAGACAAAGTGCGATCGCCTTACTTAACAACAGTGGAACTTGAGAATGCATTGAATGTCGTCATCAAGACAGTGCAAAATAAACACTTTGGCGAAGATATTGTACATTTACAGAAACATGGCAAGGTGCATTTGAAGAGTTGCCTACTTAATTTACACCCATTATTGGACAAACAAGGTCTTTTGAGAGTCGGGGGACGTTTAACAGAATCAGCCTTGAATATCTCACAAAAATATCCAATTATTTTGCCACACAAAGCACGGCTCACAGAACTTCTGATCGACAAATCACATATTTCGACTTTGCATGGGGGAGCAAGACTCACCTTGACACATTTACGAAACAAATACTGGATACTCAGAGGTGTGAGGACAGTAAAAGGCCACATTCTCAAGTGTATCAAATGTCATCGCTTCAAGACATCTACTAGCAAACAGCTGATGGGAAACTTAACAAAGCCCCGAGTTACTCCATCGCGTCCATTTACGCACACAGGCGTTGATTTTACGGGACAAGTGGAAGTCAAGGCCAACAAGGGCAGAGGGATTAAGACGTCCAAGGCCTACATTTCAATATTCGTCTGCCTAGCAACAAAAGCCATTCATTTAGAATTAGTCTCAGACTTGAGTACTGCAGCCTTTCTCGGCGCTTTCAAACGTTTCTGTGCCCGGAGAGGAACACCAAAGTGTATGTACTCTGACAACGGTACGAATTTTGTAGGCGCTGCCAAAACACTTATACAGGAACACAAAGAGGCACTACATCAACGAAGAACTCTTGAGTGACATAGGGAACCTTGGAGTTGAGTGGCAGTTCAACACTCCAGTTTGGCCATCAGCAGGAGGACTGTGGGAGGCCGCAGTCAAAAGCATGAAGCACCACCTGAAACACGTCATTGGCGAAAAAAAACTGACATTTGAGGAGTTTTCCACGTTGTTAGCCCAGATTGAAGCGTGCCTCAACTCTAGGCCGTTGGTTCCTCTAACAAACGACATTGAGGATCTAGACTGCCTAACGCCTGCACATTTCTTAGTGGGAGGGCCAATACTGTCGAGCCCACTCTCACCTGACGAGGGCATCAGAAACATTAAAACTAGATGGCAGTTACTGGAAAAAATGCAAAAAGATTTCTGGAAGAGATGGTCATCTGAATACCTTCAAACACTTCAAACACGCAGCAAGTGGCATTATGCAACAAAAAATCTTGAGATCAACGACATCGTATTGATAAAAGATGATCACTTGCCGCCCTCTAAATGGCTTTTAGGAAGGGTTATGGAGACACATCCTGGCAAGGATGGACACGTACGAGTGGTGACCCTGAAAACAAAAAATGGCACTCTAAAACGCCCAATCATCAAACTATCACGACTACCTGTCGAACAGAGTGATACAGGGTGTGTAGAGAGTGAAGGTGACAAAACGCCTATCGAACAACAGAAAACTAGGAGATCGAAGCGGAAGAAACCTGCTAAAATATCCCTAAACAATTACCTTGGCATGTTTTTCACGTTTGCCTTATGCATAGCGACGTCACTGCAACAGACTACAGTGAACGTTACCACATTATCGTCAGCAAAATTAGTCTACTTCGACAAAATTGCTGAAGTGCAAATACGACAAGACGACTAGAAAATGGTTGTTTATTACAATATGACAACATATTGGCGAAGTTTACGAAACGTGGCAGACTACGTCACACATTTGAATAGTCTGACTAAAGAAGAGCCAACCTTGATATCCATCGCCTCTCAATTAGAACACGAAATCAAAGAAATACAGCACTATAACGATGTTTTGCGATCGGAACACGGAACGCGCAAGAAAAGGGGTCTAATAAATGGGATTGGTTATGCAGCAAACTATCTTTTTGGAGTCCTTGACGAAAGGATCAGCAAATTAATATATAATAACGTAATGAAATAACGTAATGTTTAATAATATACGCACACAAATTTTAATTTACTTTTTTTTTTTTTGTTTTTTTTTATATTATATATTATTTAAAAATCCAGATAATATGAGTTTTGGGACAGTAACCGTTGTGTATTGTATCTGTGTTAATGGCTAGTTATAAATACTTTAAATAGTAACCTGTGGAGAACGTAGTGGGTAGCATAATTGTTTAAATGTAATATTTAATATTGTATGACTGTTTCTTATTGTGCTACTGTTTGTTTTTCCTTAAATAAATAAAATAAAATAAAATAAAATAAAGCTTTGCCAAAAAATACGACAGTGATATCAACATCATACAGACAAACGAAAATCATTTACTCAACCATCGATTGTGGAAGGCGAGTACAATATTTTAAAGAGAAACGAGGACATCATGAACAAGCAATTTACGCTAATCAACAAACGCTTCCAAGAAACAAACGAGCGCATACACTTGGAACGTAGCAATGCACTTAATGTGATGTCGTCTGCATTAGCCGCTAACTTAATAATCTCCAACATAAGGAGAGTTCAACAATTACTGCTCGACTTAGTGACTGATGTAAAGGACGGACGCGTCGATGCACATCTACTGAAGCCAGATCAGTTACAAGAACAATTAAACATAATATCTGGACAATTACCTAGTGACCTGTCGCTACCTTGTACAAACAGCTATCAGTGCATTCGACAGATGTATAAGTTGTCACGAGTACACGTCAAGCTGACGAGAGACTTTTTCCTATTTGAAGTCAAGCTGCCTTTGGTGAACATCGAACAGTACGAGCTAAGCCGAGTCATACCTATTCCTTCCATACAAGTACAGAAAGAGAAGCATAATTATCATGCCTACATCTGAATATTTGGCAATAAACCTCAAGAAGGATGTGATGATGCCTCTAACATACAACGACCTAAGCACATGTGTACCACTGAGAAAACACCAGTTACTATGTGCACTGAGTTTACCGGTTTATGACATAAAGCAAGCCGCGACGATGTGTGAGGCACAAATTATAGTAAACAATAAGAACTTATCAGCGTGCCACACGACTATACCAAGTTGCAGCGACAAGTGGATACAGTTACACAATGATGGCGCGTGGCTCTACACCTGTTGTAAACAATGCTTGACTCGCATTTTCTGTCCATCTGGCACAATAACGAAACGATTAAATGCTACTGGTATTATCACACTTGATCCAGGATGCATGTTGAAAGGAGATAACATTATACTTCGCTCTCATAACAACTTCCACAGTGAGATAAGCGTTTCTGAAGACGAGCTTTACTTGAAAGAATCGGCTATAAATCACTTCATATCAGACAACAACTATACTTTTGAAGCTGAGCATCATGAAGTGATGATGAAGACATTGAAAGCCAAGATTGAACAGGTGAAGATGCACCAAGACACTCTAAACGAGGTGGCAACTTCCCACGACACACATCGCTATATCATGTATAGCTTTATGCTCATCGTTTTTGTTGGGGCTTGTCTATGGATCAGTCTCAAACTAAAGAAACGCTACCGTGCAGTTCTTCCAGTTACCTACAGACCTGATAACTCGGACCTGGAGCGAGCCATGAGCGAACCACAACTAAGGACGAGCCATGAAACTTGCTGCGCGCACAAGGTCGATAGAGCGACCTCGCCGGCAAACTAAATAATTATTGGTTAGATATAAGATTGGGTCTTTATATTCTTTATTTACATTATTTTATTTACTGTTAACTTTTACATTTCATATACTGTGTTTACATTATTTTTACATAAGGTCTGGTATTTACATTTTGTTTGTTTTTTTGTGATTTGGGAGCATGTACGAGCACGCTCGACAATTTTATGCTGACGCCCGCGATCACATGTACCGCAATTACTTCAGTTCAATAAAGCTGCTTGGTGAATACACACGTCGGTGTTTTCTTCCACATTACACACATAAGAATTCCCGGTACACATCGCACCTCAGCGGCTGGACTCTACACAGCTTGGAGACCATTAAACTGGCGGGAATTCCCTTTCTTTGGTGTTCTCCCTACGAGAACTCCCTGATGGTAGGGGCTAGGGACCTGAATTTCGAGACCTATCCAGAGGTGCAAATTTCATCAAAATCGGTCCAGTGGAAGGGTAGTTTCCGTCAGTTCCCAGCTTAGAATTGTAAGCTATATTTTTGAAAAATAAAAAGTTTTTGCGCACGAAAAATCGTGGTCCTCTTTGCGGTTGAGTTGATATGAACGATAGCGCGCAGGCGCATCGTCCGTTTGTAGCCATTATTTCACCTAAAGTCATTTCCACGCATCATTGTGTAACGAGGACCATGAAGAGACGTCGCTTCTGGTCATGAACATATAAGTTTTTTATTTATCCGGACATCACGTTTTCACCTCAACATACTTGGCAGCCTTCAAGTTACTCCAGGGTTCATACTTGCCAGATGACAACTGAACAATAGGTGCAAGGGGCGTCAACGCGTTCGAGCAGGAGCCTTACAACCTCCTGATTGCCTGTCGGCCTCGAGCGATCACGTCCGTCCCGTACACGAAGAAAAATTTGAATTAAAATATTTCAAATGCCGTTGAACCGCGATTAAATATAAAAAAAAAATTTTTTTTTTGGAAAAAAAACGATAACATTTTCTAAAAGATAAAAGTCTATGTAAGCAGTGGTTGGCTTAATCAGCCATATTTGGAAAATATTAATATTAATAGAAATATAGTAAATAAATTCGCGCTAAAAGCCAGAAACTATGCAATTTGACATTTAGAAGACCTCACTCTACACCAACGCCCCTAACAGCAAAATTCAAACGTGGTAGCTTCATTAAAGTTCGCCCCTAAATTATGAATGACAGTGGTCGTGGCTTAAAACTTCAGATTTTGTATTTCACGTGTGTTTAATATTTCACGTAACCACCCATGGTGTCCTTGATCTATATATGTCGGATCACACCGCACAAACTTTAAAGCTCCCAGTAAAAAAGACATGTTTGATCAAAAGTTGGAATATAAAAGTGCGTGACTATAGTAATGAAAACTTGATGAAATTTGTTAAGTAAGATCATTGTATGTGTGAAAGAGTGAATCAAGTACGTATGTATGCATGTGTGTGTCGCCCTAATATCTGTATGAAATTGCCATATAACCAGTCGCAAATAAATCAGCATCAAGTAAACACGTATTTTAGTTATTTTGGATTCCCACAAGCAAAACTGAACCTTAAATCTATAACATTTTGGTCGACATCGAGCCGGATAACTGATCGACTTACGACGTTTCAAGCACTGAGCGCAACACAAAAGGACGGTCGAGCGTCGAGCGACGAACAATAGAAGGAATTTGCATAAAAAAATATGAGTACATTTTAAAACATCATTAGTGAATAGTGAATGTAAACAAACCAAGTTATTATAACTGCGAAGATACGAAGAAACATTTTGTTTTATCACTAATTGGAGGCTTATTACAACGATATGGCAAATACAGTGGAACAATTATTAAATGTGTTAGAAGATACAGCTATGTTGTTAGGAAAAACTCAATCGAACCTTAAGAAATGTCCGAAACAACGCTTAACAAAAGGATATATAGAAACACGCATTAAGAACATTGAAGAATATTGGTCTACATACAAAGGTGCACATATAGAACTAGTGAAATGTGTTCCGAAGGCGAATCGACAAGACATTCCATATTTTGTTAATGAAGACTACTTAGTTCAAGAAGATTTGTATATCTGTTTACTAGCCGATCTTAATGATTTAATAAGCTCATACAACAAGTCGTCGCCGGTTCCTATGCAAGCTGACCATAACATGAGTGGTGCTATGGAAGTACAAGTGAAGTTACCAAGGATTCAACTTCCTACTTTCTCGGGTATTTACGATGAATGGCCCGCTTATCAAGATTTGTATATGTCATTAGTGCACAACAATACAACATTGAGTAAGGTACAAAAGTTGCACTATTTGAAAACTAGTCTCACGTGGGAAGCCTTTTCGCTGGTGAAGCACGTGCAAGTTACAGAGGTTAACTATGACGGCGCGTTTAGTATGTTGAAGGCGCGTTTTGGTAACAAGCGCATTATTGTCAACTCCATATTGAAAAGATTGTTTACACAAAAGAAGATACCTGCGCAAACTGCAAATAACATCAAATCGATATTGGATACGACTACTGAATGTCTGAACGCACTGACAAACCTGAATCTGTCAACCAGCTCATGGGATACGCTCACCCACTCACTCATTGTATTTATAGTTGTTCAAAAATTGGACCCAGAGACGCATCGTGAATGGGAAGAAGCTGCCTACGATGACAACGACGACAAGTTACCTAAATGGGATGCACTGAATAAGTTCCTACAATCAAAGTTTCGCACGCTCGAGCTTATCACGCCTTCAACCAGAGATAGGATTACACCTAAGGGAAAAGAATATGCTGTTCACGTGTCCACCTCAAATACCACCTCTTCAAAACCAAGATGCTGCGCTTTGTGCGAAAAGGACCACACACTGTGTCATTGTGAGGAATTCTTAAAACTTAATCCAGCCGAGAGGTGCCAGTACCTGAAACAACACAACCTATGCTATAATTGTCTGGCCCCAGGACACTCCGCTTATAGATGTCGCCTGAAGATGTCCTGCCGAAAATGTCACAAACGTCATCACACGCTTACGCATCAATCCACGCCAATGGCGTCACCAGATCAACCAGACAACAAGAAACAACAAGACAAGGTTGAAACTTACCAAGATTCTGCAAAATCAGCCGAAACCAACGTTACACTTTCATCGCATGTCGCTGCTAATTTGTCCACTGCATTACTGGCTACTGCCCTTGTACCAGTAAGAAAACATGAAACAGGACAAGTGACAGTGCTCCGTGCTTTGATTGACCACGGCTCTCAAGCAACGTTCATAAGTGAAAGAGCGGCCCAGATGTTACGATTGAGGAGGGCGCCTGTCAATGGCACCATCACTGGAGTCGGCTCAACCAAAACAAACGTTAAACATGCTGCAGAAATCGAACTACTATCCAGACACGACGCTTGTTTCAACCTTAAGGTCAAAACGTACATCATGTCTACGCGACTCACTACCGCATTACCGTCACAAACCATCTCCACCAATACCTGGCTGCATCTGCAAGGACTCGCTCTGGCGGATCCAAGCTTCAATAAATCAGGACGAATAGATTTATTACTGGGTGTTGACGTATGTGCCCAAATCATGAAAGGTGAAGTAATCAAGGGTCCCCCAGGAACACCATGCGCGCAAAATACCACCCTGGGTTGGATTCTATTTGGGAACGTGGAACACAAACTACCTGGAGATGAAATAATAGTCATGCACCTCAATCTTGATCTAAATGATATGCTGAAACGAATGTGGGAACAAGACCCATATGACAAACGACAACCTACAGCTGAGGAACGAAAGTGCGAGGAAATCTATGAGACCACAACCACAAGAAATAAGGACGGACGGTATATCGTAACCTTACCAAAGAAATCTACCATGCTATTATCAACCCAAGGAGATACGAGAACAATAGCTTTAAAGAGACTTTATCAATTAGAACAAAGATTCAAGAATAATCCAAAGCTTAAAAGCGACTATGCTACAGTCATGAAAGATTACGAATTAAATTACATGAAGGAAATACCGAAACAAGAAATTACTAATCCCTCTGTGTACTTAGCACACCACGCGGTAATAAAGGAAGATAAGGAGACAACCAAATTAAGAACTGTTTTTAACGCATCTCAAAAAGGAACCAACAATGTATCCCTCAACGATGAACTTGTGGTGGGACCACAGTTACAAGACGACATGAGAAGTTTAATTATGCGATGGCGGATGAAGAAAGTCTGCTTCGTAGCTGATATCCAAAAAATGTACCTACAAATCATCGTCAAACAGAAAGACCAAGAGCTACAACGAATTCTGTGGAGAAATGATGATCAAGAACCTGTCAAAGACTACCGTCTTACCAGAGTCACGTTCGGAACTGCTTCTGCTCCTTACTTGGCAGTAAGGACCTTGCACCAAGTAGCCCAAGATGAAGGACGAAACTATCCTGAAGCGGCGGAAATAATAAGACGCGATTACTTCATGGATGACATGATGTCGGGTAAAGACAATGTAACAGACGCATTAAAGGTGGCCAAAGAAATAGACGCCATCCTCCAGAAGGGCGGGTTCAAACTGAAAAAGTGGTGTTCTAACGATGCTGACTTTCTCAAGGAATTTAAAGAATCTGAAAGAAGCTCTCACGTAAAGCTAGACATAACATTAGACGGAATTACAAGAGCCTTGGGATTACACTGGAACATGGGCAATGATCGGTTCCAATACAGCCCAAACTTACCTGCTACGTCAAGGCTCACTACAAAGAGAACAATTCTGGCCGACCTACAGAGATTATTTGATCCACTAGGCTGGCTAGCACCTTCTATTTTGCCAGCCAAACTTCTCATTCAACGACTATGGCTGCAAGGAGTAACATGGGACGAAGAAGTAGATGAAACCTTTGCCGCAGAATGGAATGACTTACGAGAATCAATTAATGTATACTTACCTGATATCGAGATAGATAGATGGCTTCATACTACTGAAATTAACATGAGTAACACCAGTATCCATGGCTTTTGTGACGCATCAGCGAAAGCTTACGCTGCAGTAGCCTATCTGAGAGTACGAACTTCCACGGGTGATGTAAAGACCTCAATCATCGCCGCTAAAACGAAGGTAGCCCCTACTAAACCCCAAACCTTACCTCGTCTAGAACTCAGTGGAGCTGTACTGCTTGCTGGACTCTTGAAGCAGATAAAGGAAGCAATGAATATACCAACAGGTCAGATATTCGCATGGACCGATTCCACAATAGTACTTTCTTGACTATTCGGTGACCCGGCTAGATGGAACACGTACGTCAGAAATAGAGTAGTAGAAATACGTGACAACATTGGCAATCATAACTGGTATCATGTCAAATCACCAGAAAATCCAGCTGACACTGCCTCGCGAGGAAAATCCTTACTAGACCTAAAGGATGATGCACTGTGGTGGAGAGGTCCAGTGTGGCTGACAGAAGGAGAAATCCAATACAACAGACCAAACGCGATGATGACAGACCTAGAAAGAAAAGAAACAATTCAAGTTAGCCTAACAATTGACAATGAGAAAGGTATAACTGCAAAATTTGAAAATTGTGATACACTACGAGAACTGCTTAAAGTAATAGTATACTGCAAAAGATTTTTAAAGGGAAGAAAAATAGAAAACAAAGACTTACCTGTGAACACGGAGGAATTAGATGACGCGTTGAAAACTTGCCTCAGAATAGCACAAAAGGACAGCTTCCAAGAAGAAATTCAGCACCTGAAATCAAACTTGCAAATTAAAAGAAAGAGTAAACTAAACAATTTAAAACCGTACCTTGACGAAAATGGCCTTCTCAGGGTGGGCGGAAGACTGCGCCACTCTGATCTAAATGAAGATGGCAAACACCCGATTATTCTTGATCGTGACAACAACTTTACCACTCTCCTCATCGCCGATGCACACCAGCAAACGCTGCATGGCGGAGTTCAAGTAATGCTCTCTTTCCTACGAACTAGATACTGGATCCTGAAAGCAAGGACATTAGTTAAATCGAAGATTCGAAAATGTCTCATTTGTGCTAAATTAAACGCTACGGCCAGGCCACAGCAAATGAGAGACTTACCTCGAGTTCCGAGTAACACCTGCAAAACCTTTCTGGAACACTGGCATTGATTTCGCAGGCCCGTATCAGGTCTTGATGTCTAGAAGCCGAGGAGTAAAAACGCACAAGGCATACATCGCTGTCTTTGTGTGTATGTCAACAAAGGCGATTCACCTAGAATTGGTGGGAGATCTCACGTCAGATGCTTTCATCGCGGCCTTCAGAAGATTTGTAGCAAGACGAGGAAGGTGCGCTCAGATGTGGAGCGACCAAGGACGCAACTTCGTCGGGGCCAACAGGCAACTGGTAGCAGATTGGACTGAAGCTAAATTACAATTCGAAGGTCCAATCGCCGAGAAGCTGGCACTCGAGGGGACAAACTGGCATTTTATCCCAGCCTATAGCCCACACATGGGTGGACTCTGGGAAGCTGGGGTGAAGGCGATGAAATATCACCTAAAACGGATCATGACTAGACATATGACATACGAAGAAATGAGTACCTTGTTATGTCAAGTTGAGGCTTGCCTCAACTCACGGCCTCTTACCATATTAGATGATACAGACAACGACCACCTGCAACCACTAACCCCCGGTCATTTCCTTATCGGTGAGACACCCATCACTGTGCCGACACCAGATCACCGAGATATCCCAATAAGCCATTTATCGAGATGGCAGCATCAGCAAAGGTTATTCTCTGACTTCTGGCACAGATGGCAGCACGAATATCTATCAAGAATGCAACAACGTTCCAAATGGCACCACAAGGTCAAGGAGTTTGACCTAGGACACATTGTCCTAATCAAGTCTGATAATTTCCCTCCGGGTAAATAGCTGATGGGACGCATTGTTGACAAGCACCCGGGCGCTGACGGTGTGACGCGTGTGTATTCTGTGAAAAGTGGTAATAGTGTAGTGCAAAGATCATTTAATAAGTTGTGTTATTTACCTATAGATATTGACAATTGATTTTGTATGCAAACTAATAATGTAATGTTACTATTAATTTTAGCTACCTATTTTTGTATAAGTTCGAGTTAACTTTATTTGATATTGTGAAAGGGCTATAGACCCTTTGGTGGGCGGTATGTTAAGTAAGATCATTGTATGTGTGAAAGAGTGAATCAAGTACGTATGTATGCATGTGTGTGTCGCCCTAATATCTGTATGAAATTGCCATATAACCAGTCGCAAATAAATCAGCATCAAGTAAACACGTATTTTAGTTATTTTGGATTCCCACAAGCAAAACTGAACCTTAAATCTATAACATTTTGGATCAGGTAAGTCTTTGTTTTCTATTTTTCTTCCCTTTAAAAATCTTTTGCAGTATACATTTTGTTTTATCACTAATTGGAGGCTTATTACAACGATATGGCAAATACAGTGGAACAATTATTAAATGAGAAAAGTATGAAATCAATTTATTTTTCTGATGTATATCTCACTAAAGACCCTAACGTAGCATACAACAACTTTTTAGAACTATTCCAATTGTTTTATAATTTATGTTTTCCGATTACGTACAAAAAAATTAAATTACTAAAGAATCCAAATTGGATAACACCTGGTATTAGACGGTGTAGCCAAATAAAAAGACAGTTGTTGTAGCACCATAGATTAAATCCATCTAAGATAACTGTGAAAAAACTTAAAAATTATTCAAACAGACTTAAGAAAATTATAAAATTAACACAATTGGCAAAGAATAATTATAAAATGAAGACAGCATATAATAAATCTAAGATGACGTGGAAAATAATTAATGAAAATAGAAGCAACTCTCCACCAGAGTATATAAAAGAAATATATTATGACGGAGATACATTCACTACACCCAAAGACATAGCAAATACTTTTAATGTCTACTTCATAAGTCAAGCAGAAAAACTTGCTACTGCTTCAAAACAACTGACCACTGACAATAAAATAAATTACTCCCCACAGTCAATGTTTTTAGCCCCTATCATACCAGATGAAGTAAATATAATTATAAAAGACTTGAAAAATAAAAATAGTGTTGGATACGACGATATTTCAACAAAGGTTCTAAAGTATGTCTCAGAAATAATATCAGATCCTCTCAGGTACATAATTAATTTAAGTATTGAGTCTGGAACTTACCCTGATAAGCTTAAACCCACTCTCATAAAACCTTTATTTAAAAAAGACGATGAGAAAGACATTAAAAATTACAGGCCAATAGCTCTTATATCGGTAATATCCAAGATATTCGAAAAATGGATCTATAGGTCCATAGAAGGATACCTCAACAAACATAATATACTTGTGAAAGAACAAAAAGGATTTAGGAAAGATCATTCAATAAATATGGCAATATATGACTTTCTTAATGTTATCATAGCTAACATGAATGAGAGAGTCCCAATATCAGCAGTATACATGGATATGATCAAGGCATTTGACTTGGTCAACCATGATATACTGCTGAACAAGCTAAATGCGTATGGGATTAGGGGAAATGTTTTATCACTCATAAATTCTTACTTAAAAAATAGAACACAACGTACAGAAATAAGTCGAATTTGTAAATTAAATAAAACCGTTATAAAATACCTATCTAAAGAACGAAAAATATGTTATGGAGTGCCCCAAGGCAGTGTGCTAGGGCCTTTATTATTTCTTATATATATAAATGACTTTCCCCTGAATATACCCTATCCTATGACATTGTTTGCCGACGACAGTACTATCACTGTTAAACATGACAAAAATAATAAAGACTTTGAAGCTGACATAATAAATGCATTACAACAAACGGTTAACTGGCTAGAACATAACAACTTAATTATAAATTTAAAGAAAACAAAAATTATGAATTTTCGTCAGAGAGTAGCTAATTCGGAAATAAATGTAAGTTTTAATAATGAAAAAGTTGAAGAAGTTGCAAATACAAAATTTTTAGGACTAACAATCGATAATCAAATTAATTGGAAGCAACATACCTCAATATTAGTTAAGAAAATTAGTAAATTTGCATATGCTTTGTATAAACTAAAAAAAATAGTCAATCAATCAGCGGCAGTCACTGCATACTATGGATATGTCGATTCTATACTGCGCTACGGAGTCATGTTTTGGGGTAACTCCTGTAATAAGGACATGGTGTTCAAATCGCAAAAAAGATGCATTAGAGCTATTACCGGTATCAAAATAACTGATAGCTGCAAACCTTATTTTGTATTGTTAAAAATAATGACTTTACCTTGCTTGTACATACTTGAGACTGCTTTATTTGTAAAAAAGAACATGCATCTATTCAGAAAAGCATCTGAACATCGCTATAAAATTATTAGACAGGTATATAGACATGAATTATGCGTTCGACCATCAAAGACCGCCTTGATGCACAAAAGCATACTTTGCATGGCCCCAAAAATATTTAATAAATTACCAAATGAAATTAAGGACTTAAATATTACTCAATTTAAAAACAAATTAAGACAACTGTTATTGGAAAAATGTTATTATACTATTGACGAATTCCTTAATGATAAATTGTAAGTTATCTGACATTATTATTATTATTGACATTGATATTTATTTAATTTTGACATTGTATTATTATCTTTATTTCCATTGATTATTTATATGTTTACTCAATTGTTAATGATTTGCTTGATTTTCAGTCTTAAGTAGTGTTGTGTTTCGTTGTAATTTTGTTTTAATATGTTGATTATTCTTTTTATGATAATTATTAATTATGGGAAACAGTGTAAACCTTTAAGGTAGATTATTGAGGAACTATATATTTATAAATAAGATCTCATGTAAAAATGTACCAAAAACCACTGTTAACGAGGGTTGTTGAAATGACACACGGTGTTTAGGTAGACAATAACTGTGTATTAGCAAAATTATAAAAGGGAATGCAACGCGTCTTCTTGAAGCCGAGCGAGCGCGAGTGACCGCTGGGTCGGCCGGTGGCGGAATGGCCGTGCACAGGCGCGCCGGCCGGCACCGCCTGGCGATGTACGGCGCGGGCGCGCGGCGGTGCGTTAAAAAACTGGCCCCCTTGGAGCAGGAGCAGCATCCTGGTCCAACTTCATTGGTAGTGGACAGAGCCTGTTCCAAGCTCTGCGTAAAGTTCCTGAAGTGGTTGCGACGTCTGCCACCCGGTTAACGCCGTCAGTGCCAGGGTAGACTGTGGTGACACGGCCCAGCAGCCATCTGTTGGGAGGCAGTCGGTCGTCCTTAATGACAACCATGTCACCTTGCTGTGGTTGTCCTCTGTCTGTGCGCCATTTGTTTCGGATCTGCAATTCTGAAACGTACTCCTTGTAGTAACGATTCCAAAAATGTGTTTTTAATGCTTGTATCCTCTTATATCTGGAGAGCGTATGAAGTGGAGCCTGGTCGACCTGGGGCGTAGGCAGCATAGTGAGTGTACGTCCAATTAAGAAATGCGCTGGCGTGAGTGGAACTAAATCTGATGGATCAGATGAAATTGGAGTGAGAGGTCTAGAATTCAGTATTGCCTCAATTTGAACCAATACAGTGTTCATTTCTTCGTAATCTAGATGAGCCATTGGCAATATGTGATTTAAATGTTTTTTAATTGATTTAACTGACCCTTCTGCTACGCCGTTAAAATGTGGGCTGTAGGCTGGACTAAATTTGAAAGTGATTTCATTTTCAGCAGCGTATGAAATAATATCATTAGATTGATTTTTTAGAAACTTAGCTATTTCGTTGCAAGCACCCACGAAATTAGTTCCGTTATCGGAATAGATTGTAGCTGGCTTACCTCTGCGGGCAACAAACCGATTTAAGGCTGCAATGAAGCCTTCAGAACTCAAATCGGTGACGAATTCTATGTGCACTGCCCTCACTGCTAGGCAAACAAAAACAGATATGTATGATTTCTTTAGCTGACAGCCACGACCTTTTCTGTTCGCTATCATGATGGGGCCAGCGTAATCCACAGCTGTATTAGCGAAAGGATAGTCTGCTTGCAACCTTTGCAGAGGTAGATTGCCCATGATAGGCTGGTAAGTTTACCTGCAAATCTAAGGCAAGATATGCAATCTCGAGTTGTTTTTCTACAAAGATTACGACCATTGACTATCCAGTATTTGTGACGTAATGTTGATAACAACAGCTGTGGTCCAGCATGTAAAAGAATTTTATGATAGTGTGCGACTAATATTTTGGTTATGTGATGTGATGCGTCGAGTAAGATAGGATGCTTTGTATTGTAGTCGTAGTGTGAGTTTGACAATCTACCTCCTACTATTATAATACCTCCCTGGTCAATAAATGGATTTAATTTGAGAAGTTTGTCTTTAGGAGAACCTGGGCGTTTGTGAAGTAACTGTAAGTATTGTTTACTATATGAATCACGTTGTACTTGTTTGCATAACACTTCCAGCGCAGAATTGAGCTCTTTGGCAGTCAATGGACCTGTCATTTTATTGCTAGTATGTTGACAGTTAAAAATGAATCTGTTCACGTAAGCTAAGGTACGTTGTAATTTACTAAAATCCGAAAAATTATTGAAATAGTTAACATTGTGACAATGTGACTCATCTGTTGACAAATAACATTGATGTTTAATTTCCGGCAAACTAGTGATATTTATATTTTGTGGTTGTATAGGTAACTGCATGTCTGTTTGATGTAGGAAGTGGGGACCTCCCCACCACAAAAGTGAAGATTGTAATTGGGACGCGTTGAGCCCGCGTGAACCTATGTCAGCCGGGTTCATTTCTGTGGGAACATAATTCCATGAATTAGTGTCCGAACTGTTGGTAATCTCATTAATTCTATTGTAAACAAATGGTTTTAATTTTGATTTGCATGTTTTAATCCAGCCCAGCACAATAGTTGAGTCACACCAAAAAAATGTGGAGTCAATTTTTAAGCGTAATGAATTTACTACCTTTTTCATTATCCTTGTTGCTAGAAGAGCGCCGCAAAGCTCCAACTTGGGCATAGTTTAGCCTATGCTTTAATGGCGCCACTCTGCTCTTTGCAAGTAGCAAACGTACTTGTACATTTCCAGTGTCGGACACTGTGCGTACATATATACAAGCTGAAAAGGCCTTAATGGAAGCATCGGAAAAAGCGTGTAATTCGACTTTAACGTATAGATCACACAACACTCTACGAGGAATTTCAATTTTAGAAATTTCTGGTAAGTATTTAATAAAGTCATGCCATTGTGACTCAACTTCGGCAGGTAACTGACCATCCCATGTGATATTCTTAGCCCACAATGTTTGCAGTATAAGTTTTGCCTGTAACATGCAAGGATTAATTAAACCAAGCGGATCGAACACTTGAGCAATAGTGGATAGAATTGTGCGTTTGTTTGTGTTTTTATTATTTGAAATTTTATTAACTGAAAATAATAATGTATCTGTCTTACAGGTCCAGAGTAAACCTAATGTTTTTGCATGATCAACCTTGTTTAGGTTTGATAAATTATCTGTGGGTTTGTTTTCATTAACGATAATATCGTCGAGGATAGACGGTTTGTTGGACCGCCATTTACGTAAATGGAAATGAGCGCCCTCTAACTTTTGAATGACGCCTTTACATCTTTGTATTAATGTTTTTTCATCCTCATGCCCAGATATATAGTCGTCTACGTAAAAATCATGTAGAATTGATTCACGTACGCCCTTATCGGTGCATTCTTGGCCCAACTGGACTAGGCATCTAGTCGCTAGGTACGGCGCTGACGCCATCCCGTATGTGACAGTGTTTAATTTATATTGTTTAATTGGTTGGCTAGCGTCTGATCGCCAAAATATTTGTTGTAAACATCGTTGACTATTGTGTACATAGATTTGTCTGTACATCTTTTCGATATCTGACGTTACTACGTACTTATACTGTTGGAATCGGATTAATATGCTAAGTAAATCGTCCTGTACAGTTGGCCCAATATGTTGGATGTCGTTTAATGACTTGCCCGTGCTTGTCACAGCTGAACAATCAAAGACGGTGCGTAACTTTGTGGTGGAGCTATCTTCACGCAAGACGCCGTGATGCGGCATGAAGTATGAAATGCTATCGCTTTATATAGTTGTGTTTTCTGACATGTGTTCTAGTGTCAAATATTCGTCAAGAAATTTTGTGTAATTTTCCTTGAACTCTGGGTTGCGTTTAAATTTACGTTCCAATGATTGAAACCGTATTAGAGCTTGCTGTTTGGAATCTCCTAAGGATTCAGGTGTTTCCTTTAATGCCATACCATTAATAGTTACAATAAATTTACCATTTGGGTGGCGCTTTGTAGTTTGTGCAAAAATATGTTCACACTCACTCTCACCTTTGGTATGGATTTGTTGAGTAGAGGGAACTGATTCTAGTTCGAAAAACTTGTCTAATTTCTCTTCGATTTCATTATTGTTTAAAAAATGGCAATGGACTGTATATGATTGATTCGTGTTAAGTTTAGAGTTAGATGATTGTATGGAGCCTGTGACGAGCCACCCTAATGTTGTTTCAATCAAGGTTGGCTTGTTCTTGCCCAGGGCAATATGATTGTTTAGAAGAACATCCCAAAAGATATCCGCCCCTAGCAACATCTGTACCTCAGACGGTGTTGAAAAAACTTGGATCCGCGAGGTGGATGCGAGAGGGAATGGAAAAAGAATTGCAATTAATTTGTGAGGTAGGTATCAACTGGGTGATATGTGGCACAACGAAACAATTGACGCTAGTTGTATAACCACTGTTAGTGAGTGACGATATTGTGACATCACATCTTTGTGTAATTTTTGAGGACTGGTTGTTCAATCCTTGTACTAATAGCGAGGTGGAATAACTGAGTATTCCTAATTTAATTCGCAACGTTTCTGTGATGAAGCTAGATGTGCTTCCACTGTCGAGTAGTGCACGGACCTTGTGTGTATGACCATACAAATCTTGTATGTTGATAATAGCAGTGGATAGGAGTACCTGACTGTAATGTATGGATGAGAGTGTGACACTACTTGATTCTGTTTGTTTTGCTTGTTTCTGTTCCTGCATGGTGGGTAAGACAACACACCCTTCTGATGGAGTTGAAGCCTTGGGAACAGCGTTATTATTGTGTAACAGAGTGTTATGACGTTGTGTGCACAGCCTGCAGGAACTAAGCCTACAACGCTGTTCATCATGTCCTGCCCGCAAGCAGTTTGTGCATAAGTTTAATTGTTTGATTCGTTCAATACGCGTCTCGATCGGCATTGATTTGAATTTCACACATTGGTAAATAGTGTGTTTATTCTTGCACACAGGACATTTAAATTGTGCTTGTTTTTGGGTTTGGTTAACTAAGAATGTCTTAGGACGGTGAGTGATATCGCTGTGTCTACGTTGTGTTTGTTGCTGTTTTGAATGTGTTGACGTTTCTTCCACAGTTTCTAAAATGTCGGCACGATTTTTTTAAAATGTGTTAAAATCATGTAAAGTGGGTAATCTTGTAATGTTGTTGCGTTCCTTTTCCCACTCACGTATTGTGGATAGGTCCAACTTACTAGTCACCATGTGTATGATGATCATGTCCCAGTGTTCGGTAGGTAAATTTAATGTTTTTAAAGCCCTTAAGTTTCTATTGACTGAATCTATTGTGTTTCTTAAGACCTTTGAAGATTCTTGAACTACTGGTTGTATATTGAATAATTCTTGTATGTGATTGTTGACTAAAATTCGATCGTTATGGTATCGGTCGCATAACAAATCCCAAGCGACGTCATAATTATCTGCGGAGAATTCCAATGATTTAATAATTAATGATGCATCATCCTTTAGTGAATTCCGCAAATAGTGAAACTTATGAATTTTAGGTATTGTTGTGTTGTCGTGTATTAGGGACTTGTAAGTGTCGTGATACTCTAGCCACTCCTGATAGCGTCCAGAAAAAATCGGCAATTTGATAGTAGGTAATTTAATGTTTGGCCCACCCGGCTGTCCATTGTTGTCACTAGAACCCGTCACCGACCCGGTTCCCTGCTCCGCAGAGGCAGCGTTCAGCAGCTCCTGCGCAACAGCCACGCAGCCGAAGTAGCTTGTTTCGAATGTTTCCCGTTCCTTGTGTTCATCACCTGGAATGTCCACAAGACTTTCTATATCAGTCTGAACAGAGTCAAACTCGTTGTACAAATCTAGTACTTTGTTTAAGCGAGCTGTTATCTCAAGAACTTGAACCTTATGAAGAATTTTATTCGGCAAAAATGTGTCTATATATGACTTAAATATGGTAAGCTTTGCCTTATGGCTAGCTCTAGTTTTCTTTAATGATTTAAGATCCATTATGCAAATAAACAAATGCTAAGTATGCAATAAAATCACTCTCAAACTGTCCAGCTGAAAGCCAAACAATTATAATATGTACAACACACGATTAAATGAAAGGAGCGAAGTTAAAAAATAATGTGAAGCAGTACTTAAATTTTAAATTGCAGGCAAGAAAAAATATTGCAGGTAAGCAGGCAATTAGCGGCGGAAAAAGTGCGAAGCAGAGAGGGTAGAATTGGTTGGCCACACCGCGCGACTGCCGCGAGTCACGTAGGCCGAGCGCCGTGGACTTTGGACCCTCGGATCCGCTGAAATATTCGAAAAGAGAACGTTAGAAATGTACAATGTTTTGCACTGTATTGGTACAAATTGGTACAACACAGTGAATAAGACCCCTGTGAAAAAATGTATCTAATAACAGGTAGTATAATTTAATAAAAATTACGTAAAATTGGAGAAAAGGTGGAATGTTATCGAAACATAAATAGGCACACCGTTACGATAAAAATCTATGTATTTTACAGGGAGTAAATATCAGCACGATGATGTGCGTTAGATTAGATGATGTAAGAATGAACGTGGATATTGGGAATAATTTTGTGGGAAAAAAATGGAAACATTCCAACAGTAATGATAATAATTTAGTGCGCAATTAACGGAATAATTGGAACGAACTCACAAGTGCAAACCCCGTATCTTGGTTTCTCGAACTAATGGTCGTTACAGCACAGCGATGATCGTGTTTCTTGATTTTATCGTAGTAAGATTGTATGATTCACGCCTTGTTTGGTGACGCGCTGCGTAGCAATCCGTGTCTCGAAGTTTCTCGAATGACCTCGTCAATGTCGATACTTCTTTGTTCCGCTTCGTCTTCGAAGGGTTTCCAAGGACGTATCCGGCTCGAATCTTGTTAACGAGGGTTGTTGAAATGACACACGGTGCTAAGGAAGACAATAACTGTGTATTAGCAAAATTATAAAAGGGAATGCAACGCGTCTTCTTGAAGCCGAGCGAGCGCGAGTGACCGCTGGGTCGGCCGGTGGCGGAATGGCCGCGCACAGGCGCGCCGGCCGGCACCGCCTGGCGATGTGCGGCGCGGGCGCGCGGCGGTGCGTTAACAACCACACTAATAAATTAATTTTGAATATTTTGTTCGTTATTATAGTTTAATCGTTTGTTTTATTTTATACGCGATTCTGACTCGCACTTGGCCGGCATTTGCGTACAAATTCACCATGCTTCGGTGTGGAGCTCCTTGCGAGTCCGAGTCCCCAAGTGCGAGTCAGAATCGCGTGTAAAATAGAACAAACGTACTATAATTTGTAACTTACTGAGTGAGGTCTTCTAAATGTCAAATTGCATAGTTTCTGGCTTTAAGCGCGAATTTATTTACTATTTGTCTATTATTATAAATATTTTCCAAATATGACTGATTAAGCCAACCACTTCTTAAATAGACCTTTATGTTTTTGGAAATGTTATCCTTTTTTTTTCCAAAAAAAAAAAACTCTTTATTTTATATTTAATCGCGATTCAACGGCATTCGAAAAATATTTTAATTCAAACTTTTCTTCGTTTTCGCTATGCAATCCAAATTTTTTGCACACTACGAAATGCAACCAACAAGCTGATCAACAACAAGCAACTCGACGACGATGTTCAAGGCTCTGGAGCTTTGACTCGACCAGTGCCTCATTGCCGATGACAACATACAGAAACTTGTATGTAAGTTCAAATGTTTCTTAATGCACCCACGACACAAGAGCCATGTATGCCTAGCGTAGAGCAGATTCTAGTGTGGGCAATTTATATTTTTCCGTTTTTGACTATTAAGTTTAAAGATTTGGTAAAGATTTTATCGAAAATTAACATTATTAATTTTTCTCAGGATTCAATCCTAAAGTTCACGCAGACGAATAATATTAATAGGATTATAATAATGCGGGTGGAGCTGCGGGAGATAGTTTGTATTAAATATTATGTATGAATTAATTTCAGCATCTAAAACTGAGCAATTCTACCTATTCGAAGAAATGCTCTGTCCTCCACTTGTATAGTGGCCTATTTCAGTTTGTTTGAATATAATGAATTGGTACTATAACAAGTAGAGGCCAGAGTATCATTCAGCACGCAAGGAGCTCCACACCGAAACATGGTGAGTTGTGCACAAACGCCAGCCAAGTGCAAGTCTGAATCGCGTGCAAAGTGTTCCAAAACAACCATAATTTGTAACTTAAGGCCATGAGTACAAACAGTTGACATTTAACATTTGTGGTTTTAAGCCACATCCACTGTCATCAATAG
Organism: Orthosia gothica; assembly: GCA_949775005.1. NCBI lineage: Eukaryota > Metazoa > Arthropoda > Insecta > Lepidoptera > Noctuidae > Orthosia > Orthosia gothica. The sequence continues at coordinate 2,589,611 of OX459070.1, read as the reverse complement.
TTTAGAGGCAAACTTAAATGGAGCCCTAATTTAAAAACAATCCGAAGAAAGGCTCTTTCCTCCTCTTGTGTAGTGGCCTATTTCAGTATTTTTGAATATACTGAATCGGTCCTCTACCAAGTAGAGGCCAAAATTTAATTCAGCACGCAAGGAGCTCCACACCGGAGCATGGTGAATTTTTACGCAAATGCCGGCCAAGTGCGAGTCAGAATCGCGTGTAAAATAGAACAAACGTACTATAATTTGTAACTTACTGAGTGAGGTCTTCTAAATGTCAAATTGCATAGTTTCTGGGTTTAAGCGCGAATTTATTTACTATTTGTCTATTATTATAAATATTTTCCAAATATGGCTGATTAAGCCAACCACTTCTTAAAAAGACCTTTATGTTTCAGAAAATGTTATCCTACTATAAAAAAAAAAAAACACTCGATTTTATATTTAATCACGGTTCTAAGGCATTTGAAATATTTTAATTCAAACTTTCCTTCATTTGCGCTATGCAATGCAATTCCATCGCACACTCCCAGAAATGCAACCGATAAGCTGGCAACTCAACGACGATGTTCAAGGCTTTGGAGCTTATATTCGACCAGTGCCTCATTGCCGATGACAACATACAGAAAGTTGTATGTGAGTTCAAAAGTTTCTTAATGCACCCACGATACAAGAGCCATGTATTCCTAGTTTGGAGCCGATCATAGTGTGGGCAATTTATATTTTTCCGTTTTTGACAATTATTTTTAAAGATTAGGTAAAGATTTTATCACGATTTTATATTTTTTTTTTTTTTTTTTTTTTTTTTTTTTTTCTCCTTTCTATCTTGCGATCGGCTTCTCAAGCCATTAGCAGATGCTTTCTGTGCATATTGGCGCTTCGAGTACGGTCCTCCAGTGAGAGCCGACCCTCCACTTGCTACTTGACTAAATCAAGATATGTCCCATACATGCTGTCTTTTCAGTCGACGGTGTTCCAGAGGGTTGGTCAGTTCAGAAGCCAGACTGTTGACGTGGTCTTCAATGCGAACCTTATAAAGTTTTGTTCTGTGCTCAATCTCTTCTTTAATGGTGTTAATTTGGAGGTAGTCATGTAAATCAGTTATTTTGGTGAACCATGGAGCATTTGATACGGTTTTCAGCACCTTGTTTTGAAACCTTTGCAGGATCTCCACATTGGAGTTTTTGGCTGTTCCCCATAGTTCAATTCCGTAGGCCCATACGGGCTTCAATATGGTTTTATATATAAGTATCTTGTTATCTAGAGATACTTGTGAATGTCTACCTAGTAGCCACTTCAGTGTTTGCAGGCGTCGGTTCAGCTCATCTCGCTTTTTCTCAATGTGTTGTCTCCAGGTCTGTTTCCGGTCCAGATGCATACCAAGGTATTTGGCTGTTTCATGTTGTGGTAATACATCGTTTCCAAGTTTTACAGGTGCACAATTTCCTTTTCTAAGAGTGAACGTTACGTGTACTGATTTAGTAGCACTCGCTTTAATGCGCCATTTCTCCATCCAAGAATTAATCCTATCAAGGTGTACTTGTAGTTTTTGCGAGGCTTTTATCGGATCTTGATCGCTACTAAGGGCTGCGGTGTCGTCCGCGAAAGTCGCAGAGAGAACACTGTCCGTATTTGGTAGGTCAGCTGTGTATAGCAAATACAATACGGGGCCCAATACCGAGCCTTGTGGCACGCCTGCTTTGATATCATAGCAGGAGGAGTATGAATCATTAATCTTTACTCTAAAAAATCTGTCATTTAAATATGATTCCAAAAGCAGGTAAAGATTGTGTGGAAGGTAACTTTTAAGCTTAAACAAAAGTCCTGGGTGCCACACTTTGTCAAAAGCTTGTTGGACATCTAAGAAGACTGCAGAGCAATATTCCTTTTTCTCCAGTGCATTTCTTATCTTGGTGACAACTCTATGGACTTGCTCTGTAGTAGAATGTGCACGCCTAAATCCAAACTGGTGTTCTGGGATAACTTTGTTTTCTTCCAGTATGAGGTTTAATCTACGACACAGAATTTTTTCAAAGAGCTTAGAAATTACCGGTAGTAGACTTATGGGTCTATAGGATGATGCAAGATGTGGTGGTTTTCCCGGTTTCAGAATCATTATGATTTCTGAGGCTTTCCATAATTTTGGGTAGTATGACAGCCTTAAGATGCTATTGAACAATTGCGTGAGGAAAACTATCGCCTTTCTAGGCAATTGCTGCAGCACTTCCGCTGTAATCAGGCAGAATCCTGGAGCCTTTTTTCTGTATAACTTCCGTATCTCTTTGTAGATTTCCTTAGGTGAGCAACTCTTTACGGGTGGGCTAAGCTGAAGATCTGTTTTCAGGAAATTGTTAATTTCCTGTTCAGCCTCCGCAGAACCGTCGTTAGGTGTGAAGACTTTGCTAAGAAATGTCCCGAAGACTTGAGCTCTTTCCTCATCAGTTTTGGCCCAGGTATTGTTTTCTAGTTTTAAAGGGTGCTGTGCTGGCATAGGTGCCGTTTTGCTTGTCTTGACAACTGTCCAAAGCGAATATTCATTCTTGGCCGACGTAGATAGGTTTTCTAGTTTATTTTTCAAAGTTTCAGCTTCAATATTCTTTAAGAAGAGTTTTAGTTCTGTAGCCATTTTATTGAGCGCCCTTTTGTCCGTGGGATGTTGACTGCTGTGCCATACCCTTCTAAGTCTCCTCTTTTCCAGTACTTTTTCTTTGATTAATTTTGGTATATCTTTACTGCTGGTATTAGGCTTCGCCTCCGGTGTACACTTCCATGCTGCCTGTTGTATTAGGTTAGTTATGTATGTAGTAGCCGAGTCAATATCATCACACGTTTTTAGTGGCACTCTTAAATAGAGCTTGGAGTCAATGTAATCTCTGAATGCATCCCAGTCTGTTTGCTTATTATATAAGATTTCTCTTTTTGATCTTGTTATTATAGTACTACTTACCGTTCCTATTACAGGTGTGTGATCAGAGCTACTATCGAGGCAGCTTTCTACCTTCAGGTATAAGTTCGAGAGACCCTTATATATAAAGAAGTCCAAAAGATCTGGCAATTTATTTGGATCTGTAGGCCAGTATGTTGGTTGTCCTGTGCTCAGTATTTGCAGCTTGTTTTTATCTAAGCTCAATTTCAGTTCCCTACCTCTGGTGACAGTCAGACGTGACCCCCAATGTACGTTTTTTGCGTTCCAGTCACCTCCAGCCAGGAACCTCTGACCAAGTGTCTTGAAATATTGTGTAAAGTCTTGTTCTCTCAGAGCATGTCTTGGTGGACAATATACGGCTGACAAGGTTATAGATCCCTTTTTATCGTGCACAAAAACTGACGTTGCTTGTATCTCAGGGGTTTTGTATTCTTGAATAAGGTCATGCTTAATACTTTTTCTTATTATGACGGCGGTTCCTGCATGTGCCGTTCCATCTGGATGACAGGTCGAGTATGTACAGTAATTATCCATTATAAAGTTGTTGTTTGTGGTGAGGTGTGTTTCGGAAACTAACAGGACATCAATGTTGTGCAGTTTGATTGTTGTTTGAACTTCTTGCTTGTGGTGCAGGAGACCATTAACATTCCACGTTGCAATCTTTAAGGTAGCCATTTATCGTACGAGTTTACTAATAACAGTTGTAAGTAATGTCATCATGTTGCCCATTTGTTCAATGAGTTTATCTAGCTTTTCAGCTTGTTTTATGAGTATGAATTCTAGTTTAGATCCTTCTGTTGTGAGGTTGTTCTGTCCTTTGGTTACGTCAGCGTATGTTTTATTAGGGCTTATAGTACTTCTGTCATAGTTTCTATTTTGGTATGCTCTGTCATTGATTGTTGCTGGCGGATTGCCTTTGTCGTATTTTTTCATGTCGTTTGTTATATGGTCTTGGTTTCTATCTATATTCTTAGTCACACTTTTTGCTATGGTTATATTGCTCTTTCTTTTATTGATTTCTAGGAATACTTGGCACCCTTTATAGTTTGCTGGATGGCTACCTAGGCATAGAGCACACTTAGCTGGTGTGTTCCTGTCAATCTTTGGGCAGTCAGCAGTGTTATGATTCTCTGCACACTTTACGCATCTGTAAGGTCTTAAGCAGTTGTTTTTAGTATGTCCGTACTGTTGGCATCGTTTACACTGAGGAATTGTTTTCTTGTTAATCGGGTCTTCGATTAATACTCTGGTATGAAAGATATGAGTAATCTTTTTCACTAAATGGTTATTTGGGTGCGGATCTAAGTTTACAAAGAATGTTGATAGGGGGACTTTGTCGGGACCATACTTTGCATTTATTATTTCTCCTCTTACGGTATTTCCAGTATTCTCTATTGCTTCTTTAATAGCTGAGTGTGGTGTTGTGGGATGAAGGTTCCTAATAACTATACGGTATGGTCTTGTGTCTCTGCTCGTAAATGTATGCCCAATCAGACTGTTTTCCCTAACTATGTGCATTAGTCTTTTGTAGGCGTCTATGGTTGAACAGTTTAGTCTTAGCTGTTTGCGTGTTATTATTTTTAATGTAAACTCGGTGTCAGTGAGTTCACTTTTAATTAGGTTCGAAAGTTTTGTAATGTCTTCGATACCATAGAGCATTATAGGTGGAGGTTTACTTGGTTGTTGTTTGGTGGGTTTTGAAACCGTTTCAGCATCTAAGACATCTATGTTAAGGGTGTCATATTTGTTGCTAAGTGGTATTTCCGAATTTGTTGGGGATGGAGTGCGCGAGGTTCTTCTTCGTTTATGCTGTCTTGGTACGGGGACACTTTGCCATTCAACTGTTTTAGTGGGTTTGCTCGTATCAGCAGCAATGCTGTTTATGCTAGTACTGTAGCTACTATCAGTGTCGGTGAGGTCTCCAGTTGATAGGTACTTTGACTTGTTATAAAACATACTCCGGTGAAGAGTTTGCTGTACCATACGGGTTGGTGGTGTTGAATGATTTTTATCATTCGTCTTGTTTTTGTTAAGACCAGTACTGTTTGGCGACAGTGGGCGCTGGGTACCCGCCTTTATAGTTTCATTCATAGGATGCAAGATTGTGCCCCCCCCAGAATACGAGGGGCTGCCTGAGATGAACTCAGGGAGGGATTCTCCAGCAACGCTGGTACCCTCCTGGGGTAGTATTTCTTTCAATATTGCTTCCATGATTACCCTTTACACTTCTAACACCAGACATTTTAGGAACTATTTCAGAACCAAGGCTTGCTGTAGCCTCTTCCAGCCAGTCACCTGGCCAGGTGTATGGTTATACCGCCATTGCTCGGTCGCCAGAGCCTCGTCTGTTATCTGGCAGGGAGCACCACAGAGTATCTATCTGTCGCCTAAGGCGCGTGCAGGTGAGGTTGACAATTGGGTCGGAAAAGATATTAAATCCGTTCTCCCCTTACTCCCCAAACGACGATTTTATATATTTATAAATCCGAATAAATAAAAAGAACAGGGTACAACAAATGGATGCTTCGGTCAAGAGGTCAAGCAGCTTCTCAGAGGGTGTCATAAAACAAGGAATGCTGAATTATGTAATCAAAAATACAACATCAACAAATAAAACCCAGAACAAACAAGCATAACAACCAAGCGCGTCCTCCTCGAATACAAAACAAACAAAAAAACAAATTAAAACAAGAAATAAACAACATCTTCCAAGCCGGCCGGTCACCGTGGAAGATCACGACCACAACCCTCCAAAGGAAAAAACCACCTCAACCACAAACACCACGACCACAAAAACTACAAATACAAAAATTAACAGTGAAAATAAACAGAAAATCTATATTGCAACATACAATGTAAGAACTTTATCATCATACATTTGTTGATGTTGTATTTTTGATTACATAATTCAGCATTCCTTGTTTTATGACACCCTCTGAGAAGCTGCTTGACCTCTTGACCGAAGCATCCATTTGTTATAACCTGTTCTTTTTATTTATTCGGATTTATAAATTGTAACGGATGTGACGTCAGCCTACGTGCATCCGACCAATGCCCGCCGAGCCCGCCGAAGCTAAGCCGCCATATTGAAGCCCCCTCCAGTCAAACCATGACAAGCAGCGGGGATGTGTTAATATAAGCGATTGCCTGTCATTTATTTCTCTCTTTTCGATTGTGAATACAAGATTTGAACAAACTTCTGCCCGGTTTTTATTTATCCGTTTCACTCAGAAGTGGTATAAACAAAAAATAATCTTCGTTTAATAACACATCCACGCCACAACCGCAAGATCACCTTGAATCAGTACAAAAATCGAAGAAGTATGTGTTATTCACGGCTGGAATGACACTACGAGCTTCACTGCGTTTTCTACACTCTGCCATCGACCCAACTGCACGCTGAGCAAGACTGCATCAAAGTATTCAACATGTGCTGCGTGTGACTGCACGGAGAGGTCCTAACAAGGGCCGAGAGCTGCCAGGAGTCACAGCCAGTCTGCCAGGAACCACAGCCAGTCTGCCAGGAACCACAGCCAGTCTGCCAGGCACCACAGCCAGTCTGCCAGGAGCCACAGCCGGTCTGCCAGGAGTCACAGCCGGTCTGCCAGTTGCCACAGCCAGTCTGCCAGAAGCCACAGCCAGTTAGCCAGGTGCGTTGTCTTTCTCATTTCCATATTCGCAATATCGATAACTCTAATTCTATCCAGGCCATAGCCACTTTGTTTTACTCGTCGCCATATTTTCAATAATAAGGATAAAACTAGTTTGCATAACCAGCATCCGTGTATGTGCGTGTATGACTATGTTTTTACGTAAACGAAACAAGAGTTATAAGGATAGTAGCAGATGGCGTTCTGTAGTTTGTCTACCCTCGTGGGAAAAAGGCGTAACTTCATGTATGTGCTTATTTACTGTTGTCTGATCTGAGGTACTATAATGAACTCTTATTCTAGCCACGCCATAGCCACTTAGTCTATCAGTAAAAACAAAATAGAACACCGCCACTTACATACTTTGTGCCTCTGTGTTGATTACCGCGCTTTAAATGTCACTGCAAAATAAATATTTCCCTTACCTTAAATAGAATATCAAGTTTCTGAGTTAGCTGGCAAATATAACTTTAACTTTTACGTATCAATATGGTCCAAAGCTACAATCAATTAGAAATTAATCCAGATGACGCTCACAAAACAGATTTTAGAACTAGCCAAGGTCACTATAAGTATACCAGGGTTCCATTTAGTTTAGCAAACCGAGATTAATTAATATAGTAGCAGAAACTGTCGGTAGATCTGTCGATATCCAAAACAAAGTTGGCATTTTTAGAAGATTTACTTCTACCCTTAACTGAGATAAATTCTGGTGTTATAATTTTATAAAATGTTTAACAAGAAGGGACTTAATACTGAAAGTTAAAAATATGAATTCTTGTAAATGCACTAGTTTAGAAAAATCTATTTTCTTAAATGGTTAGGTCTAATTGCCGCCAGCAGCATACAGCCGGGTTGGCAGATTCAAGTTTCATTTGCCTAGTAGGTAATGTGTATCATGTGGGTACGTAAATTTAACGAATAGTGCAGTTATTTTATGAAGTTTATTCCAAATTTCGCGTTGATTGTGTACCCGTTAATGGATTAGTTTTGAACAATAATTGCAAAATATTTCATGTTCTAAGCCTGTGTTGGCTTGTATGACCCCGCGATTCCTACAGATACATACGGATGAGTGTAAGTTAGGTAAATAGATAAGGTAGTGCAAATGCATCATAATGACTTTGGTCTTGGTCATAATGTTTAATGAAAATATATTTTGCCTTTTTGGTTGCCCAATCATGGTGTGAGGTACCATATTAAGGCCTTCACGAGCAGACATTAAAAAAAAGTTCGGTAATGTTAAACAGTTTAGGTACATATTAAATGATATTGCTTGTCCATATGCTACTGGTTACTTTAAACGTAGAAATCAAACCATTCATAATACTTGACGGGCTAATGATTATAGTAAAGTCAAGTAAAGCCAAGTCAAGTAAAGTGAAGCCAAGTAAAGTGAAGCCAAGTAAAGTGAAGCCAAGTAAAGTGAAGCCAAGTAAAGTGAAGCCAAGTAAAGTGAAGCCAAGTAAAGTGAAGCCAAGTAAAGTGAAGCCAAGTAAAGTGAAGCCAAGTAAAGTGAAGCCAAGTAAAGTGAAGCCAAGTAAAGTGAAGCTAAGTAAAGTGAAGCCAAGTCAAGTAAAGCCAAGTCAAGTAAAGCCAAGCCAAGTAAAGCCAAGCCAAGTAAAGTAAATCCAAGTGTTGTAAAGTAAATCTAGTAATGTATAGTAAAATGTATAGCAGGTATGCTGGAAGAGATTTCTTTTGAAATAAGCGTACCTTTGTACCTATTTTCTGTTCCTTTTTCTTCTTGTCTCTTTATTATGTGTGTACATTAATGGTTAAATAAAAATAAATAAATAAATAAAGCCTAGTAAAGTAAAGACAAGCCTAGTAAAGTAAAGACAAGCCTAGTAAAGTAAAGACAAGCCTAGCAAAGTAAAGACAAGCCTAGTAAAGTAAAGACAAGCCTAGTAAAGTAAAGACAAGCCTAGTTAAGTCAAGTCAAGTCTAGCCTAGTAAAGTCAAGTCAAGTCTAGCCTAGTAAAGTCAAGTCAAGTCTAGCCTAGTAAAGTCAAGTCTAGCCTAGTAAAGTCAAGTCTAGCCTAGTAAAGTCAAGTCAAGTCTAGCCTAGTAAAGTCAAGTCAAGTCTAGCCTAGTAAAGTCAAGTCAAGTCTAGCCTAGTAAAGTCAAGTCAAGTCTAGCCTAGTAAAGTCAAGTCAAGTCTAGCCTAGTAAAGTCAAGTCAAGTCTAGCCTAGTAAAGCCCAGTATTACGCCTAGTAAGCCCAGTATCACGCCTAGTAATGCCCAGTATTACGCCTAGTAATGCCCAGTATTACGCCTAGTAATGCCCAGTATTACGCCTAGTATGACTCCTAGTAAAGCAAAGTATAACGCCTAGTAAAGCGTAGTAAAGCCCAGTATTACGCCTAGTAAAGCCTTGTAAAGCCCAGTATTACGCCTAGTATTGCCGAGTATTTGCATTTGAATAAACCTACCTTAGGTATCATGTTTAACTTTAAATATTGCACCTACCACTATTTGTCTCTGATCACTCAAAGGTCGACTGGTAGAAAATGCCTAAGGCATTAAGGCCGCCTCTGTACGTTTGTGTGCATGAAGTATTAAATAAAATAAATATTACGGCTAGTAAAGCCTAGTTACGCCTTGTGACGCCTTGTTACGCCTAGTAACGCCTAGTTATGCCAAAGCAGCCAAGCCAACCAACCCGGCCAAGCCAGGCCAAGCCGGCCAAGCCACCCAAGCCAGCCAAACCGGCCAAGCCAGCCAAACCGGCCAAGCCAGGCCAAGCCAGCCAAACCGGCCAAGCCAGGCCAAGCCAGCCAAACCGACCAAGCCAGGTCATGCCAGCCAAACCGACCAAGCCAGGTCATGCCAGCCAAACCGACCAAGCCAGGTCATGCCAGCCAAACCGACCAAGCCAGGTCATGCCAGCCAAACCGACCAAGCCAGGTCATGCCAGCCAAACCGACCAAGCCAGGTCATGCCAGCCAAACCGACCAAGCCAGGTCATGCCAGCCAAACCGGCCATGCCAAGCCAAGCCAGCCAAGCCAGCCCATTAAGCGGCACTTTTGAATATCAAATATTGAATGAAAAAATAAAGCTTCTGATAACGCAAGTGATCATGTGTACAAAAGGGAAGTTTTTATTGTAGTCTCCAGACTACAATTAGTGCAGGTCATAATATAGTAACAAGCCTTTCAAGCCAAGACAACTTATTTGCCTAAGCCATTACTTATTTGCCTAAGCCATTAGTTATTTGTCGTAGCCATAACTTGTTTTCCATAGCCATATTTTATTTTCCATAGCCATAACTTATTTTCCATAGCCATAACTTATTTGCATTAAATGCGGTACACTAGCTTGCAAGAAACAGTCAAGTCCATATTGAAAATGCATTTATGTAAAGTGTGTAATTATAGAAACTGGATTAAGGGCATAAAAAGTATACGTGTTTACAAAAGCTCACGGATGCTTAGTCGGTAAATGCGCTAAGACCATATATAAGTAAAGCATCTATAACGGACAGTAACAATAGTACTGACACTGAAGCCCTAATTGATTTATTTGAAAGCTAATGAATGTTTTTGCTTCCATTGCGGGAACAATATTTCCAGGATGGCCGAATGTAACGGATGTGACGTCAGCCTACGTGCATCCGACCAATGCCCGCCGAGCCCGCCGAAGCTAAGCCGCCATATTGAAGCCCCCTCCAGTCAAACCATGACAAGCAGCGGGGATGTGTTAATATAAGCGATTGCCTGTCATTTATTTCACTCTTTTCGATTGTGAATACATGATCTGAACAAACCTCTGCCCGGTTTTTATTTATCCGTTTCAAAATATATAAAATCTTGATAAAATCTTTACCTAATCTTTAAAAATAATTGTCAAAAACGGAAAAATATAAATTGGCCCACACTATGATCGGCTCCAAACTAGGAATACATGGTTCTTGTATCGTGGGTGCATTAAGAAACTTTTGAACTCACATACAACTTTCTGTATGTTGTCATCGGCAATGAGGCACTGGTCGCATATAAGCTCCAGAGCCTTGAACATCGTCGTTGAGTTGCCAGCTTATCGGTTGCATTTCTGGGAGTGTGCGATGGAATTGCATTGCATAGCGCAAACAAAGGAATGTTTGAATTAAAATATTTCAAATGCCGTAGAACCGAGATTAAATTTAAAATCGAGTGTTTTTTTCTGAAACATAAAGCTCTATTTAAGCAGCTTAATTAGCCATATATGGAAAATATTTTAATAATAAAAAATTGTAAATAAAGTCGCGCTAAAATGGAGCGCTAAATGGAGTTTCTTGTGCGTTCTTCTCCATATCAATCTACTTTCCGAATGCACGGTAGAATCTTTTTTTTTTTTTTTTTATCTTATTTTTTTTTTTATTACTTTTAAATTTATTTTTTATTACTTTTAATTTTTAATTTTAATTTATGTGACGTTCAAAAGTGCCGTTTATTGGCCTAATTGAATAAATATATTTGACTTTGACTTTGACTTTGACTTTGAAAAGCCTGAAACTATGCAATTTGACATTTAGAAGACCTCACTCTTCACAAGCGCCCTTAACAGCAAATTCAAACGTGGTAACTTCATTTAAGTTTGCCCCTAAATTATGGATGACAGTGGTCGTGGTTCAAAACCTCAGATTTTGGATGTCAACTGTTTGTATTTACGGCCTTAAGTAACAAATTATGGTTCGTTTGGAACACTTTGTACGCAATTCTGACTTGTACATGGCTGGCGTTTGTGTACAACTCACCATGCTTCGGTGTAGAGCTCCTTGCGTGCTGAATTTAACTCTGTAGGCCACTACACAAGAGGAAGAAAGAGCCTTTCTTGGGATTGTTTTTAAATTAGGGCTTCATTTAAGTTTGCCTCCAAACTATCTATGACAGTGGATGTGGCTTAAAAGCACAGATGTTAAATATTAACTGTTTGTATAACGGCTTTAAGTAACAAATAATGGTTCGTTTGGAACACTTTACACGCGATTCTGACTCGCACTTGGCCGGCGTTTGCCTACAACTCACCATGCTTCGGTGTGGAGCTCCTTGCGTGCTGAATTTAACTCTGGTCTCTACTTGGTAGATGACTGATTCAGTATATTCAAACAAACAGAAATAGGCCACTACACAAGAGGAAGAAAGAGCCTTTCTTGGGATTGTTTTTAAATTAGGGCTTCATTTAAGTTTGCCTCTAAACTATCTATGACAGTGGATGTGGCTTAAAAGCACAGATGTTAAATATTAACTGTTTGTATAACGGCTTTAAGTAACAAATAATGGTTCGTGTGGAACACTTTACACGCGATTCTGACTCGCACTTGGCCGGCGTTTGCCTACAACTTGTAAGAAAGTATTTTACTTGCCTTACTCACCAACTAGCTCAAGTATAGGTGATCAGCATGAGACTATGTAGGGTATGGTTTCGCATGAAGTTGACTGAAGTAAAAGTCACACAGTTTGGTCAACTAATTTAATTCTTGAACATACAATCCGTCATAACAATTTCTTGAGGTTAAACAAGTACAATGAAACTTACTTTTATTTGGGATACAATTTACCCATTATTTCCACTACCGGAGGTATGATGTCTCAAGCAGTATCATTCGCCTGGGAAGCCATAATCAAGCCTCGTGCAAGCTAAAATGTCATTTGTGTTCGGTACCAAATGGTGGAGCTCAGATGCTGTTTTCTTCAGGAATTGTAGTCATATGTGTAGATGTAGTTATATATAGTTGACCATTTTCTTATTTATCTATGTACTAATAAAAATTAATCCTAGAGTGCCCTGCCAAGGAGAAGAAATGCATAATGAGCATCACACGCACATGTTTTCACAAGTATGGAAGTTTAGTTAAATTCAACATTATACTTACAGCGAATGCTGACACATTATATATTTATATTTAGGGCTTGTTCCCTGCCGCCTACGAGTCATGCAGATCGTTTCTTTTTCGCTCTTATTGGGATGAAAGTTTTATCGACTGCACTGTCCCAATACTTCCAATGAAAAAGAATTGTCCTTCTTGTCAGTCATTCATAGACATTGAAGTTTAACCAATAGACTTGACATGTCTGGTTTTTCTTTATTTAGATATTTTCAATAAGTTAATCATTTAATATTTTAGTGTTGAATTGTGTGTTTGTTGAATTAAATTGATACACACAAATTGTAATTTTATTATATCATTTTATATAACTGCAGATAGCAACGCCATCCCGTATCACGCAATGATCAACTCCCATGCCAAGCTGGTTCTCATCTCTTACACAAGATGTCGCTGTGATACCAAAAATAATCGTTACAGTACATCCTTCCCCGGTTAAAAAATTGTTTCACATTTTTTTTTTGATTTTACTTCACTTCCATTTGTGAATCTAAACATGTTCCTTGACAGAAATTGAGGTAGTCCGAAAAATATTCTATATTAGAACTACCTACATTAAGTTTTATATAAAAAAAACAAAGTTCAAAACCTATTCATCAAAGTTTTAAGTTTATAATTAAGTACCATATGTACTAAACATTAAAACATTAGTGACAGACAGACATCTGTCTGAATACAATCGCTAAGAAGTTTATGAAAGTTAATATTTGATTTATTAAGTATTTAAGTTTATTAAATGTTTATATTCGGGTTTTAATCTAAAAATATTTAGCCCTTTATTATTTAATTGTAGACTTAATGTCTAATCAAATTAAATTTTACAACAAAGGTAAACCCTGCCATTTAAATAAAGCAAGTGTTATTCTAAGTACCAAGTTATTTTTAAATGTAAATAAGTAAATGTGGACAAGTACCCAATCAAGTTAGATTCATAACAAAAAGTAACATTGCCATTCAAAATGAAGCAAATGCCACATTAAGTACCCATTCGTTGTATAGATGTAGGCTTATACCTCATCAAGTTAGATTCGCAACAAAAAGTAATACTGCCTTTTTAAATCAGCTAGTATCACATTGAGCACCTATTCGTTGTATAGATATAGGTAAATGTTCAAATATTTTAAGTTTTATAATCAGAAAACCACCTAGTCTTTGCATCATTGTGTTACCTTTCATCCTACCATTCACATCATCCAAAAAATCCTTATACCCTCCCAACTTTCATTCATCCCTTTCTTTATTAAATATTTGCACCTCCATTATTGAATTTGGTGCAAATATTGAACCATTAACACAACAATGATCATTAACTAGTCTTCATATATTTTAAAATAACGTATGTAAGTCAATTGAGGACTATTGTTAACATGGACAATTTTAGGCATTCCATGTACAAAAAAACACTAACTTTAAACTATAGTAGTGTTTGTTGAATTCCGTTATAGGAAACAACATAACATAATATCTACTAAGTATATTATCATATTGTGTTTCTTTTAATTGAAATAGGAAAAAAATCCTAAAAGTATGATTATTGTTCTCATGTACAAATTTAGGTATTCTGTGTACAAGAAACACTAGTATTTTAACTATAGCATTGCTTGTTTCTATAACATAGCTACTATAGTAATCAAAATGTACTATTAAATTGTGTTTCTTAAAGTTGACACAAGTAAAAAAAACCTAATAAGTCACTACTAATTGCTTCAAATAGTTTTAAGTTTCATTTATTTAAGAATTGGGCGCCAGTGGGATCATCATGAAATAGATATAATAGATGTCCCACACTTTCTCTTGGCATCACTAACTTCCAAGAGAAATTGTGATAAAAAGTTATATTTATTTTAAAGTTTAAAAATCAATTATGATAATAATCATTTGAGAAATTCTCATTAAGTAATATTATGAGCAAGCTATGATACGTCTAATTGTAACAGTAACCACCCAAACCTACTCTTTATTTATATGAAACAGCTTTGCATTAGGTTCCGAACACATGTGTACCTCATCGGTCAACGCTGGCATTGGAAAATCCATCTGCTTGATGCTGCTACTCTGACACCGACTACACAGGGAATGACACTGCTTGCGAATCACATCTCCAGTTGCTTCTAGATCTGTTGAAATACAAATACATTTAAATACAAGTAAATATTCTTCTATATGAAGATAGTTTAACAAAATTGCTTTATGCATTTTGAACAAAATCTATATTTTTGTTCTGTATATTTTAATCTAATTAACAGTTAAAATAACTAAGTTAAATAAGAGTGATTTATATTCATAATAACAAAACATTTTCTAGTGCAAAGGTATATAGTTTAAAATAAAAACATGTGACTATAACCGCACTTTCAAATTTTATATAATGTTTATGTTTTGTTAAATTAGAGTTATTTATTAAGTTTAACATAACATTTACTAGTGAAAAGGTATATAGTTTTAAAATAAAACATGTGACTATAACCCCACTTTAACTTTTACATAATATTAATGTTATGTTATTTCCAATTTTAAATTAAGCAATCATGAAGTTAACCCATAGTTTGGTTAAGTTCTTTAGTTATTAAGTTATTGTAGAAAGTAGAAATACAGTAAGTGGTTAAGTACTTCAGTCAAACCACATGCGACACGTTGGGCAGCCAATTGTAAGAAAGTATTTTTCTTGCCTTACTCACCAACTAGCTCAAGGGTAGGTGATCAGCATGAGACTATGTAGGGTTTGGTTTCGCATGAAGTTGACTGAAGTAAAAGTCACACAGTTTGGTCAACTAATTTAATTCTTGAACATACATTCAGTCATCACAATTTCTTGAGGTTAAACAAGTACAATGAAACTTACTTTTATTTGGGATACAATTTACCCATTATTTCCAGTACCGGAGGTATGATGTCTCAAGCAGTATCATTCGCCTGGGAAGCCATAATCAAGCCTCGTGCAAGCTAAAATGTCATTTGTGTTCGGTACCAAATGGTGGAGCTCAGATGCTGTTTTCTTCAGGAATTGTAGTCATATGTGTAGATGTAGTTATATATAGTTGACCATTTTCTTATTTATCTATGTACTAATAAAAATTTATCCTAGAGTGCCCTGCCAAGGAGAAGAAATGCATAATGAGCATCACACGCACATGTTTTCACAAGTATGGAAATTTAGTTAAATTCAACATTATACTTACAGCGAATGCTGACACATTATATATTTATATTTAGTGCTTGTTCCCTGCCGCCTACGAGTCATGCAGATCGTTTCTTTTTCGCTCTTATTGGGATGAAAGTTTTATCGACTGCACTGTCCCAATACTTCCAATGAAAAAGAATTGTCCTTCTTGTCAGTCATTCATAGACATTGAAGTTTAACCAATAGACTTGACATGTCTGGTTTTTCTTTATGTAGATATTTTCAATAAGTTAATCATTTAATATTTTAGTGTTGAATTGTGTGTTTGTTGAATTAAATTGATACACACAAATTGTAATTTTATTATATCATTTTATAAAGTATAGTATCGAAGTATATAAGTTACTAAAACAACTCGATCCTAATAAATCCGCTGGACCCGACAAAATCTCGCCGGTATTCGTAACGAACTGTGCTAAAAGTCTCTGCTTCCCTCTCTCGATTCTGTTCAGGCGATCACTTGACACCGGTGTAGTACCTGCAGTCTGGAAGTCGGCGTATATAACACCGATACACAAAAAAGGCTCTAAAACTCAGATTGAGAACTACAGACCGATCTCAAAGTTGTGCGTGTTCGCTAAGGTTTTGGAGAAGATCGTCTATAGACAGGTTTATTCGGCTCTAAAGCAGAGTTTTAGCGAACAGCAGCATGGTTTCTTGAGGGGTCGGTCAACAACATCTAACTTAATCTTATGTAGTGACTTTCTAGCGGAGTCCATGTCAAAAAGGTCTCAAGTCGATGTTATATACACCGACTATAGCAAGTGTTTCGACCGAATTGATCACGATATTTTAACCCAGAAACTCATCTCGATGGGTATAAGGGGTAATCTGTATCGCTGGTTTACGTCGTACATTGAGAACAGGTGTCAGACTATTGTCCTTAATGGTTATTCCTCCAGAGCAATGAGAATTCCTTCCGGGGTGCCACAAGGGTCATTATTAGGGCCCCTTTTATTTAACATCTTTATCAATGATGTCACGTCCTGTTTCATACACTCGAAAATATTGCTTTATGCAGATGATATGAAGATCATGAAACAGGTTTCTACAAACAAAGATGCCCTTTTACTACAAGAGGACTTAAATACTTTCAAAAAATACTGCGAAACAAATAAATTGGATTTAAATGTATCAAAATGCTATGTGTGTTCGTTCACTCGCAAACCGAAACCGATCCACTTTGAGTATAAAATCTCGGATACACCAATAAGCAGAGTAAACCTTATTAGGGACCTAGGAGTAACCTTTGACTCAAAACTTATTTTCGACACGCACATAGACAACATAGTCAAAAAGGCCTCTAAGGCACTTGGTTTTATCCTCAGAATCTCGTCACAGTTCAGAAGCATTAAGACTATTAAAATACTGTACTGTTCTTTTGTCCGCAGTCACTTGGAGTATAGCTCTCAAGTGTGGAACCCCAAATATAACGTTTATATCAATCGATTAGAAAGCATTCAAAGAAAATTCTTAAGGTACATTCTATTCCGATCAAAAGTATATTTACCCAATTATGTCACTCGCTGCAGAAGGTTTCATATTCTTCCTCTCTATGAGCGCAGGAAAATTGCAGATTTGACGTTACTGTTCAAGATAATGAACGGATCGGCGGATATACCAGAGTTGGTGAATAGAATTGGACTGCGTGTACCTGGTGCATATTTACGTAGACCGCACCTACTTGATACACCGGTGGTGAGAACCTCCTATGGGCAAAACGCGTACCTGGTTAGAGTGAGTCGTGGCTTTGATGCAGCCTGCCGGGAGGTCGATATTGACCTATTTAGTACTGGGATTAATAAATTAAAAAGAAACCTATGTAATAACTTCTTTAAAAGTGTTTGAATCCCTAGTCCTTTCTATTTTAAGTACCTGTTGTTATTGTAGTGGACTGTTCTAATGACTTACTGGCTCTAACTTTATACATTATTGTCGTTAGTGGAGTGTTTGTAATTATACTATAGTGCTTTTGTTTGTATTCACTATTGCCTTTAATGTTCTTATTTGTTTTTTTACTATAAGTGAAAACTTTTAATTGGCCTTAATCTTGTTATAATAACGAAAAATTGTTAAAATTAGCTGTAAGTTTTCCGAATAAAATAAAATAAAATAAAAAAAATAGACGTGTGGCACTCGGGGACTGCCGCGGTAAAGCTATTGCATAGCATTTTTATATCAACTTATGCAATTATAATGACTTATTTATTTATTTTATTTATGCAGTATTTTTTTCCTTTGTTTTTTTTTCTGTTATATTAATTCAAGTTACACTTTTTGAGCGTGGTGACCGATAAGAAAACATTTTTTTTTCTTTTATTAGATAAATGAGAAGTTAATATTGTTCAAAATATTTTTATTATCTTACAATACATGAAGGTTATTCAGGAATATTTATCATTGAAACTATAGGTTTATGGTAACTGAAATAAGAATTATAAGTTTGAGACTTGATATCTTCTAAATGTCTGGAAAATACCGCGTCAATGGTGGTCCCATATTTTGTTGTGGATTCTTGTGGATCATTATTCATTTTCAAATTCAATATTTCGAAAGAAAAGTAGTCAACCGCTCTGATAACGAAACAACCATTGCCACCTAGAGGCGAGTTGCTGAACTAAAGAGACAAGCATGATATTTCAAAAAGTCATTAAAAGTTCTGCTATTCATCGATAGATGGCTCGACTTTATCTTCAAAATATCTGGAAAATACCACGTCAATGGTGGTCCCATATTTTGTTGTGAATTCTTGTGGATCATTATTCATTTTCAAATTCAATATTTTCGAAAGAAAAGTTGTCAACCGCTCTGATAACGGAACAACCAATGCCACCTAGAGTTCTAAACTTTCTGAATTATTAAATTTAACCAGCGAATATTGTGTCGACATTATCTCAATATGTGAAACAAGACTGAGTGAAAACTGTACGTTAGATACGCCTGGATACATTTGTTACCGAAGTGATAAGGGATCGAATGGTACTGGTCAGGGGGTCGCTATCTTAGTAAAGAATGATATTCTAATATTATAATGATATTATAATTTGAATTTTGGGGGCCGAGTCACCCACGTCCGTAGGTGTGTACCCCTTTTTTTGATTCCCTACACGTGGTCCCCGGGTGGTGCAAATCAGGCGACACTAACTGGTGGTAGGCTTCGGCCGAAGGCTTGTGACCACCCACCGGGCAAAGACGTACCGCCAAGCGGCCTAGCCGTGTTCCGGTACGATGCCCGGTGTAGCCAACTAGAGGAGTTGGGTCGAGATAGCTGTTCCACTGCAGGCTGACCAGTCTGACGCGCGCTGTTAAGGATGTATCGGGAGACTAGTCGCGGAGGGTAGCGGGATCCGAGGCACGGTGCACCGCTGGCCGACCGCAGGTAGTTGGGGGCCCAAGTAGTGTGCCAGCCGCACACGAAAGGCTGCCCCGCCAACTGTCGAAAAATCCCGGAATGCACCATCGTGCTGGTTGGCGACCAGACGGGAGGGCCCGATGGACATTCCGGGGGGGCTCGGGCGTCCCCGCAGTCTCCAGGCTAGTGCCCCAATGATGATGTCCTTTCAGTGCGTGTCTGTAGGTAAGAAGCGTGGAACCTCGTCTCACTTCCTTCTCCTCTATTCCATTCACTCTTATATTTTATAAAATGCAAAGGAAAAGAATAATGGTGTTAAACAGCGGCTGCACCCCCTCCCCCACAAAGTGCACCTCACAAATATTCGAGGTCTGCACTCAAATATCACTGCAGTCCACTACCATCTGGAGGCTGAGAAACCAGCGCTCTTTTTCCTTACGGAGACGCAGATAGCGAAACCGTCAGACGTGTCGCACTTGTCTTACCCAGGGTTCACCCTGGAGAACAATTTTAGACCACGGGCGGGCGTATGTATGTATGCCCGTGACGACGTTTGCTATCGGCGTCTCCGTAACCTTGAGGACTCCAGATTCTCAACGCTCTGGGCTCTGGTGGACACAGGTTTGGATAAAGTTATCTACGCCTGTGTCTACCGTTCGCACAGTGGAGATCAGGCTCACAGAGTACCTCAGTGAGGCGGCTGATGCGGCACAGCAGCGGTACCCTTCCGCCCAATTAGTGTTATTGGGGGACTTTAATGCCCACCACCAGGAGTGGCTCTTCCCATACCAGTGCACTGACCATGCTGGACGGGAGATGCGTAAGCTTGCGCTTGCGCTAAACCTCACCCAGCTGGTCCAGGGGGCAACGAGGGTACCGGATGTTGATTCGCACACAGCGAATTGCTTGGACCTTCTGCTGACAACAGATCCGGACAGATACTCTGTGTCGATAGCTTCACCTTTGGGTAGTTCCGACCACTGTCTGGTGAAGTCTGTGTCCGTCTATTCCCCGCCCGATCCCAGCCCAAGAGTCACCCGGCGGGTTTTGCGGTACAAGTCGGCAGATTGGGATGGTATGCGATCATTCTTCGCATGCTATCCTTGGCAGCCTACTTGCTTTTTTTCGACTGATCCATCGTCGTGTGCAGACGCCGTGACCGATGTGTTGCGTCAGGGAATGGAGTACTACATTCCGTTCTCTGACGTAACAATGTCCAGCGTTGACCGGATATGGTTTGGCGCCGAATGTAGGCGCGCTGACGCGCTTAAACATGAGGCGTACCTGGCTTGGGTCGGAGCTCGATCGCGCAAGGCGAGTGACGTGGCTCGGAAGAAGAAGGCCTTCAACAGGGCTGCCAAGTCCTGCAAGCTGGTGTTGCGAAGGGCTCGGTTCGATCACATTGGCCGAATAGGGGCCAAACTTGCTTCTTACCCAGCAGGAAGTAAAGCGTTTTGGTCCCTGGCTAAGTCGGTCGAGTCGAACTTTTGCCGTCCCTCACTACCACCACTGCTGAAACCCGATGGGTCGCTGGCATACTCCGCTGAGGAGAAGGCAAATTTATTTGCCTCTCTTTTTGCGGAATCTTCACGTCTGAATCCTGGTGACGCGCAGCCCCCTCCTTCTCCTGATGGATGCGAGACGAGTATGTCGGACATTCGTATCCACCAAAAGGACGTCCGTAGGGTGCTGAGCCACCTCGACGTGAACAAGGCTAGCGGCCTTGATGGCATTCCAGCAATTGTTCTTAGAACCTGTGCGCCTGAACTGTCTCCGATCTTGACACGCCTATTCCGCCTTTCGTATGAGGCTGGAAAAGTGCCGAATGCTTGGAAGCAAGCTAACGTACAGCCCGTGCCCAAGAAGGGCAGTCGAGCTGACCCGGCCAACTACAGACCCATATCTGTAACCTCCATACTCTGTAAGAGTATGGAACGTGTACTTAATATAAAGCTCCTGGCATACCTAGAAGCTAACGATATCCTTAGTGACCGCCAATACGGCTTCCGCCGAAATCGGTCTACTGGGGATCTTCTAGCGTATGCCATTCACATCTGGAGTGAGGCCATCGAGAAGCACGGGGAAGCGCTTGCCGTCTCCCTCGACATCTCGAAGGCTTTTGATAGGGTCTGGCACGAAAGCCTTATTGGTAAGCTTCCTTCATTCGGTTTGCCCGGTGGTCTGTGTGATTGGATTGCAGACTTCCTGAGAGATCGGTCCATTCGGGTGGTTATCGATGGCTGCTCGTCGGACCAATTGGATATCAATGCCAGGGTCCCTCAGGGGTCGGTACTCTCAGCAACTTTATTCTTGCTGCATATTAACGATCTGCTAAAACCCGGCACCTTTGGGTATGCAGACGACAGCACTGTTGCCGAGTGATACATGTCCAACGCTCGTGCTACCGGACCTCAGATCCAGTCTCTGCGGGAGGCCATGGTGGAGCGCTTGAACCTGTCCTTGCAGGCAGTCTCCGAATGGGGCGATGCCAATCTGGTCTGGTTTAATGCTGCTGAAACCCAGGCGTGTCTTTTTCCGCTAAAAAGAGCCAATTTCAACCGGCTCCAACTTTCCGAGATGTGACCGTGCCAATAACTGACCATCTTGAGCTTCTTGGCGTTACGTTGACATCGACTCTCAATTTTGGCCCATACATTGAAGCAAAGGCTCAGCTGGCTGCCAAAAAGCTGGGGATCCTTGCAAAGGTTAGAAGGTACTTCACGCCAGAACAGCTGCTCAGCTTGTATCAAGCGCAAGTTCGATCATGCATGGAGTACTGTTCTCATCTCTGGGACGGATCCGCCAAATACCAGCTTGATGCACTAGAGTCGATCGAAAAGCGGGCCAAAAGGCTCATCGGCGATGAGGCACTGGTTAAGTCTAAGCTCCAGAGCCTTGAACATCGTCGCCGAGTTGCCAGCTTGTCGGTCTTTTATCGGTTGCATTTCGGGGAGTGTGCGATGGAATTGCATGATCTAATTCCAGCAAGCCCGTTTCATCATCGGACTACAAGACGTACGGCGATGCGCCATCGCTACATGGTAGGCATACCACCCATACGCACTAAACGTTTTGGAAATACTTTCATTATGCGTACAGCTAAGGAGTGGAATTCCCTGCCGGAGTCTGTGTTTCCCGATAGCTACAATCTAGGAGTCTTTAAGTTAAGAGTGAATAGGTTACTTCTAGGCAAGCGTGCTTCACCGTCGACCACATCATCGCTTACCATCAGGTGAGATAGTGGTCAAGCGCGAGCCTATAATATATAAAAAAAAAAAAACCTAATACGTCAATATTTATTCCTCCCATGTATAACCTTGAATGTGTAGGAATCCGCTTAACGTCACCTGAGAGCAATACAATTATCGTGTCCGCTTATAATTCACCAAATGTTCCTTTGGCTTCCAGTGATTTGGATATATTATTCGATTTAGGGACAAAAGTGTTAATCATGGGTGACCTAAACGCCAAACATGAGTACTGGCGATGTGATCAAAACAACTCCCGCGGTACGGTACTGTTTGATCATATGGTACTCCATGATTATCAAATGTATGGACCTTTATCTCCAAAATTGGTACATTACAATCACGCACATACTCCTTCTACACCGGATTTACTTCTCAGCCAAAATGTCACGTCTGTGTCTGAACTTCGCACTCTCTCAGCATTATCATCCAATCACCTTCCAGTGTTTTTTTCAGTGGGTGGTGACTTTACCCGACATAGTTTTAAACAATATAGATATTCTGAAGCAAATTGGGTTGAGTACAGGTCTTACTTGGATAAAAATATCTCATTAACATCTACTACTTATAATTCTATAAATAGTATTGATAAAGCAGTTGACCAACTTCAATTTGCCATTCTAATGAGTCATGAAATAAACGTTCCATCGGGCCCTTCATCTGTTAAGCGCTACACCTTGCCAAGACGCGTCAGTCTTAATTTCTACTAAAAACAAACTTAGAAAAATGGCTGCAAAAGAAATGTATCCTATAACTAAGATGCAAATAAACAAAGATATAAACATTATTAAAACAAAAATAAATCAATAAATAGTCCAAGTACCACTGATAGTCACTAATGTCACATTAAATGAAACAAAAGAAAAAGACACCAGGTATCTTATTCACGACCTTTAGCCATCACATAGCTCTCTTCTCAATTGCTCTACTCGCACATCCCTACGTTGTCGAGTCAACTCAACTCTCTGAACTCAGAACCTGTTCACACAGAGATTTAGTCTGTCCTATGTTACGTCTATTCATCATCTACAATCTCAATTGGTACTTCAGCTTTGTATATCTTACTAACACAATCTACGCATAGTTATAAAAATTAGAAAACCAAAATTATTTCAATTTTCGTAACGAAGGCTTGTCGATTCGAACGTCATCAACATTAACATGGTGACCTCACCTCTCGCGTGACTATGCGAGTTTACTTTATTTTAACCTCTTAACTCAACAGGAATCATCTGTAAGGTTCCTTACACAAACGTGTTTTTTACACCGACTTACAGGTGCCCTACAGGCCCACAGTTGCTACAAAGACCTCCAGTTGCCACACTGGCCTACAGTTGCCATAAAGGCCTCCAGTTGGCACACTGGCGTTTAGTTGCCACACAGGCCAACAGTTGCCATAAAGGCCAACAGTTGCCATAAAGGCCAACAGTTGCCACACAGGCCAACGCACAACGCTCGGCTACTCCTGACCAAACTAGATCATTGGGTTCGTGACAATAGGGAAATTTTAGAACTTTGATCTTTAACTTAATCATTACCCTGGGCCATGCATGTACCACCAGTCGCTCAAATCAAACTTCTTCTGCAGCGAAAACTGCCAAGCTTACAGAAACCCTCGAGTAAAACCTCTAACGCCACGGCTCTGTAGCCGAACAGCAATTATATTGCTCTCACACAACGGTCTCTCAAGACCCCGACCTCCGCCAGAATCCACTGGTACGGTCAAACATAATACGGCTGATAGACTCAATTACTCGACATTTTGAGCTTGCTCATCATCATTAAAATCCTTTTAACATCAACATCGACTGGTACATGACCCGCTGGCATCTTCCTTAACCTACCGTGTCCATACTTGTAGGTTTAAGCGTATCTATTTAAAGCTTTCGGTGTATAACGATCACTATCCTGTCATAATCACCTATCGCGGACTTAATACCGGGCCTCTTCAGTTTTCGTACTAAAGTTTCCCACACAACACTATTCATTAGAAAAAGGTCCGACGATCAACAAGTTAAACTAAACAAAGTAAAGGCAATGCATACTCAACTCATAAACCCACTTTAAAAAAACCCATCGCCACATGGTACGCATGAGGTGCGGTCCAGAATTGGTCTTATGAGTAGACATGTTAATCAGATTTGGTTTCACTACCACAGTCATCAACTATGACGTCTAATTCTAAGAACTTGGCGATCGGGTATCTTTCCAACATGATTCGCGTTTTCTACTTAAAGATTTTGGAACATACTGATGGCTTATAAAAGGGAAACAACTAACCCTGATACTATTAAGGAGCTTCACGAATTAACTCTGATCAATATCATAAATATCAGATTATCAACAGTAACCCTTTACTGTCGGTCACTAACTCAGTTTTCATGTAAGAAAAACAATCGCGTGATCTACTGTTATCATAATATTACTTTGAAAGTAAGCAAGTGAATTCAGATCTGAAGACGGTGGTTGTACATCGTTACGCAACAAGATCCGTCCTGAATACACGCAAATGACCAGTACCGTTACTAACTCGATACAATTACGATAGCCCAATGACATTACTAACTCGCTTTGCCACTGAAAACGACTAGTTATTCAGTCATTTTGGATATCTCATCTCCTTCTTATGGGATATCTCATCCTAAAGTTCGTACTGAACCAAATGTTGAAACTAGGAAAGTACTAACAACCCAATAGGTAACTTATTAGCTACTTGCTTTTTACCAGGTGTGTCTTAATTACCTAGTGATAGTGCTAGGTATAAACACTACCAACCAATTCAGTGTTCCAACATGAACACTTAAAACTCGAAATAGCATCTCATCACTAGAGAATATTTGACTTCACTATCAAAATAAAATGGAAGCGACTCACCGAGTATTCCATTCCAAACTTGCGCACGTTCGTACCGTTCGGCTAAGACCAGCGAACTGCTTGCATGCTGTTCTTCTTAACCTCTCAGATGTTGACACGTCAACCTTCGCGCTCAGCATCTGAATCGCTAGCCTTCAGCAGAGGCTTCAGGCTGCGACACAATATGTTATCTGAAACATGAAAAATATTACGAGAGTATAATGTTCACACGGTTATCTTAACCATACACAGCTTTGATGGAAATTAACCTGTGCACCGGTGTAGTAACCTAAACCAATCAATCTGCCTATCTGACCTCCACAACTCAGTAACTGGGTAACACAGTACCCTTTGGCAAGACTGGTGTCAGATCTCAAGCTTCGGACTACCCGTAAAGACTGTCAAAGATCTTCAAATGACAGCCGGGACCAACGGCTTAACGTGCTTTCCGAGGCACGAAGGAAACTCGGTATGTTGAAATGGTCACACATCCATGGACCGACATCGTCAAGCGTTGCTTAACTTAAGTTATTATTTAGCCACGAGCTCCTCTATTAAGGGATATGAAAATAATGGGCATAACCGAAAGTTTTATTTGTATGTGTATCATATTTAGTGGCATCTAATGAAGTATTTTGATATCCAAAGTCAAAGTTTCGCGCAAATCATGTTTGTTTTGTGTTCTTGATGCTTGACCCGAGGGGTTCAGCTTGGTAAAACTATGATTTTATGCCACTGGAGCATTAGGAAAAATACTTGAAAGTAAACTTTATGACTTGGTACCATATTCAAAAAAAGATTTAGCTTGATTTGAAGTCTATTCAATACACACACAATTCCAATACACAATATAATATCTAGTTTAGCTACTTAATATTGTGCTACGAGTGCAAAAGAATGAGCATTAGTGTCTACCAATTGCTTGGCGCGTCTTAGCAAGCATGAAAATCCCTTCATCCTAGCAATAGACTGAACTACCTCGCACGGTGGATAGACAGGTAACTTGTTCACTCAATTGTTATTTTATGCTGGTCAAGATCATAATTAGGTAAATAAATTTTACTTAGCTTGTGGGTATTGGTGTTAAGTTTTTAAAAAACATCCTTTTCTGCAACTTGATCTGGCAACGAAGTAAATTCAGCTCATCCGAATGTCCTGGTCAAGTGGTCGGTAGGCTAGGCAAGGCGACTGTGTTGATGGGTCCAGTTGAGGCTCGGGTTGATCCCTTTCTTCTGATGTAAGAGCGGGTGTACTCAGGATTCTCAAATGATAACGATCAGACATCTTGTTTACACTTTTTATTACTCACACCAACAGTAAGTCTCACAACTTAATTTTATGAAGATATGTGCACAGTTCAATACAATTCAATACTGAGTTCTTTCGACTAGAACCAGCCTATTTATACGTTTAAACAAATGACAAGACGTCACACAGCAACAACATCCGGTGACATTCGTTTATCAATTAATTATAGATTTAGGTTTGTAAAAATACAGTAATTGTGTACATTATTTGTTTAGTAATTAATAATACTTTTTACAAATATTTTGAACGAGTATAGTTACCAATTATTTTATTGAAATAAACTAACAGTCGTTGAATCTACCTTCCATTTTTGACTTTAAAATATTACTCAAATAAAAACAAATCTTTACAATAACAATACATAATTCGTGTTTCCGTTATGTCATCTGCCTTTTTGACGTTTTGATTTCGTCTCTGCTGCTAGTTTCATTTACCAGCGCTATCATATAATGACAAAATATGGAATGACAAACTTGCCCAAATTGATAATCCATCTACCGATATCTGGCGGATTGTTAAATCTTTGACCTATAAGCCGTCAGTGATTCCTCCTTTAAAGTATGTAAGTGGCCAGTTGACTGCATCCCCAGCTGAACAGTGCAAGTTACTTGCTGACACTTTTCATAATAATATGAGTCTAACTATGAACTGGCCTAGTAATAACATTACGGAGGCCGCCGTCAACAAGTCATCAAATAAACTTGATAACGTTAAAGATTTTACTCCACCAAATCTCGTACGTCCAAGAGAGGTAATCAAATCAATTAGGAAGCTCAAGTCGTAAGTCTCCGGGAGTCGATATTATACACAACTGCTTACTAAAAAAAATCTTTCACGTAAATGCTTAGTATTTATAACAAAAGTCTTTAATGGTTGTATGGCAATTGGCTACTTTCCTTCTGCTTGGAAAAGATAGAAGAAACCAGGTAAAGATGAAGCTACACCAACTAGCTATCGACCTATAAGTCTACTCCCATATCTGGGAACCACCTGCTACTGCCTGAGCAGTTCGGTTTCAGAAAGGGTCATTCTACAGCGCAGCAATTAGCCAGGGTCGCGGAGCACGTCACGCACAACCTTAACATGGGTAAATCTACGGGTATGATGTTGCTTGATGTAGAAAAAGCTTTTGATGCTGTTTGGCATGCAGGCCTTATACACAAGCTCTTAATGTGTGATGTACCTATTGGACTTGTTAAGGTTATCCAGGCGTATTTGACTGACAGATCATTCTGTGTACATATCGGCGATACTGTATCCCAACCTAGACCTATACCTGCAGGGGTGCCACAGGGCTCTTTGCTGGGTCCTCAGTTATTCATACTATTCATAAATTACATGCCCAAGCAAGCTCATACTCATCTTGCTTGTTTTGCTGATGACACAGCCTCTTTTACGTCAAGTAAAGACACCGATTTAATAGTTGCACGGCTCCAGTTATCATTACAACTTCTAGTTTCATATGGAAATTAAAATTTAATGCCACAAAAATTGAAGTCATAATGTTCACAAGAAAGAGGTCATTACCAAAAAGGAACATACTAATAGGCGATACGGTTTTACCATGAAGTGTAAACATCAAGTACCTTGGGGTTATACTAGACAATAAAATGAGCTGGACAAAAAAATTCAATTACCTCCGCGTTAAAGGAATAAAAGCCCTAAACTGCCTACATCCAATTTTAAAACGGCGGTCTACAGTCAGTTCAAATACCAAACTAAAAATCTACATAACCCTTGTCAGACCATGCATTACCTACGCGGCACCGGTCTGGAGTAGTACGTGTGAAAGCAACAACAGCAAACGACAAGTAGTCCAAAACAAGGCTATAAAACTGCTTTTAATACACCATTTCGGACTCATCTTTAAAACTTACATAGTCAATTAAATTTCCCAACATTAAAACAGTTCATTACAAAACTCACTTATAAGTTTTATCTTACAACTAACCCTAAACATCAAAATGCACTTATTTCTAACATTGGTCAAACACGATTTAAAAGTTTAAAATACATCGACACATATCATCGATACCGTCTCCCACATCACTTACTGCTGTATGAGTAACAAAGACGAAACTACTCGATGACTGGACTTTTTCTTAAGTTCGACACAAATGCAGGTAGATTTACAAAAAATCACCCTCAGTACAAGAAGTTCATTTGCATTTTTTATTATTCGTACTTAGTTTCTTAAGTAAAATTAATTGTTAAGTATTAGTGTACTTTGTTACAATGTCTTATAAATAGTTTGTGTTAAAAAGTGCGTTTGTGTCTTACCATTGCGCTGTAAGTACATCAAAAACTGTCTAACGTAAGTAATATGATATCCATGTTTCATAACAAGTTGTTTTGCTCATTACTTTTAGTATACGTAAATTTTTTATATAGGCGCTATAGTCTGCAAAAAACACGCATTTCTTATGTTTAAATGCTTTTAGAATAAGGTCTAACTGTCATTAATTTCCTTTTATCTATGTGAAAATAAAGAAATTTCAAATCAATGCCACCTAGAGGCGAGTTGCTGAACTAAAGAGACAAGCGTGATATTTCAAAAAGTAATTAAAAGTTCTGCTATTCATCGATAGATGGCGGCCGGTGACCGGCGCTGTGCCGGTCGGAGTGGAGGGTGTTAGGTTTTTTTTCGTTACGGCATTTCTGGATTCGGTCTCCACGCTCAAGGCCCGCGATAGAAGATATGCAATAGCTTAAAAACAGCTGCTTATGTATTCGTCCGATTTCGGAGCAGCTCGTCTCGATACGTGCGAGTTTCGTAGAGTCGTACAATACGTCTAATCGCACACAACGCCGTGTCGAAGACTGCCGAACTGAAACGACGTTAGACGATGCACGGCCTTCAAGCCACACCTCCTTGCCCGTCGGAGTGGGGAGCGTCAGGTTTTTTCGTTACGGAATTTCTGGATTCGGTCCCCGCGCTCAAGGCCCGCGATAGAAGCTATGCAATAGCTTAATAAAATAAAATAACTGCAGATAGCAACGCCATCCCGTATCACGCAATGATCAACTCCCATGCCAAGCTGGTTCTCATCTTTAACACAAGATGTCGCTGTGATACCAAAAATAATCGTTACAAACTCACCATGCTTCGGTGTCCACACCGAAGCATGGTGAGCTCCTTGCGTGCTGAATTATACTCTGGCCTCCACTTGTTAGAGTACTAACACAGTATAATTTTCGAAAAAATCTTTACCTTATCTTTAAAAATAATAGTCAAAACCGGAAAAATATAAATTGCTCGCTATGATCTGCTCCACGCTAGGAATACATGGCTCTTGTATCGTGGGTGCATTAAGAAACTTTTGAACTCGCAAACAAGTTTATGTATGTTGTCATCAGCAATGAGTTACTGGTCGAGTCAAAGCTCCAGAGCCTTGAACATCGTCGTCGAGTTGCCAGCTTATCGTTTGCATTTCGGGGAGTGTGCGATGGAATTGCATTGCATAGCGCGAACTAAGGAAAGTTTGAATTAATATATTTCAAAAGCCGTAGAAACGTGATTTATTATAAAATCAAGTGTTTTTTTTTTTTAAAGTAGGATAACATTTTCTGAAACATAAAGGTCTATTTACGCAGCGGTTGGCTTAATCAGCCATATTTGGAAAATATTTATAATAATAGACAAATCGTAAATAAATTCGCGCTTAAAGCCAGAAACTATGCAATTTGACATTTAGAAGACCTCACTCAGTAAGTTACAAATTATAGTACGTTTGTTTTATTTTATACGCGATTCTGACTCGCACTTGGCCGGCATTTGCGTACAAATTCACCATGCTTCGGTGTGGAGCTCCTTGCATTCTGAATTAAATTCTGGCCTCTACTTTGTAGAGGACCGATTCAGTATATTCAAAAATACTGAAATAGGCCACCACACAAGAGGAGGAAAGAGCCTTTCTTCGGATTGTTTTTAAATTAGGGCTTCATTTAAGTTTGCCTCCTGGATGTGGCTTAAAACCACTGATGTTAAATGTCAACTGTTTGTACTCACGGCCTTAAGTTACAAATTATGGTTGTTTTTGAACACTTTGCACGCAATTCAGACTTGCACTTGGCTGGCGTTTGTGCACCACTCACCATGTTTCGGTGTGGAGCTCCTTGCGTGCTGAATGATAATCTGGCCTCTACTTGTTAGAGTACCCATTCAGTATATTCAAACAAACTGAAAAAGGCCACTATACAAGTGGACGACAGAGCATTTTTTCGAATATGTAGAATTGCTCAGATTTAGATGCTGAAATTAATTTATACAAAATGTTTAATACAAATTACCGCCCGCAGCTCCACCCGCATTATTATAATCCTAAGTATATTATTCGTCTGCGTGAACTTTAGGATTGGATCCTGAGAAAAATTAATAATGTGTAATTTACGATAAAATCTTTACCTAATCTTTAAAAATATTTGTCAAAAACGGATAAATATAAATTGCCCACACTATGATTGGCTCCAAACTAGGAATACATGGCTCTTGTATCGTGGGTGCATTAAGTAACATTTAAACTCACATACAACTTTCTGTATGTTGTCATCGGCAATGAGGCACTGGTCGAGGCAAAGATCCTGAGCCTTGAACATCGTCCTCGAGTTGCCAGCTTATCGGTTGCATTTCGGGGAGTGTGCGATGGAATTGCATTTCAGAGCGCAAACGAAGGAAAGTTAGAATTAAAATATTTCAAATGCCGTAGAATCGCGATGAAACATAAAATCGAGTGTTTTTTTTTTTAAAGTAGGATAACATTTTCTGAAACATAAAGGTATATTTAAGCAATGGTTGGCTTAATCAGCCATATTTGGAAAATATTTATAACAATAGACAAATTGTAAATAAATTCGCGCGAAAAGCCAGAAATTATGCAATTTGACATTTAGAAGACCTCACTCAGTAAGTTACAAATTATGGTTCGTTTGTTCTATTTTACACGCGATTCTGACTCGCACTTGGCCGGCATTTGCGTACAACTCACCATGCTTCGGTGTAGAGCTCCTATCGTGCTGAATTAAATTCTGGCCTCTACTTGGTAGAGGACAGGAGGTATATTCAAACAAACTGAAATAGGCCACTACACAAGAGGAGGAAAGAGCCTTTCTTCGAATATGTAGAATTGTTTTGTGAACAGTCTGCCGGCAGGTTATGCAATTAATTTATCAAGTGAATTTTAATTCACATTTAACATTTATTATATTATCTATTATTTTTTATCTTATATTATATTTATATAATTACCTGTGTAATAATTATGTCTGACGACTCTTTTTATTCTTGTTCTTCTACGTCTTTTTCAGCTCTTGATGACTCTCTGTCCGTGAATGGTTTTCTGAGTAGTGCGTGCCAGCGATTTTACAAGTGCTTTAATGTATGTCATGTCAATGCTCAGAGCATTCCTCAGCACCATTCTGAGATGTTAGATTTATTTTCTGACGTTACTTTGCATGCTGTTTTAGTGTCCGAAAGTTGGCTAAAACCTGAACTTCCCTCTACTTTTTACTGTTTACCTGGCTATATTTTAATTCGCAACGATCGTACAGGGAAAAGAGCCGGGGGTGTTGCCATTTACCTGCGTAGTGATATCCCTTACAAATTCTTATTTTCTTCATCCCCAATTTATAATGGCAGCCCTGAGTACTTATTTCTTGAAATTGTAGTTAAAGGGGTTAAGGCCGTTCTAGGAGTTGTTTACTGCCCTCCTGCTATAGATTACTTCTCCATTCTTGAATCTCTCTTTGAATCTGTTTTCTCAGAGTTCAAACATCACATAGTCATGGGTGATTTTAACACTGACCTTTTGAAGGATAACCCGCGATCACGTAAACTGAGAGCAATTCTGGAGTCGTCGAGTCTGTCACTCCTTCAACTTAATCCGACTCATCATAACTTTGACTCAAACGATTCCTGGCTTGATCTCATGATTGCATCTTCTGTGCATCTCGTTGCCAACCACGGTCAGGTCGCTGTGCCTGGTTTATCCAGACACGAACTCATTTACATGTCCTACAAAATTAAACCCCCTAAGCAGCGGCCTGCTATTGTTTTTATCCGGAATTTCGTAAGATTAAATAAAGAAAAGCTCAATACTCACAGGCCCTGGATTGGGTTGATATTGCCCAGTCATCTTCAGTGGATCAGAAAGTTGAAATATTTAACAGATATGTACTCCAGCTCATGGACACGCATGCGCCACTGAGGGCTGTTCGTGTCAAGCGCCCCCCAGCTTCATGGATAACCCCTGGAGTTCGGATGGCAATGAGACGACGAGACCGGGCTTTTAGAAAATATAGGCGGGACCGCAGTGAGGAGAACTGGATCCGGTATAAGTTGGCTAGAAACCGCTGCAACCAGATGGTAAGAGCATCAAAACGCCGATACATTTGTGAAAATGTCCTCAACTCGTCACCGGCTGATATTTGGAAGTTCTTGAAATCGCTTGGCATAGCAAAGTCCCCTTCTAGTATTGTTTCTCTTAATCTGCCTTTAGATGTTCTGAATAATCATTTTTCAACGTCCGCTACGCTTGCGGCTGACGTCAAAAATAAAACTATCGCTGATATTACTTCCAAGCCAATGCTTTCTCCTGACTCTTTTTCGTTCTCCACCGTGACTAACGTTGAGGTCCTCAAATATTTTACCTCAATTAAGTCTAGGGCTGTGGGCTGTGATGGTGCCAGTCGAACTATGTTATCTTTTATGATTGAGAACTTAATTCCAATTATTACTCACATCATCAATTCATCGCTGCAGACTGGTGAGTTTCCTGCAATGTGGCGTAAGGCTTACATTATCCCTCTTCCTAAAATTCCCAACCCCAGTTTGGCTATTCACTACAGACCGATCTCCATTCTCCCTTTCCTTTCTAAGATCCTAGAAGCAGTTGCTCTTAAACAAATATCCTCTTACGTCTTCAAGAATAACCTGTTGTCCAATTGCCAATCCGGTTTTCGGCCTGGCCACAGCACAGCCACAGCTCTGCTTAAAGTTACTGAAGACATTAGGGACGGTTTGGAGAGTTCGAAGTTAACGGTGCTGGTTTTAATAGATTTTTCCAATGCATTTAACACCGTTGATCACGACATTCTCCTGGCCATTCTGTCTCAAATTGGGGTCTCTTCGTTGTCACGTGATTGGTTCTCATCATATCTTCGTGGTCGCCAGCAGGCTGTGCGTGCTGATCAGGATTGCTCTGACTGGTGCAACTTGGTAACTGGTGTTCCACAAGGCGGTACTCTCTCCTCTTTTATTCTCTTTATTTATAAACTCCATTACTGTTATCCTTAAATGTTCTTACCATCTGTACGCTGATGACTTGCAACTTTACGCTTAATCAGACGTTGCCAACATTGACAATTGCATTTCATTACTCAATGCTGATCTTCGAGCTATCAGTGGGTGGTCTGGGAAATTTGGAATTTCTGTTAACGTTGGGAAATGTCAGGCCATCCTCATTGGTAGTTCGTACTATTTGAGAAGTGTGAACACTGGCCAACTTATGCCACTGATTTACGAGAATTCCGTCATTTCTCTTTCACCTCATGTGAAAGATTTAGGTCTGTACATTGACGACAGTTTTAGTTGGAATAAACACGTGGCTCAGGTGAGCCAGAAAGTCGCGTTCTCACTGCGGTCTCTCTATAGATTCAAGCATTTCCTCCCATCCAACACCAAAATCACTTTGGTCCAGTCACTTGTGTTTCCCATTGTCGACTATGCTGATGTTTGTTATCCTGATCTATCCCAAGAACTTCTAAATAAATTGGATCGACTTCTCAACAATTGTATTCGCTTTGTTTATGGCCTTCGTAAATCCGCCTCAGGAGGTCCCTCAGATCTCTCTGCTTGCTCTTCACTATTATGAACGATCCTTGTGCTCCCGATTATCTAAAAACTTATTTTAAAGTATTGGGCAGTTCTCACAGTCGTAACCTTCGAGCTTTCAAAAATCTACTCCTCCAAATTCCTTCACACCGCACCGGTTTTATGTCCAATTCATACGCTGTGTCAACAATAAAACTCTGGAACGCGCTACCCTTTGGCATTAAAAACGCTGAAAGCAAGTTTACTTTTAAAAGAAAGGTTCGTGACCACTATTTGAGTCAGACTAAATAGCTCTCATCTAGAGGTAGAAGTCTAGTCATATTAATTATAAATAGGTTTCTCGTTTATTTATTTTTTGATTGGTATATATTAGTCTATTTTTATTTGTATATGTGTATTATTATATGTAAGTATATACATTTTCGTATACAAGTTGTTTTTTTAAATATTATTTTGTTGTACCCATTCACATCGTTGTCCTTTATAACCCAAAGGTTGACTGGTAGAGAATGCCTTGTGGCATTAAGTCCGCCTATGTACCACTATTGTACATGAAGTTTAAATAAATAAATAAATAAATTGCTCAAATTTAGATGCTGAAATTAATTTATACAAAATATTTAATACTAACTACCACCCGCAGCTCCACCCGCATTATTATAATCCTATTAATATTATTCGTCTGCGTGAACTCTAGGGTTGGATCCTGAGAAAATTAATAATATTTATTTTTTGATAAAATGTTTGCCTAATCTTTAAAAAAATTGTAAAAACGGAAAAATCTACATTGCCCACACTATGATCTGCTCCACGCTAGGAATACATTGCTCTTGTATCGTGGTGCATTAAGAAACATTTAAACTCACATACAACTTTCTGTATGTTGTCATCGGCAATGAGGCACTGGTCGAGGCAAAGCTCCTGAGCCTTGAACATCGTCGTCGAGTTGCGAGCTTGTCGGTTGCATTTCGGGGAGTGTGCGATGGAATTGCATTGCATGGCGCAAACGAAGGAAAGTTTGAGTTAAAATATTTCAAATGTCGTAGAACCGTGATTAAATATAAAATCTAGTGTTTTTAAAACAAAAAAGTAGGATAACATTTTCTGAAACATAAAAGTCTATTTAAGCAGTGGTAGGCATAATCAGCCATATTCGGAAAATATTTTTACCCGACTGCCGAAGGAGGATAATGTGTTTATCAGTCTATGTATGTATGTAAGTATGTATGTAAGTATGTATGTAAGTATGTATGTAAGTATGTATGTAAGTATGTATGTAAGTATGTATGTATGTATGTTTGTTCCTATATGGCGTTCCAGAGACCAAACGCGTTGACCGATTTTGATGATTCATACGTCAATCGATTCGTCTTAACCCTGCGAGTGTCATACGCTACATTAAAATTGGACAATAGAAAAATGGCGGCTTTTGGGTGCCATATAGTGGGGGCCCAATTTTTTTTTTCTTCCTAACCCATCGTGTGGGATATCAAAATAAAGGATTTTAAGAGGTGATTTCAAAAATATATGACACTTATATGTTTAAATGCATCTAATTCGAAAAAAAAAACTAACTAAAAAGTTATAAATAAAAAAACTTAATTAAAAAAATCAAAAAACCCGACTGCTTCAAAAGCGAACTAAAAAGTCGTAAACAAGGAAAAAATCAAGCTGTGCAGGCGGAGGATACACCAGATTTTGGTCAGCCAGCCCGCGAATATGTATCCTCCGACTGCACAGCATGATTTTTTCCTTGTTTACGACTTTTTAGTTCGCTTTTGAAGCAGTCGGGTTTTTTGTTTTTTTTTTAATAATAGAAAATAGTAAATAAAGTCGCGCGAAAAGCCAGAAACTATGCAATTTGACATTAAGAAGATTTCACTCTACACAAGCGCCCCTAACAGCAAATTCAAACGTGGTAGCTTCATTTAAGTTTGCACCTTAATTATGGATGACAGTGGTCGTGGCTCAAAAGCACAGATGTTAAATGTCAACTGATTGTACTCACGGCCTTAAGTTACAAATTATGTTTCGTTTGGAACACTTTGCACGTGATTCTGACTCGCACTTGGCTGGCGTTTGTATGTGGAGCTCCTTGCGTGCTGAATTATACTCTGGCCTCTACTTGTTAGAGTACTCATTCAGTATATTCAAACAAACTGAAAAAGCCACTATACAAGTGGAGGACAGAGCATTTCTTCGAATATGTAGAATTGCTCAGAATTAGATGCTGAAATTAATTTATACAAAATATTTAATACAAATTACCGCCCGCAGCTCCACCCGCATTATTATAATCCTATTAATATTATTCGTCTGCGTGAACTTTAGGGTTGAATCCTGAGAAAATAAATCATTTTTTAATTTTTGATAAAATCAATCAATCAATCAATCAGTTTTTATTTGTAAACATAAGTAGGTTACAGCAGTGTGCAAGATGTTACACTAAAAAACAGTTTCTATATGTTTTGCCATGTGGCGTACAATTATACAATGAGGCTTTTGCCAATTAGGTAAATTAATTTATAATAATTCCGTGATCAATGTCAATTTTTTTGTTTAATTTAATATGTCAAGTAATGTCAATAATTAATTATAAATGCGATCATGTTAGTAATAAATAGTTTTAATGTCAATAAGTTATTGTTAACAGAAAAGTATAAAAGTGATATTGTCCACAGAATCACAAAGTCATCATTATACATACTTTTCATGGGGCATGCTATGGGTATACAAACTTCATACTTCAATACTCAATAGAGTTGTGGTGACATTTCAGATAAAGACAATCATTTTTCATTTAATTAATCATTAATTGAATAATAACATTTTGTGACTAGGAATTCATGCAAACATAATTTGAATTGGTACATTTTGT
This sequence comes from Orthosia gothica, assembly GCA_949775005.1. Classification (NCBI taxonomy): domain Eukaryota; kingdom Metazoa; phylum Arthropoda; class Insecta; order Lepidoptera; family Noctuidae; genus Orthosia; species Orthosia gothica. The sequence continues at coordinate 2,552,519 of OX459070.1, read as the reverse complement.
GTAGGTCTGTGATACTTTTTGGCAACTTATTGTATATTTTGGATGCCATGCCCAAAATGTATTTACTAAATACTGCTTTTTTATGGCTTCTTACGCATATTTTATTTTTATGTCATGTGCTTCTTGGATAGGTGTAAGGATGTAGATTCGCTTTGACAAAGATCGCCAATTCATATATATAAAGACACGGGAATGTTAATAATTGGAACTCTTGAAAATATGGCTTACAGCTTTCTGTGCGTTGTATGCCACACATTGCCCTTATGCATTGTTTCTGGGATTTGAACGCCATTTCTCTGTCTGGCGAGTTCCCTCCAAATATAAGTTATTAAGTTAAAATATAAGTTAAAATGTTTACCTAATCTTTAAAAAAAAAATAAAGACAGAAAAATCTAAATTGCCCACACTATGATCTGCTCCACGCTAGGAATACATTGCTCATGTATCGTGGGTGCATTAAGAAACATTTAAACTCACATACAACTTTCTGTATGTTGTCATCTGCAATGAGGCACTGGTCGAGGCAAAGCTCCTGAGCCTTGAACATCGTCGTCGAGTTGCCAGCTTGTCGGTTGCATTTCGGGGAGTGTACGATGGAATTGCATTGCATAGCGCAAACGAAGGAAAGTTTGAATTAAAATAATTCAAATGCCGTAGAACCGTGATTAAATATAAAATCGAGGTTTTTTTTAAAAAAAAAATAGGATAACAATTTCTGAAACATAAAGGTCTATTTAAGCAGTGGTTGGCTTAATCAGCCATATTTGGAAAATATTTATAATAATAGACAAATCGTAAATAAATTCGCGCTTAAAGCCAGAAACTATGCAATTTGACATTTAGAAGACCTCACTCAGTAAGTTAAAAATTATGGTTCGTTTGTTCTATTTTACACGCGATTCAGACTCGCACTTGGCGTTTTTGCGTACAAATTCACCATGCTTCAGTGTGGAGCTCCTTGCGTGCTGGATTAAATTCTGGCCTCTACTTGGTAGAGGACCGATTCAGTATATTCAAAAATACTGAAATGGGCCACTACACAAGAGGAGGAAACAGCCTTCCTTCGGATTGTTTTATAATTAGGGCTCCATTTAAGTTTGCCTCCTGGATGTGGCTTAAAACCACAGATGTTAAATGTCAACTGTTTGTACTCACGGCCTTAAGTTACAAATTATGGTTGTTTTTGAACACTTTGCACGCGATTCAGACTAGCACTTGGCTGGCGTTTGTGCACCATTCACCATGTTTCGGTGTGGAGCTCCTTGCGTGCTGAATGATAATCTGGCCTCTACTTGTTAGAGTACCCATTCAGTATATTCAAACAAACTGAAAAAGGCCACTATACAAGTGGACGACAGAGCATTTTTTCGAATATGTAGAATTGCTCAGATTTAGATGCTGAAATTAATTTATACAAAATATTTAATACAAATTACCGCCCGCAGCTCCACCCGCATTATTATAATCCTATAGTAGATTATTAACCAAGGGGATAAAGCAGTGTCTTCTGTCGCGGGTGACGATTTAAATCGCGAGCGTAACGAAGGACTCGAGGTTTACTCCCGAGCGTAGCGAGGGTGTTAATAACTTAAATCACGAGCGAAGCGAGGGATTTAAGACGAGTCCTGAGTGTTACGAGGGATTTAAGTTCACCCAAGACTAAGACAGCTTTATCACCGAGGAAAATACTCTACTTTTCGTACCATTTGCGAAAAAAAAACACAACAATAATATGAGATAAGCATTTATTAAAAATAATGACATATAAAAATAAATTAAATAAAATCAAATCAAATCAAAATATTTATTTGCTAGAAATACATTGTTCAGAAGGGAAGATCTTAAAGCCTAAAAGTAATTGTATTCTGCCTGCAAGCAAGCGTGCAAATTATTTATAATATAAATCGTAAGACATTAAGTGAACATTCAAAAAAAAAAACATAACAACACTGATGCATTTCAATAAATTAATGAAATTGCAACTGTCCATAAATCAATAACAAAATTTCATCAACTCACTCAAAAGATACAGTTAAAAATGTGATAATAAAAAATAAAATTACAAAAATTAAAAATGTCAGTAAAGTAAAATGTCCAAAAGCAAAATGCCAATAAAATAAAATGTCTAAAATCAAAATGTCAATAAAGTAAAAATAAAAAATGTCAAAATATAAATTAAAATGTCAAAATTAAAAAGAAAATAATAATAATAACCAATTAAAAATTCATACACTGCAAACAACTTCATTCCTAACATCCATTTTTATGTTCTAAAAATTCCCTAACGCTATAGAAACAACATTTTTGTAGCCACTCTGTCAATTTTGTCTTAAATACATTACCATGTAACAATTTAAATTCACATGGTAAGTGATTATAGATCAATATACACATATTGAATACATTTTTCTTATAGATATCTTTATGACAAGGTGGATGATACAAAAGGTTTCGAAACTTTGCCCTTTTCTGTCTTGTTATAACCTCAGTATGCTGCTTAAAATAATACATGTGAGCCTTTGTAAAAGTGCAGATATCTCTAATATATAAACAGGGCAGTGGAAGTATTTTGCATTTTTGAAAGAGCGGTTCACAGCTATCCAAGAACCATGCCTTGTTAATAACTCGGACGCAACGTTTCTGGAGCTTGAAAACTCTGTCGGTATCAGTTGAGTTGCCCCACATGATTAGTCCATACCTTAGGACAGATGATACGTAACCATGGTAAGCCGAAAGAGCAGCTTCTACAGACACATTTTGTCTCAGCTTTTTCAAAGCAAACACAAATTTATTAAGTTTTTGACAAATATGTTCAACATGGATTTTCCAATTTAGATTTTTATCTACGTTTAGTCCTAAGAAATTAAATGCCTCTACCTGTTGTACTTTTTCGCCTTCATACATAATATCTAAGGGTAATTGTTTTGTGTTATAGGAGTTAATTTCTATTAATTTTGTCTTGTCAATATTTATATTCAAGCCATTTTCTTTCATCCAGCTTATTATTTCTAATAGGGTCTTTTCGGTAACAGATTTGTAGTCCTTTTTTTCCTGACATTTTATAATTACTGTAGTGTCATCCGCGAAAAGGATACATTTCTGCAAAGTGGCCTCCGGAAGATCATTTATGTAAAGCAAGAATAATAACGGACCGAGAATGCTACCCTGAGGCACACCACACATATTTATTATTGTTTTCGATTTAAATTTCTCTTTGGAGTAAATTTTATCATTTTTCTTAATTACTTTGGCTATCTCTGTACACTGCTTCCTGTTACTTAGATAGCTAGAAATCCATTTATAAGCTTGCCCCCTTATACCATAGAATTCTAATTTCTTTAGCAGCTTAGAATGATTTACAAAATCAAAGGCTTTACTCATATCTAAAAATAAAGATATCGCTGGATTGCCATTGTTTATGCTTTCAGTTGCCAGTTTAATAAAGTTAAAGATTGCAAGAGCAGTTGAACTACCTTTACGGAAGCCAAACTGCTCCTTGCATAAAATGTTATGAGTACCGAGAAAATTATTTAACCTAACAAGCATTGCCTTCTCAAAAATTTTCGAAATAATCGGTACTATTGTGATAGGCCGGTAGTTGTTAGGGTCTGTCTTATTTCCCTTTTTAAATAATGGTTTTACGATTGACATTTTAAGCTGGTCAGGAAACACACCTTCCAAAAAAGATAAGTTAATTATATGCGCTAGAGGATGACATATCCAACTAGCACAAGCTTTCAAAACTTGTGTGGCGATGCCGTCATATCCACAAGATTTGCTGTTGTTTAGGGACATTATGATTTTATGCACTTCCATCGCATCTACAGGATTTAAGAATATAGTATTTAAATTTTTGTTTTTTTTGTTAAAGTAACAGGTTTTATGATTATTAGAATTATTGGAATTATTAGAAGTATTAGAATTATTAGAATTATTAGAATTATTAGAATTATTAGAATTATTAGAATTATTAGAATTATTAGAATTATTAGAATTATTAGAATTATTAGAATTATTAGAATTATTAGAATTATTAGAATTATTAGAATTATTAGAATTATTAGAATTATTAGAATTATTAGAATTATTAGAATTATTAGAATTATTAGAATTATTAGAATTATTAGAATTATTAGAATTATTAGAATTATTAGAATTATTAGAATTATTAGAATTATTAGAATTATTAGAATTATTAGAATTATTAGAATTATTAGAATTATTAGAATTATTAGAATTATTAGAATTATTAGAATTATTAATAGATGTCAAATTTATAAAGTAGTCATTAAATATATTACAGATGTCCGATGGATTTTTATATGTCACATTATTAAAATTTATTTCGTCAATGTCATTTTTATACAAATTATTATTAGTTATTGTTGAAGAGATTGCATTCCAAGTGGCTTTACATTTATTTCTATGCTTTTGTATGCGTCTTGTATTCATAAGTCTCTGCGCTCTCTGTCCACAACGTTTAAACATATGATTATAAAGTTTGTAGTTTTGCTCATTATATTTTTTATTGATTTTACTAGATTTAAATTTCAAATAAAGCTGACGTTTCGTTTTGCTAGACTTTTTAATCCCTTTCGTTATCCAGTTTTGTTTTACTGGTTTATTGTTAACTTTAACCTTAATCTCCGGAAAGCACAAATCATAAAATAATGTAAAGGATTCATAAAACAAATTAAAGGCTTCTGTTAGATTGTCTGATTTAAATGTTTCCGAAAACGAAATAGAAGATATGCAGTCGCAAAATTTATTGATGTTATCTGAACAGTAGTCACGTTTTAACTCAAACCAACAAGTTATTGTTTTGATTTTATTCGCATTTATAGTAACCGTTTGTGCTGTTTCGTGATCTGACAAGCCGAGGTGATAAATTTCAGACTGAACGCACTTTATGTTACTGGCGATTTGGTCAATGCAAGAGTTAGCCCGAGTTGGTGATCTTATATGTGCTTCAAAATTGTAATTTTCAAGTATGCTTAAAAGGTCTTTAGTTGAAGAGTTATGCTTTAAAATATCAATATTCCAATCTCCACAGATTATAATTTTTTTTCTCTTGAAGTTTTCCGTCAAGTAATTCAACAAATTGTCTAATTTATGAAGAAATATACCTACTTGCGTCTTTCTCTGATCGGGTATTCTATATATAGTGACAACTATCAGGCTCAGACCAACAATCTCAACGCCACAGCATTCAAAGTAAAACTGCGTAGCTAGACTTGAAGGAATACCTAAAGTTTTTGTGTCAAATTTATTATTTGTTAAAATACAAGTACCCCCTCTACATTTATCTCGACAAAATGCTGCAGCCAATTTAAAATGATTAATTTTGATATTAGCCTCCGTCCCCTGCTTAACAAAAGTCTCACTAAAACATAGTATATCTACCTCCTTGTTTATTTCCACTAATTCAGATAGAGTTATTTCTAATGTGTCAAGTTTGTTGCAGACGCCGGCTATATTTTGATGTAGAATTCGCAATTTACTATGTTGACAATCTTGTTTTGGTTTGTCATAATTAACGGCAGTTATATGAATGGGGGACTTAGTAACGAAAAAATGTCTTGTTATTATTACTAGTGCCATGAAGTGAGTTTCGTTCACTTACATTCAGTCTTGTAGAACTACTTTCATGTTGCATAAAATCAATTTCCATATTAAGTTTATAGGTAATTAAATCTAATTCTGAGAGCCTCTTACGATAATTTACATCCAACTTATTAATTTCAACAAACTTACAATTTTCAAAGCTTTTTGTAAACAATTTTAGTTCATTATTAAGTTTCTTAACATTAAGATACTTATTTTCTGAAACACTTAAGATCAAAATTGAACAATTGCTCAAACTGCACAAAGCACTACACAGATTAGTTAGCAACAGGTAGGGATTTTTATCATGTTTACCAACTGAGATTATAACAATATCATTGTCAGATAGGGTACATTTTAGATTATCCATATTTCGTAGGATCCCGCATGACGAAGCATATGGTTGAACTGTACCCTCGATTTTGTAACTGTTAATCCATTTACCAGTCTTAGCGTGAATTAAACGTGCTGATAGACCTCTTACTTTTTCGTCTCCGATGATGTAGATATTTCTTTTCGTATTGCGTCTTAATTGGGTAGTATATTTTAAGTTTCCATTACGTTGTTCGTTAGGGGTGTCCACCGATGTATTATTAGTCATATTATCCATTCTAATTTCCAGATTTGTACCTTGGTTGTGAAGTCTCTGCCCTTCGTCCTTTGCTTGTGAGCATTGTATGTTTGGACTTATTATCTCGGAAAAATCTAATTTAGTTTGTAAGGGACCAATACTACTTTCCTTCTGTGACTTTCTTTTGGGTGTCGATTTACAAATATTTTTTAGCTGATTAATTTGAGTGCCATACATAGACATTTGTTTTTTTAGGGTGCAGTTTTCTGACAATAAGTTAGTTAGTTAAAATAAACTTAACGTTTATGTATTTGAAGAAACCAAAAACGCAGCAAATTCCTAGACTAATATTTTTTTGTCGGAAAAGCAAAAGCATCAAGCTCATACGGCCTCGTCGGTTTTCGTAATTTTATTTAATAATCATAACTGCATAATAAATGCGTATTCCTTTATCAAAAAGATGTATAATGCTTTATACACAAACTCAATGGTGTAAACACAGATGTAGTTCAGTATAAATTTCGGTAAGTATTCCAAATTTAAATCACATTCTCCCCCTAGAGGATGAATGAAATTCAGTACAATTTTCTTTCCCTGTTTTTAACAGATTAAAAATGACTATTGTTGTGTTCGCTTTTTGTGGCATAGAATGTCACTTTTTTGAGCAAGTGGTACGAAAAGTATATTATTCGTCTGCGTGAACTTTAGGATTGGATCCTGAGAAAAATTAATAATGTGTAATTTACGATAAAATCTTTACCTAATCTTTAAAATATTTGTCAAAAACGGATAAATATAAATTGCCCACACTATGATTGGCTCCAAACTAGGAATACATGGCTCTTGTATCGTGGGTGCATTAAGAAACATTTAAACTCACATACAACTTTCTGTATGTTGTCATCGGCAATGAGGCACTGGTCGAGGCAAAGCTCCTGAGCCTTGAACATCGTCCTCGAGTTGCCAGCTTATCGGTTGCATTTCGGGGAGTGTGCGATGGAATTGCATTTCAGAGCGCAAACGAAGGAAAGTTAGAATTAAAATATTTCAAATGCCGTAGAATCGCGATGAAACATAAAATCGAGTGTTTTTTTTTTTAAAGTAGGATAACATTTTCTGAAACATAAAGGTATATTTAAGCAATGGTTGGCTTAATCAGCCATATTTGGAAAATATTTATAACAATAGACAAATCGTAAATAAATTCGCGCGAAAATCCAGAAACTATGCAATTTGACATTTAGAAGACCTCACTCAGTAAGTTACAAATTATGGTTCGTTTGTTCTATTTTACACGCGTTTCTGACTCGCACTTGGCCGGCATTTGCGTACAACTCACCATGCTTCGGTGTGGAGCTCCTTTCGTGCTGAATTAAATTCTGGCCTCTACTTGGTAGAGGACAGATTTAGTATATTCAAACAAACTGAAATAGGCCACTACACAAGAGGAGGAAAGAGCCTTTCTTCGAATATGTAGAATTGCTCAGATTTAGATGCTGAAATTAATTTATGCAAAATATTTAATACTCACTACCGCCCGCAGCTCCACCCGCATTATTATAATCCTATTAATATTATTCGTCTGCGTGAACTCTAGGGTTGGATCCTGAGAAAATTAATAATATTTATTTTTTGATAAAATGTTTGCCTAATCTTTAAAAAAATTGTAAAAACGGAAAAATCTACATTGCCCACACTATGATCTGCTCCACGCTAGGAATACATTGCTCTTGTATCGTGGTGCATTAAGAAACATTTAAACTCACATACAACTTTCTGTATGTTGTCATCGGCAATGAGGCACTGGTCGAGGCAAAGCTCCTGAGCCTTGAACATCGTCGTCGAGTTGCGAGCTTGTCGGTTGCATTTCGGGGAGTGTGCGATGGAATTGCATTGCATGGCGCAAACGAAGGAAAGTTTGAGTTAAAATATTTCAAATGTCGTAGAACCGTGATTAAATATAAAATCAAGTGTTTTTTTATTTTAAAGTAGGATAACATTTTCTGAAACATAAAGGTCTATTTAAGCAGTGGTTGACTTAATCAGTCATATTTTGAAAATATTTACTACACCAGCGACCCTAACAGCAAAATTCAAACGTGGTAGCTTCATTAAAGTTTGCCCCTAAATTATGAATGACAGTGGTCGTGGCTTAAAACCTCAGATTTTGAATGTCAACGGTTTGTATTCACGGCCTTAAGTTCCAAATTATGGTTCGTTTGGAACACTATGCAAGTGTTAGAAACATGGAGAAACTCCATATAAAAGTATTGATATATGTCAAGATGGTTATTTACTGTGTATCAGAGTTCCTATATATGTGGTGTATAAGGGAAAGGTTTTATAAAGAAAAACACACAAACACAAGATTTATTTCAATTATGCTTGTCAATTAATACATTTTGAGGCTCAGAGAACTTACCGCCAATTCGCTAGACCTAGTTCTCGTGAAGAAGAAGTGCAAGAAACTCCACGGAAACAACTATGGTTCTAAAAGTCTGGAGTCTGAATGGTAAAATAAATTTAAAAATCGAAGGACCGAAAGAAATTTATTGGTGGAACGTGCTGTACCTAAATCCCCCTATTAAAGTAAAGATATTGCTCATTACACAGGGTAGATAAAAAAGCCTGACCACCAACCTGAATATCCCAGCCACGGTACCAGATCTCAGCTTCAGGAAATACCACCGCAATTCGGCACTCGCGTGGAAAATGTCTGGATGAACACGCACATCACTAATTGCACGGCAATTTATGTATGTCCAGAAAATATTCAGTTTTGAGTTTATGACACGTAAATTGACCACATCAAATGGTGATCCAGATTGAACTGGTCGAGGCTTCACACAGGGGCGCGGGCGCGCGCGCGGTGCGGAGCTGTCATCACGCCACCAGTCCATTCACCGATTTCCAAATGCGGGTAGGAGAACAGACGAGTGGACAAGCCAAATTAAAACTACCCTCTGTTTTTATGAGCAAATATCGAACATACCCCCCACCGAAATTATTATGATAATTTCAAAATGAACTTAATAATGAGTGGGTACAGCATTCTAAGGTTCAGAAGGAATGTCGCCCATAAAAGGGTCAAAACACAAAAAAAAATAACAATCTATTTAAATGAGAAATTTACTTAAGTACTATGGTAACCTGCTTAGACAACATAAATACTTTACAGGCTTATGATTTATGAAAAGTATTAATTTCATTTGAATAAGGGAGAGGACTCAGCTTGTTTACTGGCCTCTTTAGAAGTCCTCTTTGTGTCCTCAAAGTAACAACTCGAACTATTTTATCTGGACCTTCATGGAGCTGCTCCACTTTAGCACGAACCCAGTTTAGTGGACGAGTAAATCAGATTTGATAAGAACTAAGTCACCGATTTTCATGTTTGGAGGTTAATTGAACCACTTTGCTCGTTGTTGCAAAGTATGCAAATAGTCGTCAGACCATTTCTTCCAAAACGTTTGGGGGATTTTTGTATGCACTGCCAACGTGACAGTCGGTTCGTACCTACATCATTTAAATCGTATTCGTGTACAGTGAGAAGACTTTGTCCTATCAAAAAGTGACCCGGTGTTAAGACGTCAAAATCGTTAGGATTGTCAGATAAGGGACAAAGGGGCCGCGAATTCATTATCGCTTCAATTTTACAGAAAACGGTAGTGAGTTCTTCAAAGGTAAGTGACCTTTCACCTACTGCACGGAGTAGGTGGTGTTTGGCAGATTTGATGCCAGCTTCCCACAATCCGCCCATTGATGCCGCCGTTGGTGGAATATTTTTCCATTCAATCGAGCGGCTTGAACAACCATCAGCAATCGCATTATTATTTTCATTGAAAAATTTGCAAACTCCTTTTAGATGTTTCGCAGCGGCAATAAAATTCGTGCCATTATCCGAATGTAAACACGAGCACAGGCCGCGTCGCGCCACGAACCTATCGAGCGATGCGAGGAAACAATCAGCTGATAGATCGCTAAGTACCTCAATGTGAACGGCCTTTGTGGAAAAACACACAAAAAGACACATGTAACATTTAAGGATTTTTGCATTGCAATTTAAACTTGCCTTTATAAAAAACGGGCCACCCAGGTCACAACCGACATCATTAAATACCTTATTGATTTTTAATCGTTCGCCGGGCAACATACTCATTGCTGGCTGTTTTGACTTGGGTTTGCATTTAAAACAAGTGATGCATTTAGACAATAAACTCCGAATCATACTGCGTGCAGATAAGATCCAATATCGCTTGCAGAAAATCCCTTATAGGGAACGAGGTCCCACGTGTAAGTATAATTTATGAAAATGTTCAATTATTAAAATTGTTATGTGACATTTTTTAGGCAATAGCAAGGGATGCTTTTTATTGTAGGGTAGGTCAGCTTCACTGATCCTACCCCCCACGCTGAGGAAATCATGCGCATCCACGAAGGGTGAAAGTTTCCTTAGTGATGGCACAAATTTATTATTTTTAATGTTTATTATTTCGTTAGAAAAATATTGTTGCTGTGTCATTTTTATTATAAGATCATGAGACGCATTCAACTCGTGTGTCGATAACGGTCCGCAAGAGTGTTGAATTGTCTTGCAGTTTTTAATAAACATCAAACACCAAGCAATGACACGTTGCAATTTATTAAATGTCGAGAATCTTTGAAATAGTAAATCTTTAATTTCCTCTTTAATGTTTTGAGAAGCAAAGCCGAATGAATCAGTATTAGTTTTAAGTTCTAAAATTTCTGTTTTATCATTGACGTAAAATGTACTGATCGGCCACAAATGAACGTCATCTGTGAGCCACTCTGGGCCGCGTAACCAGCGCTCGTACTCAGCTACGATCTGAGTAGGAAAAGCGCCACGCGAGCACAGGTCAGCAGCATTATTTTCGCTTCGTACATGAAACCAGCAGTTGGACGGAACTACCTCCACTACTTGAGCGACACGACTCGAAACAAATGTTTTTAATTTGTAGGAAGGCGCTTGCAACCAAGTGCTACACTAGAGTCCGTCAAGGCGGTAATTTTAAATATGATGTTTTGAATGTTTTGCTTAATAAACAGAACCAGTTAAGATAGCAATACAGCGGACATTAATTCGAGCCTCGGGATTGAAAGAGGTTTAATCGGGGCAACCTTGCTTTTACTGATAAACAAACGGGTCTTTACCTTATTGTTTTGATTGACACTGCGTACGTAAATTACAGAAGCATAACCACGGGTAGATGCGTCACAAAAGGCAATTAAATGCACATCACAAAATTTAGGTATAATCATGTGTCGCTCAATTTTTAGTGATGAGAGATAAGACAATGAAGAGATAAACAAAGACCACTTATCGCGAAAATCGGAAGGAAGTGCGTCATGCCAACCAAGACTTAATTTCCACAAATCTTGCATTATGCATTTTTCTAAAAAGGTACATTGAGATAGGAATCCCACAGGATCAAAAATACTAGCTAGCAATTTCAGCACTGAACGCTTCGTGTAGGTATTATCGGTCATGTTGTAATCGAATGAAAAACAATCATCGATGGGTATCCATTTCAGACCTAATACCTTCCTTACCTAGTGACGAACACACGGTGTCATCGCTGAAATTTATAGCTACTGCTTGATCTGCGTTAATCCTTGACAGTAAATCGGGGGTGTTGCTTGCCCACTTGCGAAGGTCAAAACCACCCAGTTTTAACAGAGCTACGAGCTCGTCCTGTAAAGTACAGGCTTCATCAAGGTCTTCAGCAGACCATAGCAGGTCGTCTACAAAAAAACCATGCATAAGTATGTCAGCCGCGTGAGGATAGCGCGCACCCTCATCAGTAGCTAGCTGTTGCAAAGAGCGTACAGCTACATAACCAGACGATCGTAATCCGTAGGTATTTTTCACTAGCTCATAAGTTTTTATTGCGTCACAAGGTGACTCCCTCCATAGAATATGCTGATAACAGCGTTCAGATGGGTTGATAAGGAAAAAAAATGCAAATGGGATAAAGGCGAAATTTAAAAATTATTTTTAAAATATCATGGTGAAGCTTCCTACCTGTAAGCAAGTTATCGTTTAATGACACCCCGTTGGATGTTGCCGCTGAGCCATCAAATACCACTCGCAAGGGAGTAGTGGTACTAGAGCTTTTAAACACGCAGTGGTGTGGAATAATGTACCGACTTGGCTCTGTACCGGTATATTGTTGCATGTGCCCCATCAGCTCGTATTCGCGCATAAATTTTATGTAGGGCTCACGCAACTCAGGTGAACGAAAGAAACGTCTTTCTAGATGCTGTAACCGACGCACGGCGTGGTTATAAGATTCGCCCAGAGGCGTTCCGTTAGGGTCCAATAGGATAGGTGAAACGTACCTACCGGTCTCGTCCCTGTAGTGGTGCTCTGAATAAATCTCGTCAGCGAGTTTATCAAGTGGGCTAATAGAGCTGTCGCACGGCGATTCTTCTATTTCCCAAAATGCTTTAAGTTGGCGGTTGATGGTGTCACTATCATAATTCGTTATTTTATTTTAGTTAAGCATTGACACTGTTACAACTCAACCCCGACAGCTCCTTAGGGCGACCCGACAAGGACAGGTAAGGTTTATTAAACCCTGCAGACAGAAACGGTGCAACCCTGCGCCCGGCGTTTTGTTTTTTCTTTCAACGCAGTAGGTACAAATCGACGTTTGATTAATTTGACTCAGTCGCTTCTAGGATATACTAAGCAAAGCCCGTAACTAACTTGTGCTAACAACTTACTGAAAATTAAGATAAAGTGTACTTGATATGAGCCATATATTTAGGGTGGAATGATAGTTCACTCCACGCTCACTTCACCTAAGTTTTCATGGGGCGTAACTAACGTGACCATACGTCCCCGTTTTGAGCGGGACAGTCCCGCTTTCAGGCTGTCGGTCCCGCAGTAGGGACTGCGAGGGTAAAAATGTCCTGTTATCGCGATAAGACTTTGGTGTATAATTACGAATAAACATAAACAAAACGATTGCTTTGTTAGATCTTAGAAGTCCTGTGATTAAGGCTTGTAACCTAACTAATATGTACTAACGCCCACTTTACATAAAAAACTTGACTCAGAGTTAGTTGCCAACACGCGGTGAAATTGACAGGTTGTCAATTGTCATACAATATTGTTAGTTAAACCCTGAGTTTTTTGAGGAAGTGGGCCTAAAACTTAGATAGTAGTCAAACGCGAGCCTATGACGAATAAAAAATAAAATATAATTAAGTGTTCCACATTGTCTAATAAACGCTAAAAAATAACAAAACAATTTTTTTATTCTACCGGTGTCTCGCTCTGTGGCAAAAAAATAAATGGTCACGTTAGGCATAACACAATAAACCGGCTGATTATTTGACTTTCGACATTTGACTATCTACGTTATAGGGTCTGAGACAGGCGTTGGTCAAGCCGCGGATAAACTAGTCATTCCGCGAAGAAGCTACACGTCGGTCTTTGACTAGAACGTGGTATAAACAGAATTCCAAGGTTTGTATTAAGTCGTTAAAATAATAATGTTAATAATTTTATATAGTGCGAGCTGTCCTACGCGGCTTCGCTCCCGTTAACTGGCTACCTATCTACCCATCTACTCTACCTACCCTAGATACATGATTGTCGCGTAACTTAAACCATTTACGCAGCGCACGCAACAGAAGCTCTTAAAATGGCATATTTCTGCCCGGTTTTGCTACATTTTTATTTTATACTCCGCCCTATTGGTCGTAGCGCGATGTTATGTAGCCTATAACTTTCCTCGATAAATGGACTATCCAACACAAAAATAATTTTTCAATTCCAACCAGTAATTCCTGATATTAGCACGTTTAAACAAACAAACACAAACTCTTCAGCTTTATAATATTAGTATAGATTAATGATGATAGAACCATCTCCACGACAGTAAAAAACAAAACTTTTCTGCGTTTTACGCAGAAAATTTATTTTTGTTAAGTCAATATTACAGTTGAAGTCTCAATATACGTCTATTCGAAACTGCGTAATTAGACCTATTGTATGATACCAAAATCTCACACATCCAATTTATAGTTAATAAACAGCATCGATTTGTTATTCATTCGCGGTTTCTTGGACATTACTCATAATATGACTTTGTCTCAAAATATACGATGGCAGCTTAAAAATGTTAAAAAGGCAAATTTTCTAAAAACGGGTGGCTGTATAGGTTTCAGTAAAAATAAAGGTCCGTAAATATCTCATAATGTGAATGATACCTTCCTATGCTCACGCGTTGGTCTGTGAGACAGATGAAAACTTTCTGGATTTTTACCCGACTACGGCTAAGCAAACGGGAGGGTTATGTTTTTGACCGGTATGTGTGTATGTATGTAAGTATGTATGTATGTTTATCTGTACCCTCATAACTTCTAAACTACTCGTTATAATTTGATAAATGGGTTATCATTGGAAGCGTCTTGTTAGTCCGCTGGTTAAAAGCTATGTGACGTACCATTTAATTTAATAAGACGCCCCGTAGGTCGACCGTCATAGTCATGAAAACTAATTTTTACCCGACTACGGCGTCGCAAAGTGTTTGTTGATCGTTATGTAAGTTTTGTTTCTTGTTTGTTTTCTTAAAAAAACAGTTGCCCCACACTTGTAATTTCTTCCTGTATCGTGGGTGCGTTTAAAAACATATAAACTCACATACACAACACCCAGAGCCGGAAAAACTATCTGCAGGTCATACAAATATTTGTTCCGTGCGGGAATCGAACCGGCGACACGCAGCGCAGCACTCAATCGCTCAACCACTGTGCCAACCGTGCGCCCAAAAGTATATATGCATGTATGCATTTATGTTTATTTGTTTCCTTGGGCTCTGCAAAAACCCTGGGCTGGATTCGATCACTAGGTAAGGCGTGCATTCCCATACTATAGATAGTCCGATTTTCCATCCACAAAATCCGCGCTGTAACAGTATTCATAATAAATTACGTATACACTAAAATTTTGTTCCAAACTTTCGGTCTGTGAGAGCGTCTGCGAGAATTAGAAGATTTTTTTTCCCCCAACTTAGAAGAAATCAAACCCTACCCTAATCAAATCCTAAAGCCCATTTGCACGAAAAACTTAACTCCGTGTTAGGTGCTAAAAACTCAAGCAATTAATATACTAAGATACTTACAATAACATAAATCCCAGCAATGCGACCTGAAACAAAAATAAAATTACTTCTGCAGCAGCAACATCAAAATCTTTATACTCGTACTTTTAATATATAAGTGAAAGAAACTAAAAAATACCGGCCAAGTACCGGCCGGCAAAATCAAGTTAGTTGTAATAGAAAAATCAAGCCACGCCCCGCGCGAACTATAATTATTATTAACTTAGGCACCAATTACAGATTTATTATTAGAAAATAATGATTCACGGTTTAAGCATAAGGCTTATGTTTATGTTTTATTTGATATTGATATTTGAGTTGATTGAATGAAAAGTAAATTACGATTTACGATTTATGACGTATTAAAAAAAAACTACTCACTAGATCTCGTTCAAACCAATTTTCGGTGGAAGTTTATATGGTAATGTACATCATATATTTTTTTTAGTTTTATCATTCTCTTATTTTAGAAGTTACAGGGGGGGGGGGGGGAAACACATTTTACCACTTTGGAAGTGTCTCTCGCGCAAACTATTCAGTTTAGAAAAAAATTATAACAGAAACCTCATTATCATTTTTGAAGACCTATCCATAGATACCCCACACGGGTATGATGATTATTTTTTTTTAATTTCAGTTCTAAGTATGGGAAACCCCAATTCTTTTTGTTTTTTTCTATTTTTGTGTAAAAATCTTAATGCGGTTCACAGAATACATCTACTTACCAAGTTTCAACAGCATAGTTCTAATAGTTTCGGCAAAAAGTGGCTGTGACATACAGACGGGCAGACAGACAGACAGACATGACGAATCTATATGGGTTCCGTTTCTTGCCATTTGGCTACGGAACCTTAAAAAGGGTAGGGTGGGCATATGTTGGGTATACGTATATGTTGGGTATAGGATGGGTAGGGTGGGTTTAGACCCTTAATATTTTTGAATGGCCTATTGAACGATACCCCACACCATGGGATAGACGAGAAAAATAAATTTTACCACTTTACGTGCACAAAAGGTACCCGAAAAAAAACTATGGAGGTACATACAGCAGCAGAGAAACCTCACCCCCTAACACTAAATGTATAAAAAGCGACATTATCATCATCATAATCATTTAAACTTCCAAAGGTGTTTTTTATAAATTTCTAAATACTCACAACAGAATTTTAAAATTTCTAAAATCGTTACGCTGATATAAGAATCGAACCTGAACCCTATAACTCACGAGTCAAGCTGTGATACCGCTTCGCCATGCTGATACTTATGGTATTTGTGAAATTCATCGATATGTTTATGAATCATCCATCACATCATTCATGTCAGCCGTGACGTTTATATTATAAAATTAGATTATGAAGAAGATTTTGGGTAAGCTTATAATTTTGTTAAGTAAAACATGGCATCGCATCATAGCATAATTACTCGTCTGCTTGTATTGTTCGAATAACGACTTATAATTACAATTAAATTAGTAACTTTTTAAAAGCGAAAATAATCGTCCTTTCTCATCAATCAGAGTTTAAAGAGTATTGCCCGAGAATTAAATGTCGACGTAAGCGAAATCTAAAATAAAATCAATTTTCTTGTACTAGTGGAATCGATATCAATAAATACAGAAAACTAACTTCATTGATGTCTCAGACATGGCGCGCACACGGCGCAAGCAAACTCGTAGTATATTTTCCTGTCCATAGATGTCGCTTTTTATACATTTATAGGGGTGGTTCTCTGGAGCTGTATGTAAACAAAAATACTAACAATTTATAAACTTACCCAAAAGGATAACGTGAACGTCCACGTCATTTCCGGCTTGAGTTTTGGGTCCATATTCTTTCTGGCCTGTGTCCCAGCAGTGGGAACAAAAAGGCTGATGATGATTCTTTCCAATCTAAAAAAAACACATTGGTCATCAATCACATACATCAATTATTTTGTGAGGTTAATTTATATTTAACCCTTTAAATAGTGTAACTAGACATAGGTGAATTACAGTAAAGTGTTTTTAAATGACTTTTAAAAAAGGAAGAGGTACTCAATTCGCTAAATCTTTTTTTATTTTTTATGTATGTTCTCCGATTACTCAAAGAGGCCTGAACTGATTTGGATAATTCTTCTTATGTTTGAAGGGGTTATACTTCACAAGTGGTCTCATAGTAGTGTAGAGGATTGCGAACGAAAACTAAACTTTTTTACTGTAATCTGTGTTGTATGAATTATGATATAATAATATTAACAGAAACCTGGTTAAATAGTAGCGTATTAAGCAGTGAATTATTTGATGATCGTTATGAAGTGTACAGGAGAGATAGGGAAACAACTGGCTTTCAGAGTGGTAAGGACGGTGGTGGAGTGTTAATTGCAGTTAATAAACAAATTAACTCATCACGTATTGAACACTGGCAAAGTAATTGTGAGGATCTCTGGGTAACCATTGATATATCACCATCTCAAAAATCTCATAAAATAGCACTATGCGCGATTTACCTTCCTCCACCTGTGATTCCGGCAACTGTTGAACATTTTGTTGAGCACTGCAATAGAGTTGTTGACTCAACAAATATTTCTACTTGTATTGTAGGAGACTTTAACCAAGCTAAAATCGGTTGGGACCTAAACTCAATAAATGATTCTTTGCCTAAAGCTAGCCAAATTCTAGTGGATTTCGTAAATGTAAGTCAGCTAGTACAGTGTAATTACGTAAAAAACTATTCTGGGCGTATACTGGACCTGGTACTGTCTTCAGTGCCCTCATGTTCAGTAAACGAATCCAACTCTTCTCTAACGGTTGTCGATAAACTCCACCCCCCCCCTAGACATAACTCTGTCATTGGTAAATAATCATAATCTGCCATATAACAACTCAAATTGTAGACTTAACTTTTATAAAGCAAACTATAAAGAAATTAATAATTATCTTAATGAGCAAGACTGGAATGGACTTTTTGAAAATAGCGATAACGTAAATAGCATGCTAACAATACTTTACAAACATTTATATGAAGCAATTAAAAAATTTGTGCCAGAAAGAAAACAAAAAAACTCTGGTTTTCCACCATGGTTTAACAAAACAATAATTAAATCATTAAAGGAAAAAAATTGGTTGAGAATACGCTATAAAAAATATAATAATCCCATGGATAAAATTGAATTGAATTTAATTTCCAAACGATGTGAAAAATTAGCTATGCATTTATATAATGATTATCTTAAGAATTTAGAACAAGGCATTAAAGAGAATCCTAAGCTATTTTGGAGTTATATAAAAGCTAAACGAGGTGGATCTAGTGCTTACCCACAGACTATGACTGACGGACAGATTGTAACATCTAATGGATCTGAAATCTGCAATCTTTTCGCCAATTACTTCTCGTCCGTATACACATCTGACAGTAATAAAGAAATGAATTGCAAGACAAAGTTTCTAGAAAATCTACTTAGTAATAGTCAGTGTTTGAATACCCCGCTAATCGATCGCGACTGTTTGCTTGAGAAACTTAGAACAATTAATATTACCAAGGGTCCAGGACCTGATGGCATCCCACCTATATTCATTTCTTCCTGCGCAACAGCCCTGGTTTTTCCTTTATTGATTATTTTTAATACGTCACTAGCCTCAGGGACTTTTCCGCAAGAATGGAAAAAAGCGAAAGTGGTGCCAGTGTACAAGTCAGATAGCAAAGATGCCATTTCCAACTACAGGCCTATTTCAATACTATCCGCTTTTGCAAAGATTTTTGAATCTATTGTTTGTCCATACATCCAGCATCATTTTAAGATCTACCTAAGTGACCACCAACATGGTTTTGTAACTGCGAGATCTACAACTACGAACTTAGCAACTTTCACGGAGTCACTAATTCAGGCAGTAGATAAAAATAAACAATTTGACGTAATATATACGGACTTCAGTAAGGCATTTGACAAAATGTCACATGCCATACTAATCTACAAACTTGCAGCTTACGGTGTATCAGGGTCTTTGCTGGAATGGTTCAAATCATATTTAATCGAACGCGAATTCTACGTCGTTGTGAACGGATTTAAATCGGCAGAATATATAATAACCTCTGGCGCTCCTCAAGGATCGCATTTGGCTCCGATATTGTTTAATATATTTATCAATGACCTTCCCCGATGCTTCCGTTATTCGGAACCCTTTTTATATGCCGATGATTTGAAGTTTGCGCGCATGATTGAGTGCCCAAAAGATAACGAGCTTCTTCAGAACGACCTTAACAGAGTAATTGAATGGTGTCAAAATAATGGAATGCAACTGAACTCTGACAAATGTTATCACGTTAAATTTACGAGAAAAAATAACTATATAAGTACGGAATACTCCATAAACCAAGTTAAATTAAAAGAACTTGAAATAATCAAGGACCTAGGAGTACTCTTCGATAGGAAAGTAAGCTTTATACCTCACATTGAACACATTATTAATAAATCATCTAAAATGTTAGGCTTCTTACTTCGTAATACTAAGGGTTTTCGTAAAAGCAACACCAAAATAATGTTGTACAATAGTCTCGTGCGAAGTATCTTGGAGTATTGCAGCGTTGTATGGAGACCTCACTATGCCACTCATATGCTGCGGTTAGAACGAGTGCAGAAACGTTTTGTGTGGCATCTGGCTTTTTGTGAAATGAAATCCAAGCAGCTATCCTCCTACAAAACCCGCCTGCGTCATTTCAGAATGCATACTCTATCCACACGCAGACGGGTCACCGACGCCATATTTTTGTACAAAATATTAAGAAATCAAATTGATTGCTCTAAACTATTGAGTCTTATTGGATTCCATGCTCCATCAAGATATCCGAGAAATACCATTACACCACTATGCCCACCACTACGAAGGACTGTACTTGGCACAAACTCACCTATACCAAGATTATGTAAAGTTTTCAATAGCTGCAGTGATCTAGTGGATATAAACCTGGACAGTTTTAATAAAATTATTAAAGTAATTGTAAATGATTCACTCACAAAAACTTGATTCATCCAGCACAGTGTTGAATTCAAGTTTCATTTGATTTAATTTAATTTAATTTATTATACCAAACTTAAACTTAAATAATTAATGAATTATACAATTTTTAATTTATTTAAATATGATGATTTTAATTAATGTTTATTCTTTTTTTTTAATAATATAATTTATCGGCACTTTTATTATTCGGGATTTGAATTTGTGTTTGCAGTTTTGATGTGGATATGTTTTTGGCGAATTTGAATGTTATACTAAAACTAACCTAATCTTAAGATAAAATATTTATTTTGTGTATTTGAACCGTTTACTGTACATGCGGTGTTAGCCTATAAGTGATTGTTACACTTGCAAATGTTTATCTGTCAATCGCAATGTATTTTTATGTGTGTAAACAATTGTTGGTTAACCTAATAAATAAATAAATAAATAAATAGTCATCAGGTCAGGATCTGGTGATGGGATCCTAGAGAAATCGTGGAACGTCCTCAAATATTATAAGCAATACTATATGTCAATATATATACAAATGGTACTGATGAAAATGGCACCATCGAACTGATCTGATGATGAAGCCGGAAGGTAGGCACTGGAACTCCAAAATAAAACAATATAATATTCTAGTCGTGTTTGGGTATAAATGATTATCATGTTAATTCGAGGTACCTACCAAAACCAAAACGAGAAAAATAAAAAACTTTATCACAAAAAATCTAACCGACTTCCAAAACGAAATACTACAAAGCGAAACATAACTTTGCTTTCCGAAGTCAATGTCGAAAAACAGAAAACAATGGGTGCAAAAGGCTCCGACTTCAGCAAAGAAAGTTATTTTCGTACCACTTGCTCAAAAAAGTGACATTCTATGCCACAAAAAGCGAACAAAACAATAGTCATTTTTAATCTGTTAAAAACAGGGAAAGAAAATTGTACTGAATTTCATTCATCCTCTAGGGGGAGAATGTGATTTAAATTTGGAATACTTACCGAAATTTATACTGAACTACATCTGTGTTTACACCATTGAGTTTGTATATAAAGCATTATACATCTTTTTGAAAAAGACATACGCATTTATTATGCAGTTATGATTATTAAATAAAATTACGAAAACCGACGAAGCCGTATATGAGCTGGATGCCTTTGCTTTTCCGACAAAAAAATATTAGTCTAGGAATTTGCCGCGTTTTTGTTTTCTTCATTTTAATTTATGTGACGTTCAAAAGTGCCGTTTATTGGCCTAATTGAATAAATATATTTGACTTTGACTTTGAATTTGACTTCAAATACATAAACGTTAAGTTTATTTTACTTTTAATTGTCATTTTTTTTAATAAATGCTTAACTCTTATTATTATTGTGTTATTTTTTTCGCAAATGGTACGAAAAGTAGAGTATTTCCCTCGGTGATAAAGCTGTCTTAGTCTTGGGTGAACTTAAATACCTCGCTACACTCAGGACTCGTCTTAAATCCCTCGCTTCGCTCGTGATTTAAGTTTTTAACACCCTCGCTACGCTCGGGAGTAAACCTCGAGTGCTTCGTTACGCTCGCGATTTAAATCGTCACCTGTGACAGAAGACACTGCTTTATCCCCTTGGTTAATAATCTACTATTTTCATTTTGTAGTATTTTGGATTAAAAAAATATAGAAGCCCATTCTTGCTTTTCATATATGCTATATTCAGCTGTTCGATACATGGCCTACTACATTTACTATATTTTACTATGACAAAAAAAAATAAAAAATGGGTAATCATCGGTATCATACCGTAGAAATACTAATTCGATCGCAAACTCTTTCATTTTGACACACAGTATTCCCTTTTCGCCGGGTCATGGCAATCCTGCGAATACTGGTATGATCTGCATACCCGTTAAAATTGTACTGGCATGATGGTATGTTTTGAAATGTTGTAATAAATAAACAGACACGCAAATGCAGCCATCCCGAGAGAAAACCGTCATTTATTGATGAGTTGTGTTGTATATCTGCGAAGTTCTTCATCAGATGTAATGGGACTATTTTAGAATAAACTTCTGTCCAACAAAAAATAATTTAGCAAATTTGTCTATATACCTACAGATTAATTTTGCCTCTTTATTGCCTTTATATTTACTACTGTAGTCCATTTGGCAACTTGCATAATGATTTTCTATTGGTTTTGTTTGCTTAACCCAGTCCGCACTATTGTTTAGGTTAATCTAGGTTTAACGCAATGACTGTGACTCATCGCCACCTCCCGCACAAATAGATGACTGTTTCAATTGCGGGCGACACAAGTTTTCATATCGTGCGCTGGCGCGGAGGTAAACAACTTTGCTCGCTTTTTTCGGAAGCGGGTGACACATTTTTGTCATTGGGAGATTTTTACTGATTTGATAATTTTTATTGTTTCGTCATTTTGGATACTAAAATCTTTTAAGCATTTAAAAAAAAAACCCATTGGACCACTATCACTCTCAAAACTGTTTATCAAACCAGCACCTATTTTTTCGTAACGTTAATTTATCGCTGTCGGCAACTTATTTTAACCATCAATTTTCGATTCAATCTAAACGACCTGTTCTTTTGTCACGTAGCTATCCTATAAATGCCTTAACTCATGTTGTAAAACTAAGATTTCTTTCAATAATATATTTGCTTCCAGGTGATCAAAGTTAACCGGTGGCAGTTTATCTCTTGCCACAAACTCTTTTGTCTCTGTCTTATATTTTCATAGGGGAATACAAAATGCACAGCGTCGGTAATCAATGTTTTTGCTTCTTCTATTTATAATAAACATTTATAATATAACACTCGTAAATGCCATTACACAAACACTCACAAGTCCTTCCTCGTCCATCACCTAGATCTTATTTTGGTTGTATGCAAAAAGTTCATTGATTAATATATTACAACTGTTGCACTTAACAATACTTGACACCGTTTATATTTTGTGACCGACTACGAAAACAATGTAGTATAGCGTATATTTGTATATCACCCACAAACAAATGTCAATATATAAATAATAATAAAAATGCTTGTTTGTAATTGTACATACACGCATAAATAAATGTTAATGTATATATTTGTAATAATAGTTGTTAAGATATACGTAAACATAAATGTTAACATGTATTAGCAATTGTTAATTAGTATTTTAGTAGTAAATAATAAATTGTAAATCTGTATTTACGCGCGGTCAAGCGAACCAAGTTTCGTATTATACTTTGTGCTTCGTCCTCGAGATTAGTACCTGTAATTAATTTATTATATTTCACTTAGTAGTGGCAACTACATGCGGCCGCGCAAATCACTAGTTTTTAGAGTATTTTTTTTTTCTTTCCTGGCAGCTCTATTTCGGCTGTCAACTTGTCATTCGCGATTATAGTGCGTCTCTGCTCAACACGTAATTAAACTTTTAAATAAAAAGAACTGTTTTTAAAAGTGGAAAAATGCCAAAAAGGACACATTCAAACGAGGAATACAATACAGAAAAACTTAAAGCGGTTGTCTCATCCGACCAAACAACCTTGACACCATTAAACTCACTAAGGTACACAGGTCACTTATGATTTTTTTATAAACAGTAGTAACTTATAACTGACCATAAGACCATGATATCATGGATTGAGGGTTTCATTGGTACCCACAACACGTCAAGATAGCCCAGTTGAAAAAACACACTATAAGGACACAATCAACTTATTGATCTCCATTGGTACAATAT
This sequence comes from Orthosia gothica, assembly GCA_949775005.1. Taxonomy (NCBI): domain Eukaryota; kingdom Metazoa; phylum Arthropoda; class Insecta; order Lepidoptera; family Noctuidae; genus Orthosia; species Orthosia gothica. The sequence goes on along the minus strand of OX459070.1, from coordinate 2,528,509 downwards.
CTAAGTGCCAGCCTTGAAAAGGGCAATTTGTGTCAAGTGTTTATTAAGACCATCACCCATTGGCAGTATGCATTTAAAAATTAAAACCTTAATAAGTTCATTGATGCAAGCTGTTTTAAACATGAAGACTTGTGCACAGAATTAAAGATGATATCACACGATAGTTCCATGGCCATACTTTACATAACACACTTTAAAGATGCATAATTTCTTATAAAATATCACAAAAATTCTAGCAAATATCTAAATTTTCCTTCATGAAAAGTTGTATGAGCTCAATCTACTGCCGTTTGGGTAAAACACTGCTGCACCTTACATTTTCACTAAAGTTATGAAAACTGTCAACAAATTACTAAGATCCTGTGGCTATTGATTGGTAATAGAAAACATTTAAAACACTATGAAGTTAATCACAAGTTATTAAATAACAAACTTTACAGCCACTAATATTGGTACATTTTTGGGATATATTATTGACTTGTGTCACTTTAACTATGACTATCATGTAACATTACCTACAGATAAGAAAAAACTTATCAATTAAGAAATCAAACAATTTACATGCTTTGTAGGACTAGGTACTGGTCTCAGCATGCCCTACTATTGAATATGAATAGCTTTATATATATAACTAAAAACTAGAATGTTGTAAAATCCTAAACCTTCAAGGTGAAGTAAAATATGAAAAGTACATGAATATCCATACAAAAAATTCCTGATTGGTGGCCATATGCCATTCACAAATTCAGCAAATAAAATCAAACTTAATCATGTAACCGAAATCTTTTCTGACGCCTCAACCATAGGGGGGGGGGGGGGGGTTACAGCCTGTGGGGATGAGACTGCTAGGGGCCAGTGGTCAGACAAGGAATGTGAATATCTCTTGTTTTTTTATTTTTAATAGCATCTTTCAATCGTGAAATACCTACTGGAGTGTCACATTAACAATAAATATGAAAAATACATAACATGGCATAACAACCCAAATGCCTTCACAAAAACGCAGTTACAGTATACTGGTAATCAATTTTCTTTAATGCGTTTCCACCATTCTCAATCATATTAAAAGATCTACTAAATATCATAATGGATAAAATGAAGGGCAGCATGGTGGTCACCATGCCCAACTCATGCCTGATTCCCTTTATGAGGAGGGAACTTCTCATAAGTCAGGGATGATGATACTCGAACCTAATGAAAATGTTATAGTATCTCACAACAAGGGAAAGCCAACCTTACTCTGGCTGTCGGAGTCTAGTGTATAATATAATAATAATATATTTATTTAAAATCATAAGGCAAAATAATCAATACAATGTTGGCTTAAGTCTATGTCATGTTCACATTGTGTTATGTGCCTGAACTAGGTAATCCTGTGTTTCAGGCGAGAAGAGGTTCATTTCTTTATTTTAATATTTATTTTAAATAATCACAATTAAATAATTATAATAATCTTCTAATCTAAGGTAATATTTAAGGTGAAAGGTGTAAATTATATAATAAAATTCTTATTTTCTAACATCCTAGATTCTTTAAATAAATAATATTCGTACAATATCTATTTTTGGACACTTAATAGCTTCTCTGTATCTTCGTAGGACATATTTTGAAGAGCTTCTTTGACAATTTTCTTACAGTTACAATAATTTAGGGAATAAATATTTGTTGTTGCGTTTAGTCTGTTGTAAAGTAGTGGTCCGAGGAACACATAAAATTTGTCTGTGAATGCTTGTTTTGTGCTATTTGTAGGGCAAACTATATCGCTCCGTCTTTTTAGTATGTTCTATGTGATAGGGGAGGGCTGCGTGTTGTTTTAACACGATGCTCATTATGAATAACTGGCGAACTGTTAGTACTTCACAAGATTTATAGAGGAGGTTAGTGGGAAAAAGGAACGGGCGGAAAGTAGACACCTTGAGGATCGCTCTTTGCGCTCTCTCAATAGGTAGTAATAAAGTTTTACCCACCCCACCCCATGAGGTAATGCAGTAAGTCAAAATTGACTGACATAGAGCAAAGTAAACTTGTCTAATTATTAGTGGGTCTGTAATATATCGTAGCTTTTTGAATACGAATATTAGCTTACGGATTCTATTATTTAAAGCTTCTAAATGTTGTTTAAAGGAAAGGGTTTCATCAATAATGATACCCAGGTATTTTATTTTATTAGTCATTTTGATATTGGGGCACCCGCACTGGCTATCGGTAGGGTCTCTACAATAATGAGCATACATGTTTGAGGCAATATTAGATGTCTGTTTGCGCATCGTAAACCTAATGTAATTTGTCTTATCCGCATTTAATGTTAGTGAGTTATGTTGAAGCCAATTATTTACAATATTAAATCCGTGTTGCGCAAGTTTGTACACTTCATTTTCTGAGTCTGCCGAAAAAAGTAGAGCAGTGTCGTCAGCGTATGATACAATTATGCCATGTTCTAGCTTTAGATTACAAAGGTCGTTTATGTATATCAAAAACAGAGTAGGCCCTAAAACACTTCCTTGGGGAACACCAAAGGATGTGCATTTTTTATCAGCGCTGAGCACATTGCCAATCTTTACGCACTGGGTACGGTCTTCTAAATAACTTTTGAAGAGTTTCAGCTGGGTTCCTCTTATACCTATGGTCTCAAGCTTGCGTAACAGGATGGGGATGGAAACTGTGTCAAAAGCTTTGGCGAGGTCCAGGAAAATTCCTACTGTGTGGTTACCCTTGTCAAGTTCCTGTGCTAGGTAGTCAGTCAGATGATGTACGGCATCAGCGGTTGAGACTGTAGGCCTGAATCCAAACTGCCGCTCGGATAAAATTGATTTATCCTTCAGATATTTGAACAATCTTTTATTGATAATTTTCTCCAATATTTTAGACATACAAGGCAGTAAAGAAATAGGTCTATAATTTGTCACTTGCTCTTTACTGCCAGATTTATAGACAGGGAGAACAACTGCTTTTTTTAGACATTCTGGAAAAATACCTTTAGACAAACAAACGCGGTAAATATAAGTCAGTGGTGGTACTAAAATATGGTCTGAATTGTTTAATAATTTTATTGGATATGTTATCCCAACCAACTGCACAGTCGTCTTTCAAAGTCGTAATTATACTTTCTACCTCAGTCTCATCAGTATCCAGCAGCCCAATGGATGTTAATGTAGTGCTACACATAAAAGGAGTGCCTGTTAGGAAATGTGATTGACCCCGAACTTTTTCTGCAAGACACTTTCCAACATTAACAAAGAAATTATTTGCCATGTTAGCAGATGTCAGCTGTGACGAATGTGTTTGCAATAAACCTAATGATGACTCATTTTGTTTCGACGTATAAGTTACGTTTTTAATATATTGCCAGATCTTTTTACTATTTGTGCCAGCCTTTTCCAGTTCAGTTTTATCGTAGTTGCATTTAATTTTTCTCAGGAGATCATTACAAAAGTTTCTGTATCTTTTGTACGACATTTGTAATACTGCATTATCTGGATTCGATTTTGCTTTTAAATGCAGTTTATCTCTATGTTTCATACATCTAATAAGCCCTGTCGTGATCCATGGTTTTAAGTTGTGATTTTTATTGCTCAACTGCGATATAACCGTGTTTTTCAGAATTGCATGACGTACATTTTCTATTACATACAACATGCAAAACTGCGGGTCAGCGGAATTGTAGACTGGTTCAAAATCGATGACGCGTAAATCATCCTCAAGTCTATTTATATTTAATTTTGAAATGGTTCGAGTGTTTAGTTTAGGTAATTTACAATTAAGGGTTAGTAGGGCAGCATTGTGATCGGTTATTGTCGAATTAACAACGAGCGCAAGTGAAGGAAAAATCGATTTAAGCATAATATGGTCCAAACAAGAGCCACTGTGATGTGTAGGAAAGCTGTGGGCGGGAAGCAGGCCATGAAAGGCACATAAGTTGAGGTAGTCCTGAGCTGGTGCATTAGCACTTCCTGAAAGAATATTGATATTAATATCACCAATTAAAATGGTGTTTTTGAAAGATGACAGGTTTTGCAAGGTGTCATTCAAAGAGTCAGTAAAATTGCTCGTATTTTTAAAAGAGGGCGGTCGATATAACGCTAGTATAGCAAACTCTGATTCAATTTTGATTAATAATCTGTTACAGTCGTGCATATTTGGTTCCTCAACAGAGACATTTAGATGATTTCTTACAAAAACAATCACTCGACTTACTGAATATAGAATAACTAACTAATAACTAAATAAAAATACTGAACTAGACATCGAACTTACTATTAATCAAAAAATCTTATAGTTTCCCTACATTTTGACATGTTTTTGAAATTGATCTTCAATCAGATGATATTGAATTATTACGACTTAAATTTGAGCTTTTTAAGTGCAAGACGTGTTTATTACGTACCTATTGAAAATATTAACAAAAATAATACCTGCCTTTTGCATGTCAAAGTTTTATAATACCATATTTTATGTTTAAAAATGATACTGTTATAGTGCACTCTTTCTTACCATTTGGGGAATTTAAGCGTGATACTAAGGAGATGTCGCCTAAATTACCCTTTGTCCTTCGATTTTTATTATTTTACAACCTACTAGTTTAGAGTTTATGTGTTACCTTAAAATTAAACTCTAATACGGTGAGTGTTTCGATGTATATTAATAATTTAATAGTAAACGTCAAGACAGAAAAAAATACAGACGTAATTTTTAAAAACAAAAGAAATGTAAAAAAAAAAAAACTACAAATAAAACTTCCTAATAAAAATACTACAAAATGTAAATAACTTTAATTTCAGAAGTCGGTGTTTCTGTTTTCATTTCTTCGTTTTTTGACAATGACTGCCGAAATTGAAGTAATTTTTCACTTTGTAGTGTTTTTATTTGGAAGTCAGTTGTTTATCTTTTTGTATTTTTTTTATTTTTCACCACGCCACCCTGGGTGGTGCAAAACAGGTGACATTAACTTTTACTGACTAAAACCCACCCGTGTTCCTTCAGTTGCTTGTGCCAGGGCCGCGGTAACTCTCTTTCAAATTTAGCCGCGACCCAGACAGGCATCGGCCCTAGCGGACCCCGTCAACTTTGCTGACATCTCTTTGAGGCGCACGTGGAACACTACGCGCCGTCGACTCGGGCCTGGTCCTTATCGGACGACGAGCTACCCATTACTTGCCGTCCGCAAGCCCGCGCCTACGGTGGCCGGGAATCGGCTTGCAACTCCCGACGCCCGGGGCGTCTCCTGCGGTGGCTAGGGGCGTGAGGTCGTCTCCATTGTGTCTCCCTCACGCGTTCCGTCTCCTCCTTCGCGAGCATTACTGCTTCACTGAAGGAGGTGACAGCTTCCCATGCCATCTCGCTCCGTAACATGGACTGAACCAGGGCCGGAAGCGAGAGGTCGCCACCGCTGATCGCCTCTACGAGGACACGGCGGTGCTCCGCCCAAGCGGGGCAGTCCTCCACCGTATGCTCCACCGTGTCCTCCAGGCGATCCACACAATGGTGACACCCGGGCGTTTCCTCCCGCCTTATCCTGAACAGGAACCTCCCGAAGCAGCCGTGTCCGGTGAGGACCTGCGTCAGGCGGAAGGTGAGGACGCCGTGGCACCTCTCAAGCCACTCCTCAAAGAGGGGCCTTATCGCCGCAATTGTGGCGTGCCCAGCACTGGGTTGCGACAGTCGCACTCTCCATGTCGCCATGAGATCCTGCCGGAGCTCTGTACATTTCCTCCCTTAAGATGTGAATTTACAAAAATTCTTTCTTAGCTTACGTTTATTATCTAGAAACTACCCATTTGCTAATTTTTTGATTCATGAAGAGAATTATCTTATCTTCACAACCCCAACCCCCTTTTAGGAGTCATTAAAAAAGAAACAAATATCCACACTTAAATCAATTGTTATATGTGCTTCTGATATGTAAGATTTCTGTAAAGTTTTATCATAATCCGTTCAGTAGTTTTTGCGTGAAAGAGTAACGAACATCTATCCATCCATCCAGGATGGATAGATGTTCACAAACTTTCACATTTATAATAGTAGTAGTATATAATTATGTCATTTATCCCATTCTTAGCCACAGCGGCCACCACCTCTCCCTCCGTCACAGAGTCGTCCAGGCCCAGAATGCGCATGTCAGCGCACTTAATGGGCCTGGACACTCGCGCCTCGTCCGCATTTAAGGAAGCTCTGAGCCTTTCGGCCAGAGCATCGGCGGTCGAGCCACTGGCCGCACCAGGAACTTCCAGCATCCGGGCCCCAGTCGCGGTGACCCTCACCCGGATGCCCTCGGTGACGCCAAGCTCCTCCAGGTTCACCGCCGCCCTCGCTTTGGCGAGAACGTCGCGGTAGGACACGCCCTTCTTTTCCGCTGCTGGCTGTAGTGTAATCACCACAGCTGCGGATTTCGGGGCGTGGAGCCTAGCCGCGACGCTTTTCTTCTTTCGCCGCTGCCGCCTCGCCTTCCTTTTGGCCGCCCTTGCTGCCTTGCTCGCCTTCCTCTTCTCCCCAGCCACTTGCCATTCGGCGTTGGCCGCAGGTGATTCAGAAGGCGCCAAAGATTGGGGCGGCCATCCCGTCACCTGGGCTGGGGCTCTCGCTGCCTGTGCAGCTGCTCCGCCTGTTTTGGGTGCCGATTTTACCATTTTCGCCGGGGCCGACCTCGTGGGTTCCGCCCCACGATTGGCCTGTCCCAACGAACCCGGTTTGTCCACGGCAGCCACGGTGGCAGCAAATGAGGCCGCCTTCTGCTGTCCCAAAGCCACCTGGCTCGCTGCTAGCGGGGGGCGCAGGACGATGGCCTCCAGAACAGAGAAACGACTCTGGAAGGCAGCCAGCTCCTGCCGCACCAGATTCAAAACCCGGTCCTCTGCAGGCTGGCCTTGTCCCTGCGGCTTCTCCCGGGGGCCATCTCCTTGGAGCCCGGCCAGGTCCGCTCGGAGCTTCTCTTTCTCCTTTTGGAGAAGCTCCATATCGGCTTTCAAGCGGATGACCTCCACCCGCATCTCGGACATTGCAACCGATGAAGGCCCGACGTGATTAGCCTCCGCTGCCGCCATAATGGAGGCCGTGGCCGCCGATATGGCCTTGACTTTAGAGGACTTATTCCTCTTCAAGGCCACATCTCGGATTGCGGCTCCCACGACCTCTGGGAACCTGGCCGCTCGCTCCGAATCCAGATCCAGCTCCGAATCTAGCTCACCACCGGAGGACCCCGAAAGGACAGCCATGCGGCTGATCGATCCAGGGTGGTGCCCCTCCGCGGCAAGCCTCGTGGTTCGCCGGGCAATCTCCTGGGCGGTAAGCCTCCTCCCTACTCGTCTGTCTCGGCCCCCACCCCGCATACTGGTAGGGATCTTCCGGGCCGAGGCAAGCTCGTCATCAGAGAATGAGCCTAGGCCATCCCCCGGTTTGGGGCGCTTCCTAAAGAATGTTCGGTTCTTCGCAGCAGCCCCCTCTACTTCGCACTCCAAGCTCTGTGAGCCCTTTGCGCCAGATGCAGCGTCGGACTCCGACCCTGCATCACTCCTCACCTCTTCGTCGATTTTATTATTTTTATTTGTTGTGTCCATTTTTGTTCCCACGAGTAGTATAGGAATTAACGTCCACCTGGGCAGAGCCTTTTACCCAGGTAAGCCTACATACTGCAGAGTGCGGCAGGTGCTCTACAGGTGAAGCGCTAATGACTGAAGTCCCTCCAGCCATTCATCCTCTCGCCGCGCCTCATGCTTAGAATTAGGTGGTTTTTTATCTTAGAGGTGTCCTTCCTCTGGGCCAGGCGGTTAAGCCAAGCCCCCGACGGCGGCATTAGACATGCCTCTGTTCGCTGTCCGGCCAACCCGACTCAGAAAACCCGTCGAAAGTCCTCTCCTCAGAGGAATCCCCTCGAGGAGAGATATGCCTGCCGCATTGGTGCGCCTGCACCGCTGCGGCCTGGTCGCATCCTTTGTCAACCGACGACCGTCGGTCGATCAGGAGCGACCCCTCCTTGTGTCTCTTTTAGTCAGGTCTCTCACTTGGGCCTTTCCAGCATGAGTAACTCTACCGGCGAAGCCCCAAGATCATTGAGACGCGCAAGCCCCACCACGACGACAACGTGGAGACACTCTCGGTGGGGTACTGCAGTTGCCCCTGCAGTCCACACTTCGGTGATAGAATCCTCAGCGACCATCTGCAACAATAATTAAAAAAATTACGCGATTCTGACTCGCACTTGGCCGGCATTTGCGTACAAATTCACCATGCTTCGGTGTGGAGCTCCTTGCGTGCTGAATTTAACTCTGGCCTCTACTTGGTATAGGACTGATTCAGTATATTCAAACAAACTGAAATAGGCCACTACACAAGAGGATGAAAGAGCCTTTCTAGGGATTGTTTTTTTTAATTAGGGCTCCATTTAGGTTTGCCTCTAAACTATCGATGACAGTGGATGTGGCTTAAAACCACAGATTTTTAATGTCAACTGTTTGTACTCACGGCCTTAAGTTACAAATTATGGTTGTTTTGGAACACTTTGCACGCGATTTTGACTTGCACTTGGCTGGCGTTTGTGTACAACTCACCATGTTTAGATGTGGAGCTCCTTGCATGCTGAATTATACTCTGGCCTCCACTTGTTAGAGTACTAACACAGTATATTCAAACAAACTGAAATAAGCCACTATACAAGTGGAGAACAGAGCATTTCTTCGAATAGGTAGAATTGCTCAGATTTAAATGCTGAAATTTATTTATACATTATATTTAATACAGAATGTCACCTGCAGCTCCACCCGCATTATTATAATCCTATTAATATTATTTGTCTGCGTGAAATTTAGGATTGGATCCTGAGAAAAATTAATAATGTGTAATTTTCGATCAAATCTTTACCTAATCTTTAAAAATAATTGTCAAAAACGGAAAAATATAAATTGCCCACGCTTTGATCTGCTCCACGCTAGGAATACATGGCTCTTGTATCGTGGGTGCATTTAAAAACTTTTGAACTCACAAACAAGTGTATGTATCATCGGCATCGTATGTTGTCATCGGCAATGAGGCACTGGTCGAGTCAAAGCTCTTGAGCCTTGAACAGCGTCGTCGAGTTGCCAGATTATCGGTTGCATTTCGGGGAGTGTGCGATGGAATTGCATTGCATAGCGCAAACGAAGGAAAGTTTAAATTAAAATATTTCAAACGCCGTAGAAACGCGATTTAATATAAAATCGAGTGTTTTTTTTTTAAAGTAGGATAACATTTTCTGAAACATAAAGGTCTATTTACGCAGTGGTTGGCTTAATCAGCCATATTTGGAAAATATTTATAATAATAGACAAATCGTAAATAAATTCGCGCTAAAAGCCAGAAACTATGCAATTTGACATTTAGAAGACCTCACTCAGTAAGTTACAAATTATGGTTCGTTTGGTCTATTTAACACGCGATTCTGACTCGCACTTGGCCGGCATTTGAGTACAACTCACCATGCTTCGGTGTGGAGCTCCTTGCGTGCTGAATTAAATTCTGGCCTCTACTTGGTAGACGACAGATTTAGTATATTCAAACAAACTGAAATAGGCCACTACACAAGAGTAGGAAAGAGCCTTTTTTCGAATATGTAGAATTGCTTAGATTTAGATGCTGAAATTAATTTATACAAAATATTTAATACTAACTACCGCCCGCAGCTCCACCCGCATTATTATAATCCTATTAATATTATTCGTCTGCGTGAACTTTAGGGTTGGATCCTGAGAAAATTAATAATTTTTATTTTTTGATAAAATCAATCAATCAATCAATCAGTCTTTATTTGTAAACATAAGTAGGTTACACTAAAAAACAGTTTCTATATGTTTTGCCATGTGGCGTACAATTATACAATGAGGTTTTTGCCAATTAGGTAAATTAATTTATAATAATTCCGTGATCAATGTCATTTTTTTTTGTTTAATTTAATATGTCAAGTAATGTCAATAATTAATTATAAATGCGATCATGTTAGTAATAAATAGTTTTAGTGTCAATAAGTTTTTGTTAACAGAAAAGTATAAAAGTGATATTGTCCATGTTGTAATTAGTTTATTTAGTCATTTTAGAGTGACAGATAAAAAGGTATGACAAGTAAAGACATACAGTAAATTTAAATAAAGAAAAAACAGTGTTCTGTATACAGCCAGCACGATTATCCATCAACATCCTCCCCTTAATCGGAAAGGCTACAAATTAAGTTGCATGACTGTCCAAACCAGGACACATATGAATCGATCTGACTGTACTTTACATATTGTCATATCTTATAAAAACATGAGCACTACACTAGTCAAAAAAAAAACTTAAACAAATAAGTAACATAAAGCACAACTTATTTACTTTTTTTTTTTTTTTTTTTTCTCTATATTTATTTTGGGGTTTTTATTTAAACAAATATGTCAACCTCATCGTACCTTATACCATTGTAACATTATTACTTATAATTAACACATAAGTATGCTATACAATTAAACAATATCTAAAACACTTTGTGCTAAAGGTAGAAGTCACCGATGAAGAGCTGTTATTAAATGACATAATTTTTTGGCACCTTCTGAAGTTGGTTGGGATAAAATGGATTGTATTAATCCCACATTAAGCCTATTTAAGTCTAATTCTCTCAACAGTGACTCCCTCTCACGCTTGTTGCGGACACAATCCATCAGCAAATGCTGCACGTCCTCAATCTGATTACATTCTCTGCAATTCGGTGAATCAGTTTTTTTCATAAGAAATGCAAACTTCGCTGATGGATAGTGTCCAGAGCGAAGTCTTAAAATTAATTTAACATAATTCCTACTAAGTTGATCGACATCGAACCAAGGCACACGCGAAGGCTCGCCTTGTATGCTCCTATACCATATACCTTTTTGCTGACTTATACTATCAAAGTGCTGTTTCCAGGCTTTATTACAAATTACTTTATATTTATTTATGTATTCCCAATAATCAGGTAAGTAGTCAATTGTTGTTCCCTCTAATGCTGCTAATTTAGACAATCGGTCAGCCTCCTCATTACCACGTAGTCCAATGTGAGCTGGAACCCATTGCAACTTAATTTCTATATTATTCTTAAATAATAAAATAATATTTTCAAGAATATCATATGCTATCGATGCACCTCTGAAACCAGAGGCGCATCGAGCAATATGCTGTAATGCGCTTTTACTGTCTGAAAGAATAACAGCTCTTTTTAAATTCTGATTTCGGCTATAAAATATTGCTTGGTAAATTGCAATGAGTTCCAGTGTCATTATTGATACATTACAGTTTACTTTAAAACCAAGATTAGTTCCTAAGCTTTGGTCAAATATCCCTGCACCTAGACCAGAAGTACCCTTAGAACCATCTGTAAAAAAATTGTGCCAATTACAATACATTGAATTTAATTCAGCTAATGCATCGAACAATAATAAATTTGGATTATAATTGGATTTAGGAGCCTTTACACATTCTAGATCGACATTAATTATATTTTTAGTCATAATAGCAGTTGTCCAAGTTTCTAAACTATACATTTTATGAATATCTGTTGAAAGAACATCTATGTGTTTTACATCATTATATATTTTAACTAATAAGGGATTTTTTTTGTTTTCCCAATATTTGATACTACAAAGAGCACTCAGATCCGCAATCAAGCTATCTGTCATATTGTAAGACCATGACATTATTTTTAAACAATATTTATAGGCTAAATACTCTCTTCTTAAAAATGAAGGGGGAATACTCAAGTCAGATTCCATTACATGGATTGGGGAACTTCTGATATATCCACCTACAATTCTCATGGCTTGATTCTGTAACTTGTCTAGCTTCGAAACATGAGATTTCGCACTACAATCATACATAAAACATCCATAGTCAATTCGACCTCTAATCAGTGAAATGTATAACCTACGTATATAATACATTTAGAAATTTTAAACATTTACTAACTGTTTCATTTATATTTTTGCCCCAGCGTAGACTTCTATCTAGCCACATGCCTAGGTATTTAATGCATTCTGAGAAAACCAAGGTTTGCTCATTTACCTTTAGGGTAGGAAGTATTCTACGCCTGCCCCTACTGTACACACAAAAGGTAGATTTACTTGAAGATAATTCCAAACCAAGTTTATCCAATACGCATACTATAGAATCCAACGCATTTTGTACATACATTTCACATACTTTAATATCTTTGTGTTTAACATAGAGAACAAAATCGTCTGCATATTGAGACACAACTACATCAAGCGGAAGCTGACACAGTTCGTGAGTTATTAAATTAAAAAGTAATGGGGACAAAGGATCTCCTTGAGCCAACCCTTTATTAGTCCACCTAGCTGTTAACTCATCACTATTATCAGATATGATCTTTAAATATCTATTACTAAAAAAAGTCCATATATAAGAACAAATTTTTGATCCAATTTCAAGTTTATCCAGAATACTAACTGCTACGTCAATCGAAATGTTATTATAGGCGTTTTGAATATCCAGGAAGCATGCTAATGTAGGAAAGTTTCTAGAAAATCCAATTTGGATATAGGTGACCAAACGAGTTAATGAATCAAGACATGAATAAGATCTTCTAAAACCAACGGTGCATGGTGATAATATTTTTTTTCTTTCAGCGTACCATTCTAATCGTTTTACTATCATTAAATGGAAGATTTTACATAAACATGAAATTAAAGATATAGGTCTTAATTTAGGATCAGCATTAGAGTTACTAGCTTTAGGGATTGGAATTATTTGGATATGACGCCATTGTTGCGGTACAATACTAAATTTAAAAAAAATATTGTATATATCCAGCAGATAAAATTTAATAAACAAGGGTAGATTAGTGATCATAGAATATGATATACAGTCCTCGCCTGGAGCTGAATCCTTTTTTTTAAGACAGTTTTCAAGTTCTTGAATATTGAATTCGCGTTCTAAGACTTCATTGTTAGAAACAAACACAGGCGCCTGATTTGGAACATAATCAGGTGTTAATGCGTACAGTAATTCTTTTTGTTTGTCAATGGGGGGGTAGGTTCTAAGTTGCTTATAGCCCTTTATCCAACGCATTCGTCGCCACATTTCAGAAACTGACGTCACTTCATCGATGGAATCACAAAATCTATGCCAGCCTATAGACTTTGCTTTTTGGATCAATATTTGAGATTCTCTAGTTTTTTCTTCTAGTTTTGACAAATTATCAGGGGTCGGGTTGCGTCGAAAATTAGATAAGCATAATCTACGCTGGGCTACTATTTCAGAAATCCGGATTCCAGTAAACTTATTTACTTTAAAAACACAATTTAAGATATCATTAAGCCTATATCAGACACGCAACGTTAGTGTTTGCAACGACCTAAGACTTTGGCCAAAATATCCGCCAACATCATATCAGTAGGCAAATACGATAACTTAATTTTATTACTTTCGACTAGCTCTCGAATAAAGTGATACCGGACATCGATGTGCTTTGTCCGATTATGATGAACCGGATTTTGAGCCAACTTCTGCGCACTTTGGTTATCGTTACAAAGAGTAACAATAGAAGACTCACCTGTAATAATAATAATAATAAATTTTTATTTCAAAAAAGTACAATAAATAAATCAATGCAACATGATAATGGTAAATTATTGTACAGTGGGGCAATTATAAATAACACACTGATTCCCAAACTGAGACTAGCTCGTATTTCGGGATTCGGCGGCTCTCCGCTCTCATGTCATTATAACATCAATCTGTGTGCAATATTGATTTCACTTACATTACATTTATTTATTTTTTTAATTATCTGTATATTATTTTTACTGAGATGTATTTTACTTGACAATTAATAAGAGTTTTTCTGTTTCTTCGTAATTCAAAGACTTAAGCCAATTAGTTAATTTATTTTTCAGGTTATATTTATTAAGTTTATACAGTGAGATAATATTATGAATTTTGTTATAAATTCTAGAACTCAATGCGTTATATTGACGCAATGCGAAACTGGTCCTGCATTGTACAGGAGAACAAACAAGTGCTCCGCGTCTTTTTTGTAAAATTTGGTTACTAAGGGGAACTTGTGAATGTCGCCGAAGTATGGTACGGAGGACGAACAATTGTCCAACGGTTAATAACTGACATTCCCTATACAGGTCCGCAGTCGAGTAGTAACGTGGTTTATAATGTATAACTTTTAGGAGGTATCTCTGGGCTCTTTCTAAAGGCAGAAACAAAGTTTTATAAGTACCACCCCATGCAGGTATACAATAACTAAGAATTGATTGGCACAGTGCAACATATACTGTATGCATCACTGATAGATCGGCAGAATGACGAAGATTCTTAAAAACATAGAGTAATCTTCTTACACGCCCGGTAAGAGTTTTAACTTGAGTGCTCCAGTCCAATCTTTCATCAATCATAACACCTAGATATCTTATGCTGGCAACATTTGCTAAAGGTGGACACGAGCAGGTGATTGTTGAGTTATTGCAAAAATGGGCCGTAATGGTTGTGGTTTCAGTTCGTGGTGTAGGAGAATTTGGAAGATAAAAGCGTATGAATTTTGTCGTATTTATATTTAGAGTAAGTAGGTTCGAGGACAACCACAACATTACTTCTCTCAGGTTCTTTTCGGCCAAAGACTTGGCCTCCAACCAGCTCCTCGCGTATATTAATAAGGCTGTGTCGTCAGCATAAGTAAAAATATCGCAACTATCGTGCCTCATCCCACATAGGTCGTTGACATAAATTAAGAACAATGTGGGGCCGAGAATACTTCCCTGTGGGACTCCGTATTCGATCTGTTCTTCCTCACTCACAACATCGTCAATTTTCACTACTTGAGTGCGATTGGATAGGTAATCCTTAAATATATCCAGGGACAGACCTCGAACCCCAATGACCTCTAGTTTAGCTAGGAGTATTGGAACAAAGACCGTATCAAACGCTTTCGATATATCTAAAAATATACCGAAGCATCTGTAACCCTTGTCAAGTCTATCAACTACCGCATTACTGTAGTTTGTTACAGCATCTTCAGTTGATATGCCAGACCTAAATCCATACTGGTTATTGGAGATTATGGAAAAAATTGTGAGGTACTTCGTCAAACAATTATTGAGTATTCTTTCGACAATTTTGGACAATGCACTCAACACCGAAATTGGTCTATAATTAGTAACATGTTCCCTGTCCCCACTCTTAAACACAGGAGTTACTAAATCTTTTTTCAAGTTTTTTGGGAAAACACCAGTAGTTATTGAAAGGTTGCATATGTGAGTAATGGTTCCTATCAAGACTTTCTGTGAAAGTTTAATAACTGAAGCTGGGATATTGTCCCAACCAGTTGCACAGTTACTCCGAAGCGATTTAATGATCGCTGACACTTGTTCTTCGCTAACCGGTTCAATTCCAAGTGAGTTGCATTGTGAAGCTGTCACTCCACTGTTATAAGTTGTCGAAGAACCAGGAGGGACTAACTTAGAAGCCAGGTCCTTTCCAATATTAACCATATATTTATTGACGCAGTTCGCAGAGTGCTTTGCACTAACTGACATTTTCAAGAGTTCCGTTGCTGGTGGTGACTGACTTTTCCTGCCTGAAATTGAATTTATAACATCCCACATTGCTTTTGGATTATTCTGAGCTTTATGGAATTGTTTTTTTTCATACTCATGTTTTAATTTTCTAAGTAGGGTATTACACAAATTGCGGTATCTTTTATAAGAAGAATGCTATTATTAATTTGCTTTTTAACATTAAGATGCATTTTATCGCGGTTTCTGATACAACGAAGCACTCCTCCAGTGATCCATGGTTTCAAGATACGAGTACGCCTGCCGACTTTTTTTTGTGTTGTGTACTTGTTAACCAGATTTTGAATGATCGAAATCAACTTATCAGTAGCATTGTTAGCATCAGTTTCATCCATAATCGGGCTGAAATCACATTTATCAATATTTTTCTTAATAGAAACGTAGTCTAAGCGAGTTATGAGCTTTTGAGAAATACGGTGCAATTTATTGTTAAGTTTCATAGACAAAATTATAGGGAGATGGTCTGTGATATGGGTCTCGAGTACTATTGCTGTTGCCATTGTCTCAGTTTTTAGCAATATGTGATCGAGACAATTACCAAGCCTAGTAGGAAATTCATGTGCTGGTAATAACCCTAACGAAGAGGTGAATAAAAGGTATTCACTCAAGTTTCGATCAACATTGTTGCTTTCCTTAATGTCAACATTGAGATCCCCAATCACAACCACATTTTTGAATGATTTTAATCTACACATTACTGTCTCTAAACTGCAATAAAAATTGCTTAGATCCGAATGAGATGGGGACCGATACAAACCTATGATTGCAGTATTACCCACAATACAGACTAGACAATTGGCATCCTGAAAAGATGGTTCAGATATTGTACATTCAAGTCCATTTCTCACATATATCACAACTCCATCGTTTTGTGTTTGGTGGTTGGTTGTGGCATAAGATGAGTAATTTACAAGAAAAGGTGGTGAGACTGCCCCTTTTAACCAACATTCTGAAAGTATGATTATATCGAAATCAAATTTTATAATAGATAGCATACATACAAATTGGTCAAAATTTTTATTAATGCTTCTGATGTTTATATTGGATACATACATACATACATAAACTCACGCCTTTTTCCCATGGGGGTAGGCAGAAACTACAGAACGCCACCTGCTACGATCCTTACATACTTCTTTTGCTTCACACACATTCATACATCTAGTCATATACACACGCCGGTTATGGGTACTACACTTGGCCTTTCTGAAGAACATCACCTATAAGGTCTATGTATGTCTTTCTAGGGCGTCCCCTCCCGGCTCTTCCATTCACGTCTGCCTTGTAAATACCTTTCGTTAGTCGACTTTCATTCATCCTCTCAACATGGCCAAACCATCTTTATATGGATAATTTTTAAATTAGTGTTAGGATTTTCAACGAGCTCAGAACATTCATCCGGTGCGCAAATGTGGGAATTAGCTACTTTGAGGGTTTCAATTTCATTGGCTATATTATTTACATTATCAGTCATTTTTAACGGTATTATTAACTTCAAAAAGCAACGAAACCTGTATTTTGCGATATTCTAAAATGGTGCAAATTAAGTGACCAAACAATGTTACAAGTTTACGTGGCAGAGGCATGTACAGGGAAATGTCAGTCACCTTATTTATCGCACTATAACAATATTTCATTCCATAAGTTACGAAGTGTAATTGGCTGAAGTCACCTATGAATTTAGATTTACATGTTTTTACTCTTATCTTACGAATGTGTAAACTACAAAAACACTTGAAAAAATTATTACCAATAAGAAAAGACCTACAATGATCATTATTGACGGTATTATAAGTAGTTAGATTTGAGATGAATAGTCATTGCTTGGTTTCCAATTCTAACAGGAACTGCTCAGTTTTCACAAGAAACACTTCCTTTGTATCACTATTTCTGCGTATTAGTATTTTCCCATTCGATATCCAGCAGAAATCATATTTGTTACGTTTCGCAAATTCACGAGCAAGATAGAATAGCCTCTTTAAAGTTGGAGAGAGATGTTCATCAACGTAGATGGGTTTGCGTTCTCCAGCAATGCCAATACTCTCAGTGTTTAACTTCTCCTTGATATTACGTTCTTTGTTGTAGCTGCGTACTGCACTTAGGAAGTTATTTTTGAAATCGACCGTAAAAAATTCAATGAGTATAGAGCGGGTGAGGCCAGGTCTTCCAGGCAAACGGTAAATATCGCGAATATTGGAGCTGGCAACGTCCATCTGGATAGTCTGTCCCAAGCGCGAGGCAATCTGAAGAAGATCGTTTATTTTTTCATTCGGTATTGCTGGTACATTTCTAATTTCAACTGCAGATGGGCAACACTTAAGTTGAAGTTCTTGAATTTGATTTTCAAGTTTGTTAATGCAGTTACTATTGTCCTCCTGTAACTTTTCAAGTTGAGATACCTTGGCCAAAACTTCCTCGTAATCCTTATTCAACGAGACAATCTTCTTCTTTATGTCGTTATTGGTCTGTTGTATATTAGAACATTGTAGCTTGAGTTGGGCGACATCAGTAACTAGCTGAGCTAAGGTAATTTGTTGTTCCGACTTCCAGTCTTCAAGCATTACCATTAAATCGTTTTTAAAATCGGTCAAGGAGGCCTTTGAAGGATCATGTTCATCTGATGGAGAGCCTAATAAGCGTGGGCGTTTATGTCGAGAAGTTATATTTCGACTCAGTTTGGCAGTTCCTTCCATCGCAGAATAGAATAGAATAGAATATACTTTATTGTACACCAAAAAAAGAAATAACACATATTATACAGCAACTTAATATTATGGGTACAAAGGCGGTCTTATCGCTGACAGCGATATCTACCAGACAACCTTTGGATGGACTAAAGAACTTAAGATAAAAACAGGGGGTAGGGTGTACTGTTATATTAAAAAAATATATTAATACATAAAAATTATATAGCTATATAAAATACTATACACAAACTTACAAATATATATACATACATAATATTACATTTAAAAAAATAATAATTAAAGAATGGTTGAACAAAGATTGGAAATAAAAATTAAAAATATAAAATGGAAGAAACAGAAAAGCATTAAAGACAAAGGAAATGGTTCTCGACAAGATTTTTAAAAGATGCTAGTGACTGTGCTTGTCTTACTGACATCGGCAACTCATTCCACAATCGAACAGCCTGGACCGTGAACGATTTACTGTAGAACTTAGTAGAATTAGCAGGCATCAAAAGTCTCAAATTCTTCGATGATCTCAAGTGTCTAGAATGTGTGTCATGAAGGAACTTAAAGCGTTCTTTGAGATAAAAGGGGGTTGTAGGAATAAACAGAACACTGTAGAGTAACGATAAAATGTAGGCATTCCGGCGAAAGCGGATTGGCAGCCACTTGAGCTTAGTACGAAATTCAGAAACATGGTCATATTTGCGTAAACCAAAAATGAATCTAATGCAAAAGTTTTGGAGTCGCTCAAGCTTATCTAGCTGCACTTCAGTTCGATCTAAATAACTGACATCTGCATAATCGAGGATTGGGAGAAGGAGGGATTGGACAAGCGCAGTTTTGGTGGCAGTTGGAAGAAAATTGCGCAGTCTGCGCAAAGACCCTGCAGACGCAAACACCTTGCGGCTAACCTCCTGCAGCTGAGGACCCCACGAAAAGTCCTTGTCAACTAAAATACCCAGGTCTTTCACTGAGTCGCTGTATGGAATAGCTGAGCCATCAAAAACAATCCGGGGGAGCTGCGACCAGTTAACTCTTGAGCACAACCTAGGACTGCCGACAACAATGACTTGAGTCTTCACAGGATTAACCCTGAGACCATGGGCCAAACTCCACTCAGAAATACAACCTAAATCGCAGCTGGCAAGTCTGGATCCGATTGCGATTGTGCATGCTTCAACTTACTTTTTGAAGTCGGAGGGGACGAGCGACGTACCGACATCTCGGGACTACCGATTCTGCGAATGCCTACGAAATAAACAATCAATTCGTTGTTAGTTGTGCATGCACAATTGGTTGCTTTACAGAATTTATTAGGCGCTTATATATAGCTGCTACACGTAGCAAGTGTTCGTAGGCGCAGCGAGGTCGTAGCACTCGTAGCCCGTCGTAGGTCTCGTAGCACTCGTAGCACTCGCAGCCGCGCGCATCACTGATACGCGTATTTCGATGCATGTACTTCGTGTTTATTTGACTCGATGCGCACAACACCCAACTGTCAATTCCCGGGGCTCGAGTTCAAATCGCGCACGGCACAACGCCGACCAATAGTTGCACTTTTCAACTTCGAAAAACCGATGAGCTCAGAAACACGAGCCGTCTCACTCTAGTCACACCCACTGGGAGGAGTCCATCCATAAAAACTCCACAAGACAGACAAGGAAATGAGATTTGGCAAAATCCACCAATCACAAATTTAATCACTTGAATTTTAAACAAAAGTTTAGCACTTTAGTTACACACAACCGTCTCACGGCGCACCGAGCGGAGAAAACCAATCTCACCAAGTAAGCGCTGCAAATACACAGCTTCTTTAGAAGCACTGTTTAAAGCCATGTACTCGGCCTCTGTGGATGACAAGGCCACTGTGGGCTGCTTTTTACATTCCCACGACACCGGTGCATTAGCCAATTTGAAAATGTAGCAAGTGTACGACCTCCTATCACTAGCATTGGCCCAGTCGGCATCGACATAACCACGTAAAGGCTCTCCGGTCCTTTGAAAAATAAGACCATAATCTAACGTACCTTTAAGATATTGCAGGACGCGCTTAACAGCAGTCCAATGCGCCTGCATGGGATTCTTGTTAAATTGACTAAGAAAGCTAATGGTAAACAAATTACCAGGCCTAGTGTTGATAGCTATAAACATTAGAAAACCGATTAAATTCTGGTACGGAACATTGACAGCTGGTTCCGTCTGAAAACGCAGGTCAATACTAACGTCCATAGGAGTAGGGACAGTTTTGCACTCCGACATATTAAATCGATTCAACGTCTCTAATATGTAACGTTTTTGATCTACCTTAACATCGTTAGTTCCTTTTTGTCTAGCGACATGTAAACCGAGGCAATAACTAAGTTCTCCTAAATCCTAGATACCAAAATATTTTTTCAGACCATTTTTCAAGTAAGATAACTCGATTTCTTTGTCATAAACGTCAACGTACACTGCTCGAATAGCAAGACTATTAGCATTTTTTTTTAAATAAATACAGGGCTCAGACTGTAACCTATTGTAACCTAAGTCAAGAAGTACTTGATCTAATCTTTTATTCCAGGCTCTAGCGGCCTGTTTGGGACCATTAAGTGATTTATTTAATTGACACACTTTAGTCTCTTCACCTTCAGCTATAAAGCCTTCAGGTTGTATCATAAATACCTTCTCTTCTAATTTTCCATACAAAAAAAGCTGTGTCTATGTCTAAATGATGCATTTTCAAATTCTGTTCAACTGCTATTGCAATTAATACTCTTAACGACGAATAACGAACAACCGGCGAAAAAGTTTCTTCAAAATCTATACCATAGCTTTGATGAAAACCTTTTGCAACTAATTGTGCTTTATACCTACTAATTCTACCTTCGGAATCACGTTTTAATTTGAAGACCCACTTACACGGAATTACTTTCTGACCTATGTTTTCTATTAAGGTCCAAGTACCATTGGTCATCAAAGAATTGTATTCGTCCTCCATAGCAGCTATCCACTTAGCTTTATCAGGACGTGAAAGAGCATCAGAATAAGAATAAGGTTCATCTGTTAACTCACCACTATGCATCGTCGAACAACAGACAGTACAGCGATAATTTACAGGTTTTCTATCCCTCAAATTGTACCTCGTACCAGATTCCACATCCACCTCTTCTTCCTCAGCAGGAACTACAGGAATTGCGGGAAGGGTGTCGGTAACAGGAAGGGGTGGTACCGCAGGTACAGCATCAGCATTTGTACTTGCAACAGGATCATTATTCAAGGCTGACTCCACAGCTGAGCTGCTTTGCACCTGTAAATTACTGGTATCAGAAGAGAGAACAATATCTTGACGGGGTGTCTCATCATTAACTTTAGGATTCGAAAAACAATTCTCCAAAAATACTACATCCCGTCCTTTAATAGATTTCCTAATATTGGAAGGATCTCGAAACCTATATGATTTGTTGTCATCACAATAACCGACGAATATGTACTGCTTTGCTTTCGCATCTAACTTTTGGCGATCGCAAGATGGTACATGTACATATGCACGACAACCAAATACACGTAAATGAGCAATGTCTGGTTTTCTGTTGTACCATAGCTCATAGGGGGTATGATTTTCTAAAGCTCTGTGTGGACATCTATTTTTAAGATAAGTAGCTGTACGTACCGCTTCTTGCCAGAAAGTGTTAGGTAGGCAACTGTCTTGCAGCATGCACATAGCCTTCTCAACTAAGGACCTATTCGTCCTCTCAGCAACACCATTAGACTCAGAACAATACGGGACAGTAGTCTGGTGCTTAATACCTTTAGAAGCCAGATATGCCTCGAATTCGGCATTGACATACTCACCGCCATTGTCGGTACGCAAGTTCCTTATTTTAAGAGAGGTTTCTCTCTCAACAAGAGCTTCGAATTCTAAAAACTTTTTTTTAACATCCGCTTTAGAGCGTATAAAATAAGAAAAAATAAACCTAGAAAAATCGTCAATAAAAGTAAGTAAATATCTATTTGTTTCTAAAGAAATAACATCAAAAGGGCCACAAACATCTGAATGTATAACTTCCAACACTCTGGTGCCTTTCTTATAATCAATAGATTTGAAGGGCTTTCGACTCTGTTTGCCTTCAATACAAGCTACACAAGGGTTTTTATCTAAAGAAGAATATTCAATACCTTTAGCTCGACCACGACGTAGATGCTCCAAAGCAGCGCGGCACAGATGACCTAGTCTGCGATGCCACAAATTCGAAGTGACATTAGCTTCAGTAACCATTGCGCTTTCAGGATAAATTCGTATATAGTCTAGCCTGTACAAGCCACCAACTTTGCATGTAGCGTGACCTACTCTGTTCTGCCAACTACCTTCACGTCATCGTGTCTGTACATTGAACAACCTTTCTTATCAAAAACAATAGTAATACACTTTTCAACCGCCTTATTAACAGATATTAAATTAGTACTCAACTCGGGAACATAAAGAACATCTTTGATACAATTTAATTTTAACTTATTGTCCTTTAAAAGCAACACTTCACCGATGCCAGCTGAAACTACCTATTTGTTGTTGGCTAAAGTTATTTCCTTGCTCTCAGACCTAGGGTTAAATGTGGTAAGCATACCTCTAGAACAGGTCATATGTGTGGAGGCGCCAGAATCCACATACCAGTCCGTAGGACTTAAATTACCTCCAACACCAAATGCTGAAATAAGTGTCGACTCCATACCGTCATCCTGACTTTTACTCTGCGACTCTCTATTCTGACCTTTTCTCTGCTTTCCCTTTTTTCCTTTATTTCTATGTGGACAATTGGGACGCTTGTGTCCAGGATCTCTGCATTTAAAACAAATAATATTTCTTGGTACTGCTTTCAAATTATTCGTTGCAAGAGCTGACTCCTTCGACTCACGTTTGGCGCTTTCATTCAGTAACTTCCGTTTTACTAACTCTGATGTTACTTCGATATTCGAGTTTTCTAAGGCCATCACTAGGGGGTCAAATTCTGCTGGTAAACCTCCAAGTAAAATTGCGCCTATAGACAGATCGTCTATTTTCCGGCCTATATCTGCTAAATCCTGAGCAGTGCCAGTCACGGCATTAATATAGTCTTCAATAGAAGCAAAATTCTGCAACTCGTATCTATAAAGCTTTCACTCTAACGCCAACCGTCTACCCATACCTTTATCTTCGTACGCACTAGCTAAGGTGTCCCACACCTCCTTAGCAGTCTTACAGGCACGTACATGAGTGATCGCTCCGCCTTCTAGTGTAAGACACATCTTTGTTAACGCTTTCAAATCTCTAATATTTCTCTGGGTAACAGATGTAGTGTCTTCAGCATTATAACCCTCAACTGCTGACCACAAGTCCTCGTGCAGTAAATACATGAGCATCTTAAATTTCCACTGAGCACACCCATCTTTACCATGTAAACTCCTAATGGACATCAAGGAAGCTCCAGAACCCGCGTATGTGGAGGGCACGGAATTAAAATCACCACCGGGTACGGAAATCGTATTATCACGTACGGACATTACTATTTCACACTATTCTCGAAATATTTACGTAAAATAAACAATTTTATGTCGCCCATAACCGATTTGTTGTAATTAGTTTATTTAGTCATTTTAGAGTGACAGAAAAAAAAGGTATGACAAGTAAAGACATAGACAAAGAAAAACCAGTGTTCTGTATACAGCCAGCACGATTATCCATCAACAGTCCACAGAATCACAAAGTCATCATTATACATATTTTTCATGGGGCATGCTATGGGTATACAAACTTCATACTTCAATACTCAATAGAGTTGTGGTGACATTTTAGATAAAGACAATCATTTTTCATTTAATTAATCATTAATTGAATAATAACATTTTGTGACTAGGAATTCATGCAAACATAATTTGAATTGGTACATTTTGTGTAGGTCTGTGATACTTTTTGGCAACTTATTGTATATTTTGGATGCCATGCCCAAAATGTTTTTACTAAATGCTGCTTTTTTATGACTTCTTACGCATATTTTATTTTTATGTCATGTGCTTCTTGGATAGGTGTAAATATGTAGATTCGCTTTGACAAAGATCGCCAATTCATATATATAAAGACACGGGAATGTTAATAATTGGAACTCTTGAAAATATGGCTTACAGCTTTCTGTGCGTTGTATGCCACACATTGCCCTTATGCGTTGTTTCTGAGCTTTGAACCCCATTTCTCTGTCTGGCGAGTTCCCTCAAAATATAAGTTATTTAGTTAAAATATAAGGTAATTTTTTTACCTAATCTTTAAAAAAAAAAAAAAACGGAAAAATCTACATTGCCCACACTACGATCTGCTCCACGCTAGGAATACATTGCTCATGTATCGTGGGTGCATTAAGAAACATTTAAACTCACATAAAACTTTCTGTATGTTGTCATCGGCAATGAGGCACTGGACGAGGCAAAGCTCCTGAGCCTTGAACATCGTCGTCGAGTTGCCAGCTTGTCGGTTGCATTTCGGGGAGTGTACGATGGAATTGCATTGCATAGCGCAAACGAAGGAAAGTTTGAATTAAAATATTTCAAAAGCCGTAGAAACGCGATAATATAAAATTATTGAGTGTTTTTTTTATTTTTATTTGTTGAATTATGGTTGGTTTGTTCTATTTTACACGCGATTCTGACTCGCACTTGGCCGGAATTTTCGTTCAAATTCACCATGCTTCGGTGTGGAGCTCCTTGCGTGCTGAATTTAATTCTGGCCTCTACTTAGTAGAGGACAGATTTGGTATATTCAAATAAACTGAAATAGGCAACTACACAAGAGGATGAAAGAGCCTTTCTTCGAATATGTAGAATTGCTCAGATTTAGATGGCGAAATTATTTTTTACAAAATATTTAATACTAACTACCGCCCGCAGCTCCACCCGCATTATTATAATCCTATTAATATTATTCGTCTGCGTGAACTTTAGGGTTGGATCCTGAGAAAATTAATGATATTTAATTTTTGATAAAATGTTTATCTAAACTTTTAAAAAATTGCAATAACGGAAAAATCTGCATTGCCCACACTATGATCTGCTCCACGATAGGAATACATTGCTCTTGTATCGTGGGTGCATTAAGAAACATTTAAACTAACATACAACTTTCTGTATGTTGTCATCGGCAATGAGGCACTGGTCGAGGCAAAGCTCCTGGCCCTTGAACATCGTCGTCGAGTTGCCAGCTTGTCGGTTGCATTTCGGGGAGTGTGCGATGGAATTGCATTGCATAGCGCAAACGAAGGAAAGTTTGAATTAAAATATTTCAAATGCCGTAGAACCGGGATTAAATATAAAATCGATTGTTTTTTTCTGAAACATAAAGCTCTATTTAAGCAGCTTAATTAGCCATATTTGGAAAATATTTTAATAATAAAAAAATAGTAAATTAAGTCGCGCTAAAAGCCAGAAACTATGCAATTTGACATTAAGAAAACCTCACTCTACACAAGCGCCCCTAACAGCAAATTCAAACGTGGTAGCTTCATTTAAGTTTGCCCCTAAATTATGAATGACAGTGGTCGTGGCTTAAAACCTCAGATTTTGAATGTCAACTGTTTGTATTCACGGCCTTAAGTTCCAAATTATGGTTCGTTTGGAACACTATGCACGTGTTAGAAACATAGAGGAACTCCATATAAAAGTATTGATATATGTCAAGATGGTTATTTACTGTGTATCAGAGTTCCTATATATGTGGTGCATAAAGGAAAGGTTTTATGAAGAAAAACACACAAAGACAAGACCAGGTATTTATTTCAATTAGGTTTGTCAATTAATACATATTGAGGCTCAGAGAGCTTACCGCCCAGTCGCTAGACCTAGTTCTCGTGAAGAAGAAGGGCAAGAAACTCCACGGAAACAACTATGGTGGTCAACTTACGAATTAAACACTATTTATAATAATGAGTCGACCTGTCAAAAGTCCTCACCATTTTCTATATTTCTATAAATAATCTCACAATCCGTAATAATCAATTCTTGAGTTATGAAACCTTTTTAAAACGTATCAAGTGAATTAAGGAATTTAATATCACTTATTTAGTAATTCTTAATCAATATTCGAAAGAATATTGATACTAACCGACAGTCTTGGACTAACTGTCTCAAAGGACTTATAATACTAAAATAGCAATATAAAATCCATGCTACATCGCAATGATCATTACAAATTACGTAATACTTTATAGGAACTTCATCACTGTGGCTTAAATGTAAAAGACATGGCCAGATTCTGCCCTACAAATCAATTCAGAATACGTAATGTACAGCAGTTATTAATATGTGAAAATTACTTGTAAAATAAATTAAAAATTAATGTCATCAATTACATTACTCTAGAAAAGGCGACAAAAATTCCAAAAAAATATGTATGTTAATTGTTTGTGTGCGGTTTCTGTGCAATGCATTTGCGTTTGGATACACGAAAAAGACAAACACTGTTTCTGTAGTACGCCTAAAGGTCAGATTTAAAAATAAAACAACTACAAAGTATCATAATGGGCGACTTTAATACATGTCTGCTTAAAAATGATTCCCGCTCTTCTTCTCTTCGTCATGTTATTGAATCTGCCAATCTTTCTATTCTTGATCTTGGTGCCACTCACCGTTTTCCTAACTCTGTTCCCTCGCTTCTTGATCTTATTGTTGTTTCATCCTTAGATCATGTCGCTAAACATGGTCAATGTTCAGCTGATGCCTTTTCTTGTCATGATTTAATTTACACTTCTTACAAAATTCGACCTCCTAAGCATAAGTTTAAAACTCTTCTGCTTCGCAATTTTGATGGCATGGACACTGATCGTCTTCAGGAAGATGCCGGCAACATTGATTGGACGCCACTAGTCACATCCTCGTCCGTCGACGAACAAGTTGAAATCTTGTCTGCTACCCTCATTCAGCTTTATGACACACATGCACCTATTCGGGCCGTGAGAGTTAAACATCTTCCAGCGCCATGGTTGACTGACAAAATTAAAGCTTTACTCAGCAAAAAAGCAGCTGCGAAGTTTAGATTTAAAATTCGGCCCAATGACGTCAACAGACAAAAATACATCTTAATTAGAAATCAATGCAACAAGGTGTGTAGGAACGCTCAACGCCAACATATCCACAA
The DNA here is from genome assembly GCA_949775005.1 of Orthosia gothica. Taxonomy (NCBI): domain Eukaryota; kingdom Metazoa; phylum Arthropoda; class Insecta; order Lepidoptera; family Noctuidae; genus Orthosia; species Orthosia gothica. The sequence continues at coordinate 2,501,120 of OX459070.1, read as the reverse complement.
TTCTGTTCAAAACGTTGATCCAGCCAAAGTCTGGAAATTTCTCAAATCATTAGGTATCGGAAAAAAGAGTCATGACACGGTTCCTAAAGACTTGGACTTCAACTTACTTAATAGTCATTTTTCTTCTTCGCCCGTATTGCATAGGGCCACCAAAGCGACAACGCTTAGTTATCTTTCAAATCTTCCGATACCTGATTATTCCCCTTTTGTCTTAAGTCAATTCACTGCCTGTGATGTTAAAAAGAGTATTGTATCGATTACATCCAACGCTGTTGGTAGTGACTGTGTCAGCCGTAAGATGATCATCCCCATCCTTGATAACATTATTCCTGTCATCCTTTATATCCTCAATTTCTCTATTTCCAGTGGTGTCTTCCCACAGTCCTGGAAAGATGCCCAAATTATTCCTTTACCCAAAAAATCTCATCCTGCATCTTTTTCTGACTATCGTCCCATTTCTATTCTTCCTTTCCTATCCAAAGTCCTTGAAAAACTTGTTCATAATCAACTCAGCACTTTCCTTACCAAACACAATCTGCTTAATCCTTTCCAATCTGGTTTTCGACGCGGACACAGCACTACCTCAGCACTTGTACACATTACGGACGATATTAGGTCAGGCATGGAAGTGGGAAAGTTAACGGTACTTGCTCTGCTTGATTTTAGCAATGCCTTCAATACCGTTGACTTCGACATTTTGCTTGGCGTCCTAAGCTCTTTTAACATATCTCCTCCGGTAATCGACTGGTTTCGTAGTTACCTGTTTGGCCGCCGGCAGCGTATTTGCACTGATGAATACTTCTCTTCTTGGTGTCACACCTCTGCCGGTGTGCCGCAGGGTGGCGTTTTATCTCCTCTTCTCTTCGCACTCTTTATTAATGCTATCACTCAACGACTTTCTTCTTTCTACCACCTGTATGCTGATGATCTCCAGATTTATACCCAAGCCCCTCTTGGCGAGTTACGAGATGCCATTGAGACAATTAATTTGGACCTGGCTCGAATAGGTGACTGGAGTGCTGAGTTTGGGCTGAAGATTAATCCGACTAAGACTCAGGTGACTGTAGTTGGTAGTTCTCGGACTGTTCGTGGAATTGATTGGTCGACGCTTCCCCAGGTTACTTTCAACAACACCATTATTCCTATAGCTAACACTGTGAAGAACTTGGGGATTTATATCGACAGCACTCTTGCCTGGACCAAACAACTGCAGGAAGTCAGTCGTAAACTTTTTGCTTCTGCGGGCTCCCTCAGACGTCTTCGTAATTTTCTTCACATCTCCACTAAAGTTGCGATAGCACAATCTCTTCTTCTCCCTATCCTGGACTATGCTGATGCCAGCTATCTTGATCTCACCCAAGACCAATTGGACAAGCTTGAGCGACTTCAAAATCTCTGTATCAGATTCATATTTGGCTTGCGCAAGTATGATCATGTTTCTGAATTTCGTACTAAGCTCAAATGGCTTCCTATTCGCCTTCGCCGGAATGCCCACATACTTTCTTTGCTTTATAACGTGCTTTTTAATCCTTTTAGTGCTTTTTACCTCAAAAAACGCTTTCAGTTCCTCTGTGACACCCATTCTAGGTCCTTGAGATCATCGGAAAATTTAAAATTAAGTATTCGTATGCATTCCACTTCCTTTTTTGACAAATCTTTCACGATTCAAGCGGCGCGGTTGTGGAATGTATTACCAATTGAAATTAGACGTGCTCAAACGCTGCCAACGTTTAAGAAAATGGTAAAAGAGCATTACCTGTCACTATAATTTTTATTCTTCTCCTTTCTCTGTTATATATTTGATATGTATTAGTATATTATATAATATTGTATGTATGTATTGTAGATTATTATGTGTAAGTTATATTATTTAAGTGTGTATTTTTTTAATTTTTTTTGTACACTGACAGCCCTAAATTCTTCTCCTATCGTACAGTCCATCCAAAGGTTGTCTGTAAGAGATTGCCCTGTGCGATAAGACCGCCCATTGTACACTTGTTTTTGTGAATATTTGTCCTGTATATATTTTGTGGTGTACAATAAAGTATATAATAATAATACAACTGCATGAATCGTATTGCTAAGATAAATACCTCTAAAATAAAAGGTAATGTTTTACGAATATCGCAGATACCATTTTTCAAGCTACCACGCGTCACCATAATGCTGAATGCATCGACAATATATTCCTATTATATTTTCGTTTACGCTTCGTAGTGAATATTAGTAATGTGCTTCCTGGACTTTTTTGTTTACTATTTGGATTCGGACGCTCACGAGTCACGATTTCATGATATCAAGGTGCCTGGGCCACTACTCGAATGCGAAGGCATATTGTAACATCTTTAACACCGCAGTTACAAAATACAGATAAAGACAGTTACTGTTACAGTTGTTAGTTACAGTTCTATTTTAGTGTTTTGTTGCATAACCAATTGTATATTTTTTGCTAAGTCGCTATGAGGATGTATAATTTATAATAGTCATAATATCCCAGTAATATAAGTAAACGACGAGCTCTTCTTCGCTATCGCGGCTCACTCTAACACGATATTTCAAAGGACAGACTATTTCCTACTTACATCAATGTGATGACGTTATTGGTATTACGATTGTTGACTGTTTCTTCGCTAGCCGACTGTCGAAGCGTAATTCTATGAAAATGCTTGGAACACCGACAGTGAGAGTGTTTCATACATTTTCTATTTTCATAAATTCTGAAAGGCGCTCAATTACTCATCTGTTTCTGTCATTGTCAACTGTCATTGTCAACTGACATTGTCAACTGTCACTGCCACCTAACGACATCATTGCTATTAAAAATGATTAGGCAATTTTTTTGTTTCCTTTCTAGAGTGTCTCTCGCTTCTTCTATGATCATAAAACTTAAAACTATTGTAAAGCCTTACCTCTAAGCTTTAATGCGACGTACTGTATGTCAATGTACATGGATATTTTTTGTTAGGGCACAGCTCTATACAAATTCTGGCCATGTCCTTTAGAGTTATTTCCCGTATACACAAATATTTACTCAGGTAGATACTAAAATAATTGTAGGTATTTGACAATACAATAATAATTTTGGTAGGTACTTAGACATTTGTCGGTAGATGCTTAATAAATATGACAGTTTGTATTTTGCATGTGCTTAAAGTGAAAGTTCATGATTAAATGACGTCACCCGTACTTCCAATGCTAACACACGTGATTCTGACTCGCACTTGGCTGGCGTTTGTGTACAACTCGCCAAGCTTCGGTGTGGAGTGCTCCTTGAGTGCTGAATTGAACTCTGGCCTCTACTTGGTAGAGGACCGATTCAGTATATACAAACAAACTGAAATAGGCCACTACAAAAGAGGAGGAAATAGCCTTTCTTCAGATTGTTTTTAAATTAGGGCTCCATTTAAGTTTGCCTCTAAACTATCGATGACAGTGGATGTGGCTTAAAAGCACAGATGTTAAACATTAACTGTTTGTATAACGGCTTTAAGTAACAAATTATGGTTCGTTTGTTCTATTTTACACGCGATTCTGACTGGATTTAAAGATGCTGCGAGTAAATTGGTCTAAGTGTGAGTTTTTTAAAGACAGCGTAACGTACTTAGGGTATCGTATTGATAAACATGGATTACACACTGATGAAAAAAAAATCGAAGCAATAGTTGGCGCACCTAGACCAAAAGACGTGACACAATTGAAAAGTTTTTTGGGTTTGGTCAATTTTTATGCCAAGTTTTGTGTGAATATAAAAACCATTATACGATTTGCTAAAGAAAAATGTCAAATGGCAATGGAGTAATAAATGTGAATTCGCGTTCAATAAAATAAAACAAATTTTAAGCAGAGGACCAATATTAGCGCACTATGATGCAACGTTGCCGCTCATCCTTTCTGTGGATAGTAGTGCGTACGGACTGGGAGCAGTGCTCGCGCACCGTTACCCAGACGGCTCCGAGCGACCAGTCAGCTGTGCATCACGAACGCTTAACGCTGCCGAGTCCAACTACTCACAATTGGACAAAGAAGCGTTAGCCATTATTTTCGGTGTAACGCGGCATCACCAGTATTTGTATGGTAGGCATTTCTATTTACGAAGCGACCATCGTGCACTTAGCTATATATTTGGAAAAAATAAAGGCATACCGCAAACAGCAGCCAGTCGATTGCAAAGATCTTCTGTTCAATTGGCTGCATATAATTTTGATATTGAATTTGTTCCATCAAGGAATAATTGCTTTGCCGACGCTTTATCTCGCTTGCCTTTAAAGTGTACGGTTAAAGAAAGCCGCGATGACTTATTCGATAGTAGTTACCTCAATTTTGTTAAAGAAAAATTGCCAGTAACTTTTGAAGAAGTAAGAATTGAAACAACAAAAGATAGTCAATTGAACAAGATAATAGGTTACATTAAATTCGGTTGGCCTAATCAAACGGAGAATGATCAGGATAAAATTTATTATTCTAAACGAGAAAATTTATTTGTTGAACACGGTTGTTTAGTTTGGGGTTACCGGGTAGTTATTTCTGTTCGTCGTCGCACCATAGTTTTGAATGAATTGCATAGTGGACACATTGGGGTCGTTAAGATGAAACAAGTAGCTCATAATTATTTATGGTGGGAGGGTTTGGACGCGGACATGCGAGCGAATTTGTCGCGAATGTGCCGCCTGCAGCTCTCAAAGGGATAATCCTGCACCGGCACCTCTTCACGCATAGCCGTGGCCATCGGAACCATGGACACGTTTAAATGATGATTTTTTAGGACCGTATCATAATAAATATTACTTCATCATAATATACGCGCATTCTAAGTGGATAGAAGTTGAATGTTTATCTAGTACGTCAGCATCAACTGTCATAGCTTGTTTACGTAAAATATTTGCTAGGTTTGGATTCCCAAAAAGCATAGTCAGTGATAATGGGCCACCTTTTTCTTCAGCAGAATGTCTGTCATACTTGAATAAAAACGGGATTAGACGTGTTTTAGTAGCACCTTACCATCCATCAAGTAATGGTGCCGCTGAAAACGCGGTGCGACAAGTTAAACAAGTCCTAAAAAAGGCAACCGTTGCAAATGAAGACTACAATGCCGTTTTATGTAAATTCTTGTTTTCATACAGGAATACAGAACATTCAACAACACAAAAAGAGCCAGCGGTTGCTCTGTTAGGACACCGCTTACGTGGTAGGCTAGATCTGCTGCGGCCTTGTACCGAGGATTTGGTTCGCGACAGGCAGACTGATCAAGAGACTAGGCACGGCGGCGTCATGCGTGAAGCAGTGCCCGGTGACTCGGTGTTAGTTAGAAACTACTCGGGCGGCAGTCCTCATAAATGGAGAGAAGGTATTGTTGTAAATAAAACAGGTCCCCTTTCTTACAAAGTCAAGACATTAGACGACGGTCGTATTCATAGACGTCACGTAGATCAATTTTTAAATAAAACCACCAAAAGGGCGAGGCAGTCTTGGTCTTGTGCTAATTTAAACGATACACAGGTGCAGGAAAACACTTGTCACAGTAAAGATATTAATAAAAATAACGATGATCTTAGGTCCACTCCAACAAAAGATTTTACTACACTTGATAAAAGCGAATCTCCACCACAGAAGGGTGAGATAGGATACGATGATGTAAGCAACGCCGGGAGGTCAGGCGCCGCAAACCAGCCACAACCTGATGTAAATATGCCCGATCTAAGTACTATTACTGATGTTGCTCATAGTCGGGAACACCTACAACGGACCCATAGTCCACATAAAATGATTTTACGATCACGGGTAAACAGAAATGTTAAAAAATAACTTAGCCATATAAGAAGATGTATTTGTTTGTTTACTAGTGTTTGAGCAAGTTTTTATTTACTTATAAGTATTATGATTCTTTACACATTGATTGATTTATTTTTACTTAAGTTTTGGTATAATTATTAATAAGTAATAAGATTTAGTTGTTAATTTTATGGGGAGAAAAGTGTCATGTGTACACATTTTTATATTCTACCCACATTGATATCTAGTATAGATCAAGACAATAAATGTACCTCAGTTTGCAATTGACCGTGTTTCATTCCATACATTACAGTAACAAATTATGGTTCGTTTGGAACACTTTGCACGCAATTCTTACTCGTACATGGCTGGCGTTTCTGTACAACTCACCATGCTTCGGTGTGGAGCTCCTTGCGTGCTGAATTTAACTCTGGCCTCTACTTGGTAGAGGACTGATTCAGTATTCAAACAAACGGAAATAGAACACTACACAAGAGGATGAAAGAGCCTTTCTGGGGATTGTTTTTAAATTAGGGCTTCATTTAAGTTTGCCTATAAACTATCGATGACAGTGAATGTGGCTTAAAAGCACAGATGTTAAATATTAACTGTTTGTATAACGGCTTTAAGTAACAAATAATGGTTCGTTTGTTCTATTTTACACGCGATTCTGACTCACACTTGGCCGGCATTTGCATACAAATTCACCATGCTTCGGTGTGGAGCTTCTTGCGTGCTGAATTAAATTCTGGCCTCTACTTGGTAGAGGACCGATTCAGTATATTCAAACAAACTGAAAAAGGCCACTTTAAAAGAGGAGGAAAGAGCCTTTCTTCGGATTGTTTGTAATTAGGGCCCCATTTAAGTTTGCCTCTAAACTATCGATAACAGTGGAAGTGGCTTAAAACCACAGATGCTAAATGTCAACTATTTGTACTCACGGCCTTAAGTTACAAATTATGGTTCGTTTGGAACACTTTGCACGCGATTTTGACTCGCACTTGGCTGGCATTTGTGTACAACCCACAATGCTTCGGTGCGGAGCTCCTTGCGTGCTGAAATATACTCTGGGCTTTTCTTGTTAGAGGTTTAACACAGTATATTCAAACAAATTTAAATAGGCCACTATACAAGTGGAAGACAGAGCATTTCTTCGAATATTTAGAATTGCTCAGATTTAGATGCTGAAATTAATTTATACAAAATATTTAATTCAAACTACCGAACGCAGCTCCACCCGCATTATTATAATCCTATTAATATTATTCGTCTGCGTGAACTTTAGGATTGGATCCTGAGAAAAATTAAAAATGTGTAATTTTCGATCAAATCTTTACCTAATCTTTAAACATAATTGTCAAAAACGGAAAAATATAAATTGCCCACACTATGATCTGCTCTACGCTAGAAATACATGGCTCTTGTATCGTGGGCGCACTAAGAAACATTTGAACATACATACAAGTTTCTGTATGTTGACAACGGCAATGAGGCACTGGTCGAGTAAAAGCTACAGAGCCTTGAACATCGTCGTCGAGTTTTCAGCTTATCGGTTGCATTTCGGGGAGTGTGCGATGGAATTGCATTGCATAGCGCAAACGAAGGAAAGTTTGAATTAAAATATTTCAAAAGCCGTAGAAACGCGATTAAATATAAAATCGAGTGTTTTTTTTTTTAAGTAGGATAACATTTTCAGAAACATAAAGGTCTATTTTCGCAGTGGTTGGCTTAATCAACCATATTTGGAAAATATTTATAATAATATACAAATCGTAAAAAAATCGCGCTTAAAGCCAGAAACTATGCAATTTGACATTTAGAAGACCTCACTCAGTAAGTTACAAATTATGGTTCGTTTGGTCTATTTAACACGCGATTCTGACTCGCACTTGGCCGGCATTTGCATACAAATTCACCATGCTTCGGTGTGGAGCTCCTTGCGTGCTGAATTAAATTCTGGCCTCTACTTGGTAGAGGACAGATTTAGTTTATTCAAACAAACTGAAATAGGCCACTACACAAGAGGAGGAAAGAGCCTTTCTTCGAATATGTAGAATTGCTCAGATTTAGATGCTGAAATTAATTTATACAAAATATTTAATACTAACTACCGCCCGCAGCTCCACCCGCATTATTATAATCCTATTAATATTATTCGTCTGCGTGAACTTAAGTGTTGGAGTTGGTTTCCTGAGAAAATTAATAATATTTAATTTTTGATAAAATCAATCAATCAATCAATCAGTCTTTATTTGTAAACATAAGTAGGTTAACGCAGTGTGCAAGATGTTACAATAAAAAACAATTTCTATATGTTTTGCCATGTGGCGTACAATTATACAATGAGGCTTTTGCCAATTAGGTAAATTAATTTATAATAATTCCGTGATCAATGTCAATTTTTTTGTTTAATTTAATATGTCAAGTAATGTCAATAATTAATTATAAATGCGATCATGTTAGTAATAAATAGTTTTAATGTCAATAAGTTATTGTTAACAGAAAAGTATAAAAGTGATATTGTCCACAGAATCAGAAAGTCATCATTATACATACTTTTCATGGGGCATGCTATGGGTATACAAACTTCATACTTCAATACTCAATAGAGTTGTGGTGACATTTCAGATAAAGACAATAATTTTTCATTTAAATAATCATTTATTGAATAATAACATTTTGTGACTAGGAATTCATGCAAACATAATTTTGTGTAGGTCTGTGATACTTTTTGGCAACTTATTGTATATTTTGGATGCCATGCCCAAAATGTTTTTACTAAATACTGCTTTTTTATGACTTCTTACGCATATTTTATTTTTGTGTCATGTGCTTCTTGGATGGGTGTAAAGATGTAGATTCGCTTTGATAAAGATCGTCAATTCATATATATAAAGACACGGGAATGTTAACAATTGAAACTCTTGAAAATATGGCTTACAGCTTTCTGTGCGTTGTATGCCACACATTGCCCTTATGCATTGTTTCTGGGCTTTGAACGCTATTTCTCTGTCTGGCGAGTTCCCTCAAAATATAAGTTATTAAAATAAAATATAAGTTAAAATGTTTACCAAATCTTTAAAAAAAAATTTAAAACGGAAAAATCTACATTGCCCACACTATGATCTGCTCCACGCTAGGAATACATTAAACTCACATAGAACTTTCTGTATGTTGTCATCGGCAATGAGGCACTGGTCGAGGCAAAGCTGAGCCTTGAACATCGTCGTCGAGTTGCCAGCTTGTCGGTTGCATTTCGGGGAGTGTACGATGGAATTGCATTGCATAGCGCAAACGAAGGAAAGTTTGAATTAAAATATTTCAAATGCCGTAGAACCGTGATTAAATATAAAATCGAGTGTTTTAAAAAAAAAAAGTAGTATAACATTTTCTGAAACATAAAGGTCTATTTAAGCAGTGGTTGGCTAAATCAGCCATATTTGGAAAATATTTATAATAATAGACAAATCGTAAAAAAATCGCACTTAAAGCCAGAAACTATGCAATTTGACATTTAGAAGACCTCACTCAGTAAGTTACAAATTATGGTTCGTTTGTTCTATTTTACACGCGATTCTGACTCGCACTTGGCGTTTTTGCGTACAAATTCACCATGCTTCAGTGTGGAGCTCCTTGCGTGGTGAATTAAATTCTGGCCTCTATTTGGTAGAGGACCGATTCAGTATATTCAAAAATACTGAAATAGGCCACTACACAAGAGGATGAAAGAGCCTTTCTTCGTGTTCGCGACGGAAGCGTCACCAGTCATTTTAGATGACTCCATGTAAATAGTAAATAGTATTAACAGACACACGTCTGCTCACCCCAGCGCGCCATCGCATACTAAGCGATGTCGGTAGGCGAAAAAGCCTTTTATAGTAAAGCCCACAAGAAATTTTCGTTCATGTTTTTGAGACACTAAAATTATATTTTATGTATCTATCAGTATGTTATAGGGTTACATAATCTGATAACATTAAATTAGAAGCATTATTATACATACTGATTGTGTTATTACGGAAAGAAACAAGAATTCATACTCCGTGACACAACCATCCGCCACAGCGGGTTAGTTCACAATGACCCGTAAGATGGCGGCGCTTGATATTTATACTAAAACCACGTAAGTGTGGAATTTGATAACTTTAAACTCATGTTTTGGGGGCTTTTACATAGTTTATAGCGCGCATATGGCGCTTATGTATTAGTATTATGCATAAGGTATCTTAGATATATGATAAATGTATAGTTTTAAGGAAATAAAAATATTTTGTTTACTTATTTTAGACCCCCCGATTTTGGCAGGGTATCAGGTAGTGGTATAGGTATTATATTCACCTACCAATCAGATTATTTCCTTACACATAATTGTTTTGTTAGGAAACACCATCTAGGTGTTCTAGATAGGATAGCTGGATACCATGACTGAAAAATTATACATAATAGCAGTACATGGCCAGTTTAAATGCAGTTTCACTCTGAAAAGGTAAATATGCATACATTTTGCTCAAGTAAGTGTTTAGAAAGTTCGATACAAGCCATTTAGCGCTTCTAGGTTACCTTGAATTCTGTCTAGGTCCTATAAATAGATAACACCTATGTAATTCTAGTACATAGACATCACTTGCTTGAGGTAATGTGTCTGTGTATGCCAGCGTGGACGTTTCTATGCGTCTGCCGATGGGTCACTGCGTCCAGGGACATTTGGTACCTGGTCAGTTATAGATTATGCTGTCTGAAGCATTACCTTCGTGGACCCTCAGGCAGGCGCCTAGACTCAGTCACAATACAATGCTAATATATAGCTATATGCACACATACTTGACGTTAAAGCTTTGGAACAACGCAATATTTCGTATTCGGCCGCTTCACGGCGCCTTAAGCAGGAGAAAGGCTGGTGGTACACCCATCAGGGTACCGCCATTCGGCAGCCCAGTTCTCCAGCTACCCAACCACACTCCCAGAAGGAGCCTAGCTCTGGTGGTTGAGGAGCTAATCGACCTAACATAGGGCGAGGTTCCATGGTTTTTTCATGTAAACAAACATGTAACAAGGAGTGCTGCTTCGAGGGTCGGACATATATCCACCAAACTTCTACCGTGGGATAGCCTATCGCGAAGGCTATCCGATGGTGAATGTTTGGTGAGGATCCGCCCAGCAGTTTGAGTACAAATTGAGTTTATGTGCCAAGATTGGGAGCATAAGCTAACTTTTCGCGCCTTTACGCGCCTAAAGGTTGTCAATGTAACCGTGACACGTATGTGTGTCGACGGCCCAGTAGGAGGGCTCCAAGTCCCTCGCTGGTACCCTAGAGCTAAGGTGTCTAGTTTTAGGAGAAACTCGATTGTAAAGCATTAAACTGGCGGGAATTCCCTTTCTTTGATGTTCACCTTACGAAAACTCCCTGATGGTAGGGGCTAGGGACCTGGATCAAAGACCGGAGGGAAGGTCTCCTCAAGACCTATCCTAAGGTTTACCAGAATCGGTCCAGTAGAAGGGTAGTTTCTGTCAGTTTCAAGTTAAGAGTCATAGCTTATATTTTTTTGAAAAAAAAAGTTTTTGCGCACGGAATATCGTGGTCCTCGTTGCGGTCGAGTTTGTGTGATCAATAGTGCGCAGGCACATGATCGTATTGTAGCCATTATTTCACCTAAAGTCGTTTCCACGCATCATTGTGTATCGAGGACCATGAAGGAACGTCGCTTCTGGTCATGAACAAATAGTTTTTTATTTAATCCGGACATCACGTTTTCACCTCAACACACTTGGCAGCCTTCCAGTAACTCCAGGGTCCATAGTTACCAGATGACAACTGAACAATAGGTGCAAGGGGCGTCAACGCGTTCAAGCAGGAGCCTTACAACCTCCTGATTGCCTGTCGGCCTTGGACGATCACGTCCGTCCCGTACATTTGCTGGTCCTGTCGAGCCGAATTTTTGGGTAACATACCAGACCTACGGAAGCTGTGAAAATATAGGCCAACGAAGAGCCTTGTTCCTGAGAACAAAGAAAACTGATGTCCCGGACGCTGTGAAAATATAGGCCAAGGAAGAGCCTTGTTCCAGGGAACAAAGAAAACTGATGTCCCGTTCCCGTGAAAAAAGAAACTTGATGCCCTAAGTACACGAACGTTGCCTTGAGAACAAACAAGCCTGATGTACAGTGACCTTATAAACTGAGGTTACATTCCTGTTTCTTGGGTAATGTCAAAACGAAATGTGCGAACGAATGTCAAATGTATCGTTCCTGTGAAAACTAGTGCCTGAGAACAAAGAAACCTGACGCTCACGCCTGTGAACATTCCTGAGAACAAAGAAAACTGACGCTCATATATCTCAAGGTACCCTCAATATAAATCTGGTAAAATTACACATATACACAAATATGCCAACTGGGGAACTAAGCGTTACGTTCGTGAGAAAAGTTCCAGGGAAATAAGAATACTGACGTTCCATCTCGTAAACCTTACAAGTGTCAAGGTTAAGATCATGTTTCTTTAACAGTCAAAAACATAGCGTACACTTTGGGACGATATAAACCCGTTTCTTGGGTGAGAAAACCCAGTTACTGGTTAGCAACCGTATTACTGGGTGATTAGCGTCGTCAAAAGGCGCAACGTACTATCGTTTCATAGTGGAAACTTCCAGAGCGACTACAGTCGTGAAGAGTGCACGAGTGGATTGGGCCCACGCGTGGACTAGCTGGAAGACAACCATTTTGCTGGGACACAGCAGCCGTTCCTGAGCCATTCCTGTGGTTCTACCTGCTTCCTGAGAAGCTAACCGTTCCCGTGTGATTACCGTCGTGAAAAGACGGTTTTTTGAGCTGTTTCTGTTGTGTAACCTGCTTACTGAGAATTCACAGTAATTTAAGATTACACAGAAACTGTATCCTGAAGGAATATAGCATAGCCTGAAGAGTTATCGCTAGAAAACTCATAATCGGAGTTTTCAAAACAGCGTGTTGGGAGCTCGTTTAGGAGATAGAACGAACATACGACGTTCATAGAATTCCTGAAGGATTACGGCTGAAGGATTATCGCTGAAGCGCTATCCTAGAAGAGGCTTACACACGGAAGCATATTGAATAGTCGTGTGGGCGACTTGTTCTATAAAATAGAACGAAAAAATAGTTGCTGAAATTTCCTGAAGCGTTATAGCTGAAGGCTTATTTTCGACTTAGAATTTGTTTTAAAACAAATAGTCGTTAGCGAGATAGAAACTCTCGATCGAAGCCTGGAGTTTTCAAACCTGGATATCTGGAGTCTGGAGTGACTACTAACGTCAAGAGTTAGACCAACAGTTCAGTGATTGGTACCAGGTCAGCTGCTCATCCTTGGAGGCTGCTGGACAAGTTGACACTTAGACAACAGTAAGTACAGTGAAAACATATGCTCATGTGCTTACCCATTTTGTGTTGAAAGTCTTATAGTGAACTTGTTTTCGTATCAACATTGAAGTTTGAAGCTGATTTGGAACTTATAGTTTTGAAGACTGACTAGGAACTTATAGTCTGAAGAATAACCTGGAGTTAAGAGGGTCGGATAAAACCCGGAGTTTAAAGTTAACCCGGAGTTTGGAGATACTTTTCGAAGTTTGAAAAAGGAAGCGAACCCTCTTCAAGCCGACGACTGAAATCGGACTTAACCCGGAGTTACGACTTAGCAGTTTTCAAGAAAAATTGAAGTTTGGACATAGCCGTTTCGAAGCTCGAAAATAGATGTCATCCAGTTCGTGCTGAAGTCTAGAGTTGGACTCAGCCGTTTCGAGCCGACGTTTTGAAGAAAAGTCGAAGATTGGACTTGGATTTGGCGCATTCAAACTGAAAATTTGAACCAATCAGGATGCCGACTACCAGATCCCAGGACAAGAGGCCTGAAGCATGGACAGTCTCCATTGAGCGTCCAGGTGCGGGCATACATCATCAGCTGCCCCCACGCTCGCCGACTACTACTGAAGGGACAGAAAAGTCCATACCAGTCAGAAGCCCACCAGTGTCACAGATAGGTGACAACACGCCCACACGTGAAGAGGAGGAACCACAGGAACCAAGCACATGCAGGAAAGCATCGAAACCAGAAGACTCTTCAGAAGGAACACTGAAGCCTTCTGATAGAAAACAAAGGATCCAAGATAAGAAAGACCTTTGTTCAAGGAGAAGTAATGGCTACCCGGGGTGACGCCCGTATCGAACATACTAGACCGCCGTCAACTAGCAAGTCGACCCGGTCACGTAAGAAAATTGGGTGCGCCAAAGTTCACCTAAATTTTCAACTCCGATAATTGGAAATCCGAAAATGTTCTTCCTAACATTTTTCATCCTAACAATCACAATTCCTAACTACTCTGTCTCTAATGTTTATAATTCAGAAGCATTCAACTTCATAATGTCAGTAGCAATAAACATGTATTATACTTTTATTTGTTTTCCTATATTTTCTCAACATAACTATCTTTTACACTATTATTCAAAGTCATATCTTTTTTGTTTAGATTTCTTTTTATTCATAATATTCAGTATTATATATGTCGGAAACTCGAGGGCTTCCTTCCATATACCCTCGTACTTGTGGGCTTATCGTGGGTTATGCATGCACGAGGCAGGTAACTTATGCCGTTTTAGAGATATTCCATTGTCCGATTTGTAGTATTTGGTAATAGCTCAAATAAAACACTCAGTTCACATACAGAGAAACAACTAACTTTATTGACACAGTTACCTTCATTATAAAATGCAACGATATAGGTCTACCTACATAATCATACATACAACATCTCCCTTCTTATAGGAATTACACAAAAATAATATTTATGCATTAGCTTACAACTTGATACATCTAGGGGTACTATATTACTCATGCACTTAAGTTACAAATTAGTAAAATGCTCATCAACTACGTTACCACATCTCCTTTCGTTATAAAAATAACATAAAAGTAATAAACACAATAGCTTACAAATTTTCTATATTCAGATGTTTTATGTATCTATAGCATATTTATATCGGGATCACTATTATCCTATAACAATTATAGTAAAATGCACTTCTATTTACTTAATCATAAACTAAATCTGCATATCTTTGTGGAGGCCTAACTTCCCTACCACTTCGGGTAACTTTATAAGGTATAGACGCAGCCGACACTAAGGATCTCCTCTCCTCTCCTGATGGGAGTGGAGAAGGTGATACAGACGCGCAAACAGACGGGGTGTCTGCTATCTCTACTTCGGTTGGTAAATAGTCGAAATAATTCGAATGACCGGCGCCGCGGATAGGCACGTCCGTTTTTTTCGCGTTTGATTTTAAAATAAAAGACCTATTACGACGATATGTACCACCGTTGTCCACTTTCACCCAGTAGGAGCGATCCTCGTCCGCTTCTTTCACAATCCAAGCTTTGTTCCACACCTTACCATCTCTCACTCGAACTTTCTCACCTGGAGCCAAACGAGATGCTGGCTTTGTGCCTCTGTCGTAATACCGCTTCATTTTATCCACGTTAGCCTGTCTCACGCCGCGGACCCGTTGTGGTTCTATTAATTTAGGTAATAACGCTTGTGATGCGATTGGCAATCTCGTGTTCAGTGACCTACCCATTAATAACTGTGCCGGGGAATATTCCTCACCCGTGATGGGTGTGTTTCTAAAGTTTAACAACGCTAATTGCCACTCCGTGTTATCTTCTGTAGCTTTCTTAAACAAACGTTTGATTGTTTGTACATTCCGTTCGGCTAACCCGTTCGAACGCGGATACAGCGGAGAACTAGTTACGTGTTCAAACTCCCATCCTTTACGAAATGCCACAAATTCCGCTGACATAAATAATGTAGCATTGTCAGTTACTAATTTGCGGGGAATTCCGAAACGAGAAAACATACCCTTCATTCTACCAATCACAGTGTCACTTCTTAAGTTTGGTAAATGGACAACTTCTACGAACTTGGAATAGTAATCGACCACCAGTAGGTATTGCCGCTTGTTTAATTCGAATACGTCGGCGGCGAGAGTGTCCCACGGTAGGCGTGGGACCGTGTGCGGCGCGAGCGGCTCGCGCGGCGGCGCGGCGCGGTGCCGCTGGCAGGGCTCGCAGCGCTGCACCACCTCCTCGATCTGCGCCCCCATCGTGGGCCACCAGACAGCATCGCGAGCACGTTTTTTGCATTTCTCGATTCCTAAATGCCCTTCATGTATGCGTTTCAACATTTCATTACGCAAACTGCTTGGTATCACTACTCGATTACTGCGGAATAAGACACCGTTAACTTCATGTAACTCGTGCCTAAATACCCAATAAGGTCGCGCGATCGCAGCGACCTGATTTTTATTATCAGGCCAACCTTGATAATAATAGTTAATTACAGTCGACAAAACAGTATCATTCTGGGTCTCTGCCTTTATTTTCTCCAATCTCTCACTCGTCGCATCCACACTCTCATACATGGCATTAACATGCACGGTGACGTCACCGTCGCACCTATCGGCGCCCGATCCTTTCTCGACCGCCGCTCGAGATAGCGCATCTGCGATATGCATATACCTACCTGGCTTATAGCCTACATTTAACCGGTACGCTTGCAACTTTAATAACATACGTTGTAGTCGTGGTGGTGTTTCATTGAGAGGTTTTCGAAATATTGTCTCGAGAGGCTTGTGATCACTTTCCACTATTATTTCGCTATGGCCGTATATATATTGGTGAAGTCTGACACATCCAAAATATATCGCGAGCATTTCCTTTTCTATCTGCGCCCACCGCCTCTCGGTGGGCGTAAGAGTGCGCGCGGCGTATGCGACGGGGCGCCCACCCTGCAGCAGGCACGCGCCTAGCCCCTGCGCGCTGGCGTCCACCGACACCGTGACCGGCTCGTGCGCCGAGTAGTACCGCAGTACGGGGGCCGTACTTATACACTTTTTAAGTTGCTGAAATGCATCATCATGCACACTTGACCATTCAAATACGATATCCTTCTTCAATAACGACCGCAATGGAGATGATATCGTTGAATAATTCGGTATGAACCGTGCTAAATAATTCGTCATACCTAAAAAACGCTCTAGTTCCTTTTTCTCGATCGGTGTGGCGATACTGTTAATTGCACGTACTCGACTCGACATGGGACTTATGCCCGAACCACTTAACTTATGACCCAAAAAATGGACTTCGGGGGCGCGAAACACACATTTATTCTTATTAAATTTGACACCATATTCTATCGCTCTCTTTATTACCTCCTTAAGACGTGAATCATGTTCTATCTTATTACGCCCCCAAACTAATATATCATCAGCGAAAATTTCAACCCCGGGCATAGAAAATATCTTGTACATCTCATGATGAAATATTTCGGGTGCACAGCTGATTCCAAAGGGCATCCGCAGCCAGCGAAATCTCCCATAAGGGGTTGAAAAAGTACATAGCTTAGAGCTGTCCTCATCTAACCTTAACATCCAAAATCCATTTTTTGCGTCCAACTTTGAGAATACTGTTGCCCCTGCTAAACTACTCGTTACTTCTTCTAGCGTTGGAAGCTGAAAATGACAACGGCGCACCGCTTTGTTCAGGTGATAAGGATCTAAACATATCCGCAACTTATCCGGTCGTTCTACTATCACTATATTAGAAACCCAGTCTGTAGGCGAGTCCTCCTTTACAATTATACCTAACTGTTCCATCTTGTCTAATTCCAGTTTAAGTCGTGGCATAATTTTTATGGGAACTTTTCTAGACGCATTCACTACTGGCTGTACTGACTCGTCAATTTGTATTTTATAAATATTAGGTAAACAACCCATTCCCTCAAATATTGATTCATCAATTTGTAATTCTGATAAAGCTGATATGTTATAACTGCGGACAATAAGCTTCAGTTCACGACAAGCCTTTATACCAAGCAAATTATTACAGTTGACATTCAAAACATACATTTTCTGGCGCGTTTGCAGCTTATTGTGACTCAAAATTGGCTCGAAAAACCCAACCACGGATAATTTTGCTTTACTGACCTCGCGTAATATGCATTTATTCTTTTTTAAAATGTTCTCATCGAAACCAGCCTCCCGAAATGCGCGCAACGACATAACAGAAGCCTCCGCTCCACTATCTAACTGTGATGTAGTACGTATGCAACCTCTATTTCAATGTGTGTAACCAATATATAAGTCATAGTATCAACATAATAAAGGCAGTCTTACACCACATTTTGGGATGTTTTATTATATCTGACACCCGACCATACATGGCGACCCTGCCACTAAACAGGGCTTGAATCATGTACGCGATTAGTATCGGTTTTGCTCAGTGTGGCAACTGTTTAAGTGAAAAATATATTAAAAGTGACTTTGAAAAATGTGCAACTCAAAAGTAACTAATGAGGAGGTTTTTCTCAATCAAAATAGCGCCGCTAAAAACACAGCGACGGTAGAGGAATTTAAATTTCATTTATCGGCCATAAGTATCGTGTTAACAATAATTTGCACGATATTATTCATCGGTGCACTATACTCCATCTTTAAAATTTACAAAAGATGTCATGAGTCCTGGGCGCGAGAGCAGATAACGAGACACATCTTAAGGCGTTCTGTGGATCGATCCAGAAGGTGTCGCGACGGTGCTTGTAACGTGTCTGCAGGCGAGGAACGTCGGGTCCACGCTTCCAACAAGAATCCCTGACAACACAGAGGCGTGTAACAAATCATACAATTCGGCTAGTGTTCTTGTGAGTTCTGTGTTCTAATGAATGTGAAAGTGTGGTAATTCTAACATGGGCAGTGTATGCGTGCAACAGTGGAATCATAGTCGCGATATGAACTTGCATTTGGTATATGAACTATAAAATTATGGACAGTTATGTATGACGAATTGTTACAGATATACAATGACCTTGGTAAGATAAGAATATATTTAATAAAAATAGGACCAAGTAGACGAAAGGGTGAAATTGTTTTTTGATTACTTGTGCTTTTGAAATAGGGTCAAAATAAAGCGTTTGGTTGTTTCGAAATGGTTTCACGGCGTCTAAACCGTAAGATGGTAAGATCAGCGTTAAAAAAAACTCAGTAAAACCGTTGCTAAAGTTGCGATTTTTGACCTCGGTTTTCTTTTTCTTTCTGGTAATTTGGTTGTTGGTTTTATATCTGGTTCTGGTATATTTCCATTATTCTGGTATTCGGGTACTGTGGTTATTCTGGTTAACAGGCAAAACTGAGAGTTTCACAATAGGGCGTTTCATGACCCCATTTTTGGTTTTTAATGAAACTGCTCTGGTTAGACCATCATTTCCTGGATGTGTGTCGACCACACGTCCAAGAGCCCATTTTCCTGGAGGCAGATTCTCATCATGAATCACTACTAGATCTCCAATTTCGATGTTTTTCTGTGGTTCCATCCATTTACTTCTAGATGATAGTTGTACTAAGTATTCAGTCTTCCATCGTTTCCAAAGATCTTGGAAAAGCTTGTTGGTTAGATGCCACTTGGTTCTAGCGTCCTGCTCGGTTTCTATTACCGTTGTTCCTGGTCTTCCTGATAAGAAATGAGCTGGTGTAAGGAAGTTTATATCCTCAGGATCCTCTGATATCGCGCAAAGTGGTCGAGAGTTGAGGCACGCTTCTAGTCTAGCTAACAATGTGGTGTACTCCTCGAAGGTTAATCTTTGTTGACCGATGACCCTCTTGAGATGATGTTTTAGACTGCGTACTGCTCGCTCCCATAGACCGCCGGCATTAGGCCAGCTAGGTACGTTAAAGTGCCATTCTATGCCCATCTCTGCTATCTCGTTTATAAAACTTTCACTGAATGCTTCGCGAAGCTGGTTAAATTCTTCCTGTATCATCCTGTTTGCTCCCACGAAGTTAGTGCCGTTGTCACTGTACATATGCCGTGGTGCCCCTTTTCTGGCAGCCATTCTGGTTAGAGCTGCCAAAAAGGCGGAGCTGCTCAGGTCTGACACGAGTTCTAAGTGAACCGCTTTCGTGACCATACATATAAAAACTGCTATGTACCCCTTCGTAGTTTTAATTCCCCGTCCTTTATTAGCCTTGACCTCTACGAAGCCTGTGTAGTCTACGCCGCAATGATAAAACGCATGTTCGGGATTCACTCTTGGTTCTGGTAAATCTCCCATGAGCTGGTGCTGCCGCACGGGATTTTGTTTTCTGCATACGACACATTTTCTTATAAACTTTTTAGTTGCCATGTATCCGCCGATAATCCAAAACTGTTGTCGAAGGTTTGCTAACGTTAGACGCGCTCCGCCATGGAAGGTCAATTTATGAGCTTGATCGATAAGTAATGTGGTTAACGGGTGGTCATGAGGTAAGATGATGGGATGTTTCATCTCAAGACTCATGTGGGCGTTTTCTAATCTCCCACCCACACGTAAAATGCCACGTTCATCTATGGTTGGATTCAAACTCAAAATCTTGCTTTTGGAGTGCACTCTTAGTAACTACTCTGACATACCCGTCCTTTCCAGGATGAAGTAGGTGTACTCGACCCATGGCCCATTTACCCGGAGGTACGTTCTCGTCACGTATGAGGACGAAGTCATCGACTTTAAGGTTAAAGATAAGATAAAGATAAAGATATTTTATTTTGCAAATATGGGTACAGTACAATAGTGATATAGAGAATAAGTTCAGCCATATTTTACCAGTAGGCATGCAAAAATTAAAAACAAATAAAATAAACTAATCTACTAAACTTATACAGACAAAACAAAGAAAAACAAAAACCAAGCATTATTCTTATTTTTAAACATTATTAACAGCAAATTTCAAATTTTTTTTCACTTAAGAATTTTGTTACGCTATAATATGCTTTGACTTTCAGAAAGCTTCGAAGCCTTTTTTTAAATAATGATAGCGGCGATTCTTTCCAACTTTTCGGTATTTTATCATATATGACCGGAGCCATGCAGTAAACACTTTTGCGCATTAGTGCTGTCTTAGCGGACTGATGACACAGTAGGGTATTGTCGCGTCTATTTCGTGAAACCACATCGGCAAGACGTTTAAAACGATTTGGATTCAACTTAACAAACACAGCTACTTCTAGTATGTACAAACAAGGTAGTGTCAGAATTTTATACTGTTTAAAATATGGCAGGCAACTATCGGTAGTTTTAAGCTTAAACATCGAACGTATGCATCTTTTTTGAGCCTTAAAAGCTGTTTCTTTTTCAGTTGAGTTACCCCAAAATATTATTCCATATCGTAGGTGGGATTCTGCTATACCATAGTAGGCAGTAAGGAGTGCATCCGTGTGTACTATTGATGATAATGTATGTAAAGCATATGCGGATTTACTTATTTTCTTACATAAAATATTAATGTGTGATTTCCAATTAAGTTTGTTTATCTATTTCGAGACCCAGGAATTTTGTAGATTCAGCTTCTTCTACAACATCATTATTGTAGTGTACATTAAGGCTCATGCTAGGTATCCGTTGGCTGAAATGTATAACTTTTTTTTTACTCAAGTTTATTTTTAAATTGTTGTCGTCTAACCAGTTCACAATTAATTTTAAAGATTTATTGATGTCACTTTCATAGGTCTCCACACTTTTACAAGGTATTGTGACGGTACTATCATCCGCAAACAGTGTGACTGGGTGCTCAATGCATTCAGGTAAGTCATTAATGTACAATATAAATATAAACGGACCCAGTACACTCCCCTGTGGTACTCCAAACTTAACTTGACGCTTCGAAGATCGCACTACCTCTTCCTTCTTATTTGCTGTATTAATTTGGTTTATTTCAGTTATTTGTATTCTATTTATTAAGTAAGATTCAATTAAATTACGAACATTGCCTCTAATACCATAGGCTTCAAGTTTTCTTAACAGAGTAGCATGGTGCACGTAATCAAATGCCTGGGTCATATCGCAAAATATGCCACAGACAGGTTTACGATTATCGACATTGTTAATAACATTGTATATGAAGTCAAATATTGCCATATTAATTGTCCTATTTAGTCTAAATCCTTTCTGTTCCTCACACAAAATTTTATATTTTTCAATAAATGTATACAATTCCTTATAGATATATTTCTCAAATATTTTTGAAATTACGGGAATAAGTGAGATGGGCCGATAAGATTCCATTAGTTCTCTATTATCCTTCTTAAAAAGTGGCTTTATAATTGATGTTTTTAAGGCATCTGGGTAGACACCTGCGCTAATACTTAGGTTAATTAGATGACTTAGATGACCACATATTTCCATTGATACGTGTTTTAATATTTTTGTAGAAATACCATCGTATCCTACGCTGCTTGTATTATTTAATGACATTATTATGTTGTGTATATGTCGTCGTGATATGATGAAAACAGGGAATTGATCAAATCTCTAAGCGATTTCATCAAATCACGGAGGATGTTAAAATTACAACACGTTTTTATCATTTCCCTAAGCAAATCTGGTGATTTGACAAATCTCACAAAAAAATCTAGTGATTTGAACAAACCCCTAAATTGATTCAGTGAAAAGATAATAAAACATGTAACAAAGTCGACGTAGCCCCGCTGCGCGGGGCTCCTATTTCTGTCTGCAGGGTCAAAAGTAACCTAACACGAACGAGATGACGGGAGCTGCGTTCGCTCGCTTTGCTCGCTCACTTCAGCTCCCGTCATCTCGTTCGAACCTAACCTGTCCGTGTCGGGGTGCCCTAAGTTCCCGAGCTCGCTTCGCTCGCTCTTGGACTGATTCTTTGACCATATAACATAACGCAGCCGATTACCTCGGAAAGCAAAGTACAAAATAAACCTTTAAATTACTACAGAAAAGTTATTTTTGTCATTTCACTGAACCAATTTTGAGATTTGTTCAAATCACTAGATTTCTTTATTGGGATTTGTCAAATCACCAGATTTGTTTAGGGAAATGATAGAAACGTGTTATTATTTTAACATCCTCCGTGATTTGATCAAATCGCTTAGAGATTTGATCAATTCCCTGTTTTCATCTTATCCCTGCGACATATATCTATTGGAAGACTAGGTGCCATGAACATAGATTTGTTATTGGTGTTAATTTAGATTTACGGTCTGAATTCATTTATTTCTAAAGATTACAAATCACTTGTACAGAAATAAATACTAAAAATTATTTGAATTTATACATTTTTGTTGTCCAGGAGTAGCAAGAGCTTTAATAGTGTTAACATTACGAATATATGAAGGTAATTGTTAAAAGTTTTGTATTGTCTACCGCCGTGCGGCGCGTTGATGCGGTCGCCGTGCGGTGACTCGTTATCTTTGTTTTTATGTTTGAAATCTAAGGACTCGTTCACACCAGAATCAAATGAATTATATTAGTTAAATTAGTTATTTATTTTATTTATGACCTTTTAAGATGTGGCACTTTAGTAGTTTTTTAAATAGTAATAACGATTGTGTACTTTTTATATCTTTTGGTAGTGAGTTATAAAGTTTTGCTCCCTCATGTATTATTGTTTTTTTTCCATAGTTAGTTCTAGCGCTAGGTATATGTAAGTCTTGTGCATGCCTCAGAATACGTTTTTGTACCTGTATGTTTTTTGTAAATGTGATTTGTGTGTGTAAGTCTTTGGAAAGAATTTTACGAACTAAAATACATGTGTTATATAAATATATATCAGAAATGTTAAACAGCTTGGTTTCTTTGTAAATTTTGTGTGTTGGGGTCAGATACTGGTAGTGAAATAGGACTTTTATAATTCTGTTTTGCGCTCTTTGTAGCTTTTCTAGGTTGGTTTTAGCTGCTGAACCCCACAGTTCTATAAGATATTCAATATGCGGTTTCACCATTGAATTATATATAGTGTGGCGGACCTTAAGAGGAAAGCATCTCACAATTCGACGTAATGCCCCTGTTAGGCTTAATATTTTAGAGCAGGTTTTCTCGATATGTGGTTTCCATGTTAGTTGATTATCCAGGATGAGTCCAAGATATTTCTCCTTATTAACTTTATTTAAATTAACTCCATTAATACTAAGAGGTTTGCTGGTGACATCTGGATTCGGCTGAATTTTATCTATAAAATAGTTATTAAATGCCTCAGCGATGCACTTGGGATTTGATAGAATTTGATTCTTAACCTTAATTTTATTAATACTACGTTTAGGGCAATTATACTTTCCGCGATTAATAATTTGCCAAGTTGTTTTAGACTTATTTTTAGATAATTTTATTTTGTGGTCATTTTGTGCCTTTTGTGTCAAATTAATATTTTTTTTATGTAACTTTGAATAGTTTGAAAATCTGGTTTTATTATTTCCGTTAGGATTTAATCTTAACTGCCACAAGAGATTCCTTTTTTTTCGACTACATAATTTGATTCCTCTAGACAACCACTTTGGTTTCTTCAATATATCTACTTTAATTAATTTGATTGGAAAACATAAATCGTAAATAAGTTTGAATGTATCGAGAAATTTATTATATGCTACATTTGGATCATCCGTGTCATACATCTCCGAAAAAGAAAGGCTTTTAATGTAATTTTTGAATTTCGCTATGTTTTCTATATCATAATCCCTTCTAGCCGCATACCAATAGTTTATAGCATACATTTTTTGCACTGGACAGTGAAGCAACTGTGCTGTATGATCGGACAACGCAAACTCTAAGACATCAGTTTTAGATGATTTACTAAAATTATGCGCAAAATTGTCTAAACATGTCAAGCTGCCCATACGAGTTGGTTGTCTTAATGCTAGTTGCAAGTTATAGCTCATTAACAGACATTCAAATGTATGTGTGTGACTGTTTTGTTTAAGCACATCTATATTAAAATCACCAGCGATAACAATGTTCTTATAGCGTGAACGTGATATTTCTTTCAAAAGAGTTTCAAGTTTATCCAGACAGTAGTTAAGATTATTCACGTTTGGTACTCTATATATACAGACGACAATTGTTTTATAATCGGTAAGCTCAACAGCACAACATTCAAATATGCCTGGAGATGATAAATGCGATATTGGAGGCAATTCCTTCCATTGAAGACCGTTTCTCACAAGGATGCATGCTCCTCCCCTCTTTTGCTCCTTTCTACAGTAATAAGAAGCCAGACAATAATTCGGTATAAACAATTGATTCTGATATCCCTCCTTAATAAAATGCTCCGTAATGCACAAAACATCTACATTCACATTTTTTTCTCTTAGCTCATCTAAACATACAGTAAGTCCATCTGATTTTTTTATTAGGCCGGCAATATTTTGATGTAAATTTTTTATATATTTATTGGAGAAAAAACAATTTATTCTCGTAAGTGTTCGAGAGAGAAAGAGGGGATGACTCACTCTCCTTTTCTGAGTCAAGAGAGTTGTTTATATTGTATTCCCTATTATAATACACAAATTCATTAATCATAAGTTTTAGATTTACAAATATATTTAACATACCGTGATTATTAACAAATCCACTGCTCTTCCAAAACATTTTGTAATCATATGACAAATAAAAGTTAGAGTCGAACAAATACGCGTAATTGTGAGTACCGGCATCTAGATACATCAGGCTGTTAAACGTTTCTATTCTTCTGTTAAATATTGTGGAATACTCGTTCAATTAAAATGTAGGTGCGCATACCACAACATTTGTGTGTTGAATTTTTGCAAGTGTTTGCCGTACTGTAATTACTAAGTCGACGTAGTTGGTAGTTCGTCGAAAGTCCTCTTCACCGATGAAAATCATACAGTAGTCGTTCATTGTGTAGTTTTTTAATTTTTGATCAATGTTTTTAACAAGCTTCTTCATTCCACAATTCGGTGTCAAATAATGGCAAATTTGATAATTTGGAAACGTGTCTTCGGCGATTGTTAGTATCTTGTTCTTATTATTGCTACTTAAGCTACATAGTTTGTGTTTTTTGTGCAGTTATTTTGTTGTTTATTAGTATTATGACTGAATTCCTTGTTATTTGTGCGAGTATCCTTCTTACTATTTGAGGTTTCCATAATATTAGAGACTGGCTGGTTTATAGGTACGTATTCCGAAACGTTACCAGCAACGTCATCTGTCGTAGAAGGATGAAGATTTTTGCATCTTGTATCGACTTCATAATCGGACGACAGACCAGTCTTTTGAAATTGTCGTCTTAGTTTGTTTTAATGTATTTTTTAACACATTTTTCAGATCGGTAGTCTCATGTGTTCCGAGATCGTTAGTTACTGAGTATTGGTTTAGGTTACTCTGGAAACTATAAGTTAAACGGCGCTTCGGATCTTTACGATTTGCACCTGAATTTCTACTTGTTGATGATATGAGACTTCTGCATATCTGCTTAAGAAAACCAATTTCTTGTATAAGTTGAGAAACCTGTTTCTTCAATTGAATATTTTCCATAATAATATTTTCAAGCTCAAGTTGTGTACTATTTAAATAAGATTTAAGGTCGCTTAGTTCTGACTTTAAGTCCTCGATGACGCTCGTTTTATTTGTGGATAAATCTAAGCTCCTGCCCAATCGGTCCTCGGAAAACGTAGTATTAAAAGAATCGCTTTCATTCAAGCTTTCATATGACTTTGCTTTCCTTTGCCAGCGACGTCTTAAAGTAACATTGCTTGCACTATCCATTTTTTGGCGTTAGCGTTCTAAGAGCAATCTTCGTTCCACTTAGCGGTGATTTTTAGGGTTCCGTAGCCAAATGGCAAAAAACGGAACCCTTATAGATTCGTCATGTCTGTCTGTCTGTCTGTCTGTCTGTCTGTCTGTCTGTCTGTCTGTCTGTCTGTCTGTCTGTCTGTCTGTCTGTCTGTATGTCCGTCCGTATGTCACAGCCACTTTATTCCGAAACTATAAGAACTATGCTGTTGAAACTTGGTAAGTAGATGTATTCTGTGAACCGCATTAAGATTTTCACACAAAAATAAAAATAAAACAATAAATTTTGGGGGTTCCCGTACTTGAAACTAAAACTAAAAATATTTTTTTCATCAGACCCATACGTGTGGGGTATCTATGGATAGGTCTTCAAAATTGATATTGAGGTTTCTAATATATTTTTTTTCTTTACTGAATAGTTTGCGCGAGAGACTCTGCCAAAGTGGTAAAATGTGTGTCCCCCCCCCTGTAACTTCTAAAATAAGAGAATGATAAAACTAAAAAAAATATATGATGTACATTACTATGTAAACTACCAGCGAAAATTGGTTTGAACGAGATCTAGTAAGTAGTTTTTTTTTAATACGTCATAAATCGTAAACCGCAATTTACCAAGTACGGAACCCTTCGTGCGCGAGTCCGACTCGCACTTGGCCGGTTTTTTGTATTTTATTTACTCTTCCTAATAGATCTTGTATAAATTATTGTGTCATTTATTATAAGCAACAAATCTCAAATATCACAAAAAGCACAAGTGTCGAACGCTGGGTTCGAACTCGAGACACCTAGATCAAGAGGGCGTCGTCAATACCATTTAGCCAAGTTGTTGTTGCAAAAGGAGTTGAAATAGGCGTTGTGAATCATCAATGTTTCTTAGATTTTAAAAAAACTGTTTGTTTAGTACGTTTTTGAATTTTTATTTTTTTCCTCTACCGTCACCGTTTTTTTTATGAACACTATTAAAACACTTTAAAACACTTTGTTTTTGATAATTATTAATTGTTCCACTTATCGGTGTTATTTGTTGCACTGCACTAGTTTTTTAATTGTTTAAAGTCAAACATTGATAGTTTTTAAAAATGTAAACAAACTGTCTGTGCACTATATATTGAAAATAGTAATTTGAGCACTAAACTTGCATATTACGCCAAGATAACACTACTACTTCGTTATAATGCTATTTTATTTCTACTTTACTATTTACTTTTGGTTTAGCATTGCTTTAACTATTTTTAGTAATTAAAATACGTGGAGCCGATGTTAAGCGTGGCACTGGCGCCATCTGTTTTGTCGTGCCTTTTGCCATTTGGTTCTGGTTTGTAGCTGTTGCAGATACTCCGATGACCACCGTTGCCAGATATTCTTTGTCATAGCTTGGACGAGTTGCCATCGCGCTTTAAGCGTTGATGATTCCGGTTCAGTTTGAGGCCGTGATAAAATCGGTGCCCCAGTCAGGAAGTGTCCCTGAGTAAGGCAGTCGTCGTCGGAATTTTCCTTGAGTTGACACAGTGGTCTGGAATTCAGACACGTCTCTATTTGGCAAAGTAACGTCGAAAACTCTTCGTACGTAAGGCGTTGATCGCCTATGACCCTTTTCAAATGGTATTTCAAGCTCTTCACAGCCGCCTCCCAAAGTCCACAAGCGTTAGGCCAGGCTGGTGCATTAAAGTGCCACTGGATGTTCATTTCACCGATTTTGTTGAAGAAGTCCGGGTTGATATTCTGAATAATCTCCTTATGGAGTATAAGGAGATTATTCTTCATGAGTCGATTCGCGCCTACAAAGTTTGTACCGTTGTCACTATACATGTGGCCTGGTGATCCACGTCGGGAGCAGAATCGACGAAAGGCTGCTAGAAAGGCGGCCGTACTCAGGTCTGAAACCAGTTCCAGGTGGACCGCTTTGGTTGACAGGCAGACGAAGACTGCTACGTATCCTTTCGTCGTTTTGATCCCGCGTCCTTTATTGACTTTCAACTCTACGTGGCCCGTGAAATCGACACCAGTATGAGTGAATGGCCTTGACGGAGTGACTCTGGCTCGTGGTAAGTCTGCCATAATTTGCTGTTGGACTTCGCTGTTAAATCGGTGACACTTAACGCACAGTCTTAACTGCCGTTTTACCGTCCTGATTCCGCTAATGATCCAGTATCTATCCCTTATGTAAGAAAGTGTTAGTCGGGGACCACCGTGCAAAGTTGTTATGTGTGCCTGGCTAATGACAAGATCAGTAAGTCGACTGTGGCTTGGTAGGATGATGGGATGCTTAGCCAATGTACTTATACTGGCGTGTTTTAAACGTCCACCAACTCTTAATAAACCATTTTCATCTAGCCAAGGGTTTAAACTGCAAATCTTGCTTTTCGAGCTCACGTGTTGTTTACACTTGATATGTTGTAATTCTTGATGAAATGCCTGTGATTGCACTTCTTTAATAATTAAATTGTAAGCGTTGTTTATTTCTGATGACTTCAGAAAACCATGTGTTGCAATCTGTTTGTTGCGAATTCGATTGATGAAACGTGAAACCCAGCCAGTAATCCGCACAATTCGTGTCAACGAACTGTAATTTTGCAGTAATTCAGTAATAAATGTAACATTATTTTCCACTAAGGCTGTGTTCACACAAACCGCTTTTGTTTCTATTGTTGGGGACTAGTATACGATCTTTACTGCATCTTTCCTCTCGCAACCTTTTAGCCATTCAGGCCCTCCCCACCACAAAGATTGGTTTAATAATTGATAAGACGTTATGCCGCGTGTAGCACAATCAGCTGCGTTTTCTTCCGAGCTGACATGACTCCAGAATTCTGCCGGAACGATGTTAGTTATCTGCTCAACCCGGTTAGCTACAAATGACTTCCATCTGGTTGTATCTCCGTGTAAGTAGTATATTATTGGGTTCTCTGGATCAACGGAAATCAATAAGTCTAGTTATATAGAACTAATACCATTACTAAACTCTTCAGATTTTGAAAAGTTGATATACCTTCGCAGAAAAGCGCAGGTAAACTTTTCAAAATCTGAAGATTTTTAATTCAATGTTACTCTTTTTCAATAACTCCTGTTTTCATCTATTTGAATAGATTGTGGGTGAATGGTATTAGTTCTATATTACTGGACTTATTGATTTCCGTTGATCCAGAGAACCCAATAATATACAGTTGAAAACTTAATAATTTATTTTACTGTCGCAGAGAAGTGAAGGTTAACTTTTCAAAAACTGAAAGTCCACACCCCTTTGCAATGTACATAACTAGCACACAATCATTATTTAGTGTCGAATCGGTTGAAAGTGATTGTTTACACATCACCGTACCCGTTAAGGAAACTGTTTGCATTCCGATCTTATTCCTACCCATGTTACGCCTCTTTGCTATTGATTTGGTTAGGTAGGTACTTATTCATTTAGATTCAGAATGTATGTTTGTAATCAGGTACATACAAGTATCAATTAGATCAACTTGTTATGCACCTATGTGATTACTTATTAAAATATTACAATTATTAATTTCTATCTAGAATGGAAATAGATGGTGATGAATTTAGTAGAAAATAAAACAAGATGTTTATAATATAATTATGTATTATTACACTTGTTATGCACCTATGTGTTTGAAAACAATATAATTATAACGGGAAATTTAACGCGATAATTTCGATTGTTAATTATATTGTTTTCAATTATGAAACGCTAAAGTTTTTAAGTTAATACCTATGTGTTTACTTATCAAAATATTGCAATGCTTAGAAACTATCTAAATATTAAATTTACAATTTTCTTTTTTTAATGGATTTTACTTCTAATGTCATTAGCATCTTATACATATCACTATTGACCACAGTTATTTATCATTGATATAATTTATTAAAGAAAAGGAATTTCATCTTCTGGCAGTATCTGATAGCATAGAATGGGCTCTGAATCAGGTAAGACTATATCGCGCACTATACTTCTTTTTACTAATTTAATGTCAGGCGGAGCATTTGATGACCGTACAGCCGATTTTTCAGGACCAGAATGTACTTCACCAACTCGAACAAAAGTAAGGATCTCATTGTGACCTGTCTTGAGTGTGAGATATCGTGTATTTTCGAAGGAAGATTTTTCTGAGTTTTGCTCTGTCTTGTTTGTGTTATCCTGAAGTTTTGATGAACTGGCGTTCATTATTTTCTGGTCAGTCATGTCTTGAGTAAATATAATCTCGCCACTAGCATTCTTGAAAATAAGTTAAGAATTGCCTTCCAAACCAAATTTCGATAAACGAAGCATTATGTGAATTTTAATTTAATTTATTTAATATATTCTCTTTCTCTGGTTGAAGCAAGCTTGATTAAGATTGAATCATCACACTAAAATGCTGAGAGATTAATACTGAGATGGAGATATGTGTATTTAATTATATATTCTTTTCCTTTCACTGCGTTCAAATATAAACACTCAGGATAATGTATAGCATGCTGCATACAAGGATCATCATAAATCTCCCAATCTTCGATAACACCTCCACATGAGAAACATGCTGCAATATCATTTATACCATTTCCATAATAAAAGAATCCCGCGTCAGCCATTTCCCTCACTAATCTTTTCTTTTTATTAAACGTCCTCCAGTAATAATTAAATGAAAATTCACGCATTTTAAACGAGTTATACATGTCATATCGAGGTTTGTATTCATTTTGAGACATGCTCTATTTACTTTCTAGTTCAATTATAAACGTTTAATGGTATCGTCCAGCATTTGTCAATAACTTATAAAGGCCGGACAGAAGAGGAGGAAGGGGATAGAAAACTTTAAGATGCGTTTTACTTAACTTTAGAAATAAAACAAGAAACTATTTATTTTAGAATTGTATTATCATAGCACCACTTATTTAAACACAATACATTTTTTAAAGCACATACAGAGTCATGATAAATACAGTTATATAAATCTTGAGAATACTTTTATAGATCGTATAAACTTATCAAACTAGAACATCCTTTATCTTCAAAATTAAATATATTACAATTACTATTTTCTAACATATGCTTTAACCACAACACTTTTTCTGAACCTTTAACGTAGATACATTTATCTCTTAAAATATCTATAACTAATTTCTGATAATTTGGGTAGGGTACAAATCCTTCACGCCAGTGTATCTTTCTGTTACGTTCAATCCAACTAACTTGTTTTTTTTCTTGTTTCATTAATTTTGAAAATGGAAATGGTGGCTTAATTAAAAACACTTGTAATCTTTTATCATACAATATAGCGATTTCTTTTATTATAAATTCATTGGTTTCTGTTTTAAAGCCTTGAATATCCACAAAAGCTATCATGATAACCTACGCACAATGTTGCTGAGAGGTTTGTATTCTACGAGTCGATCGTTTATAATCAAACAATATGCCGTCGTCTTATCTGGTATTGCTGTAGAAAATTCAATTTCCAACCTCACGTCTACTGGACCTGTTTTCAGGCTATCGTTTTGTCTTGAGCAGTCTAAGATTAAAAGAGGGGCTTTTTCTTTGAACTCCTTTAGGTCAAGCAATGGGTCTACTGGACAGTTGTAATACGACTGACGAAATTTTACAAACATTTCATATAATATACTATATTTGTTCTCAGAAAACTTTAAACCTAAAGGTTCATTATGGATAATATTGTGAATTCAAAAAGAGCGTAACGTTTGTTATTTCACAATGATCGAATAGTGAACTGTCTTTTTTTTATTATTTTGTCGATTTGTTTGTCAAACAAAAAATTACATATCGGGGTTTTTCCAATTGTGAAGCAGTTTTAACTGACCAAGAATGCTTTGTGGTTTTAGGTAGTAACGGATACTCATATAAATCCCAATTTCTAAACGCCATCTGAATAGGTTTATCTCTTTCTAAATGTTTTAAAAGTGACATTCGTTCTCGGTCTGATACTTTTATGTGTGGCACCCTCCACTGAACTCTTTGCACGTCTATTTGAAAATTAACAATATCATCCGTAAGGATAACGCTATTTAAGTTAGTGTTGTTTCTGTTCAATATAAGTTCATGTTTACAATTTATCACTATTTTATTGTAATCCTCTGCAAAACCTAAAACCTTATTTAATGGGACAACAGCACTAAAATGCCCTTCACTTTGAAATCCGTCTAAATTCCAACCCCATAAAGCAGCAACTTTATTTTCTGCTTCGTTTAATGAGACGTATGATTTTATTGTTGATGTTATTCCAGAATTTTTTATGCGGTCTATTTCAATACCATTCATTTCGTATCTGATGTCTTGAAACAAATACATAACAGGGTTATTAGTGAATGAAAAAGTTTTCTTGATTGGATTCCCATCTTTGCCGAAGAGCTTCGCTTGTCCTTCGATGTAAATTGAACTGCTGGTGGATGGGAATTCTGATTTCATCGTTTTCTCTAAAGCTGCTAGTGTAGGGATTGTATGAATGGACTGCATAACTTTCGATCGAAGTGTCGAAGTGCGGCAATTCAGTAATCTGTAGTATATTCATACTTTAAACCCTAGGGCTTTAAGAAAATCTTTATTTCCTTTAGTCAAATTCTTAACGTTTTTCTTTCGTCTTTGCACTTTAGCAACCGCAGAAGAACTAAGACGTTTTTCATTCGCTTGGGTGTTTTTATAATATACTATAATTTTGTTTTTCTTAAATGAAGACGTAACTGAACTTGTTCGTCTCCAAAGTTAATACAGTGACCAAATTGATCTACAATCTTAACAGATACCAGTAGTATATTATTGGGCATTCTATACCACTATCGGCAAGTTGCTCGGCGAGTGCGCCTCGCTGCCGATAGTGGTATAGAATGCCCAATAATTGATAATCTACTCGCCTCTCCACTCGACCGAGACAGTACATTGTACTGAGAACTTGATTGCACTCGACCGATGACTCGAGTTTGTATTCGCTGTTAACAGAATGTCGAGCGAGAGTGATGGTGGCTGATGATTGTAACAAACCAAAGCTTGTGACTAAAGCGTTAACGGTTTGTTACTGTAAATAATAAACAACTGTAACTTAGTTACTTGATTTAATTATCATAAAATGTTGGTTTGTCTGGAAACAAAATATCAACCGCACGCACGAGCTCTTGTAGTTTTCGCCACTGAGGAGAGTCCGCGTCGGTCTGGAACTTGATTCGGACGAGCGCTTTCTTCCACAGCTCGGCGGAGTCGGTGAGGCGAGCGTCGTCAGCCTTGTACACCTTGCAGTCGATGTAGTACTCTCCGTCGGTGGTCGTTGCTCGGCGCTCACAGCCGCTGGCTACGCGGTTCACAAAGAATGAAGTTAGGTGATCCGATGAATGTTCTTTGTGTGGGATGTCGCGGTTTTTACTGATGCCGAATATGTCCATGCCAGTGTTGGTTATTTTACTGAAGTAATAACGAAAACTGTTATTAGTTAATGTTTAGAACGAGAGATGCAGGGGCAAACAAAATTCAAAATATTATTCACCTGCTACGAGCTACGGTTGTTGTTTGTGACTGCATCTTGCGTTTCCCATTGCTGTCTGCAGACGGTTTGCGACTGGCCTTCACTTTGTGTCCAGTGATCGATGCTTGCGAGTAATCACACTCAGAGTCTGACCTGAAATAAAGATAGAGGAAATGTAGTCACACAATTATTATTAATTAATCCAATGGAGTAATGTCCATTGCGCTGGGCATACTATAGGACACAAGTGTTCGGGCAAACACTGGTTCTCTAATATTTAAATGGGATAGCACTGAGACTGAGCTCGTCATACTATGTACAGATCGGGTGATCTGTGAAGTAACGCGCTCACAAACAATTATATGTAGTTATAAATGACAGGCTAATCACAAGTGTGATCCATGAAAACGAACAGACTATTTTATCAGACTTACATTATTTTCCGATCAGAAGTTCCACTCGGTTGGATGACTTGGCTGGTGATGACAGCAGCGGATGGCTAACAACAATGCCGTCACTGATATTGTAGGCGACACGGTGTGTTTGTAGACCGATTATACAAGAGCACTTCGTTGCACTTGCAGACTGCGAAAACTTTGTACCGAACAGAAAAACTTGTGGCTTATAAGTTAAAATCGAATTATAAGTTAGGAATGTTAAATCCACTACAATCAATCCGGTATTGCTTTGTTAAAGTAAAAAAAGTGTAAAACTTTTTCTATAGTCGTATTATACGCGTTGGTAAAATGAAGACGAAGGAAAATTTTATAGTGTATCGAATGTCGATGCAGCGAAATAAGCTAGGGCTGACCAAACGATAGCGTGAACGGAATCGCCACAAACCAGATGGATTTTATTATTTTAAAGAAGTAAATAAATGTTTCCAAGGTAATTATTTCATCATCTACATTTAGGTTTTGTGTAGAAACAATGAACTTACTGCCGTCTACCGCGTACTTCTCTAGATTTCCTAAAATAAATAGATAATATAATTCCTGTAACTACGGTAACGGCCATGAGGAAACCATGAACGTTATATGATATCGTCATCGTCATGTCGTCTATCAACATACTATGATATATTTTAATCGATTTAGTGCATTGTGGGAAATTTGTATATTTGAATGCCTACCAAGTTGCTACCAACCCTAACCAAAATAGCTGATTATTGTGATTGCGAAATAAATAATTATGTTTAGCACACGTGTAATGGCGCATCCACACATGCCGCCTGCTTATGCCGCCGGGTTTCAGACCGCCTTGCCGCTGAATGCAGCGAACGAATGAAGTTTAAGCCGCGCGTGCCGCGGCTGAGATGCGGCAGCACGGCGGATGGATGCGCCATAACAATCAGGCAATAACAACTTTTATGATGAAATATTTTTCTGCTTTGTAGACAAAAAAGAAAACAAAAAAATCCCTAAAATATTATTTATTACCTCAAAAGTCTCTCGGAGCGAGCACCTTTCTAAACTGTTACAGTACAATCAAGTTAATTATTATAAATAAATATTTAATTGATCACCCACCAGAAACAACAACAATTTCATCTCCTGAAGCAACTGTGTTCGTTATATCGGGGTGCTGAAATATACATACATATTTGGATCACGCAAATACATAATCTTATGAATGAATCATTTCATACTGTGCAGGTAATTATCAAATATAACACAACAATAATACGATAACTATTTAGAACATTATAATAATTATGACTATTTTTCATTCTAGAATTTACAGCTTTTTACCTAATTCTTCATCGGTACCAATAAACCCTTTTTTTTAGTTTCAGATACATTCTGCCTAAACATAATATTAATTACTGACTTGCCTGTGAAGAATTATTAAATTACTTGAAGTATATCTACATATTTGGACCACGCAGATACACGTACTCGTATGTATACATAGTTTCATATTTTGCAGGTAATTATGAAATATATATTTCTTCCCAGAATATACCATTATCTTACCTAATCAGATTATGTACCTAATGCATCCATTTTTTATTATTTCAGATACATCCTGCCTAAACATAATTACCGACTTGTCTGTGAAAAATTACACAAGGATCTTGAAATCAGCGTAAAATTGTCCTGACCAAGTTGTACTAATTATATAAAATATTTTGTCTGGTATACCTAAGACGGTGAATATTAGTTGTAAGTATTATCTAATCCAAATTTATTGAAATAATAATTTTAAGTGTTCTTTGATTTCAAACAATAACATAATGCCTCACTGCTCTGATTGTAAAGTATTTGTAGACAATCGTCGATGGTCTGGTCATTTACGTAGCAATGTACATAAAAACAATAGTTCTACCCCTATGTATGATAATGTTGCAATTATTAATTCTTCTTTTAAAGAACGAATCAAAAGTTACAAAATCATAGCGACAGGTGAACAAATACATAGTTTTCCTGAGGTGTTTCTCAAAAGTATTAGTACACAAGTCAAACATTTAATAGACAATTCAATAGAGAAACACACCTCTGTCAAAATTAATTTTGAACTGTTTGCTTCGTTTCTTATGTATAAAAATGATCAACAAGAAATAAAATCATTCCGTACAAACAACCTTATTACACATTTTAATTACGATTTTGATTCTATTTATAAACTAACTATTGATTTACTACTAAAAAAAATTGAAGAATTTGAGGAGAGGGATAGTGGTTGGACTTTTTTATGCAATTCACATTTAGAATTAAATATTAATAAATATCAACCACTCAGCGGATCTAAATTTTTAACTTTGCCGAAATTCATAAAAAGTAAAAGAGCTTGTTTGAATATTCGGAACAATGATGAGTATTGCTTTTTGTGGTGTGTTGTGGCGGCATTGTACCCCACAAATAGACATCCCGATAGGATTTCGTCTTATCCCCGCTTTCAGGATGTTTTGAATGTTAATAATTTGACATTTCCAATCACATTTTCGGACATAGCTATCTTTGAGAAAAATAATCCATCTGTTAATATATATGTGTATGGTTTGAAAAATGAGAAGACAATTATTGGACCGCTTTATACAACATTGAATAATAAGTCTAATAAAAGTATCCATCTACTGTTTATAGAAAACAATAATAATTCTCATTACTGTCTTATCAAAGATTTATCTCGTTTAGTTAGAAATCAGATGACCAAACATCATGGTAAACTATATTTCTGTGAAACTTGTTTATAGTTTTTTCCAACGCTTAGTCAAATTGAATCCCACTTGTGTGGGGGGATCGTCACAGTTTTACCAGAACAAGGTTCATTTTTAAAATTTAAAAATTATGATAGGAAACAAAACATTCCATTCGTCATATACGCCGATTTCAAAACGTTACTTGAACCCATTTCCGGCGATGATTTCAACAACGCTAATACGTCATACTCTAAACGCCACGTGCCGGCTGCATTCGCTTACAATGTCGTGTCATCAAATAAAAATGATAGCGTTGAAGGCTATAGAAGTTATCGCGGCAATGATTGTGTTTCAAAATTTATAAATTTTCTTACTGAGGATGTAAAACAAATACATCAGATTATATCCAAAAGCGAGCCTATGATATTCACTGATGACAATTCTCTAGAGTTCAAACGTGCCGTTAGGTGTCATATTTGCGACAATTTACTCTTGACCGATAAAGTAAGAGATCATTGTCATATTACAGGCCTGTATCGAGGTGCAGCACATCGACACTGTAATTTGCAACATAAAGTACCAAAATTTATACCAATATTTTTTCACAATTTATCCGGGTACGATTGTCATTTATTTATAAAAAAGTTAGGCGAAATTCCAGGCTCAATTAAAATAATCCCTAAGACTAAAGAAAAATACGTCGCATTTACCAAATTTATTCCTATTGCTGATAATGAGTTTATTTGTATAAGATTTTTAGATTCATTCAACTTTTTAGGGACAAGTTTAGACAAGCTCGCTAAAACATTGCAGGTGGAAGATTTTGTTAATCTTCGATTTCATTTTTCTAAAGACAGACAGTTTAATTTATTGACAAGAAAAGGTATATATCCTTATGATTACATAACCAATTGGAAATGTTACGATCAAAAATCATTGCCGTCTAAGGGTAATTTTTATAATTATTTGACTAACGAAGACATTACAGATGAGGATTATAATCACGCACAGGCTGTTTGGGCTGAATTCAATATTAATAACCTCGGCGAGTATACGGATCTATACTTAAAAACGGATGTGCTTTTGTTAACAGACATATTTCAAAATTTTCGGAAAACCTGTAAACAATATTACAGTCTTGACCCAGCGTTTTACATTACTGCACCTAGTTTATCTTTCGATGCAATGTTGCTAAAAACGGGCGTTCAGTTAGAACTCGTGTCGGACTTAGCTATCATCAGAATGATACAAAGCGGTATACGCGGCGGTTTGTGCATGTGTTCCCATCGGCATGCTAGAGCCAATCACAAATACATACCTGAATATAATCCATCACAACCTGAGAGTTTCATAGTATATTTAGATTGTAATAATCTTTACGGTTTTAGCATGTGTCAGTATTTACCATACTCTAGTTTCAGATTTTTAAGTGGTAACGAATTAGCAAATTTTAATGTTACCACTATAGAGGATAACGCAAACTGGGGCTTCATATTAGAAGTCGATCTATTGTATCCCGAGCATTTACATAATGACCATAATGACTTACCATTTTGTCCCGAAAAATGTGTACCCCCGGGAGGTAAAACAAAGAAATTAATAGCAAATTTGTATAATAAGTACAACTACGTGATTCACTACGTTCATTTAAAAAAATGTTTAGAACATGGTTTAATATTACGTAAAATTCATAGAGCAATTACTTTTAGACAGAGTCCATATTTAAAACAGTACATAGAGTTAAATACTCAATTAAGACAGAAAGCAAAAAGTTCCTTCGAACAAGACTTTTTTAAGGGTGGTATTTAATACTTTAACTGTAATTCCCCTTTTTTCAATCAAAATATTCGAAATTACTACCAAAAATACTGAATTGCACACTAAATTTGCTCATCAAATA
Organism: Orthosia gothica; assembly: GCA_949775005.1. Lineage (NCBI taxonomy): Eukaryota > Metazoa > Arthropoda > Insecta > Lepidoptera > Noctuidae > Orthosia > Orthosia gothica. The sequence goes on along the minus strand of OX459070.1, from coordinate 2,462,264 downwards.
AATGAATTATACTATACTGCTAGATCTTTAAAGCTTAACTGTTTTACTGAATAACTATCTGTTAACTAAAAGTAAATCTAATAATTCTTCGAGTGCAACAAAATATTTAAGTTTTAAGGGAGGGGGGGAAACGAAACAAAGTCGACGGAGCCCCGCTGCGCAGGGCTCCTATTTCTGTCTGCAGGGTCTAAAGTAACCTAACATGAAGGAGATGACGGGAGCTGAGTTCGCTCGCTTTGCTCGCTCACTTCAGCTCCCGTCATCTCCTTTGAACCTAACCTATCCGTGTCGGGGTGCCCTAAGCTCCCGAGCTCGCTTCGCTCGCTCTTGGACTAATTCACACTTATTTTATATTTAATTGAATAATTTGTGTGCAAATCAGTATTTTTGTTTTACGGTGAGTAATATTGTTTTGCAGTAGGTTATTAGTGGAGATATTTTGTTTGCTTAAATTTCTAAATAGAGGTGCAGTTAAAAATTCCCCCTTTTTTAAGTTATTAAATAACAGTGTTTTTGGAAAAACATTAGAAAATACTGAAAATAGAGTAACCGTACATTTAGTTAATCAATGGTGCGATCAGTCCAATCGAACTAAGAAATTTATATCCGCTGAGAAACTTATAGCCAACCCCTATTTCCACAGTGCATCTATTTTATCAGAAAATTTAGTTGCAATACAAATGAAACCTGATCAAATTATTTTAGATAAACCTATATACATAGGTTTCACTGTATTAGAACTTTCAAAAGCACACATGTATTTCATTACAATATTGTAAAGCCTTTTTATAAAGATCGAGTGCAGCTATGTTACACAGATACCGATTCCTTTGTCTATAAAATATACACCAACGATTTTTACCATGATTTGAAATATAATTTTTTACAATATTTTGACAGCAGTAACTATGAAATCACAAATGATTTACAGATACCGCTAAAAAATAAAAAGGTTCCCGGTCTCTTTAAAGATGAAATGGGAGGAAAATATATTACTGATTTTGTTGGTTTGAGATCGAAACTTTACTCTATAAGAACCCCTAATAGTATCATTAAAAAAGCAAAAGGAGTAAAATCATGCGTGGTCAGGGATTTAAACTTATCAGATTATGAAACCATTTTATTTAATGGTGGAGTAATCCGGAGAAAAAATAATATGTTTAAATCAATAAAGCACGAACTACTTACTCGAACTATTTACTCGAACTGTCAACAAAGTTGCTTTATCTAGAAATGATGACAAACGATCGATATCTGTAGATCAAATATCAACCCGAGCCTGGGGGCATGCATTTATTTTTAAGAATGAATTACTTTGATCATAATTTTAAGTTAAGTGTTACCTACTCATAGTTTAGTTTTAGGAAATAATAAATGTTAATATTATACAAAAAATGAAATAAAATGTGAATTATTATAATTATTGACTTGTTTCATTTCTGAAATCCTGTTTATTTCAAAATATCATTACACTTTTTTTTTTTTTTTTTTTTATCGGTAAACAAAGTTAACACTGATTGCAGTTATCTCACTATGCACCTAAAATACCATGCATCATAAGGTTGATTTTCGAATAACTAACGTTTTACGATTAAGTAACATGCTTACAAGGCGTTGTTTGTCATTGTATAAGTGTTACCTACGTTGCAGTTCATTGGCCTTAGCCTTGAGACACAAACGCTTAGTTGACAATATTAGTATGACATGTAATTATTTAGTTATTTTGTCATCATTTACGAAATATTATTCGGCGCGAACACCTGTTTAATATTTTTTTAACTTCCATCAAAAGTCATCATGTCGGTGAGTAAAATATTTTTAATTCGTTTTTTTTATGATTGTTTCATAACTAGAGATTGTGTTCGCAGCTGTGTTGTGTTGCATTTTTCCAGAGCCTATTGTCACTAATCTAAAGTAAATCTAGACTTTCTCGATTGAAAACCCAATTAAAACGCTATACTAGCGGAATAGTGGTATAAATTGTGTTTATATTTTGTTCCAGAATTCTGACACCGAGATTGTATTCAGCCATCCTTACGAGGGATTCTCCGAGATGTTTCGCAGTGAACCCGGGCAAAGCAAACAAGTCACGAAAGATAAAAAACCAAAACAACGGTGCAGGGAAAAATCCATAAAGCAAAAACCTACAAAATCCTTCGTTATGAGTCGACTACAGCGAAAAGGGATTAAGTTAATAAAAATTTCAGTGGTAGATCTGTGTAACAACAATCCTCAAACCATAGACAGTGATAGTGACAGTGAAAACGTTATTATAAACGCTCAATATATTGTTCAAGATCCCATCGACAGTGTTATGGACGAAACTGAGTCTTTAGTTAAGAAAATATCAAAATCTTTAATAGGTACTGACTTTTATTAACCGTTTTTGTAAAGTAGTTAATATTTGTATTTTCATTATGATGTTTTTATTTAATTTTGTATTAGGTTGTGTTATTTGTGGAGTAGCGTGGGGGTGTTTAACAAAATAAAAGCAAATTTACATTATTTTGATTTTTATTTAAAAACCTTAAAACCAATAATCTAAATAAATTACACATATGTAAGAGCGGGCGTACTCAGGATTCTCAAATGATAACGATCAGACATCTTGTATACACTTTTTATTACTCACACCAACAGTAAGTCTCACAACTTAATTTTATAATGATATGTGCACAGTTCAATACAATTCAATACTGAGTTCTTTCGACTAGAACCAGCCTATTTATACGTTTAAACAAATGACAAGACGTCACACAGCAACAACATCCGATGACATTCGTTTATCAATTAATTATAGATTTAGGTTTGTAAAAATACAGTAATTGTGTACATTATTTGTTTAGTAATTAATAATACTTTTTACAAATATTTTGAACGAATATAGTTACCAATTATTTTATTGAAATAAACTAACAGTCGGTGAATCTACCTTCCATTTTTGACTTTAAAATATTACTCAAATAAAAACAAATCTTTACAATAACAATACATAATTCGTGTTTCCGTTATGTCATCTGCCTTTTTGACGTTTTGATTTCGTCTCTGCTGCTAGTTTCATTTACCAGCGCTATCACGGCCATACTGACGAGCGGGCCTTGCTAGGCCCAGCGAATCTCTGAAAATCATAAAAAAAAAAAAAATATGCAAAAACCTTTTAGACCAGACTCAGAGGCAACATTATTGCTTGTTCTGGTGAAACTGTCAAACTCAGAGATCGCAGATCGTGGCTTGTCCATTAAGGTTCAGAGGCCCATCTTTGACTTGTTTTGACTTAAATTTTATTGAATCATCCAACTTAAACCATAGCCATGACCAAGGCCTTTTTACACATCCATTTTGCTAACTCAAATCAAATTCAGAGGTCTCAGATCGTAGCTTGATCATAAAGATTCAGAGGCTAGTCTTACGACTTGTTTTGACTGAGTTTTATTTAACTATCAAACTCAGAGGTCGCAGATCGTTGCTTGATCATAAAGATTCAGAGGCCCCGTCTTTGACTTGTTTTGACAGAATTTTATTTAACCAACTAATTCTGAAACTCAGAGGTCGTAGTTCGTTGCTTGATCATAAAGATTCAGAGGCCAGTCTTTGACTTGTTTCGACTAAATTTTATTTAACCAAACAAAACATTCATTATTTTATCCATAAGTTAAGCTTTTCAATTCTGAATAATGTTATAAAAAGTTTTAACCCTTTTTTTTTCATTATTATTTATTCTTGCTATCACGGTCTAGTCGTTCAAAGTTCATTGAGTGACCAAAGTCTTTTTCTAAAACCAAAACCTTTTTTTATTTTTTTATTTTTTTTTGCTTCCGTTTCGGCCATTCTATGCGTAGGGTCTATACGGATATGGTATTTTCAATTGCAGGGTAGGGGCTATTTTACCTAGTTAATCAAAAGGACCATTCAGTAGCCTTAGATTTCGTATATTTTAATGCCAATTACAATTCACCTATTTTATTAACCCAAACCCATTCAGTTTGACTGTAAGCTCTAGATGTACCGCGAGTAATAGCATGATGTACGAAGAAAAAGAAAATAAAAATGGCTGTAATCTGTGCCATTGTAGCGGATTCCCCATTTGTAATAATTCTACATGAGGTACCAAAAGATTAATTGAAAAGTTATACTTATTCAATGATCATCAATAGGGTGAAGTTCGGAACGCAAAAGCTTCTAATCTTCGTGATTACAAAGTCCAAGTACCACTGATAGTCACTAATGTCACATTAAATGAAACAAAAGAAAAAGACACCAGGTATCTTATTCGCGACCTTTAGCCATCACATAGCTCTCTTCTCAATTGCTCTACTCGCACATCCCTACGATGTCGAGTCAACTCAACTCTCTAAACTCAGAACCTGTTCACACAGAGATTTAGTCTGTCCTATGTTACGTCTATTCATCATCTACAATCTCAATTGGTACTTCAGCTTTGTATATCTTACTAACACAATCTACGCATACTAATAAAAATTAGAAAACCAAAATTATTTCAATTTTCGTAACGAAGGCTTGTCGATTCGAACATCATCAACATTAACATGGTGACCTCACCTCTCGCGTGACTATGCGAGTTTACTTTATTTTAACCTCATAACTCTACAGGAATCCTCTGTAAGGTTCCTTACACAAACGTGTTTATTTTAAACCAACTTACAGGACCACAGTTGCTACAAAGACCTCCAGTTGCCACACTGGCCTACAGTTGCCATAAAGGCCTCCAGTTGGCACACTGGCGTTTAATTGCCACACAGGCCAACAGTTGCCATAAAGGCCAACAGTTGCCACACAGGCCAACGCACAACGCTCGGCTACTCCTGACCAAACTAGATCATTGGGTTCGTGACAATAGGGAAATTTTAGAACTTTGATCTTTAACTAAATCATTACCCTGGGCCATGTACCACCAGTCGCTCAAATCAAACTTTAAAACTTCTTCTGCAGCGAAAACTGCCAAGCTTACAGAAACCCTCGAGTAAAACCTCTAACGCCACGGCTCTGTAGCCGAACAGCAATTATATTGCTCTCACACAACGGTCTCTCAAGACCCCGACCTCCGCCAGAATCCACTGGTACGGTCAAACATAATACGGCTGATAGACTCAATTACTCGACATTTTGAGCTTGCTCATCATCATTAAAATCCTTTTAACATCAACATCGACTGGTACATGACCCGCTGGCATCTTCCTTAACCTACCGTGTCCATACTTGTAGGTTTAAGCGTATCTATTTAAAGCTTTCGGTGTATAACGATCACTATCCTGTCATAATCACCTATTGCGGACTCGTGAGAGTCAAAATGGCGGGTGTACCATAGCGAATTAAATAATACCAGTTACCAAAAAAATGTACCTAAAATGTACTATTCTGTACCTAGATCTAAAAAATCTGTACCTCCTTCAGAACGAAATTATTTCGAAATTAAGATACACCCGCCATATTGACATCAAGATGGCGGGTGTTCTTTAATATTTAATTTTTTAAGCATTACTCATAAAATATAATTACACCAAAAAAATGTACCTAAAAAGTACCTCAAGTAAAAAAATCACACACTTGATCAGTTGAACAGTTCCTGAGAAATAAAGCACTCGTGTCTTGTGTATAAGTAAACACGATAATTATCATGAAATATTGATATAGTTATATCTATTTAGGTATATAAAACAAAATCGTGTTAGTTACACCACTTATAACTCAAGAACGGCTGGACCAAATTTAATGACTTCTGTGTATTTTGATTTATGTTCGTCCGAAATAGGATAATAAGTAATAAAACATCGAAGAAATTAACGATAATTTCCCATTCATTTAGCGAACACAGAACCTATACAATCTCTGATACATGATAGACACAAAGCACACACAAAATGAACATGGCGTTGTATGCTGGTTCCTAGGTTATTAGATTTTTCTAAAATTCATCCTATAATTCTAATATATAAAACACAAAAAAAATTCTACCTATGTCCGTTATAGACTTTGAAACCATCCAATCCAACCGATATGCCCCAAACCGGTTTCATTTGAAAGGCAATGCGAAAATTGGTGGGTATCACCAATATATTGGTGTGTAGATATAGTGGTGGGGGTGGGTATCTACCTATCTAGGTATGTAGGGTAGGCTAGACTGGGCCAGTTAGGTAGGTAAGTAGGGTAGGGTAGGCAGGTATGTAGGGTAGGGTAGGTAGGCAGGTATGTAGGGTAGGGTAGGTAGGTGCCATTATGCTCAAGATATTTCTCACGTACGGTTAATTAAGTGTTTGGTTGGTGGTTCATTGGTTTGAAATAGTGTAGTAGTAGTACAAGTACACAGATCACATTACACTATAGTGACTCAATGCTACACTTCTAGCTCATTACAATTATGCATGTTTATTTTAACAATCTTAAATACACTCAAACTTAACTTTCACTTAACATAACCTTACACTAAACACTTTCATACCATTCATCATCATTACATACCCCTTTGAACTACTCACCTGCTTAATTATTCAGTGGTAGTTCCATCTGGCCACCTCTTCATTTGATCAGCTGAGCTGGAAGTGCGATTGGGACCTTCAGTCGCACTATCAGCTTTCTCCATATTGTAGCGGTCATTTGGATGAACCTTGGTAATTTGGTACGGTCCCAGGTACTTGGCCTTCAGCTTGAGCCCTGCACCAAATTGGGTTCTCTTTATAGCCACTAGGTCACCTACTTGGTACTTATGACTCGGTTTTCTTCTCTTGTTATAATATCTCCTGTTCTCTTCTTGTACAGCCAATATTTGCTCTTTTGCTTTTTGACGTAACTCTTCTCTATTACTCTCATATTGTCTTGCTGTTTCTTCTTCAAGTAATTTGTAAACTTCAATGTCTTCTTTATACCTCATCTTGGTGCCAATTAATAAATTAAAGGGTGAGGTATTGATGCTCCTCTGAAATGTGCTGTTCAATGCTCTTTGAACTCTGCTCACATGTTTATACCACACGCCTGTGTTTTCAATACAAAGTTTGGTCAACATAGGGATTATTATTCGATGGACTCTTTCGACTTGACCATTTCCTCTTGGTATCCCTGTGGTGATTGTTACATGCTGAATGTTTTCTTCATTACAATACTCCTGGAAATCATGACTGGTGAATGCTGTTCCACGATCTGTTATAATTCTTCTGGGATTTCCAAATATTTGTTGGTGTATTCTTAGTTTATTCAGTGTCTCCACACTAGATGTGCTCTTTGTAGGGAACAACCATACAAATTTAGTGAAAGAATCAATCATTGTCAGAATATAATTGTACTGCTTCCTGGTCTCCGTCAATGGTCCTACATGGTCCAGGTGCATGGTGTCTAACGGGATGCTTTCCTTTCCAATAGGGTTAAGAAATCCTTCCTGCTTGCCTTCTTTTCTGGTAGCCATCAGACATGGTATACATGCAATTACAAATTCTTCTAACTTCTTGTCCAAATCTTTTATGTAGTAGTCTCGACATATTAAATCTTTCATTTTTCTCTTCGAAAAATGTCCATTACCATTAATTCTCACTATAATCTCCTTTTCTAAATTTTTTGGTATAACCAACAATTTGTCTGGGCCCTTGTAGAGTATGTCTCCATCCATGAAATAATCTTTGTAAAACTTTTCTTTCAGCACCTCTTTGATAGCTTTTACACCATCGTCTTGATCCTGTGCCAGCTTAACCTGATCAATTAAGGACGTAACTGTAGCCACATAGGGGTTACGGCTGAGTGCATCTGCATGCCGCATCTTTTCTCCAGCTCTATGCTCCACTTCGAAGTCATACTCATTCAGCATTAACACCCATCTTGCTACTTTCGCTGTAAGGTCCTTCTTCATCAGGGTTTGCTGAAAAGCTTGACAATCAGTCACTATTTTGAAGCGCTTTCCATATAAATAATGGCGGAACTTTTTGATGCCTTCTATTATGGCTAATGCCTCTAGTTCATAACTTGAGTACCTGCTTTGTGCCTCGTTGGTCCTAACACTCATATATTGAACTGGGTGCAAGCCAGTATCAGGGTGATTCTGCAAAAGAATAGCCGCTATAGCTATGCTGGAAGCATCTGTATGTAACTCAGTTTTTAAGTTAGGATCAAATATTTTTAATACTGGGCCGGTAGACAACCTTTCTTTTAACATATGAAAAGCTCCTTGTTGCTTCTTATCGAACACAAAATCCGCATCCTTTTTTAACAAATCATTTAGAGGCTTGGCTATAACAGCATACTGCTCTATGTACTTCCGAAAGTAGGAAGTCAATCCTAGAAAACTTTTAAGCTGCTTACTTGTCCTGGGTTCTGGAAATCTCACCACAGCATCCGTCTTCTCAGTAGTTGGGCGTATTTCACCGCCTTTAATCATATGGCCCAAGTACTCTATTTCACGCTGTATCAACTTTGCCTTCTTCCAATTAATTCTTAATCCATACTGTGCAGCTATTTCCAGAACTTGCTTCAGTCGTTGCAATGCTTGCTCTTCATCAACAGCTGGAATTATAATATCATCAATGAAAATCATCATTATCTTCTGAGCTAGCAGCTCACGAAAAATTATGTCAACAAACCGCATAAAATATTTTGGACAGATTGAAAGTCCAAACGGTGCTCGCAGGAACTCGAACTGACCATGATGGGTTACAAATGAAGTATACGGTATGGACTCCTCGCTGATTTTCAAATAGAAAAATCCATTCTTCAAATCAAGAACACTGAACACCTTCGCTTGAGATAACCTGTCGATTAAGTCATCAATAATAGGAAGAGGATACTCGTCTTTCACAATCTTTCCGTTAAGCTGCCGGTAGTCAACACATACACGAGTTGTCCCGTCCTTCTTCTTTACCAACACTAGCAGGCTAGAGTATTCAGAAAAACTTACCCTTATTATGCCGTCTTTCAACCATTCATCGATTTGTTTTTCTACAATACCCTGCTCCATGTATGATAATCGCCGGGGCCGTTGTGCTACTGGCACATCGTCTTTTAACACAATCTTGAGCTCCAACGGGGCTTCCTTCACTTGGACCGGATGGTACATGTCAACACACTGATAAGCCTCCTGTTTTACTGATGGACTGCTGACATGTTCTAAAAGAGATTCCGAGTCACCTGTAATGCAATTTACTTTATGTAACCATTCACTTTCATCTCTGAATATGTCCACACATCCATCGCTCATTAACACTGTCACACTTCTCAAAAACTCATGACCAATTATTATATCATAAGGCATACAGTCTCTAGGTATGATGTGAAACGTAACATCGTTGTAGCATTGTCCATCGATGACGATCACTGTCGCAATTGTACCTAACGACCGCACTTGCGAACGACCTAGTCCCGTTAGCGTTAGCCCACCAACGTTGCACTTGACATTAAATAGTTTAGCACACAGCTCCGCCGACATGAGATTAACATCACTTCCAGAGTCAATCAATGCACTAGAACTGTGATTGCCCGCCACCAATATAGTTTTCACTGGTTTTCGTACATTTTTGATAGCAAGAGTTGCGTCTTTGTTTTTATTTTTGCTCGCCACCATTGACACTATGTTTGACGTATCGATGACATATCCACTGTCGATGTCATGGCCGCTCGTACACGCGCACTGATTGGTCGGACCGGTCGTAGTCCCGAACATGGCCGATCCTTGAGCCGAACGCTGTTTTACCGACTCGCTTACGCCCGCTGCTACTCGGCTGCTACCGACCGCACGATGTTCACGTTGTTGGATTTCCGGCTGTTTTACCGACGTATTTCCTCCGCCAATGAGAGGGCACTGTTTGCCAATATGGCCATATTCGTTACAACGAAAACATTTGATTCGCTTGGTACACTGGCTGGATACATGGGTTTTCTCTCCACAGTTGTAACAACGACGCGTGGAACTGGGAAACGTGGATGCTTCTTTCCTTCTTTCAGTGGCTGGGTCGACTCGTCCTTCCTTCTTCTTCGTGTAACTTTTCATCTTTTCATAAATCAGTAATTTTTCTTTGAGCGCGCTGTACGTCGTAACGCCGTATAGTATAGCCTTGTTTATCTGGTGGTCTTCGATGCCGTCGATGATGTACTGAATGGCAACGTAGTCAGGAAATTTAGCTCTCTTACCCAACTCTTTCATTAGGAGCATGTATTGGTAGTAGCTCTCCTCTCGCCGTTTTTTACGCGCTGCCATCAGTTCGTGCATCTCCTTAGAGTTTACAGCTTCCGGGAATTCCTTCACTAGGGCTGCTCGGAGGTCTTCATACGTCTTGAACACCTTTTCTGATTTTAGCCACAGCCCCGCCGTGCCGATGAGGGACCGCCGCGCGATTATCAGCTTTTGCTGCGATGTCCAGTTGAACACTTCCGCATTATCCTCAATGTCTTGGGCCCATTTGGTGGAGGAATATGATTTATCCTCGCCGTCAAATTGGGCGACGCCACTCTCAAAATTGTTGAACATGGCCGCCGCCGTGGCCGCTGCCTGGGAGCCCGCGCCACCACTTTTGCTACCGTCGTCCGTCATTGGCGTTTTCGTTTTGGTAGGCAGGTGATCCGCCGCCGTGTCGTAAAAAATATCACCTTCGTCTTCCGTCTTATGCTCGTCTTTCGTCTTTAACACCGTACGTGAACCACACCACGTGCACTCCGACGCCGGTCGTCTTCGTAGTTTTTTCCTTTCTTTCTCGTGACTCTGGGCCGCACAAATCCCGGAGGAGCCCCCAAAATTTGTGGGATTGTGGGCTCAGAGTGAAACAACTTCTTAATTCGATGAGCGCTTTTATTAAGTTAAAATATATCTAGCACACGTCTTTGCGTCTTTATTACCTCTCTCCTACCACTTCTCTCTCCCTCACTCCCGATACATTCATCCCTTTCGCTCACTCTTACATTCCGTATCCTACATAAATCATCTCGAAGTTGTGGGCAACTATGTCTAACTGGGACAAACAATCCAATTGGGTAGCGTCAACTACGAGAAAGAGGTCAGCCGTCGAATCCGACTCTGATGATGATGATAATATAAATCAATATGTAAGTATTCAACACATTGTGTTACCTGTATAAAACGTTCCATTACTAAACGACAATTAAAATACTCAGTGCGTGCAATTTTTTTGTGAATCTTTGAAATCCATCGACTGATCGATCAACGCACAGCCAAAACCGCAAAGAATCATGAAATTTGGCAGAAAGATTTCTCAGGTGACTTAAGTGAGCATGAGAAACTCACACTAAGAAAGGATTTCTGGAAATTCCACCCCAAAGGGGGTAAAAAGGTTTTGAAAATTTGTATGAAATTTCTACAGTTTGTAAGTTGGACACGTGAAATTTTAGTTTTTCCATGTATTTATTATGTTTTGGACATTTTACCCCTAAGGGGATAAAATAGGGATTTAAAGTTTATATGAAGTTTCTTCGGATTGGAAGGTAAAAATCTGAAATTGTAGGTTTACGCTCTTGATTAATAAAAAAACAATGACTTGAAACAATTAGGAGTGGAATTTCCAAAAATCAATAAATGCATTAATTTTTTTTATCAACGTACATTCTACGTTGATAAAAAGAATCTAAATTTTTACTTGTCCAACTTACAAACTGTAAATATTTCGTATAAACTTTCAACCCCCTTTTTACCACCTTACGTCACTTGAGAAATCTTTCTGCCAAATTTCATGGTTCTAGGCCTAGCGGTTTTGGCTGTGCGTTGATCGATCAGCCAGTCAATCAGTTTCTTCTTTTATATAAAATTATATAGATTTCAAAGATTCCCAAAAAAATTGCACGCACTGAGTATTTTAGTATTTTAATTGTTGTTTAATAATGGTATGGTTTATACAGGTAACACAATGTGTTGAATACTATTGATTTCATCATAATCATCATATCAGCCGAAAGACGTCCACTGCTGGACATAGGCCTCCCTCAAGCGTCACCACATTAACCGGTCCCGTGCAACCCGTAACCAGCGGATCCCCGCAACCTTCACCAGCAGGTCATCGGTCCACCTGGTGGGAGGCCTTCCAACGCAACGTCTTCCAGTCCGCGGTCGCCACTCCAGAATCTTTCTGCCCAATCGGCTATCCGTTCTGCGAGCATTGTGCCCTGCCGACTGCCACTTAAGTTTGGCAATTTTTCTGGCTATGTCGGTAACCCTGGTTCTCTTGTGGATCTCTACATTTCTGATTCGATCACACAAGGACACTTCGAGCATAGCCATCTCCATTGTCCTTTGAGTGAATGTAGGTTTTCTGATAAGGCCCATTGTAAGCATCCACGTCTCAGAGCCATATGTCATCACTGGCAACACACACTGGTCATAGACTTTCGTCTTGAGATACTGTGGTAAGATGGACGAGAAGATACCGCGCAACTTCCCGAACGCTGTTCAGCCGAGTCGGATTCGACGGCTGACCTCTTCCTCGAAGTTGGCCCTTCCCAATTGAATCGTTAGTCCCAGGTAGACATAGTCGCCCACAACTTCGAGATGATTTATATGAGTTCACATAATTAACCGTACGTGAGAAATATCTTGAGCAAAATGGCACCTACCTACCCTACCCTACATACCTGCCTACCCTACCCTACCGTACTTACCTACCTACCCTACCCTACCTACCAACCTAACTGGCCTACTCTACCCTACCCTGCATACCTTTCTACCCTATCCTACCCTACATAATAATAATAATAATAATGCTTTATTTATTCCATGCAAATTACAATCTATTAAAAGAATATATACTTAGTTTATTTATAATTATGTTACTTAAGTAATTTGTACGGACCCCCTTCGGGTAAAAGCCTCCTCCAAGGAGTGCCATTGAGTTTTGTTGCTGGTAGCGTGTAGCCAGCTTTGACCCACCATCTCCACTATCTCTTCTACCCATCTAGCGTTAGGCCTGCCTCTGCTTCTAGTTCCTCGCGGGCCAGTCCATTTTACTGCTCTCGCCGTCCATCTATCATCTTTGAGCCTGGCCACGTGACCTGCCCACTTCCATTTCCTTTGGAGCGAGAACATTAGAGCATCGGTAACATTGGTTCTCTTGCGAATTTCAACATTTCTCACCTTGTCTTTCAGCTTTATGCCTAAACAACTTCTCTCCATTCTTCTTTGTGTTGTCTGGATTTTGTTTCTGGTCTTACAATCGAATGTCCAAGTCTGGCACCCGTAGGTTAGACATGGTAGTATTTCTGAATCCATTACTATTTTTGTATATGGTAGTGGAAGCTGCGATTTGAAAACTTCCTTGTGGCACCAGTATTTGTTCCAGGTAATCGCAATTCTTCTGTCCACTTCTTCTAAATTTCTTTCTTTGCTGAAAGATATTTGTTTGCCTAGGTAAACATACTTTTGGACAAACTCGATAGGTGTGTTGTCTACCAAGATGGGTGTCATTAGGTGATTAGTTGTAATTTTTGTTTTGTCGAGATTCATTTCCAGTCCAACTCTTATGCTGACTCGGTGTAATTCGTTTATCATGGTATTTAATTGTTGTGGGTTCTCCGAGAACAGGATAATGTCATCCGCGAACCTCAGGTGACTAAGAAACTTCCCGTTTATATTGATGCCTCGCTTAGACCATGGTAATCCTTTCATTATGTGTTGTAGGACAGCAATGAACAATTTCGGTGAGAGTGGGTCTCCTTGTCTCACGCCTCTCTTAATGTTTATTTTAGTGCCTGTTCTGTCTAGCTTGACTCTACTCGAACTGTTGGCATAGATGTTTCTTATAATATTAATGTATTTTTCATTTATGTTCTGATCTTGTAATGCTTCCCAGATACTGTCGTGTGAAATAGAGTCGAAAGCTTTTTTGTAGTCAATGAAGGCTAGATATAACGGTCTATTATACTCTAAGTATTTTTCTATTACTTGGTCAACTACCTGAATATGATCAACTGTACTGAATTCGCTTCTGAATCCTGCCTGTTCAATCGGTTGGTGTAAGTCGATGTCTGAGGATATTCTTTCGAGCAGACAGGAGGCGAATAGTTTATAGAGACAGGACATCAGGCTTATGGGGCGATAGTTCCCTATGTCAGCTGGATCGCCTTTTTTATAGAGCAAGATTATTTCAGATTCTGTCCACGAATGTGGTACGACTTCTTCGTGTAGTATCTTGTTCCATAGTAAAGTTATAGGTGCCAGTAGTAGAATCTTTGCCATTTTGATACATTCGTTCGTGAGTCCATCGGGTCCTGGGCTTTTCTCTGACTTAAGCTTCGTTATTTGTAGCAGGATTTCAGGTCCCGTGAACTCCTGGACCGGTACGATGTCTCTACATTGGTTGACGACTCTTGCTTGTAGTGAGTTCGGGTGGCTATATAGTTCGGCATAAAATTTTGTGGCTACATTTATGATTTCTGTGCGGGACTTGCATTTGGTAGAGCCAGGTCGAAGTGACGGAATCCATTTCTTTGAACTATTAAGAGTTTTATAAGCTTTTTTGGCGGATCTAGATTTATCGAGATGACTTTGTATAGTGCTTATTCTATAGGTTTCATAGCATCTTCTTATTTCCTTGTTTGTTGCTTTATATAAATTTTTCAGGTTTTCTTTATCAGACTTGTCTAGTTTTGGCTTATTTTGTAGTTTGTTTCTTTCGTTCATTAGCTTCAATGCTTTCTCTGACAAGATTGTGCGGTTTTCTTTTGATTTTGAGCCTTTTAAACTTGCTAATATTGATTGTGTGATTCTTTTGTTGTATTCATCGGCTTTATGATTTACAGCTAAGGTAATAAGGTCTGGTATGTAATTGTTTAGTTTTTCAAGGTATGCTTCTTGTTCTTTCAATGTTTTAATCGTGGTTAATATTTTGGAAAAGTTGCGTCTGCTTTTTTTTGTTGATTGCAAGTTAATAGTGGCTCTTAGCAATCTGTGATCTGATCCAAAGCTGAATGAAGATAGTACTTCATACTTAGAAAATAAGTTGGGTTTTGTGGACATGACAAAATCAATCTCGTTTCTAGTATTTCTGTCGGGCGAAATCCATGTCCATCTGTTGGTATCCTTGAGCTTGAACATAGTGTTGATTATTTTTAGGTTATATTCATAAGCGTATTGAATAAGTCTTTCTCCACGGGCGCTTCTCTTCCCAAAACCATGTGAGCCAGCTACTGAATGCTCATGTTTTTTGGGTATTCCAATCTGCGCGTTGAAATCTCCCATAGAGATTATGTATTTTGTGGAGATAGAGTCATGAGCTTTCGCCAGGTCTTCATAAAAATTGTCTATGCTTTCTTGAGATGCGCTCTCTGTAGGTGCGTATGCCTGTATTATTGCAAAGAGTAAGTTTTCGAGCTCTATTTCCAAAATGCAGACTCTCTCCGATATGCCTGTAAATGCTTTTATATTTTCTTTGTGTTTTTTCTTGACTAGGAAGCCCACACCATATAAGCCCTTGGTTTCACCTATATAGTACATTATGTAATCATCATCTTCAATAATGTCTTCCCCTAGTCGCCGTATTTTGCTCAATCCCACTATATCGTGATGAGCGTTTTGAAGCGCTGATTTTAGCTCGATGAGTTTCTCTGCTGATGATTGTAGTATATTTAACATTATTGTGTAATGTGGGTAACTGCATATTTTAGGTTTGGTTGTAATACCTGACATTGAAATAAAGTAGTTATTATCTAGCAAGATCGTGTTTTACTTCATGGTGACAGCGGTGGGATACGAACCCACGCCCTTTCGGACTGGTGCCTAAAACTAGTTCTTCTCCAGAATTAGTTGTAGGACAGCAAACCCGAGCTGCGTCCCGACGGGCACGTGAAAAACTTGCACTGTTTTTTAACAAAAAGTAAAATAAAATAATGAGTATTAATTTAGCTGTGTTTATTTTAGTTGAATTAGAATATTAAGAGAGAGAATAGGATAAAGGTTTAAAATATTGTGTTATTATTGGTGGCGGGAATTTACTTAAGTTTAAATTTTTAATTTTCTTTTTTTTTTCTTCAAAAAGGGGAACATGTAGTATATTTAACATTATTGTGTAATGTGGGTAACTGCATATTTTAGGTTTGGTTGTAATACCTGACATTGAAATAAAGTAGTTATTATCTAGCAAGATCGTGTTTTACTTCAATGATAAGGTTTTAGCATTAAGAGTACAAATATAAAAACTGCTTTTGCTTGCTACAGGTGAGCGTTTAGTTGTGCTATCCCTATTTTTATGTTGCTGGTTTACTTGTTGTCTTGGAGGGTTGTAGTCTATCTCTCCCGCGGTGACTAGCCATACTGGGAGATCGCGAGGGGGGCGCGTTAGTGGTGGCTATTCGGTGTTAACTTGTTTCTTGTGTGTTTGTTCAGGACTGTTGTTTTCTCGGTTGTATACTAATTTTGGTTTTTATATTACATAATTCTTCAGAGTGGCTGTTTTGTTTTTCTTCGATGGTTGTGTCTTATTGCGTTCAGTGTGCTGGTTGCCATTTCCTGTTGACTCTGGCGATTCTGACAGGTTTCTTTTATTTGTTTGGTTATAAGACGAATCGTATTTTTTGTTGTCCAATATAATGAGTCTATCATACTTAATAAATGCCTTTTTCCCCAATTCTTTTTCTTTCTTTAATTGATTTTGTAAGTCCCTTCGTTTGTTGAGTACCTCCAAAGGGTAATCTTGTTTGATGTAGTATGGTGTGTTTTCAAGGCATTTACTATTTCTCTGAATATTTATTTTTAATCCGAGTGTTGAAAACGTTATTATTACTGGTCTGACCTTTTCACTCTTTTTTCCAAGTCTTCTAACAGATTCAATATAGGTATTCTCGTATTGGAGATTAAAGTAGGTATTAATTATGTCAATAATATTTTTCTCCAGTTCGTGGTACGATTTTTCGCGTTCTTCAACACCAAACATGATCAAATTTTTGCGCCTTATATGTCTCTCCAGGTTGTTGATAGCTATATTTTGTTTTTCTATTTTTTTCTCTAGAATATCGTTTTTTATTTCCAAGTTTTTGAATTTTTCGTTTATGTTGTTATTTATAGTGTTCTTTATGTCTTCCTTCATTTCCATCATTTCAGTTTTTTGTTGTTTGATCTCTTGCTGCATGTCTAACAACAATCTCTTAATATCATCCATTTTTGCAAGGTGTTTTAGGATAATATGTTTGTTATTGTACACACAGCGCCCTCTCTCGAAACTCTGATAAAACGTTAGTTAACTATGATTGACGTGTATGAATCGATCACAGGTGCACTGCAGATAGCAATGTATGCTGTATTAGAAGTGTTGACATAATCCGCTAGATGGCGTTGGTTGTCTAACAAAGGAATCTGTACTGAGTCACTATAACCGACTTTGTTGAGGTTATGAAAAAAATGTTTTCTTTAACACTTAATGTTATCGGACGTAATACACTTCGAGCTGTTTGAAGGATTGCTCATACAATTTGTTTTGTCTCTTGGTTTCGGTTTAGTAATGTAATTTCACAGAACACAGTTGTCAATAGTTTTGCACTTTGGCGAAGTTTTTACACTGCATTGAGTTATCACTTAGTGTTTTTATATAAAGTCTGGCACAAGTATACTCAGATCAGCAAAGCGTAACGATTTTTTATTATGTAGGGACACTATTTATAATTTTAATTTCACTTTATACGCGGAGCCGATGTAAACAGTGACACTGTGGCGCCCTCTCTCTCCTACCCTACATACCCACCAATATATATTTTTGGTCTCAAACCATCTTCGCATTGCCTTTCTAATGAAACCGGTTTGATTGGATATCAAGGAGAGAGAGGAGGAGGGCATATCGGTTGGATTGGATGGTTTCAAAGTCTATAACGGACATAGGTAGAAACATTTTTGTGTTTTATATATTAGAATTATAGGATGAATTTCAGAAAAATCTAATAACCTAGGAACCAGCATACAACGCCATGTTCATTTTGTGTGTGCTTTGTGTCTATCATGTATCAGAGATTGTATAGGTTCTGTGTTCGCTAAATGAATGGGAAATTATCGTTAATTTCTTCGATGTTTTATTACTTATTAGGCCCTGCGCAGACGGCACACTTTTTGTGCGATCGAGTCTGCGGCGCACAAAAAGTCTGCATGGCGCGCAAAATGTCGGTCACGGATTTTTCACAGACTCAACGCACACGACGCACATCTTCGATTAAATTAAATTATCAGTAAGCACAGAGCTCCACATGGATACGTCCTGTCACCGATGTGGGTGACAACTTAATAATTAATAAGTAGGTAGACGCAGGCACGTATTGCTCTGTCGTTTACTATAGGATACCACAGTAATATTACTGACATCAGACTTGGCAATGTTGACACCGGTATTAAGTTTAATTTTGTCTAATTCGCGTTCCGTATTGGCTAATTTAGTTTCGTTGGCGGATGATCTTATGGCTAGCAAGGAAACAATAGCCGTTACGCGTTGAGTCATGTCCATAATAGCGGATTTATTCGCAACATTAATGCGGGACCCTTGGTCATTAACAAGGTCGTTAATTTTAGACAGGTATGCGGACGCCTGAGAAACCAAATCACAATAATCGTCATTGCTTGCATTACTGACATTTAATATCGGCGAAGACCTTTCAGTTGACTCCGATGTTGGCAGTCGTTTTAATCTATCTTTGGGTGAAATGTAAGAAGGAGACATTTCACTAAATAGACGCTTGGCATTAGCGGAGGTCGACGGCGACCTTTGTTTATTATTACGTCGAAATAATGTTTCTCCACCACGATCAGGCGGGTCATCATTAATAGACAACATAGTTACTTAAAAACAAAGTTACAAATCAAACGAATAAACGTATTAGAACGTAAAAAGCGAAAGATTAACAGACGATAAATTATTTCGATGTACCCTCAAGTCTAGAAAAATAAATGTACTTACCGATAGCCGACGGAATTAACTAATAACAATTAAAAACGGTACGTCCGTTCACGTTCAAAAACTTACGATACCAGCACTTAGCACAACAATACACAACTTCAAGCAAATCACAAGCCGGAAATAAATTACGGAACACAATAATCTCAACAATAAACAGGAGCAAAGCAGATCACCGCCAACCGGAGCGCGCGCGCGGAGGGAAGTTATTTACGACTTGTCTATTATTATAAATATTTTCCAAATATGGCTGATTAAGCCAACCACTGCTTAAATAGACCTTTATGTTTCAGAAAATGTTATCCTACTTTTTTTAAAAAAAACACTCAATTTTATATTTAATCGCGGATCTAAGGCATTTGAAATATTTTAATTCAAACTTTCCTTCGTTTGCGCTATGCAATGCAATTCCATCGCACACTCCCCGAAATGCAACCTATAAGCTGGCAACTCGACGACGATGTTCAAGGCTCTGTAGCTTTGACTCGACCAGTGCCTCATTACCGTTGACAACATACAGAAACTTGTATGTAAGTTCAAATGTTTCTTAATACGATTATTTTTATATCAAAGCGACATTTTGTGGCAAAGATGAAAACCAGCTTGGCATGGTTGTGTCACCAGTTGATCGTTGCGTGACACTGGAGGGCGTTGCTATCTTGAGTTTTTTAATTAATGATATAATAAAATAACAATTTGTGTGTATCACTTTAATTCAACAAACACACAATTCAACACTAAAATAATAAATGATTAACTTCTTTAAAATATCTACATAAAGAAAAACCAGACATAGACCTAGACATGTCAAGTCTATTGGTTAATCTTCAATGTCTATGACTGACAAGAATGACAATTCTTTTTCATTGGAAGTATTGGGACTTGATAAAAACTTTGATCCCTAAAAGAGCACAAAGAAACAAATAAAATGTCTCGCAGGCGGCAGAGAACAAGCCCCAAATATAAATAAAGAATGTGTCAGCATTCGCTGTAAGTATAATGTTGAATTTAACTAATTTCCATACTTGTGAAAACATGTGCGTGTGTGATGCTCATTATGCATTTCTTCTCCTTGGCAGGGCACTCTAGGATTAATTTTATTATTACCTAAATAAATAAGAAAATGGTCAACTATAACTAACTACAACTACATATATGACTACAATTCCTGAAGAAAACAGCAGTTGAACTCCAGCATTTGGTTCCGAATATAAATGGCATGTTAGCTTGCACGAAGCTGGATTATAGCTTCCCAGGCGAATGATACTGCTTGAGACATCATACCTCCGGTATTGGAAATAATGGGTAAATTGTATCCCATATAAAAGTAAGTTTCATTGTATTTGATTAACCTCAAGAAATTGTGATGACGGATTGTATGTTCAAGAATTAAATTAGTTGACCAAACTGTGTGACTTTTACTTCAGTCAACTTCATGCGAAACCATACCCTACATAGTCTCATGCTGATCACCTACCCTTGAGCTAGTTGGTGAGTAAGGCAAGAAAAACTACTTTCTTACAATGCGCCAACGATACAAGAGCCATGTATTTCTAGCGTTGAGCAGATCATAGTGTGGGCAATTTATATTTTGGCATTTTTGACAATTATGTTTAAAGATTAGGTAAAGATTTTATCGAAAATTACACATTATTAATTTATCTCAGGATCCAATCCTAAAGTTCACGCAGACGAATAATATTAATAGGATTATAATAATGCGGTCGGAGCTGCGGGCGACATTTTGTATTAAATATTATGTTTAAATTAATTTCAGCATTTAAATCTGAGCAATTCTACCTATTCGAAGAAATGCTCTGTCCTCCACTTGTGTAGTGGCCTATTTCAGTTTGTTTAAATATCCTGTTATAGTTCTCTTACAAGTAGAGGCCAGAGTATAATTAAACACGCAAGGAGCTCAACACCAAAACATGGTGAGTTGTACGCAAACAACTTGCATAGTTTCTGGATTTTAGCGCGAATTTATTTACGATTTTTCTATTATTAAAAATGTAAGAAAGGATTTCTGTGAATTCCACCCCTAAGGGGCTGAAATAGGGGATGAAAGTTTGTATGAAAGTCGGTCAGGATTGAAGTTCGGATCTTCGAACTTTGGGTTTGGGCTGAAGATGAACATCTATCCAAACATATAAAAGAAGAAAGTGACTGACTGACTCACTCACTGACCATCAACGCACAGCCCAAACGGCTGAAGCTTCAATCATGAAACTTGGCATGTAGGTTCCTTTAGTAGTGTAGGTGAGCACTAAGAAAGGATTTTTGGAAATTCCAACCCTAAGGGCGTGAAATAGGAGATGAAAGTTTGTATGAAAATCCGTCAGTTTTAAAGTCAGGATCTTCATATTTTGGGTTTCGGCTGAAGATTAAAAAATAATTTTCAAGTTTCTCAGCGATTTTGAAAATTCCACCCCTATGGCCGCTATTTTATAATATTTCACATATCACACTCAATTGGAAATCTTAGAAGAAAATGCGCTCAACGCAAAAAATGAACCAAAACAACAGTTTTTTCTCCAATAAATATATTAACATTTTACACCAAAATATTGCAGGTTTATTAAATAAATCAAATGCTCTTACGGTGTGCTTAAAAGAACTCTCTGATATAAATATAAACATAACCGAACATTTTGTCATGAAAGGTAACGAAAAACAACTATGCATACCAAATTACAGTTTGGCTGCATGTTATAGTAGACAGGAAAAGAAGAGAGGAGGAGCATGTATTATTGTTAATAATTGTCACCAATGGAAGGACATACCTCAAATATCAAAACTGTCATTGCCAGGGGTTTTCGAATGTTGTGCTGTTGAGCTTATTAATTATAAATGAATGGTTTTATGTATCTATAGAGTACCAAATGCTAAGAATTTAAATGATCGTTATGATAGACTTGAGAATTTGCTTAAAGAAATGTCCAACAAGCGTCCCAAGAATGTTGTAATTGCGGGCGATTTTAATATAGATATTTTAAAAACGAATAAAAATTCGGTTACACTGGAGTATCTGCTACTAGGTTTCAACTTGAAACTTGCTCTTAAACAGCCAACTCGAATGGCTAGTCAGACGTGCATAGATAATTTTGCGCATATTTTTTTTTTTTTTTTTTACAATGCATGTCCTCGAAAAGAGCGGTTTTCCAAGAAGCCAAACTGTGTGGAAAGTGTCACTTTTTTTCACTAGTGCTTTTTACTTTCCTATATTTTTTTTAATTTTTAACTCCAACTTCAGCCCGACGCATAGAGTTTTTATTATTTGAGAAAAGTTTAAAAATTAGTTATGTACAGATTATCATTCATGTAAAAGGTAAAATAAAACTAATACTTTATTTTAAGCGTTTTTAATTATTCTAGATTTAGATTTTGATCAATAAATTATTAATTATTAATTAATTATATATATTATTATTAATTAATTATATATTTATTATATATATTAATTAATTAATTATATTATTATTATTATTTTTTTTTTTTTTTTAATTTTAAGTTCCAATTGTTCCTGTATTTTCTGGTGTACAATAAAGTGTATATAAATAAATAAATTATATATGTTTGGCAGAACGTATATTTTGCTCGTGCCTTATTGCGTTACGATGTGACAGCTATTCGCACATGCGCAGTAGATATGCCCGAGGAGCTATAAGTTAATCAGTGGATATGCTGAACGCGCTTGAATAAGCCCGCCATTTGATTAATTTAATTTTATTAATTTACTAGCTTTTGCCCGCGGCTTCGCACGCGTAGACTACATGCTTCTGCTTACCATATTTTAACAGTATGTAGAGAAAAAGTAAAAAATAATTATGATAAAAATAATGTAATATGAAAGTTTTTCTTAGGACAGACTTATACATTTAAACCAATACACTCTATCCTTGTCCTGTCCCTATCCCTTCATTATTTTCGTGTTTATCCATGACTAATGATAAGTAATCATAATCATTAGTAAGTAATTAAATTATAGTATTGCCTTGTAAACAACATTTTTAACCATTTTGGATGTCGGCGCCAATATCTGAAGAACTGTCCATGGGAAAAGCAATTCTCCCTCAAATCAACACCAGCATACTTCCAAATCCAAACAACAACAACACAACACAAACAAACAAACATCCAAACTTTCATCCCCTTTTTCACGCCCTTAGGGCTGGAATTTCCAAAAATCCTTTCTTAGTGCTCACCTAAACTACCAAAGGAACCTACATGCCAAGTTTCATGATTGAAGCTTCAGCCGTTTGGGCTGTGCGTTGATGGTCAGTGAGTGAGTCAGTCAGTCACTTTCTTCTTTTATATGTTTAGATAGATGTTCATCTTCAGCCCAAACCCAAAGTTCGAAGATCCGAACTTCAATCCTGACCGACTTTCATACAAACTTTCATCCCCTATTTCAGCCCCTTAGGGGTGGAATTCACAGAAATCCTTTCTTAGTGGATGCCTGCACAGTATAAAGTATCCATGTGCTAAATTTGAAGTCTCTAGACGATTTCATTATTCCCATGACTTCATCCCCCTTTTCACCCTCATAGGGGTGGAATTTTCAAAATCGCTGAGAAACTTGAAAATTATTTTTTAATCTTCAGCCGAAACCCAAAATATGAAGATCCTGACTTTAAAACTGACGGATTTTCATACAAACTTTCATCCCCTATTTCACGCTCTTAGGGATGGAATTTCCAAAAATCCTTTCTTAGTGCTCACCTACACTACCGAAGGAACCTACATGCCAAGTTTCATGATTGAAGCTTCAGCCGTTTGGGCTGTGCGTTGATGGTCAGTGAGTGAGTCAGTCAGTCAGTCAGTCACTTTCTTCTTTTATATGTTGTAAGATTTATTTCCTCGCACAATGCATAGTAAAATGTTGTATGATACACGTACGTAAGATGATTTCCGACTGGTGTCGGTTTATCCACTCATCAGGGCATCATTCAAGGCTCTATATTGGGTCCATTCCTCTTTTTAGTTTACATTAACGATTTGCCCCAATTATTACAAAATCAACCGAAGATCGTGTTATTTGCTGATGACACATCTTTGATATTTAAAATAGATCGACGATCACAAAATCTTGATGATGTGAATAAGTCTATTCATCAGGTCCAAACTTGGTTCACGGCAAACAATTTGGTACTAAATGAAAAAAAAAACAAATGTATTAGATTCACATTGCCGAATGTTAGAAGTAGCGAATGTGACATCATATTGAATGGAGAAAAGCTGGACTATGTAAATCAAACAGTTTTCCTAGGAATCACTCTAGATGACAAATTACAATGGGGGCCTCACATAACATCTCTGGCAGGACGGCTGAGCTCAGCCGCTTATGCTGTTAGAAAGATAAGACAGTTAACGGATGTAGAAACCGCGCGTTTGGTCTATTTTAGTTACTTTCACAGCATTATGTCATACGGTATTTTACTGTGGGGTCGGGCGGCTGACATTGAATCAATATTTATATTGCAAAAGAGAGCTGTCAGAGCCATATATAAGTTAAGTCACCGAGAATCTCTTAGGGAGCTATTTAAAAAGATTAATATTATGACAGTTTCTTGCCAATTCATTTATGAAAATATTATGTATGTAAGGAAAAATTTAAATCTCTTTAGTAAAGTTAGTGATAGACACAATTGTAATACCAGAAATAAAGATAAGTTAGATCAACCATCATATAGATTAGCTAAAGTACACACATCTTTCATGGGGTACTGTGTTAAATTCTATAACAAAATACCTTGTGAGATATTAAAGTTAAATGAAAGAAAATTTAAAACAATAGTTAAAAGCACACTTTGTAAACAAGCATATTACAAATTAGATGATTATATTCAAGATAAAAATGCTTGGAAAAATGCTGGTCCTGCTCCATAGGCCTATCTTTGGTGTGGACAAAATCAAAATGGTTAATTTGTATTATATTCATAATTATAGTAACGCTTTATTTTTATTTTTTCTTCTTTTTTTGTTTAAAAAAATTGACTCGCACACTGTTCTGTTGTTGTTTAATTAGGTAATGTACCTATGTTTGCACTATTTGTAAGTACGTGAGGACCATGTTCTTATTTATCAAGTAAAGGAATTTACCTGTTAATGCTTGTAATTCTCTCATACCTATATGTAGTATAGTAGTGCTGGGTACATCGTCCTCACGTATACGAATTTATTAATGTATGTACCTATATAAATATTGTGTAAAACTTTTTTTTAAAAGAGTAAGTATGGAGTTTCTTGTGCGTTCTTCTCCATAACAACCTACATTTCCGAATGCACGGTAGAATCAATTTTTATTAAATGTAAATTTTAACGTTCAAAAGTGCCACATAATGGCCTACTTGAAATAAACACATTTGACTTTGACTTTGACTTTGACATCGGAAATCACCTACCTGCCGCACTTGTAGCATAAATAACTATTTCCCCTTCCCCCTGGACCTCGACTACGAGTAGACGTATCCGAGCTCACGTTTGTTTATTCCTTAATTAAATAAATCATAATTTAAATTCATAAAATCAGTGTAAAAAAATAGGAGTGCATAAGTAACCAAGAGTACAAGTATACCGTCACCACGCCACAGCCGCTTAGACGCCCGTACCGTGTGTGAGTACTTGCTGTACCTGGGTGCGAGCGAAAACAATCAACCCATCTCGCTCGACCGCACTCAACTTGCCAGTATTGGTTAAGTATTAGGATTCTCGTGGACAGATGTGACACAAAATGCCTATGTACATCAGTTACTACTTCGTTATTATCGTGAAAGTAAAATTTTCATCTCTAATTTTCTTTTCGTCCAATACTGGTCGAAAAGACAAATACCTAAATTTCTATCTATGCAAATACCCAGGATGACACAAACTAAGATATTATGTTGGGCAAATGGTCTGGAAACTATATATATGCGAAACACAAACAACTTTAATATTTTTGAAACCTCAAAACCTAGCGCTATCGGTCTATCGGTAGTGTAAATGGAGAAATTGACTCACTAAGCCTTGAAATTGAAAGGCTTAAAAAGTAGAATGAAAATCTGGTAAGAAAAAACTCACTCTACAAACAAATAGTGACTAGTCCAATACAATCTCCTACCACCACGCCAAAGAAAAGGGGGCTTAAATATTCAAAACAAGCAGGATGCATGAATAAACAAACCCAGACTGATTCTGATATAGTAGCCAAAGGAAAAGTAACCAAAAGCTATGATGAACAAAAGAAAAGAAAAAACATCAATACACATTCCAGTCCACAGATGGCGCCACAACCTTCGAATGAGCAGGTGCAAATGAAAAATAAACAAGTAACAGAAAATAAATTTATAAATAACTTATGTATATTAAGTACTAATAAAACTAACAAAAATGTATTAGCTTTGGCAGAAAAGTACTTTCAAGACAATTATCAAATATGTCACTACCTAACACCAAATGTTGGTATTGTGCACCTTCTACGAGATATACAGACAAAACTCAGAAATTACACAATTAATGATTTCTGTGTAATAATGATTGGCGAGGAAGATTTTAAGACTACAAAATGTTACTTTGATATAATTACATATATGAGAAACGCATTACAGGACATAAAGAACACAAATATAATTATTGCTTTGCCAACATACAAATGTAGTGATAGCTAAAATATTTTATATAACTCAAGACTGGAAATGTTCAACAACATGCTATATATGGACATTATTACGCATCAATACTCATATATTCTGGACTCTTATTTGAACTTAAGCTATCACCATTCTACGTACACAAGGTCGGGCACCTTAAAAGACTACACCGTGGGAATTATTTTTGAGGACCTATTCAACCTTCAATTGGAAATCTTAGAAGAAAATGCGCTCAACGCAAAAAATGAACCAAAACAACAGTTTTTTCTCCAATAAATATATTAACATTTTACACCAAAATATTGCAGGTTTATTAAATAAATCAAATGCTCTTACGGTGTGCTTAAAAGAACTCTCTGATATAAATATAAACATAACCGAACATTTTATCATGAAAGGTAACGAAAAACAACTATGCATACCAAATTACAGTTTGGCTGCATGTTATAGTAGACAGGAAAAGAAGAGAGGAGGAGCATGTATTATTGTTAATAATTGTCACCAATGGAAGGACATACCTCAAATATCAAAACTGTCATTGCCAGGGGTTTTCGAATGTTGTGCTGTTGAGCTTATTAATTATAAATGAATGGTTGTATGTATCTATAGAGTACCAAATGCTAAGAATTTAAATGATCGTTATGATAGACTTGAGAATTTGCTTAAAGAAATGTCCAACAAGCGTCCCAAGAATGTTGTAATTGCGGGCGATTTTAATATAGATATTTTAAAAACGAATAAAAATTCGGTTACACTGGAGTATCTGCTACTAGGTTTCAACTTGAAACTTGCTCTTAAACAGCCAACTCGAATGGCTAGTCAGACGTGCATAGATAATTTTGCGCATATTTTTTTTTTTTTTTTTTTACAATGCATGTCCTCGAAAAGAGCGGTTTTCCAAGAAGCCAAACTGTGTGGAAAGTGTCACTTTTTTTCACTAGTGCTTTTTACTTTCTTGTATTTTTTTTAATTTTTAACTCCAACTTCAGCCCGACGCATAGAGTTTTTATTATTTGAGAAAAGTTTAAAAATTAGTTATGTACAGATTATCATTCATGTAAAAGGTAAAATAAAACTAATACTTTATTTTAAGCGTTTTTAATTATTCTAGATTTAGATTTTGATCAATAAATTAATTTTAAATCATCATCATCATCATTATATATGTTTGGCAGAACGTATATTTTGCTCGTGCCTTATTGCGTTACGATGTGACAGCTATTCGCACATGCGCAGTAGATATGCCCGAGGAGCTATAAGTTAATCAGTGGATATGCTGAACGCGCTTGAATAAGCCCGCCATTTGATTAATTTTATTTTATTAATTTACTAGCTTTTGCCCGCGGCTTCGCACGCGTAGACTACATGCTTCTGCTTACCATATTTTAACAGTATGTAGAGAAAAAGTAAAAAATAATTATGATAAAAATAATGTAATATGAAAGTTTTTCTTAGGACAGACTTATACATTTAAACCAATACACTCTATCCTTGTCCTGTCCCTATCCCTTCATTATTTTCGTGTTTATCCATGACTAATGATAAGTAATCATAATCATTAGTAAGTAATTAAATTATAGTATTGCCTTGTAAACAACATTTTTAACCATTTTGGATGTCGGCGCCAATATCTGAAGAACTGTCCATGGGAAAAGCAATTCTCCCTCAAATCAACACCAGCATACTTCCAAATCCAAACAACAACAACACAACACAAACAAACAAACATCCAAACTTTCATCCCCTTTTTCACGCCCTTAGGGCTGGAATTTCCAAAAATCCTTTCTTAGTGCTCACCTAAACTATCAAAGGAACCTACATGCCAAGTTTCATGATTGAAGCTTCAGCCGTTTGGGCTGTGCGTTGATGGTCAGTGAGTGAGTCAGTCAGTCACTTTCTTCTTTTATATGTTTAGATAGATGTTCATCTTCAGCCCAAACCCAAAGTTCGAAGATCCGAACTTCAATCCTGACCGACTTTCATACAAACTTTCATCCCCTATTTCAGCCCCTTAGGGGTGGAATTCACAGAAATCCTTTCTTAGTGGATGCCTGCACAGTATAAAGTATCCATGTGCTAAATTTGAAGTCTCTAGACGATTTCATTATTCCCATGACTTCATCCCCCTTTTCACCCTCATAGGGGTGGAATTTTCAAAATCCCTGAGAAACTTGAAAATTATTTTTTAATCTTCAGCCGAAACCCAAAATATGAAGATCCTGACTTTAAAACTGACGGATTTTCATACAAACTTTCATCTCCTATTTCACGCCCTTAGGGTTGGAATTTCCAAAAATCCTTTCTTAGTGCTCACCTACACTACTAAAGGAACCTACATGCCAAGTTTCATGATTGAAGCTTCAGCCGTTTGGGCTGTGCGTTGATGGTTAGTGAGTGAGTCAGTCAGTCACTTTCTTCTTTTATATGTTTGGATAGATGTTCATCTTCAGCCCAAACCCAAAGTTCGAAGATCCGAACTTCAATCCTGACCGACTTTCATACAAACTTTCATCCCCTATTTCAGCCCCTTAGGGGTGGAATTCACAGAAATCCTTTCTTAGTGGATGCCTGCACAGTATAAAGTATCCATGTGCAAAATTTCAAGTCTCTAGACGATTTCATTATTCATATGACTTCATCCCCCTTTTGACCCTCATGGGGGTGGAATTTTCAAAATCCCTGAGAAACATGAAAATTATTTTTTAATCTTCAGCCTAAACCCAAAATATGAAGATCCTGACTTTAAAACTGACGGATTTTCATACAAACTTTCATCCCCTATTTCAGCCCCTTAGGGGCGGAATTCACAGAAATCCTTTCTTAGTGGATGCCTGCACAGTATAAAGTATCCATGTGCAAAATTTCAAGTCTCTAGACGATTTCATTATTCCCATGACTTCATCCCCCTTTTCACCCTCATGGGGGTGGAATTTTCAAAATCCCTGAGAAACATGAAAATTATTTTTTAATCTTCAGCCTAAACCCAAAATATGAAGATCCTGACTTTAAAACTGACGGATTTTCATACAAACTTTCATCCCCTATTTCACGCTCTTAGGGATGGAATTTCCAAAAATCCTTTCTTAGTGCTCACCTACACTACCGAAGGAACCTACATGCCAAGTTTCATGATTGAAGCTTCAGCCGTTTGGGCTGTGCGTTGATGGTCAGTGAGTGAGTCAGTCAGTCAGTCAGTCACTTTCTTCTTTTATATGTTGTAAGATTTATTTCCTCGCACAATGCATAGTAAAATGTTGTATGATACACGTACGTAAGATGATTTCCGACTGGTGTCGGTTTATCCACTCATCGGAAATCACCTACCTGCCGCACTTGTAGCATAAATAACTATTTCCCCTTCCCCCTGGACCTCGACTACGAGTAGACGTATCCGAGCTCACGTTTGTTTATTCCTTAATTAAATAAATCATAATTTAAATTCATAAAATCAGTGTAAAAAAATAGGAGTGCATAAGTAACCAAGAGTACAAGTATACCGTCACCACGCCACAGCCGCTTAGACGCCCGTACCGTGTGTGAGTACTTGCTGTACCTGGGTGCGAGCGAAAACAATCAACCCATCTCGCTCGACCGCACTCAACTTGCCAAGCTGCCCACGACACGCGGACCGAACCAACACCAACTCATGGGTTCCTGTTACTTCTGACTCGACTTCTCGGAAATAACACCGTTTTTTGATACGATCCTGTGGAAACCTGACCAGTCAGACAAAGTGCTTCGTGTCTCAACCTCGATAGTGAGTGATTATCCTTGCGCCATTGCAGGATCGTGTCCCCTTGCCAACAACCACAGATAAAATAAACAATAACACTAAATAATAACCACTGCATTCTATGCAATCCTGGTACTTGCAACAGTGAATCTGGATTTTATTAGTACAGAAGGGAACCCATTCTGCCATTTGGCCGCAATGTGAGGGACTGTCTGACGAGGATTATCTGTATTCACGCTCCACCAACACAACTCTGCAAGCTAATGCGACACTGGTACAAAATTTCACAAGCTATCCACGGAAACATTAATTGGACCGTTAAAATGATTGAATAAAACGTTTTCGTTTAAATAACTACTACGTACCGTTTTCTCCTAGTACATAAGGACAGTTCATTACAACCTAAAATTGGAGAGATATAAATTTCGCACCACTACAAGTTTTGCGATCCTGGTATCTCATTCTGTATGCCACAATACTTACGGCGACATCACTGACTCTGCCGGGAACAAACAATCTGTTGATGAATCATTCTATCCTAGTACCTGAAGACAGATTAGTACATCCTAAAATTTGAAACTTATTGGAACTTCACGCCACCGACAAACTGCTAAAGGTTGCAGTGAGACATAATTCACTGTCGGGTTTTAGTAACTGTAAAAGTTATTACGCTACAGTTACCGTGCCTTATTAACTCCGACCTCTCTGTGGTCTCCTGGTACTTAGCAAATATAAATAAGTCCTTGTCTGAATCAAACTTGAACGACCAATCAATAAGTGAACCAAATAGTACCCCTCCAAACTTTGTCTTTGGTTGAGCTAAAAAGAGGAAAGAACAGAATAGTCCTGCTGATCCAAGACTCTCTACCCCTAGCTCTGGTTTTGATGATGTTTACGCATTCAGAGAAGAAATGCGGGGTATGTTTGCCTCATTGATTGCCGCTCAGCGACAAGAATTCAATAACATAAACCCCACGTTGAAGAAAATTCAAGAAACCAATGCCAAGATTGAAACTTCTATTGAATACTTGAAGACAAAATTGAAAATATACAAAAAAATTACAGAAAAGCCAACATTGAAATTAAAAATGTGCCAATATTAGAAAAGGAAACAAAAGATGATCTGATTAAATATGCTACCAGCCTAGCCACCTCCATTGGTGCAAGCATGACGAAATCAGACATCAAGGACATTTTCAGGGTTCGTGTGCGGGGGAGCAGTGTCTCTAATGCACCTATCGTTATAGAATTGACCTCGACCTTGCTAAAGTCCGACATACTGCAGAAATGTAAGGTCTTTAACACAAAGAACAAAGCTTCGCGCCAAGAACCTGGGATTCGTTATTCACGAAGAGACTGCTGTCTTCGTCTCTCAGCAACTTACACCCAAGGCATCACGGTTATATTTTCTTGCGCGGGATCTTATAAAATCTACTGCTTTTACCTTCTGTTGGACGTCCTACGGAAATGTATACGTTAGAAAGGACGACAACTCTCCAATAATAACTATCACTAATGAAGCTCAAATCAAGCAGCTTTTTAGCACTGTATGACTAGATTTAATTATAGAATGTGGTATTATTTGTGCCCATATTTTTTTGTATCTTAATACTGGTATCTCTAATTCTTGTGCTGTGTAAAATTGTAAATAATCTTACCATAAACACGCTTTCTAAGACTTTCAAAACCACTCGCATACACTTATATCCATTCACATACACAGTATATACTTTAAACACTCATTATATATACACATTAGCCCTAAACAAATCTAATGTATGTCTAATTCATGTATTGTGTAACATTCTAAACTATCTCAGCATATATACACTCACCACCCTTTCCAATACATTCAAACCCACTTGCAGACACTTCCACCTATTCACATTCATAACATACACTTTTAGCACTCATTATATATTATACAATTTAGCCCCAAACAAAACTAACTTTAATCCACACTTTATGCCCTCTTATCTACTTTTACTGCATTTGGCCATTACCCCACAAAATGTAACTCAGTCTGAACCTATATATAAATGTCAGATGACCTGAGAAATCTAAATGAAATAGACGATATCGCGGTTGTAATGTCGGTGACATGTGACATAGCAGATTTAAACAAACATATAAAGTATAATAAAAATGATCTAACATTAATTCAACAAAATATAAGAAGTATTTATTGCAACTTTGATAACTTTGATGCCACACTCTCGGATCTTAATTCAGATATTGACGTTATAATACTTACCGAATGTCGCCTCAGCATGAACAAACCCGTCCCCTCTTTAAGAAACTATATTCATTACGCTACCACGTACAATTGTAATCAGAATGATGGAGTGGTCATATACGCCAAATCCAAGCTAAATCCAGTTTTTAAAGAACATAGCCTAGATAACGCCTCGTGCATACAGTTGAACATATGTGGGAGTACCATACTGGGCATATACCGGTCACCTTCACATCGAAATGCATCAGATTTTATTACCTCACTTAATAATTTATTATACACAATTAAACGCAATCGGATAGTATAATATCTGGTGATATAAATTTTAACCTAATTATAAAAGATAATGAATCATCTTACGAATATAGTAATCGAGTCTTTTACCTTAACATGCTGTCCTAACATGGTCTTCTTCCTGGATACATAATTCCTACGCGAGAAAATAGCTGCCTTGACCATTTCATTTTAAAGATTGATAAAACCAAGCTATCAGCCAACATTGCAGTCTTAAACACTGCTATAACTGATCACGCCTCTGTGGCGTTAGGTCAGACCATACTGGTCAACTAGTATCTTTTGAGTCGGATATAAAATTAAACCTAGTTAAATCAATTCGATTAAGACCTTTTACTAAAAATAAATTAAATTCTTTTAATAATAACGTTTTTAGTAACCTTTGTAACGCCAGTTTTGATTCAAAAGACCCCAATATAAATTACGGCACGTTGTTTTCTACAATTTGCCATGAATTCAATAAAACGTGTCCTGTAAAAACAGTTAAAGTCAACAATTACAAATCAAAATTTAGTGAATGGGCCACTGTGGGCATAAGAAAAAGCCGAGATATCTTATATAATTTATATTACGAAAAATCTTTGACTTCCGATAAAGTTTTTCACACTTATGTTAGAAACTATTCCAAAATATTTAAAAGAGTCTGCGCTCAAGCAAAATCTCAAATAATAATTAACAAAATTGGTGTTTCAAATAATCAAATAAAAACTGTGTGGCAATTAATAAATAGAGAAACTGGAAAGACACAACAACGCGATCAGAATGAGTTGTCTTTGAAAATAAATAATCAAACCATTTCTGATAAGCAAGAAGTCGCTGAGACATTAGAAAAGTTTTTTACCAACATTCCGTTAGAGGTTACGAAGTCTCTTCCCTCCTCATCTAAATTAGCTGAAGCTCTTCTTAAAGAAAACTTTACCAAAGACATACCGACCTTTAAATTTAAACCAATATGTATTGATACAATTAAAAACGTGTTCAAAAGTCTCAATATAAAAAATACTGAAGACTTATGGGGGATATCCGTTAGGGTTCTTGAAGATATTATTGACTCAATTGCTCCGGTCCTAACAGGCATATTCAATCAATGTTTGGACAGCGGCACGTTTCCTGACTTAATGAAACACAGCAAAGTAGTACCAATTTTCAAATCAGGTTGTAAGAGTGATCCCTCTTATTATAGACCTATATCCGTGCTTCCAGCATTGAGTAAAATCTATGAAAAAATCATGCTGGATCAGATGTTGTCTCACTTCAATTCAAATGGGATCCTGCATAGTCAGCAGTTTGCGGGTAGACGCGGGAGTAAAACTTATCAGTCACATTTTGGAATCTTGGGAGAAGTCCCAGGATGCCATTGGCATTTTCTGTGATCTCTCAAAAGCGTTCGACTGCGTCGACCACAACACACTGATCTGTAAATTACACCACTACGGAATTCGAGGACGAGCTGCTGATCTTGTGCTTTCATATTTATCAAACAGACAGCAAAAAGTGAATGTTAATGGGGTGACGTCCTCCGGGTGTCTAGTCAAGATGGGCGTGCCCCAAGGTTCAATTCTCGGCCCTTTCCTTTTTCTTGTTTACATTAATGATCTCCCTTTTATGATGGCCAAATCATAGGCCGTGGTTTATGCCTGTCCAATAGGACCCTATTGGACAGGCATAAACACTTACAACAAAATAGCAAATTACCAAGAAAAATTGTGTGCAACCATAGAAACACAAAACCATTGTAATACAATCGTGCAGCAAGCCCGGCACGATTACCAGGAACTCGAATCCTACAATGAACTTTTGCTAACACAGCATTTTGATATCCACGCTAGACGGCGACGCGCCTCGGGGAAGACGTGTCGGCGCCGACGAGGCCTTATCAACGGTATCGGGTATCTAGCGAATGACTTAATCGGAGTGTTGGACTCGCGTTTTGCAGACCAGTTTTTTTTTTTTTTTTTTTTTTTTTTTCTATATTAATAAAAACTAATGTTCTTAATAACAAATTACAATCTAGCCTTAATAGACTAATAAGCAATTTAACTCTAACTTATTATTATAATGTAAAATGTTATGACTAAGAATAGTGTCAATTTGCACTTTTATACAGTTCGGTAGCACTTTCTTAGAGTCTGATACGTTAAAAACACTTAGTTCACGTGTTACATGTAT
Source organism: Orthosia gothica (assembly GCA_949775005.1). Taxonomy (NCBI): domain Eukaryota; kingdom Metazoa; phylum Arthropoda; class Insecta; order Lepidoptera; family Noctuidae; genus Orthosia; species Orthosia gothica. Next base: position 2,427,344 of record OX459070.1, on the reverse strand, counting down.
AGCACAGTATTCTTTGCTATTATTTTTTCACTTATTATACACTACACTAACTCAAATGGTTTAGTTCTCTTTAGCCAACGCACTATGTCCGTGTTATCTAGCAGCTGGATTGCTTCCACATTCACATGTCGATGAAGTCTGTGTTCGTGGGATTCAGCAAAGTTTTGAATAACGGTGGTGACGAGTTTCATTTTAAGGTCGCGGTGAAGGTCGTCATTTCTGATGTACCATGGTGCATTAACAGCATCTCTGAGTACTTTATTTTGAAATTGTTGTATAATTTTTACATTACTTTGTTTAGTTCAGCCCCATAGTTGGATACCATACGTCCAAATTGGCATAAGAATATGCTTGTATATTATAATTTTATGTGTATTGATAGACAGGATTTCCTTCCGAGTAACCAATACATATTTTTGTACCGTATATCGAGTTCCTGTCTTTTCTTTTTGACGTGAGATTTCCAACGCAACTTGGCGTCAAGAGTTATGCCAAGGTATTTGGCTGTATTCGCATAAGGCACTTGCATGCCATTTATATAGACTGGGTGATAATCGCAGTGTTTATTAGTGAAGTCAATGTGAATCGATTTTGACTCATTCAGTTTGATCTTCCACTTTTGTGTCCAGTCGTAAACTAAGTTCACAGCTAGTTGAACCTTTTCTACTGCTTCTTTGTGGTTTGAACCAATAGCCATAATAGCAGTGTCATCAGCAAAGGTCGCTATGGTGTTGTTTTCCAGCTCTGGGATATCACATGTGTATACCAAGTACAGGATTGGGCCTAAAACACTTCCTTGTGGTACTCCGGCCTGAATAGTTTTTAGCTCAGAATATGCGTCCTCTTGTCTTATCCTAAACATTCTGTTGCTTATATATGACTCTAGAATATCTGAAAATTCGGGGAGCATGCGTCTGAGTTTGTATATCAGACCCTCATGCCAAACTTTGTCGAAAGCTTGTGCGACATCTAGAAATACGGTGGCGCAGACTTCCTTGTTTTCGAGCGTTTTTTCGATGATGTTTGTTATTCTGTGTACCTGGTCTATGGTAGAATGTTTTTCCCTGAAGCCAAATTGATGGTCCGGAATAAGGCCTTTTTCTTCTATAATTGGTTTTAGCCGTTTTAATAAGAGCTTTTCAAACAGTTTCGATAATACTGGCAGCAGGGAAATGGGTCTATAAGATGATGCTTCATGGGGTGGTTTCCCAGGCTTCGCAATCATAATGACTTCAGCAACTTTCCACGGCTCAGGTACATGTTTTAGCATAAATGCTGCGTTAATAAGTCTGGTCAGCTTAACTATGGCTTTGCGCGGGAGGTGTTTTAGAATTTCTCCTGTTATGAGGTCATAACCCGTAGATTTCTTCGAGCTTATATTGTTTTTAATTTCTCTCACAACTTCTTTAGGAGTTACAAGCCGAATTCTTTGGTTTTGTGATACATATTCACTCTCCGATATTTCTATGGAACTTTCATTGGGTTGAAAAGTATCTGCTAAGTATTGGGCAAACCTTACCGCTTTTTGTTCATTGCTAATGGCCCATTTTCCATCGCTGTTTCTGATGGGAGGTATTTGCATAATCGGCCTTTTTAGGTTTTTTGTAGCTTTCCAGAGAGAGTAATCCGTTGATTGGTCGTTGGTTAGCTGCACAAGATTGGAGTTCAGGGTTTCATCCTCAAATTGTATAATTTTCCTCTTTAATTGTTTAGTTAGGTTATTTAATAATGTTTTATCTCGCGGGCATCTTGTTTGCTGCCAGCGCTTTCTTTGTTTTCTTTTCTCTGATAGCAAATTCACAATATCCTTGGGATAGATATATTCTTCTTGTATTTCCGTTTTAATTGTGGTGTGTTATTCCAAGCACATTGTTGAATGTTAACAACATATTTGTTTACTTCTGAGTCAAGCTGATCATGATTTTGTAATGGACGTTTTAGGTCGATTATTTTATCTAGATCAAGCGCAAAGCTGTCCCAGTCTGTAGACTTGTTAACCAGGGTTAGATGGTATTCTCTTAATAGAATTTTTTGACTAAGTCTTAGTATAATCGGGGAGTGATCCGAATTTATAAGAAACTCTTCCTCCAAACTAACATAATTGGTGGATATGTTTTTACATATGAAAAAGTCTATGAGATCGGGTATTTTCTGAAGATCAGTTGGCCAGTATGTTGGTTTGCCAGTGCTCATAACTTCACAATGTGTGTCTGTAACTGCGTTTAAGAGCTGTCTTCCCTTTGTTGTAGTCAGTCGTGATCCCCAATGCATATGCTTGGCATTAAAATCACCGCCTAGGATGAATCTTTGACCCAAAACTTCAAAGAATTGCATATATCGCTCTTTTCTTATCATATGCCTTGGAGGACAGTAAACAGCTGCTATGGAAACGTGACAAAATTTGGTTTTGACTGATACTGCCACAGCTTGAATGTCTGGTTCTTCAAATTTACTGTGCTCGTAATGGTTAAGGTTTTCTTTAATTATAACCGCGCTACCTCCTCTGGCAGAGTTGTCAGGGTGAAGCGAATTATATATCTTGTATCCTTTAAATTTAACGAAAGATTGTTTAGTGAAGTGCGTTTCAGAGATTAAACACACGTCAATATTTTCTGTGTCTAGGACTGCCTGTAACTCATTCTGATGTTTGAGGAGCCCATTAGAGTTCCACGCCATTATTTTTAGTGTATTAGTCATTTATGATTATTAAGAGCAGCTGTTTTAGTGCTGGATTCTAACTTCTCTAGTCTTTTGTCAAATGTAGTAATACACTTTAAAATCTGATTTATCTTATCTTCTAGATTTGAGGGTTGGGTGCCTTGTTTTGCAGCCTGAGCATAGGAAATACTTTTGGTGACTTGAACAGGTTTAACAGTTGACTGGACACCTTCTTTCCGTGTGTGTTGGTCAGGATTCCTTATTGTAGAAAACTGTTGGGCTGTTGGCACAACAAGTTTCTTTTGATGTTTTTGTTTTTCATCATTTGCATCTCTTTGGCTACTTCACACCCTCTGTAGTTGGCTGGGTGGGGTAAGCCACAGTGGACGCATTTCGGTTTCTCTTGCGGAGATTTAATACATTCGGCTGTAAGGTGCTTGCCAGTGCATTTTACACACCTTGGCTCTTTTTTACAGTATTTATGAGTATGCCCATAAGCCTGACATCTCTTACACTGTGGAATGAGTTTCGGATTTTTGAGAGGGTGTATTTCAATTTTACACCCTAAAATATGCTTTGTTGCATATTTTAGCACAAATTCTGCTGGACAAATAACGGACGTATACTTGTCCGCAAGATGGAGGGGCAACCAGCCATCACTGTTGGGACCATTAAGGAGCTTGATCTTTTTCTCGGCACTCATGAACCGAATAGCACTTCGACATGAAAATACTATAGTAAATTCATACCAAAAACCCACAATATGTTTTCATAATCTCAAAACGTTTTGTATTGATAAATTGTTTATTGTGTGGTCAATAATAGTTTTTCACTTGTTGGATAGCTTACTTGAGGGGTCTAGCATGTGGTTAATTCCTGTTGCTTGTCTGCGTTTGTATAAATTTTTACTCAGGTCAAGCACCACTCCTTTTGTTACCAACTATAACTTAATTTTAATCTACTTTTTGTCCATTGTGTTATTTTGTTATTTTATATGTCTTAAGTTTTCTAACAGTCGCAATATAACAGTTATCAAACCTATAACACCTCATCACTATAAACTATCCCCTGTAAAACACTGCACACTCAACCAAAAATACATCAGATACACACATAATTACGAAGTAAGTAGCACGATTGTACGCTTTTGCGTTACACTTTTTCACTTCCCGCATCGGTGTATTGGACTAGTCATTCCTGACATAATTGCGGCTTTAATTGTTTCCATGTTTGTCTTCGCTCTCATAATCATTTCTGACCATGGCTAAGTCTGACCTGCTGACCGAAATAGACGAGACCCTGAGCATAACTTGCCGCACCGTCAAGAAACTCGAGTTGTGCGGGAACCTACTTCGGGAATATAATTTTAGGGTACTGACTTTAAATATCAGAAGCTTACAAAAAAACTTCCTCAGCCTGCAGGCATCGTTGTGCCGACTGGACTTTCAACCTGACGTCATCGTCCTGACGGAATGCTGGTTGAATGAAAACTCCGTCGTTAACCAACTACCCGGGTACAAAAGCTACCACACCCTCAAAAAAATAAACAAGAGCGGCGGAGTGACTTGTTACGTAAGAGATATCTGGACCGCGTCAGTCTGCGAACCGGTGTTTGACGATGCTAATTGCCTACAGATTGAGCTGCAGAGTAAAATCACACTTCTCGCAATTTACCGCTCGCCTTCATTCACCAACACCGATCGTTTCCTTAACTCTCTAGATCACTCCTTAGACAAACTTAAAAACGTTTCATATGTCATAGTGACGGGTGACATAAACATCGACTTATTAAATGACTCACCTAATGCTGTCCATACGACTTACCAGTGTTTGCTGGTTGAACATGGGCTCCTACCAGCTATCACTCATCCAACTCGAGGAAAAGCTTGTCTGGACCACAGCTACGTTAAACTCAAGGGTGCTACCGCACAGGGGGTCGTCTGTGAGGCTTCAGTAACAGATCACCACTTTGTGTTGCTCGGAGTCAATTACTCTAAACCGAAAGTTAAAATGAAAAACCGATTCAAACACATTACAGACTACTCTAAGGTTATTGAAGAAGTGAGCCAGGTTGACTGGGCGGACGTTACTTCCACAAAAAACATTGACAATGCAGTTCTTCTTTTTAACAAAATACTGATTGATATCGTATCTAAACACACCACTAAAATTAAAATAAGTCGTTCAAAATTTAACCTGAAACCGTGGATTACGCCTGGTCTTCTGAGATGTATCCGTCATCGAGACTCTCTTCATGCGCAGAAAAGCCAGCAGCCGGAAAATGATGTCTTAAAAATTGTCTACTTAAGGTACAGAAACTATTGCAACAACATTCTGCGCCAGCGAAAAGCCGACTACGACAGGAAGGAACTAGAAACTAACAGCAAACAACCCAAAAAGCTCTGGCGGACTATAAAAGAAATATGCCAAGTACCAAAACGGTGCAACGATAACCAGGAACTTCTGAAATATAAAGAAAATTGCAAAACTTCTATTAACGCGTGTAACGAGTACTTTGTTTCAGTAGGTCAGAAACTTGCAACGGACATCCTAAATAAGCAGCTAAGAAAAGGGAAAAAACCGTGTCTCAGTGTTCAAGGTAAAAGCCCACCTAAAAGCTCACTGTTTTTTCACCCCACTGACGCACAAGAAATTAACAATATCATAGACGACCTTAAAGATGACAGTGCTCCAGGCCTCGATGGTTTCCGACCTCTGCTCCTGAAACACATAAAAAAGTTTATTCTCGAGCCCTTAAGATACATTTGCAATCTGAGCATGGAAACTGGTACCGTCCCTGATTGCTGGAAAACTGCTCTTGTCACGCCTATTTTCAAGAGTGGGTCCAAGAACACCCCTGACAACTACAGGCCAATTTCGTTGCTTTGTGTTACATCCAAAATACTCGAAGAATTAGTAAACCGCCGCCTCGTAAGCTTTCTAGAGGGAAACTCACTTCTCTCAGAGCGGCAGTTTGGCTTTCGCCGAGGGAAGTCTACCTCGCAAGCGGTGAGTTTGCTAACTGGTATCATCTCCTCGAATATTGACAGGGGACGTCGATCGGCTGGAGTATTTCTTGACCTCGCCAAGGCCTTTGATACAGTCTCGATTCCTACACTGCTGCAAAAACTGGAAACCTTTGGTGTCAGAGGCCTGCCCTTGGACTGGTTCAGGAGCTACCTGTATGGTTGGCATCAACTCGTTGGGATCGGGGAAAATGTTAGTGGGAGTTTGCCGATTGCTTTCGGTGTGCCCCAGGGAAGCATCTTGGGACCCACCCTCTTCATTATGTATATGGATGACATTTTGAGACTCAATATCGCACAGTCAGATGTCATCTGCTATGCTGATGATACTGCCATAATTTTTCATGGAGCTACTTGGGCGGAGGCTCTCGACGCGGCTGAAAAAGGGATGTTTGTCATAAACACATGGCTTGAGCAGAATCTACTGACGCTAAATCTAAAGAAGACTAACTTCTTGACTTTCCATCTAACTCGTTCAAGTAGACCTAATGCTGATACACTAAAAATACACAGTACCAAATGCAATGCCTTTTCAGCGGTACCCGGCCCAGACGCCAACTGTAGCTGTAGCGACATCAACAGAGCTGACAGCACAAAATATTTGGGCGTCGTAATTGATCAGAACCTGTCCTTTAAAGCACAAGTTCGAACACTCGCAAAAAAGACTCGAAAATTCATTTACGTCGCGAAACTCTTACGTGCCAGTGCTCCTAAGAACATCTGCATACAGGTGTACATCTCGCTGTGTCAATCGGTACTACAGTACTGTGTTGGTGTCTGGGGTTGCGCCGCCAAGACATGCATGTTGGAGCTGGAACGGGCTCAGCGTGCTGTCCTCAAGGTGCTATTGGGAAAACCAAGGCGCTTTTCTACTGATGACCTTTATAAGGAATCTGAGGTATTACGCGTGCGACAACTATTCATCCTAGGGTCACTTTTGAAATTGGTTAAAGACGGGGTAGTTCGATCCAGCTGCAGTCAAAAGGGTAGGAAACTGCCTGATAGAATGGAGCTTCCAAAAATTAAAACCCTATTTGCGTCCCGGTTTTCGCCGTATTTACCCATACGCATCTTTAATTCCATAAGTAAAACTTTTAGCATACCGTACAAATACTCTGAGGCCAAATCTAAACTGAAGAAGTGGTTGTTGGACCGGACTTACGAGGAGACAGAAAGTTTTCTTTGTTGCACAAGTTGATCTTACACACATTACATACGATTACACACACAGAAAAAACACACTCTAACACACTCGACATTTACTCATATTAACTGTTTTTCTTGCATTATGTTATATTATACGCTTTTATCTATATGTATTGTATACTTTTGTTTATTAGTCATTGATATAAATTGTATGCTGCGCTAGCAGGACACTTTAAATTGCAAACTCTGTGTTATGTCTGGGTCACCAAGATACAGGCTGTGCCTAGTTTGGGACCCGTTGCTAATATTTCAACTTCATTGTTAGTTCAATTAATGTCTACAAAACTAATACAATTATCTAACATGTAACTGTGTAAGGTAAATAAACGAATTTTATTTATTTATTTATTTAGATTTTATTTACATCTTCGTCATTATGAAATGAAAGAACAAACATATTGAGCGGTTCTTTACTCTTCCAGCTCAACTTGTGGTCAACTTTTTCTATTTTAAGACCTTGCGATATTAAATCATCTTTGATTCGATCTGGCTGGCAAGAAGAATGTAACTTTTTCACTCCAACTCTTATTGGCCTAGCCTGTTTGTTTTCATATGTGTGCCAATGATAGTCTTTCTCTGTCAAAAACTTAACAATTGCTCTATAAGAGTCATCAGTTTTAGCGTTGATCTTCATACAGTCTCCATTCATCATTTTGGCGGTGAATGATTCAGTTGGTTGGGTTTCAGTCAGTGAGTCGTAAAACATTTGGTAGCTCTTGACCTGATCTATAATGATTGGCGGTGGTGCACGCACTTTTTTGACTAATGTCTGTTCTTTTTCCAATGTTTTTTGTTGTTGGGCGTTTGTTCCGGGTTGTTGTGGGGGAGAAAGAGAAATGTTTAGCTTCCTTTTTTTCCTACTTTTGGCCCTTATCCAATCAGTCTCTTTTGCGAGTTCTTCCTCGTCTGTGCAATACTCGACGTTTCCTTTTTCAGACTGAGCAAATCGTACGTTGCTCTTATTTTCCAACTCATTGGGGCCGTTATTTCCTTGTTCCATGCTTGAGCTGGGATTTTCATTTTGGCGGCTTTGTAGTTGATACTGAAGGCTTTCTATTTGGACCTGCAAATCATTAACAAGAAGTGCCAGCTTTTCTCTTTCAGATTTTTCTTGGATGTAACTGTCATACAACAGCTTTTCCAGATCAGTTTTAATTTTTATTTTTGTTGGTGACATTTTAGGGTAAATAGGCACTACACCTTCACAATTAACTGATTGCACTGTTTACACTATAATTAATAAATAACTGGGTCATCGCGGCGACCTTGACCAACCGATTTCGCAACGCGGCGACGACGGCGTTATTTTGATGCGCCAGCGAATTACGCTCACGTAGCGCACTCGCGCGAATTATAGGTATACGACCGTTCTCGATAGAAGTCAAACAACGTATGTGACCAGTATGAAAAGGACATTGAAACCATACATCGCAATGGATGTGGCGAACGGGGCGATGTTGCTTGTTCGGGAAGGCTTTCGCTGGGCATCGTGGCGAGGGATCCCGCCGGCACCAGACCGCGGTGACTCCACCGCCTCCAGGACCTTGACGCCGCAGCGAGAGTCGCTGCCAACAGGAGTTAGCAGCTACTCCGCTAACTCCGAAACCAACCAGCAGAAGCGAATCATATAGTGAGCGCTCAGTGCCAGTGATCTAAAGAATAAAAGTGAAATGAGTTTTCCCTTACATGATTATGCCAAACGCTGATATAGCGCGGACTATAGTTCGATAAAACGGGACAAAAATATTTGGGCACAGGTGTTCAAAACTTTAACAGTGAAATCTATAGTGTAATTTTAAACCATCATTAACTGACTTTTTAATGTTTTTAATAACGTATTAAAATATTTATTGTATTTATTTTTTTCCGTATGCAAAATACGTGCTTGGTCGTGGAGTTGCGGAAACCAGCCCGTTTTAACCTAACCTTTTTTTTTTTTTTTGATCACGCTGGGAAAAAATGCATTACGCATACCCGCCCATTGGGGGAATGGGCGGGTTATGTGGGACTCCCCGGGCTAGCCCGGTATACCCACTAAAATAACCCAGCGGCACTCCCGCATCGTCTTTGTGGAGGAGGACTGGGAAACTGGCACAGCCTTTACGTCCAGTCCTCCGCCGACGACTGCCCGCCTTTACGGCAGGCCCCGCACGCCCCTCCGAGTGGAGGGGCCCGGGAATGACCGTGAGTGCTCGGCCATTCCCACTTGACGAGGGTGGTGACTGTGCAATGCAGACGAGAGGCGCCCCCGCGCCTGTCGCCCGCTAGTCACCACCAGGAGGTGGGAGGAGACGGTCGTATAACCGCCTTCTCCTACCCCTTCTTCGCCTGCGGAGCGGCGCAGCGAGAGGATCGTCCTCCCGCGCGCGCTCCGCCGCCTCATCCTCATCGGATGTCCTCCACCCTGGGGGGGCGGAGGGGTCTGTCAGACTCCTACTGACTAAAAACCACCCCGGTGTTCCATCTCACACTTACGCTGGGGGTCGCGGGAACAATGATACTTCCGCAACCCTCGGCTAGTGCCGGCCCGCCTGTGCGGGCCACGGTCTCGGGTTGGAGGGGGAGTGAGGTGTTTGACTCCCCCCGCGACGTCTAAGAGGGGCGCGCGTGGAACACTACGCGCCGCCACCTCGGGTCCTGATGTGTGGGGGGCGACGGACGTCCCCGAGTCCGCCACCCCTGGACCCATTTAGGGGGGCTGGAAGTGGGCGTTGTCCGCCCTCCGCCGACGCCCGGCGCGTCTGCTGCGGATCGGGTTAGCAGATGAAATCTCCCTCTCCCTCTCCGCAGCCTCCTTCTGCGAGACGACTGTTTCGCAGAAGGATACCGCCGCGTCCCAGGACTCCCCACTGCCGACCATAGACTCGACTACGGCCGGCAGCGACAGGTCACTGCCTACTTCAGAGATGAGGGCACGGCGTGGCTCCTCCCAAGCGGCACACTCTGCCAGCGTATGCCGCGCCGTGTCCTCCCGGCAGTCGACGCAGTGGTGACACCGGGCGTCCGGCTCCCTGTTTATGCGACACAGGTACTTCCCGAAGCAACCATGCCCCGAGAGCACCTGCGTCACCCGAAACGACAGGAAGCCGTGCCTCCTCCCGAGCCAGCGCTCGAGCACTGGCCGGACCGCCTCGATGGTAACGAGGCCGGTAGGGCGTAAAAGCCTGTTCCGCCATTCCGCCACCAGAACATGTCGCTGCATCAGCCCTTCACCCCGCGCCCGCGCTTCCTCGCGCCACCGGTACAGTGACCCGAGTACCTTTGCCTCCAGGTCCCAGGGCGGGGATCCGGCCAGTACGCAAGCCGCCTCGTAGGAGATCGTGCGATACCCCCTGATGACTCTGACGGCCATCGCTCTCTGCGGTTTCCGCAGAACAGCGATGCTGCCGGCCGTCAGGTCAGTCGCCCAGATCGGGGCCCCATACAGGGCCATCGATCGCACGATCCCCACGTAGAGCCGCCTACAGGCGGCGCTCGGGCCCCCCAGATTGGGAAGCAACGTTGACAGCGCCCCAGCCGCGCCCAACAACTTGGGCGCTAGCCGCCTGAAGTGGGGGCCGAAATCCCACCGGCTGTCGAGCACCAATCCTAGGTACTTCATAGTAGACTCGACAGCGATTCGAGCCCCCCCAACCAAGATGTGGGCATCGGGCGGCGGCGCCCGCCGGGGACCATGAAACACCATGGCCTCCGACTTGTTGAGGGCCACCTCCAGGCCAAGGCGCCGTATGCGGCTCACCACCTGTGAGACCGCAGCCGTCGCCAGCAACGCTGCCTCCCGGTACGAACTCCCCCGGGCGGTGACCAGCGTATCGTCCGCGTAACACGTCAGGTCTACGCCCGGTTGGAGTTCGCTCCTCAGCACCCAGTCGTACCCAATGTTCCACAGGGGCGGGCCCAGGACCGAGCCCTGTGGAACACCGCACGACATGCGGTGCTGGTTTCCGACGCCATCACGTCCCACGTAGGTGACACACCTCTCCGCCAAATAAGCCCCGACGATGCGGCGGAGGTAGGGAGGCACTCGATGATACCGCAGTGCCTCCAGAACACAACTCCAGGGCAGGGTGTTGAAGGCGTTGGAAATGTCCAAGGACACCGCCAACAACACCCCACCCCGGGACACCGTTTCCTCCGCCAGGACTCTCACCTGCGATATCGCGTGGATGGTGGAGCGTCCATGCCGAAAGCCGAACCGGCTTTCGTCCAGGTCCGGCCCCTCTCTATACAAGTGGCTGACGAGGCGGGCAGCGATAATCCGCTCGAACATATCGTGAAGAGTAATATCAATTGATGAATTGGATAAAATTACTCCTGTTAATCCTCCAACAGTAAATAAAAATACAAATCCTACTCTTCATAAAATTGAAGGTGAATAGTTAATTTGAGTTCCATGGAAAGTGGCTAATCAACTAAAAATTTTAATTTCATTTGGGACAGCAATAATTATTGTTGCTGATGTAAAATAAGCTCGAGTATCAATATCTATACCTACAGTAAATATATGGTGAGCTCATACAATAAATCCTAATAATCCAATAGCTAATATAGCATAAATTATTCCTAAACAACCAAATGTTTCTTTTTTTCCTCTTTCTTGAGAAATAATATGAGAAATTATTCCAAATCCTGGTAAAATTAAAATATAAACTTCTGGATGACCAAAAAATCAAAATAAATGTTGATATAAAATTGGGTCTCCTCCTCCAGCAGGATCAAAAAATGATGTATTTAAATTTCGATCTGTTAAAAGTATAGTAATAGCTCCAGCTAATACAGGTAATGATAATAATAATAAGAATGCAGTAATACCTACAGCTCAAATAAATAAAGGTATTTGATCAAAAGATAAACGATTTAATCGTATATTAATAATTGTAGTAATAAAATTAATAGCTCCTAAAATAGAAGAGATTCCAGCTAAATGTAAAGAAAAAATAGCTAAATCAACAGATCTTCCTCCATGAGCAATATTGGATGAAAGGGGAGGGTACACCGTTCATCCTGTTCCTGCTCCATTTTCTACAATTCTTCTTGAAATTAATAAAGTTAAAGAGGGGGGAAGAAGTCAAAAACTTATATTATTTATTCGAGGAAATGCTATATCAGGTGCTCCTAATATTAATGGAATAAGTCAATTACCAAATCCTCCAATTATAATAGGTATAACTATAAAAAAAATTATAGTGAAAGCATGAGCTGTAACAATAGTATTATAAATTTGATCATCTCCAATTAAAGATCCGGGGTTTCCTAATTCAGCTCGAATTAATAATCCTAATGAAGTTCCAACTATTCCAGCTCAAATACCAAAGATAAAATATAATGTTCCAATGTCTTTATGATTTGTTGAATAAAGTCATTTTCGCTATTTTAAATAAAATGGCTGAGTTATAAGCGATAAATTGTAAATTTATTTACGAGAAATAAATCTCTTTTATTAAATTTAGCTTTATATTCATAAATGATATAAAATTGCAAATTTTAAGGTATAGAATTTCTATTAAGGCTTAAAGAATAATTTCTTTATAAATAATTTTGAAGATTATTAGTTTAATTTAACTTAAAACCTTAATAAAAAAAAAAGGTTCTAAGAATTATTCCAAATAAAGAAATAAAAGAAAAAAAATTAATTATTAAAAAATAATTATTTTTAATAAAAATTTTAAATCATTTTATTTTTAAATAATTAAATATAAAAGCAGAATATCTAAAACGAATATAAAAAAATAATATAACTAATCTTATTATAATAAAAATAAAAATTAATAAATATATATTATTATTAATTAAAAAATTAATAATAATTCATTTAGGGAAAAATCCAATGAATGGAGGCAGTCCTCCTAAAGAAAGAAAATTAATTAATAAATTAATTTTAATAAAAAAAAATATGTTATTAATAAATAATTGATTAATAAAATATATATTTAAAATATAAAATAAAAAACATATAATTCTAATTATAAATGAATATGAAAAAATATAAAAAAATCATAAAGTTTCTCTAATTATAATAGATGAAAGCATTCATCCTAAATTGTTGATAGAAGAGAAAGCTATTAATTTTCGTAAAGAGGTTTGATTTAATCCTCCAATAGCTCCAATTAAAATATTTAAAATAATAATAATCGTAATAAAATTATTATTTAAATAATAAGATAAAATAATTATAGGGGTAATTTTTTGTCAAGTTATTAAAATAAAATTATTTAATCATGATAAACCTTCAACAATATTTGGAAATCAAAAATGAAAGGGGGCTCTTCCTATTTTTATAAGTATAGAAGAATTTATTATAATAGAAATAAAATCATTTATTTCAAAAAAAATTATAAAAATTATTTTAATTAAAATTGTAAATAAAAAATTAATAGAGGCAATAGATTGAGTAAGAAAATACTTTAATGATGCTTCAGTTGATAATAAATTAGATGAATTAGAAATTAGGGGGATAAATCTTAATAGATTAATTTCTAATCCAATTCAGCATCCAAATCATGAATTTGAAGCAATAGAAATTAAAGTTCTAAAAAATAAAATAAAGTAAAAAAATATCTTATTAGAATTAAATAAAAAAAAAATTAAAATAAGAAATAATTATATTTCTTTTGAGAATTAAAAATTCAAAAATATATATTTTAGTGTAAGATGCACAATAGTTTTTGATACTATTAGGTATAGTTTAATTCTATAAAATATAATAAAGGTAAATAATTTACTTTATTTATCCTATCAGAATAATTCTTTAATCAGGCACTTTATTTTTTAAAAAAAGGATATTCCTTTATAGTTGGGGTATGAACCCAAAAGCTTAATTTAGCTTATTTTTAATAAATTATATTTTTTATTTATATGTAAATTTATTAAAGATGGTTTTATTATTTAATTAAATAATAAATTAACTGTAAATATATATGTATATATATATTAAAAATTTAATATTTTAATATGTTATATAATACATTAATTTATTGAAAGAATTAAGATTAATTATATTAATATGTTAAAATTTAACTGAATATTAATTAAAGACCACGATGTTCAAGGCTCTGTAGCTTTGACTCGACCAGTGCCTCATTGCCGTTGACAACATAAATAAACTTGTATGTAAGTTCAAATGTTTCTTAATGCGCCCATGATACAAGAGCCATGCATGACATGAGCATTTGACAATTATGTTTAAAGATTAGGTAAAGATTTTATCGAAAATTACACATGTAATGGTGGCGGTGGAATAAAAACAACGATGGATGACAAGTAGTGGTTTATTTACATTACTTAAAACATTTTCAACAATCAGTTCAACCTTGTATACTGGCTGGAGCAGACGCATTATCAGTTTTACTAAAATGGTGTAGTTTGGTGCCATATCCAGTGTCACATCTTAATACTGTAGCACTCTTTTATTGAATCAATAAACTTTTTTTTTTTTTTTTTTTTTTTATAAAATTTTACCTTGTTACTAAGACAAAAAAACTCAATTTCGTCATACACCTGTTTGTTTTAAAATAATAAGTGACCCGTTCACAGTGCGCGTGTCGTGAGAGTGCGGCCCTCTTTACCCCCGCGGAAACGGTGCGGACTATATTTTTGACTCGCTCACACTGGTGGTTATTTTTTCGTCTCTTTTACTCAGCACACACATCTGTTGGGATACTTAGTTGGCATAACATCTGATTATCATCGAACTGGACGCTTTCATTATGCCACACACGCCGAAAAGCAGTGAATGCCAATCCGTTCCAGATCTATACTCAGGCGACGACGCTGACCCTAATGTGACTCAGAGATACTTTAAGAGGAAGCAGCCAGAATGCGACTTGAGGAGGGATATCTCTGCACTTTCCGAGGAATTCAAGAGATCAATGAGCTTTCTGAGCACTGAAATACGCGACCAGTTTTCCAATATCAACTCGAGTATTAGTAATCTTCGAAATGATTTTAATAACTTAGCAACTACCTCCTCTCAAATTCAATCAGAGTTGAAGGAATTACGCTCTGATTGTCCAATACAAAAAAGGATATATTAATTCTTAATACAAAACATCTTGACTTATCGAGGGTTGTCGATAAGTTGAAGTCATCAGTGGAATTCAACTCTGTGAACATTGTTGAAACTGAGGTTTGCTGTTAGAGAACCCAACTATGGGTTAAGCTCGCCTTTGTACATAAATTGTCCTATTGTATTTGTATGTTTTATGTTTTTTTTTTGTACAATAAAGAATAAGAATAAGAATTGTTGATACCGTAAAGCGTACGAAGGAGATGGAGTCGAGGGTCGTTACCTCTGCGTCTGAGCCCATATTTACACTAATTAATAAAATAGATCGCCTGGAACAACAGGCTAGGCAGTGTAACATTGAAATTGGTAACTTGCCTGAAAAACGTGGTGAAAATCTAGTGGTTATTTTGGAGTCAATTGCGGCAGCTATTATCATACGTATAGCACAGAAGGATATAGTGGCTATTCACCGTGTTCCACACGCACACACGCATAATTCACGGCCGAAAAATATTATTGTAAAGTTTACTTCCCGAATACTCCGTGATAACGTGCTGAGCGCTTATCGACTATCAAAAGGTACTACATCGGATCGTATAGGACTCGCTGGGACTCAATGTCGTATCTACATGAACGAACACTTGACGCTTCATAATAAGGAGTTATTTCGCAAAGTCCGCGACGCTGCCAAAACAAGCAAGTTTAAGTATGTGTGGGTCCGTAATGCCACTGTGCTGGTCAAGGAGAATGATGACTCACCTACAATTGCGATTCGTTCGTAAGGCGACATTTGTAATAGGTTTAAGCCAAATAATTCGTCCTAATACGGTGTTAGTATTTGTTACAAAACGATCACTTTATTACACAATGTACCCATATGAAAATAGCGTCTGTTTAAATGTGTGTTTGTCATATTTTTTTGCAAGCAGTTTTGTGTTTATTTTGCATAAGATTACATTAAACTGTTTACATCATTTCCTGATCTTAGAAGTATATGTCCCGTATAACAATAATATCTGGCAAAATTTTAATTAATAATAATAATAATATAACTTTATTGATACAGATAACCTTTGTTACAATAGTACTTAGCGATTAGGTTACAAGTTCAGATAAATAAAGGTAGCTTAAATGATGGAAACCCTTCCTCCTAAACTAGGGGAAACCTGTGACTTAGGAGTCAGTGTTCTACTGTTACCTCGAATGTCCCAATAAACCTTTCTGTGTGTGCTGTTTATGAAGAAGAACCTAATTACATATGGGGGTAATAACAATTATTAACAAAAATCTTTCAGGGTGAGATAAGGTTATGCAGAGTGGGATATGTGAGTATTTTGTGTTTTATTCAATTAAATATTTATTTGTGTGTGCGTGTGAGTAGGGTGTGATTGTATGCAAAGATTTGAAAGTGTGATAGAAAGGGTGTATGTGAGGATGTGTCTGTGCGTGTGCAAGCGCGAACGCGCTTGTGTGTGTGCGTGTATTTGGTAATGTAATGTAAGTACTTACAATAAACGAAAGTGATAGGATGAAATTGTTTTTGGAGTGAAATGACTGTGTGTGACTATGTATAACTGTGTGACTACAGTGGGTAGGTAACTAAGTCCTCTGTACGGGAGTAGTCCTGATCATACAGCCAATTTTTTAATTTAGTCTTAACTTGATGTCTATTTAGCTTATTTATTTGAATGTGTTTGCTAATTTTCCTATAAATAAGTGAATTAACCACGTAAAACTGGCGACTAGCGAAGGTCGTATTATGAGACACTGATGCGTATGTAGTTTTGGCTTTACGTTTGGAAGGGTCTGGTAAAGGGGACTGCCTATGAGCCCTGAGGGTGGCCTGGAGGACAAAGAGCTGCCTGACAGTCAGTACCTTACATTCCGCATATAAATCGGTAGTGGGGAACCTATACGGTCTGCTAAGCATCACCTTAAGTACAGCTCTCTGTGCTCGTTCCAACCCAAGCAGCCTTGTTTTATAAGTCCCACCCCAGACCGGGATGCAATAGTTGATAACGGACTCGCAAAGTGCAAGATACACCAATTTTAGTGTTTTTGAATCCGCGCAACTGCGCAGTGACTTAAAGATATAAATTAATTTTCGGACTTTTGAAGTTAAACTGTCCACTTGGGTGTACCACTTTAGTCCGTCATCTATCACTACACCCAGGTATTTGGTGTGAGAGACGCGGGACAACGCTGTACATGAGCACGTAGACGAGTCGATACATGTATGTGCCGTTAAGGTAAATTCCGATGGGGCCTTGGTCCTTTGACTAATAGAAAAGGGAATATAGTTGGTTTTAGCCAGGTTTAGGGAAAGTAGGTTATTCTGCAGCCACTCGGCAACCATTCGTAACGATTGTTCCGCATGATGTTTCACATCAGTCTCGTCATCAGTCCATGTATTGCCATATACAACAATCGCTGTGTCGTCAGCGTAATGTGAATATCTTGGAGTTGGGGAGATGCAGTGTGCAAAGGTCATTTATATAGACTAGGAACAGTGTAGGGGCAACCACACTGCCTTGCGGAACTCCGTACGTGGTGATTACTTCTTCACTGACGCACGTATCAATCTTGCCACTGAGTTTCCTGTTCTGGAGGTAGCTTTTAAAGAGGCTGTGCGTTTTACCGCGAATGCCTATGTCCTCGAGTTTAGAAAGCAGGGTGGGAACAGATACTGTGTCGAAGGCTTTTGTTAAGTCCAAGAATATAGTTAGGCATTTTCTATGATCATCTAGCTTCCTTGCGACAAATTCTGTTAGGTCGGTAATTGCGTCTTCTGTTGAGACACCTTTCTTAAAGCCGTACTGGTTGCGCGCTATAACGTCGTGTTTATATAGAAAATTTTGTAGACGACCATTAATCAACCTCTCCATTATCTTAGAAATCGCGGGGAGGACTGAGATCGGTCTATAATTGTTAACACAGTCCCTGTTCCCGCTCTTGTGTATTGGGTGGACCAGAGCTTTCTTGAAGGGTTCTGGGAAAAGTCATTTATCTATAGATTTATTTATAATATGCGTTATTAAGGGTACAAGGGTTTTCCTAGATAATTTCAAAAGAAGAGATGATATTCCGTCCCAACCAGTGGCACTATCGTGTCTTAAGTTCATAATGGTGGACTCAACCTCAGCATTGCAAAAATAAGCGTCTACTTCAAGACATAATAAAGACTCTTAAAGAAACTGAACCAACATCTCTCCCTACCTTCGTTGCTAAAGATCTAAACCGCCTACCGCCAGTATATTTCGATTACGTGGATGTCTCGAGCATACTTAAAAGTATTTTAATACTAAAACAAGACGTTCACCGTATTCAGTGTGATTATGTTAAATCTTCTGAGCTGACTAAAGTTCAAATGGAATTAGAAGACATCAAGATCAACAGGCGAGTACATCTCACACTTGAGATTTGCGGATGACATCGTCATAATGGCAGAGTCACTGCAAGACTTGCAGCAGATGCTGGATAGCCTGGCTGATTCATCTGCACGCATCGGTCTCCGGATGAACTTGGACAAAACCCAGGTTATGTTCAATTCACACGTCACTCCGGGATCGATTGTGGTCAATGGCGGTGCTCTCAAAGTTGTTCCAGAATACGTTTACCTCGGGCAAACTCTGCAGTTTGGTAAGAACAACTTTGAGAAGGAGGCTAGCAGAAGAATACAGCTGGGCTGGGCGGCGTTTGGAAAACTTCGTCGAGTCTTCGCGTCGCGTATCCCACAAAGCCTGAAGACTAAAGTCTTCAACCAGTGCGTCCTACCTGTTATGACCTACGGTGCCGAGACGTGGACACTCACAATACGGCTGGTTCATCAGTTCAAAGTTGCTCAGCGAGCTATGGAAAGGGCTATGCTCGGAGTCTCTCTAAGGGATAGAATCCGAAACGAGGTAATCCGGCAGAGAACCAAAGTTGTCGACATAGCTCACAGAATAAGTAAGCTGAAGTGGCAATGGGCCGGCCATATAAGTCGTAGAACCGATGACCGTTGGGGTAAACGTGTTCTTGAGTGGAGACCGCGAACTGGTAAACGTAAGGTAGGACGCCCTCAGGCTAGGTGGAGCGACGACCTTCGCAGGGTGGCTGGTAGCAGCTGGATGACAGTTGCCGAAAATCGAACCAAATGGCGTGCAATTGGAGAGGCTTATGTCCAGCAGTGGACTGCTATAGGCTGATGATGATGATGATGATGAAGATCAACCCGCAAAGTAAACAATCGGCGTCGGCGTCGGCGTTTCCTATCTGACTACTCTGAGAAGTAAAGCCGAAACAAACTCAGAGGTCACAGTCTCTTTTAAAGTCCTGACAAAATCTTGGTTCGATCATGTGAAGACCATGTAGACTGATGTCTGAAATGGTCTTTTGAGGAAAGAACCAGCCAGATTGAGTGGACCTGTCCAGTCAGTGCACGCATTTGTCAATAACCGAGCAGCTCAACTCAGAATTTAAGGAGCTCAACGATTCGACGAACAATACCAAAGAAAGGACATTCGGGTAGGCCGCATAAACTACTCAAACTGCCAGACCATGATTAAAAACTAAGATAAATTAAAAAACAAAATAATGATCCACATAGTCTTCACATTCACAATAATTAAAATAAAATAATATAATACTTTAAAAAGTAAATATTCTTGTCATTGCAAGAAAACAAATAAAAAAAAAAAAAAAAAAAAAAATAACAAAATTCATGGTGCAAAATATTTAAACAAAAAAAAAACTAAATTAATTTAATTGGAGCAGCTCACTCCCAAGCCGTTTTATCCTCAACGTAATCTTTAATGCTATAAAACGCTTTTTGGCACAACTTACGTTTAATGAATGATTAATGATTAAACGAACTTACCTGTAAGTGAAGTTCTATCCTAATTATACGAAGAGCTTTGTCCGAAGAGATTAGCATTAGGTATACATGTAGTAACACATACGGTGTCGCCTATTCGCACTGATTTTTGAGGTAGATTAAAAAAATAAACTAGTTTCGTTATTTTTTTAATTTTTTGTGGGTAGTTTTCTAACTTACTACCTAGCCTTGCCGGGGCGCGGTACTCGTCATTTAGTTCGGAGCATCATCCATATTGATCATAGACATTACACTTAACACTAATGTTGATATTTGCATGACCAGGGGATAGGCCCTATGTCCCGGGAGGGTGGGATGTATGCTAATCTCTTCGGACAAAGCTCTTCGTATAATTAGGATAGAACTTCACTTACAGGTAAGTTCGTTTAATCATTAATTATACTCGAGCTTTGTCCTCGAGATTAGCATTAGGTATACATGTAGATGTTGAGACTTAATGAAAATATCAACACCTTAGGAATTAATGCCAATTTATTTAAATACTTATTTAAGTACTTAGAAATAAGCATACATGAGTAATATTAACGAAAACATTATGTTAAATGAACAAAAAGGTACCATACTTTTGGTAAAAATAAAATTATAAAGTAATTTGGGTAATTAATTTTACAAACTTATTAATTAAATAATAATGATTGACTCTTAATCAGATAAAATGCTATTAGCAAAAGAGTTTTGATTCTCCTGTGGCTCACTAACTATATATCTATTATAGAAACGTCCGAAAGTATTGGAGCTACCGCTCCAACCAGCTGTCTTCCTAATTAAGTCCAAATTGATACCCATTTTATGAGCTCTAGAGGTGGCTGCGTGTCTGGTACTGTGCGCGGTAAACACAGAAATATCTATACCACAACTGCAAAGAACACTCTTTAGCCACCTACTCAGAGTTTGTGACGTAACAGCCTTATGAGGCTTTTTAAGGCCAATAAATAAGTGAATTTCATTGCCACGTAGTGGATTCGTCATCAACAGGTAAGAATTTAATGTGGAAGCTGGACATATGGATTTCTAAAAAACGGGAGGATGAGAGTAGGCTGAGTAGCGCCGATACGGGACGTTTTTATTAAATCGGGAATTTTTATTTGAATTTCATTTGGAAGAACTTCTATGTTATTAATATTTATTGTTGAAATGGTTTGGACTCTGTGTGCAGTAGTCAAGGCTATGAGGGTTGCAAGTTTTTTAGAGACATTTTCTAAATTAAAATGTTCATTAGGATACCAGGATGTTAAATAATTAAGAACCAGGGAGGTATCCCAAGTAGTATTGTACTTGGGCAGAGGAGGTCTTAATCGGTAAATTCCTTTGAAGAATCGTTTTATCCGGCCGTCGTTCCCTAGGTCTAGATCGAAAATTAAAGAGAGAGCGGACCTACAGCTATTTAGAGTTCCATATTGAGCACCAGATTCGTATTGCTGAGTAAGAAAATGTATGACAGTCAGAACAGAAGTTACGTATACGTCAGTATGATTTGTTTTACAGAACAAAAACCATTTTTTAAGACAGGTGTCATACTGTTTTATGGAATTGACTGATAGGGAGGCCATCATAATGGGAATTGAGTTTGGAGGTACACTTCTTCTCAAGAGCGACGTCCGGATAATATCCCGGCAACCAGGGTAGTCTTCTGGTGAACATCTCGGTTGCCGGAATGGGAAATTATTAAGTTTTCATTGGGTTTAAACATTAAAGTTTCAGACACAAGTAATTTTTGAAACAAGGGAAACCATGGTTGTGTAGGCCAGTGGGGAACTACAATAATGCCCTCTGCGTGGTCATTCTCAATTTTCCTTAGTGTTTTTAATATTATGGAAAAAGGTGGAAATCCGTAAAAATTTTTTTTTTTTTTTTTTAAGAGATAGTAAATGCATCTACTTCATAGGCGTCGGGGTCTCGATGCCAGGATATGTATTTTTTACATTTTTTGTTTAACCTGCTGGCGAAAATATCTATCTCGGGGATACCGAATTGCCTTCTTATGCGTTTAAAGGCGTGATCCGACAGCTCCCACTCGATGTCAGGGTGAACGCGACGAGATTCGGTATCCGCGATACTATTATCCGTGGAGCTTATGTATGAAGCAAAATAATTATTTTTCTTCTTTCACACCACTGCCAAATTTGTTAAGCAACGTCAGTTAGGTGAGGAAACTGAATACCACCCATACGGTTTATATACGATATGGCAGTGGTATTATCAATTCGTAATAAAATTTGGCAGTCATAACAAGATTTAGCAAAAACTTTTAGACCAAAAAAGGCAGCGAGGAGTTCTAAATAATTGATATGTTGCGAGCGTTCGCTGTCAGACCACATACCACTAGCCCGTTTCTCCCCGCAGGCCGCCCCCCACCCCGTTGTTGAGGCGTCGCTGTAAATAACCAAACAAAACACGTTTTGTTTGATTTTGTTTACAGAGTTATTAATTACTCGTGACCACCAATCTAGATCTGGCAATATCGACGGGGGTATAGTCATATACTTATCATAATTATCATCTTGTTTTATGTTAAGATATTTACAGCGTTCGAGTTCTTTAGTGTAAAGCCAGCCGTATTCGACGGCAGGGCAAGCCGAGGTAAGTAAACCTACGAGGCGAGCAAATTCTCTGACTTTACAACGTGTAAGTATTTTAAATTTTTCTACTTCTTTTTTAATTTTTTGTATTTTTTCGTCAGGCAATGAAACGTGTAATTTCTCAGTGTCAATTATAAAACCCAGGAATTTACATTTTGTTTTAGGATATCGTGTGCTTTTTTCTTTATTGATAATAAAACCTAGAGATTGTAATAGGTTTATTGTGTAAGAGATCTCTCTCTTGTGTTCTCTCGCGCATGACTCATATGTATTTGATATTAGCCAAATGTCATCTAAATAAATAGTAGATAGGAAGCCACACGACCGGAGTAAACTAATAGCCGGTTTCATTATTTTAGTGAACACAAACGGAGCAGTATTGAGGCCGAACGGCAAGACATTAAATTGAAACAGTTTTCCTTCGAATTCAAATCTTAGGTATTTTTTATGATCGCTATGTATAGGGATCAGAAAATAGGCATCCTTGAGGTCTATAGTGCTCATAAAACAACCCTTGTTTACAAGATTTATAGCTGTGCGTAGATCTTCAAGCTTAAAATGTTTTGTT
The DNA here is from genome assembly GCA_949775005.1 of Orthosia gothica. Classification (NCBI taxonomy): domain Eukaryota; kingdom Metazoa; phylum Arthropoda; class Insecta; order Lepidoptera; family Noctuidae; genus Orthosia; species Orthosia gothica. The sequence goes on along the minus strand of OX459070.1, from coordinate 2,404,426 downwards.
GAAATGAATTTATTTAAGGATTTAAGATTTAGAATAAATCTAGTCCTGCCGTTCGGTTTTGGTACTAGAAACGTAGGTGATATGAATTGACCATCACAGAGATCGCATTCTTTAACCGCACCGATCAATAAAAGATCTTTTATTGATTGATTAATTTGTACTTTCTCTGCAGGAGTAAGTGTTTTTGCTATGGGCGGTGAATGTTGTATTACAGCTTGCGAGAAGGGAATGCGATAGCCTGTGACCCAAGACAGTATTGTCTTATCATTAGTGATAAGAGACCACTGGTCAAAAAAAAATTAGATAGCCGACCGGCGTACATTACCGTGTCTAGCGGCGGCCGCGGCTCGCTGCTGGACGCGATGACTGTCTCGAGGAGGTCTCGTGCCGATTTCTGGGTGCAGGTTCTTTTCTCCTCTGGGTTCCCTTCGAACTGTGGCTCTGGGGAGGGGCTCGCCAGTTTAAAGGATTTTTCTGTACTTTGGGGTTAGTCACTTTTTTAGCAGGCTGTTTGGGAGGCGTGGGTTTCATATCGTCTCCCGTTTTAGTTATAGCTTTTGCAGCTTTGAGCGTTTCTGCTAGCTCTGTACTAAAAAGAAATTTATCAATTTTTGTCGCCTGAAGCTGATCTTTAAATTCTTTTTTCATATTGAAAAGTATGAAGTTCCTTCTCACAAGCGAGTCAGAGTTTTGGCGATCACATAATATTTTTTGTGCATCCATTAAGAGCTTAATAAGCTCTGTGGACGAGGCGGTCTGCTCAGGTGATATAAGCAAGGTGAGAACTTCGGCAATACAGGTTATAGCAGACGCGATTTGCTTCTGCTTTTGTTCAATACCCTTGTCCCTTTTGTGGACAGCTTCGGAGACGGCAACCTTTACCTCTGGATTCAGTGAGGGTGCGTCGATCAAGGTGTAGTTGGCGGGAACCAGGTATTTATCCAATAGTTCCTTCCGGGTTTCCTTGGACAGACCCGAAGTAGCCACATGCTGGAGACGTACGGCCAAGTCAGGCTGGATGTCATTACCATAGACTCTTTTTTGGGAAGGGTCCTCACCAAGCAGTTGCATAATCTCATCATTGATTTGCGGTGTCACCTGCGAATGCGGCAGAGGTGGTGGAGCGACGTGAGGAGCGGCACTCGTCGACGGTTCAGGTATGTATTCAATCGTAGGTACACCTGCGATCGACGTGATTCGTGATACAATTTCCGTCTACACATTACGTCATATGGGTAAAGTGACAGTCCCTAAGACTGCCCGCAAAACCCTGACAAGTTATGTATTTAGATGTCATCAGTATAGTGACAGTCTAAAGTGTAAAGTGACAGTCCCAAAAACTGACCGCATTACTTGTGCTACGTATGTAGTAAAGTGACATTCCCATAAAATGCCCGCAACACCACATTTATATAGCATATTAATAAGAGGTAATTTTGTGAAGTGACAGTCCCAAAGACTGCCCGCAACACTTATTTTTTACGCATGAAATGAACTATGTATTCGGTAAAGTGATAACCCCACAAGTTAACCGCAGTACCAAACAAAATGAACACGCGTTAGATATACCTACTAACCTTCAATACAAAACAAGTGTTCCTGGTAGGGCTGTGAGTGCGCGGCGGGGCTGCGGGCCGAGCCGGCGGAGCTGCCGCTCGACGAGCACGAGGTGCACGACGACGACGACGACGTGGAGGACAGGCGGCGGCGCGGCGTGTTGTCGTTTCTTCCGGCGGGCGCGCAACAATTTTTCTTCTAACTTTTTAAACTTTTTTGCTAACGACTCATAGTCGCTAGGCTCGGTTCGAGAGCGTTTTCCCATTTTGGCGCACGAATTGATTTCACATGCGAAGCGGCGGAGCACTGAACTGTGAATGACGAGTACCGCGCCCCGGCAAGGCTAGGTAGTAAGTTAGAAAACTACCCACAAAAAATTAAAAAAATAACGAAACTAGTTTATTTTTTTAATCTACCTCAAAAATCAGTGCGAATAGGCGACACCGTATGTGTTACTACATGTATACCTAATGCTAATCTCGAGGACAAAGCTCGAGTATAATTTGAATTTATTAAGACTTAGATTTTGTATGTGGCTTGGAAGCATATTATAAAAGCGCACACATTGACATCTAAACGAGCCACCTATTTTCTTGAGCCTTGTTGTAGGTATTACAAATTTGTGTTTGTTCCTAGTATTTATATTATGGATATCACTGTATTTTTTAAACAATTTTATATTTTTATGGGCATATAAAAGATTTTCATAAATATACTGAGAAGGCACAGTCATTACATTAATCTCCTTAAATTTCTCTCTGAGAGAGTGTCTCGGGCTTAATTTATAAATTGATCGAACAGCTCTTTTCTGCAAAACAAAGATAGTCTGGATGTCGGCGGCATTTCCCCACAACAGAATACCGTACGACATTACACTATGAAAATAGCTAAAGTATACTAAACGGGCTGTCTCTATGTCCGTTAAATTACGAATTTTTCTAACAGCATATGCTGCGGAGCTTAGCTTCTTTGACAATTTATCTATATGTGGGCCCCACTGAAGCTTAGCATCCAAAGTTAAACCTAAGAATACTGTGCTATTTTCAGGATTCAATTCTTCGCCCTTTATCAGCACGTCAGTTTTCACCTGCCTAACGTGAGGTAGGGTAAACTTAATGCATTTCGTTTTTTTTTCATTAAGAAGTAAATTGTTAACATTGAACCAGTGAACTACTTTTGAGATCGCGCTATTTACATCGTCAGTAACCAGCTGCTGACGTTTAAGTTTAAACAAAAGTGAAGTATCATCCGCAAACAACACTATATTATGGTTATCCTTTATGAGGTTAGGCAAATCATTAATATAAATAAGAAACAAGAAAGGACCAAGAATCGAGCCCTGCGGGACTCCCATTGCTACTATAGATCCAGGAGATCTTTTTCCATTAACGTCAACGCTCTGAATCCTATTACTCAAGTATGAAGTAAGAAGATCCAGATCGCTGTTCCGGATCCCGTAGTGGCGGAGTTTCCTGATTAGGGTTATATGAAGAACACAATCAAATGCCTTGGACAAATCACAAAAGATGCCCAAGGCATCGCACTTATCCTCCCATGCATTATAAATATGTCCCAAAAGCTCATCAGTAGTTGAACGACCCCTTGTAAAACCGAACTGTTTGCTATGTAATAATTTATGTTTATTAAAAAATCTTTGCAATTGCTCTAAAATTAATTTCTCAAATATTTTACTAAAAGTAGGTAGTACTGAAATAGGTCTATAATTTGTAGGGTCTGATGTACTACCTGATTTAAACAAAGGTATTATTTTACTATTTTTCATTAGGTCAGGAAACTCCCCACAGTCGATACAATTATTAAAGATAATAGCTAAACTAGGTGCGACAATATCAATAATAGACTTGGTGACTTCAACAGAATGACCCCACAGATCAGCAGTCTTTTTAACATTTAATGTGTGAAAGGTTTTAATTATGTCTCTACAAGTAATATGTTCAAAAATAAATTCCGAATCGCAAACATTAACATTTTCTTTTAGCAAAGACTCAGCAACAGAAGGTGATGAGTTTAAGGATTTAGTAGTAGAAACGAAGAATAATAAAAATAATAAATACATATTTCAACTTCCAATATGACAGCAATCATATTGAAGGAGTTAGAAGAATAGGAAAGAAAGGCGAGAAGGTAAGACCAGTCATAATATCGTTTACTACAATCGGTTTGAAACTAAAAATCCAGAAAAATGGCAAACTTCTGCATAACACACAATATTACATAAAAGAAGACTATCCATTGGAAGTTTTAAACAAGCGCAAACAGCTGCAAACCGCATTGAAAATGGAAAAAGAACAAGGCAAAATAGCCTTCATTAAATACGACAAACTGATTGTACTGGACAGCAATAAGAACACCTCTCGCAACTACACAAATAAAAGAAATCTGTCAGAATCTCCAGAAACAAATAATCACAACAACCAACAAGACAAACAGACAATAAAGCAAGTTCCAAAGAAAAACAAATCTGCGAACATGAAAGATTACATCTTACAAAAACCAAAATTAACCTTTAAACACACAGGCAGTAACCATCAACAACCAAAAGGTCTACAGCAAGATACAGCATAGCAAATGCAATCGGACCCTCCTCATCTCTATCTCCCAGTACGGCCGGTCACCGAGGGAGTGTTCGACCATAACCCTCCAAAGAAAAACAAACAAAAGAATAAAGCGATACATATCTGCTCTTATAATGTTAGAACCTTATCCTCAGCAGAAAAACTACTTGAATTGAAAACAGCACTACAACAAATAAAGTGCGATGTCCTCGGACTATGCGAAGTGCGCCGCTTTGGTGAACATAGAAGACGAAGAGTATGTCATGTATTATATAGGCCAAACAAAAGGTCTTTATGGTGTGGGATTTCTAGTCAAAAAGGAACACAAAGAAAATATAATAAACTTCACAGGTATATCAGAAAGAGTTTGCTTATTGGAAATTGAATTTGAAAAGAAACCCTTTGCAATTATACAAGCCTATTCTCCAACGGAGAGCTCTACACAGGAAGAATTGGACAACTTCTACAAAGACCTAACGAGAGCCCACCAAATGACTTCCTCCAAATACACAATTTCAATGGGTGACTTCAATGCTCAGATTGGATTAGCAAAGCACTATGAAAATAAGGTCGCTGGAAGATTTGGAAGTGGAAAAAGAAGCAAAAGAGGAGGCAATTTGATCCAATATGCACATGAACATAACCTGAAAATATTAAATACCAAATTCCAATTAAAAAAGAAAAACAGATGGACCTGGATCTCTCCAGATAAAAACACGAGAAATGAAATAGACTATATGATGACAACCACACCATACCTATTTTCCAAATATGAAGTGTTAACCAACTTTAACTTTGGATCAGACCACAGACCCATCAGAGCAACTTTAAACCTAGCAACAAAAAGAAGCCGACGACACTTTGGTATGCAACAAGCCACTTTGAAAACAATTGAAGATCAAAAAACCTACATCACACATCTAAATGATCATTTAGAAAGTCTATCAACAACTCAGGAAGAGTCCACAATCAACCAATATTGCCAAAAGATTGAGATCTCTATAAAAGACAGTTTAAAAAACATAAAAGGAAAGCAAAGGAAAAATATTTTGAGTGAAGAGGCTAAGGAACTTATTCAAAAAAGAAGTAAACTGCAAAATAAAACTAATTTGTGCAAAGAAGACAAAGAGGAGTTGAAAAAACTATACAAAATAACAAATAAAGCCATAAAAAAATGTTATGAAACCTACCGATCAAATATAATATGCAGACACCTGGAAACCTCAAGAAGTGCCAAAAAAGCATTTAAAGAGCTAGACAACTCAAAAACTTGGATTCCGTTCCTAAATTCTGGTACTAACAAGAGCAAATCCCGCAAGGAAGTTATCAACATAGCAACAGATTTCTATGCTGAGCTATATAGTCAACCTAATTCAAAACAGACACACAAAGAAGTAAGAACTACACAATCCAATGTTGAAATGTTCGAAGAGTATGGGGTCTTGAAAAACATATTAAAACTAAAGTTGGAAAAATGCCCAGGACCAGACGGCATCAGAAACGAGCATATTAAACATGCAAAGGGATTATTGCTTGCTCCACTGACATGTCTGTTTAATAAGATCCTTACGGAAGAACAGGTGCCGGAGGGCTGGACTGAATCAGAAATTGTTTTAATTTATAAAAAAGGTGACCCGGCAGACATAGGAAACTACCGTCCAATAAGCCTTATGTCTTGTCTCTACAAGTTGTTTGCATCATGTCTACTGAATAGGATATCTCTCAGCATAGATGAACACCAACCCTACGAACAAGCCGGTTTCAGATCGGGCTTCAGTACAATTGATCACATCCATGTGGTGGAACAGGCAATAGAAAAATACATGGAGTTCCGCAGACCGCTATATTTAGCATTCATAGATTACAAAAAAGCTTTTGATTCCATTTCTCACAACAGCATCTGGGAGGCTCTAACTTGTCAAAATATAGATACCAAATATATAAACATCCTGAAGAATATCTACAACAAAAGCACAGGCAGAGTCAGGCTAGAGAAGACAGGAGAATGCATAGAAATCAACAGAGGGGTGAGACAAGGCGACCCAATATCACCTAAACTATTTATAGCGGTACTGCAGAATATTATGAAGGACCTGCCTTGGTCAATGCAGGGAATCAGGATGGATGGAAGGTTCATGAGCCACCTAAGATTTGCAGACGATATAGTCCTGTTTTCGGATAATCCAGAAAAACTAAACGTTATGATAAACGATCTGGAGGCTGCGAGCAACCGGGTGGGGCTAGAGATGAACCTAACTAAAACAAAAATTATGACTAACGATAAAGTAATACCCATCTTAGTAAACAATGAGCCACTGGAATATGTTCAGGAATATGTCTACCTTGGGAAACAACTGTCTTTCAAAGTGAAAATAGACAGACGAATAGCCTCAACGTGGAAGAAGTTTTGGGCCCACAAAGAGATATTGAAATCTCAATTCCCAATGAAACTGAAGAAGACTGTTATGGACTCAGCGATACTACCATGTCTAACCTACGGCTGCCAAACATGGACATTTGCAACAAAAGCAAAGTTCAAAATTCAAACTACACAGAGAGCAATGGAGAGAAGTTGTCTAGGAATCACCTTAAGAGACAGAGTCAAAGTTACTGACATACGCAGCAGAACTAAGGTAACTGACGCTTTAATCTTTGCCCTGAGACTAAAATGGAAATGGGCTGGCCATGTAGCTAGGTACACTGATGACAGATGGACAGTAAAAATAACAGTATGGGATGGACCACAGGGAACCAGAAACAGAGGTAGACCATGTTCCAGGTGGCAAGATGAGATAAAGGCAATTGCGGGCAGAAACTGGTTTGAGAAAGCTAAAGACAGGGACATTTGGCACTCTTTGGAGGAGGCTTTTACCCGAGAGGGGTCCATGCATGAGACTTGAATGTGTATTTTAATCTAATAATCTGTATTAACTAATTTATATCCAATCATAATATCTAATTTAATTTCATAACCAACTTAAAAATCAATCTAATAATCAATTCTAATATGTAATGTGATAATTTGATAATCAAATTTCAATATCTAATTTAATAAAAAAAATATATTTATTTAATTGAACTATCAATTCTAATATCTAATTTAAATATGATTTCAGATTTAGTGTTCAATTTTGATTTGATACTTCTGTATTTAAATTTCTAATTTGATTCTATATTTATTGACATCATAGCAATATTTGAATGTTTAAATTATTTAATATTAATTGATTAATATCAAGACACATGAAAGATTGATTTTATTTTTACTTTTATTTTACCAATTGAACAAGCGATTACTATAAAGAAATGAAATGCATGTATGGAATGAATAAAGCTATTTTTATTTTTTTATTTTTATTTATTTTTTAGTAGAAACGGGAATATCTGAAAAGAAATTTTCAAAGGCCAGTGCGACTTGTGAGTCTGATTTTATGATGTTGTCATTAATAGACAGGCTGTAGTCAATATTTCGGTTACCAGATCCTCCCGTTTCACTATTAATAATATTCCAAGTCGTTTTAATAACATTACTACTGTTTTTAATCTTCGAACTCAAATAACGCGACTTGGCCAAAAAACAAACTTTTTTAAATAATTTTGAATAATTTCTAACATATAAATTAAATTCAGCAGTGTTTACATAAGTCCTTTCATCGTAAAGCTCATAAAGCCGTGTTCTACTTTTATGAATACCAATGGTAGCCCAATCACTGAATGATGCATTACCATTAACGGAGATTGTCTTGGGAATAAAGGTGGAATTAAATTGTTTACAGTATATACTAAAAAAATCATCATATTGATGATTAGGTTCAGCATGAATTGGCAAAATTGGTAATTTATCAATAAGTTTAACTTTAAAAGCTTTCAAGCGACTTGCAGTTTTGGGGTTAACAGTGATATCCTTTTTAGCCACTTTGTTGTTTTGGATTGGTATAGTAATCCTCTGCCCGCAATGATCAGAATCTAGTAAATTTATAATTTCTTTGTGGACTGGTACAACATTAGTATAAATATTATCTAAGCATGTGGCACTAGTAAGGGTTATTCTTGTGGGCTCCAAAAATAGGTTTACAAGATTGTAGGACTGAAACAGATTTATTATTTTACTACAAGAACCTGAGTTTTCCAAGAAATTAACATTAAAATTACCACAAGTTATAATGGATTTATTAGTGTTACAAATCTTGTGTAACACTTCATCCATTACCTTTTCAAAGCAGTCATACAATCCTGAAGGGGGTCTGTATACACTTAATACAATAAACTGCTCCAATTCTATACAAGCTATTTCAACTGTCCGCTCAACAGAAAGATACGGCTTTTTCTTCATTCAAAATTACAATAGAACAAGAACAGGAATCCATCTTCCTAGACGCAAAGTTCTGGCCTCGTGGTGTGCTGTACAGAAGGTATAAAGAAAGACGCGTTAGTACAGATCAAAATAAGCGTCCTGTACTTTATAGTATTGAAAATAATTAACATGGTCTCTTTGAACTGCCGGTATATAAAACGACCATGTAACCATGTCACATATGAGTTGTATTATATTTGATCTGAGTGTATTATCTGATTAAAATTTGATTATTTTAATTATGTTATTTGTTTGATTATTTCAGAATTCGTATAATTTTATGAATGTTTTTAAATGTGTGTTTGATTATTTTAAAATGTAATTGTTTTTGGTTACCTAAATTAGATAATTTTTATTTTATGATTATTTTTAAATGTGTAAAATCTTGTCTCATTTTAGGATTTTAGCATGTTTCTCAGGGATTTTGAAAATTCCACCCCCATGAGGGTCAAAAGGGGGATGAAGTCATGGGAATAATGAAATCGTCTAGAGACTTGAAATTTTGCACATGGATACTTTATACTGTGCAGGCATCCACTAAGAAAGGATTTCTGTGAATTCCACCCCTAAGGGGCTGAAATAGGGGATGAAATTTTGTATGAAAGTCGGTCAGGATTGAAGTTCGGATCTTCGAACTTTGGGTTTGGGCTGAAGATGAACATCTATCCAAACATATAAAAGAAGAAAGTGACTGACTGACTCACTCACTGACCATCAACGCACAGCCCAAACGGCTGAAGCTTCAATCATGAAACTTGGCATGTAGGTTCCTTTAGTAGTGTAGGTGAGCAATAAGAAAGGATTTTTGGAAATTCCAACCCTAAGGGCGTGAAATAGGAGATGAAAGTTTGTATGAAAATCCGTCAGTTTTAAAGTCAGGATCTTCATATTTTGGGTTTCGGCTGAAGATTAAAAAATAATTTTCAAGTTTCTCAGCGATTTTGAAAATTCCACCCCTATGAGGGTGAAAAGGGGGATGAAGTCATGGGAATAATGAAATCGTCTAGAGACTTCAAATTTAGCACATGGATACTTTATACTGTGCAGGCATCCACTAAGAAAGGATTTCTGTGAATTCCATCCCTAAGGGGCTGAAATAGGGGATGAAAGTTTGTATGAAAGTCGGTCAGGATTGAAGTTCGGATCTTCGAACTTTGGGTTTGGGCTGAAGATGAACATCTATCTAAACATATAAAAGAAGAAAGTGACTGACTGACTCACTCACTGACCATCAACGCACAGCCCAAACGGCTGAAGCTTCAATCATGAAACTTGGCATGTAGGTTCCTTTGGTAGTTTAGGTGAGCACTAAGAAAGGATTTTTGGAAATTCCAGCCCTAAGGGCGTGAAAAAGGGGATGAAAGTTTGGATGTTTGTTTGTTTGTGTTGTGTTGTTGTTGTTTGGATTTGGAAGTATGCTGGTGTTGATTTGAGGGAGAATTGCTTTTCCCATGGACAGTTCTTCAGATATTGGCGCCGACATCCAAAATGGTTAAAAATGTTGTTTACAAGGCAATACTATAATTTAATTACTTACTAATGATTATGATTACTTATCATTAGTCATGGATAAACACGAAAATAATGAAGGGATAGGGACAGGACAAGGATAGAGTGTATTGGTTTAAATGTATAAGTCTGTCCTAAGAAAAACTTTCATATTACATTATTTTTATCATAATTATTTTTTACTTTTTCTCTACATACTGTTAAAATATGGTAAGCAGCAGCATGTAGTCTACGCGTGCGAAGCCGCGGGCAAAAGCTAGTAAATTAATAAAATTAAATTAATCAAATGGCGGGCTTATTCAAGCGCGTTCAGCATATCCACAGATTAACTTATAGCTCCTCGGGCATACATATCTACTGCGCATGTGCGAATAGCTGTCACATCGTAACGCAATAAGGCACGAGCAAAATATACGTTCTGCCAAACATATATAATGATGATGATGATGATTTAAAATTAATTTATTGATCAAAATCTAAATCTAGAGTGTAATTAAAAACGCTTAAAATAAAGTATTAGTTTTATTTTACCTTTTACATGAATGATAATCTGTACATAACTAATTTTTAAACTTTTCTCAAATAATAAAAACTCTATGCGTCGGGCTGAAGTTGGAGTTAAAAATTAAAAAAAATACAAGAAAGTAAAAAGCACTAGTGAAAAAAAGTGACACTTTCCACACAGTTTGGCTTCTTGGAAAACCGCTCTTTTCGAGGACATGCATTGTAAAAAAAAAAAAAAAAAATATGCGCAAAATTATCTATGCACGTCTGACTAGCCATTCGAGTTGGCTGTTTAAGAGCAAGTTTCAAGTTGAAACCTAGTAGCAGATACTCCAGTGTAACCGGATTTTTATTCGTTTTTAAAATATCTATATTAAAATCGCCCGCAATTACAACATTCTTGGGACGCTTGTTGGACATTTCTTTAAGCAAATTCTCAAGTCTATCATAACGATCATTTAAATTCTTAGCATTTGGTACTCTATAGATACATACAACCATTCATTTATAATTAATAAGCTCAACAGCACAACATTCGAAAACCCCTGGCAATGACAGTTTTGATATTTGAGGTATGTCCTTCCATTGGTGACAATTATTAACAATAATACATGCTCCTCCTCTCTTCTTTTCCTGTCTACTATAACATGCAGCCAAACTGTAATTTGGTATGCATAGTTGTTTTTCGTTACCTTTCATGATAAAATGTTCGGTTATGTTTATATTTATATCAGAGAGTTCTTTTAAGCACACCGTAAGAGCATTTGATTTATTTAATAAACCTGCAATATTTTGGTGTAAAATGTTAATATATTTATTGGAGAAAAAACTGTTGTTTTGGTTCATTTTTTGCGTTGAGCGCATTTTCTTCTAAGATTTCCAATTGAAGGTTGAATAGGTCCTCAAAAATAATTCCCACGGTGTAGTCTTTTAAGGTGCCCGACCTTGTGTACGTAGAATGGTGATAGCTTAAGTTCAAATAAGAGTCCAGAATATATGAGTATTGATGCGTAATAATGTCCATATATAGCATGTTGTTGAACATTTCCAGTCTTGAGTTATATAAAATATTTTAGCTATCACTACATTTGTATGTTGGCAAAGCAATAATTATATTTGTGTTCTTTATGTCCTGTAATGCGTTTCTCATATATGTAATTATATCAAAGTAACATTTTGTAGTCTTAAAATCTTCCTCGCCAATCATTATTACACAGAAATCATTAATTGTGTAATTTCTGAGTTTTGTCTGTATATCTCGTAGAAGGTGCACAATACCAACATTTGGTGTTAGGTAGTGACATATTTGATAATTGTCTTGAAAGTACTTTTCTGCCAAAGCTAATACATTTTTGTTAGTTTTATTAGTACTTAATATACATAAGTTATTTTTAAATTTATTTTCTGTTACTTGTTTATTTTTCATTTGCACCTGCTCATTCGAAGGTTGTGGCGCCATCTGTGGACTGGAATGTGTTTTGATGTTTTTTCTTTTCTTTTGTTCATCATAGCTTTTGGTTACTTTTCCTTTGGCTACTATATCAGAATCAGTCTGGGTTTGTTTATTTATGCATCCTGCTTGTTTTGAATATTTAAGCCCCCTTTTCTTTGGCGTGGTGGTAGGAGATTGTATTGGACTAGTCACTATTTGTTTGTAGAGTGAGTTTTTTCTTACCAGATTTTCATTCTACTTTTTAAGCCTTTCAATTTCAAGGCTTAGTGAGTCAATTTCTCCATTTACACTACCGATAGACCGATAGCGCTAGGTTTTGAGGTTTCAAAAATATTAAAGTTGTTTGTGTTTCGCATATACAGTGTAAACTCTTTATAACGAAACTCGAGGGACTGAGCATTTTTTGTCGTTATAGAGAGTTATCGTTATATGGAGTGAACAAAAAAAAAACAAATTAATAAGAATTTTTAATACAAGAATTTTTAATTGTATGTATGTCTTAGATAAGGCCATGTTAACAGTTTCAAAGTAGGTTTACGATTGATAATACGATAGGTACCCAGTATGCTTGGTCGAAGACCATCACTTCCGAGAAAACAATGCGTCATACTGCACGTGTACAAGGCAATTAAGGATAACAAAAGCTAGACCGACCTCGGATGTTTCGGAGCTTCAAAGTCTTTTGTTACCTGATAACATAACATAAACAATAATACCGATAATAAATATTTACTGTCTACAAATATGAACACATTTCTTCGTAATAGAGAATGGCGTATCGCTATAAAGAGTGTTTCAATATGTGAGTTTTAACGCAAACCAACCAACTTGGGCTCACTCCAACGTTATAGGGAGTTTATCGTTATAAAGGATAACGTTATAAAGAGTTTACACTGTATATAGTTTCCAGATCATTTGCCCAACATAATATCTTAGTTTGTGTCATCCTGGGTATTTGCATAGATAGAAATTTAGGTATTTGTCTTTTCGACCAGTATTGGACGAAAAGAAAATTAGAGATGAAAATTTTACTTTCACGATAATAACGAAGTAGTAACTGATGTACATAGGCATTTTGTGTCACATCTGTCCACGAGAATCCTAATACTTAACCAATACTGGCAAGTTGAGTGCGGTCGAGCGAGATGGGTTGATTGTTTTCGCTCGCACCCAGGTACAGCAAGTACTCACACACGGTACGGGCGTCTAAGCGGCTGTGGCGTGGTGATAGTAATTTTGTAGTTGTAAATTTATGGGTGTCATGCCTGAAAATAAACGATTTTTATTTATTTATTTTATTTTTATTTATTTTATTGTCAACCTCAAGAAGCAGAAAAGAGTTCGGGTGCGACGTTCTTTGTGGAGTAAGTGGCTGCGAGGAGGGTGTTATTTTAGAGGCTAGGTCTTTGCCTATATTGGCAAAAAACTTACATACATGATCAACTGCAGTATTTGGATCAGGATGTGTTTTTAAAAGTTCAAAAGGAGGAGTACATATCTTTTTTAGTATTTGTAATCTCTTTAATTTTATTCCATAGTGTTTTAGGGTTATGTATGGCTTTTTCCAATTCAAATTTTTCGTGAGCTGTTTTAAGTTTTCTAAGAAGACTATTACAAAAATTCCGGTAGCGTCTATATGAGATCTGTAAGATATCACTGCAGGGCAAATTGCGAGCCTGTTTATGGAGTTTATCTCGGTGACGAATGCAACGTAATAGACCTGGAGTAATCCATGGCTTTAGGTTTCTTACTCTTTTGGGAACATTAACTATTTTGGTGTGTTTCTTTATTATCATTTGGACGATATCGATTAGGTGGATGGCAGATGTGTTAGGGTCGTCCGTGTTTGTAACTTGGGAAAAATCTTGAGATTCGATATCTTTTATAACATTGGGGTAATCAATTTTTGGGATTTTATACGCAGGTACAGAATGCTGCGCTGGACCTGTATCATCAATCTCCACCAGAAAGGGTAGGTGATCGGTGATGTGCGATTCTAGGACAATCACCTTTGTAATTTTATTAGATTTTAATATAACGTGGTCGATACAATTATCATTTCTGGTCGGAAAGTAATGCCAAAGATGGCAGGTGGCAGATTTGTAGGGCGAACCACGACGAAATTGGACATTTTGGGTTTGCCAAGACTTTGGAACGCATTCAAAGCCGGTACTGGTTCCCCAAGCTAAGACGTTTTGTAAAAAAATACGTGGTAGCTTGTATAGATTGCGCGTACAGTCAACTGCCTTGCGACCGACAATCTCGCACCTACTCAATAGCGTTAATTTCTCGTAGAAATAGTCTCTAAGGGTTTCGTCCGTGCGAGATTTTCGGTTGAGCATTTCGTCTAACAATTAACCATAATTTACGTCATTTGGAAAAGCTTTCATCATTTTACTTTGCCACACCTCCCACGAGTAACTAAGTGACGGAAGGGACTCGTACCAAGTTTTGGCTAAACCGCGTAACTTTTGCAATGCATAGTGAATTATCTGCTTCTCATCCCAAGAATAGATTTCTGCGCACTCATTCACCTTTCTCAGCCAGCGTTCGACATCCTGTGCTTTATTGTTGGGGTCGAATTCCGGAACTACATTATTGGATGAAGTACTCTTACTTGGTACGCCTTGCAGCGCAGACACTATCTTCAGCAGTTCATCGGCAGTTAGTCCTGTTCGGCTCCGCCGTGCAGGAGTCTCGTCGGCTTCCTCTGGTGCCGAACGCCGCCTTCGTTTGCGCCTGGGACGTTTCGGCGTATGACTCGCCTCATCTGAAATTGTTAAGCGCATTTTATGTTCTTTCCTAAGAACCACTCGCTTTGACTTTTGACTTTAAACTTTTGACTTTAAACTTTTGACTTTAAACTTTTGACTTTAAACTTTTGACTTTAAACTTTTGACTTTGACTTTTGACTTTTGTCTTTCGACTTTTGTCTTTCAACTTTCGACTTTCAACTATTGACTATCGACTATTGACTATCGACTATCGACTATTGACTATCGACTTTTGACTTTCGACTTTTGACTTTCGACTTACGACTTTCGACTTTGAGGCACACCTTCGCGGCCACACTCGCTACTCAGCACACCTACGTGGCCGTTAACTCTATAAGCAGCACAACTACGCGGCCGCACTCACGCTAGACGGCACACCTTCATGGCCGTTAGCTCACTCTATAAGCAGCACGCCCACACGGCTGCACTCACGCTAGACAACACGCCTTCGTTTCCGTTAGCTCACTTTATAAGCAGCACACCTACGTGGACGCACTCATACTGAACAGCACACCTTCGTGTCCGTTAGCTCATTTTATAAGCAGCACACCTACGTGGCCTCACTCATACTGAACAGCACACCTACGTGGCCGTTAGATAGTTCTTTAAGCAGCACATTTTATCTCATGAAGTAGGTACACGTACAACTTCACTTCACAATTCGTTAAATTACAAGTAGTCATACAATTGCTATAATGCTCTAACCAAGCGCAACGTTACCGCCGTTTTCGTGTACCTACTTAAGCGATCACTAATATATTGCCATGTAACTGTCTGATAACAAGGATATACAAAATTACTTACTGTTTTCGTCCGACATGGCGCGCGGGCTACGTACACTTCTGAATTGAAATGATACACCTTATTTCAGTTGATTAATTGTCCTTTAATTAGGCACCACAATGCTTAAGTTGTAGACAAAGAGCGATAGGTACTGATTTATCTAGTATAAATGTTCGTCTCAACTTGACCTCTCGCTAACACTGTTAACAAAAAACTGCCAAAGCGGCCATTATGCGTTCGCCGCGGCACTTCCCCGCCATCCCGTTCTTTTATTCGTTTACCCTCTAATATTTTTTTAATAAAGTTGCAAATGGCGGTGAAGTGCCGTTCAGAATCACTACTTATTTATTTAATACATAATCAAATTACCGTTTTTAATATCAAAATCACAGCACTTAATCAAATTAACGTTTTTAATATCAAAATCACAACAATTCATTCCTTTTTCACATTTCTGGGCAATGTAACTGGAATGAGGAACCCCAGTCATTCTAGAGTCTAGAATGATACCTAGGAATTTTACCTGGTCATTTAAAGGGATTTCCTCGCCGTTAAAAATAATATTGACTAATGGGAGTATTCTTTTTCTCGTAAAGATCACAGCACAACTTTTAGTAACGGACAGAGATAATCCATGGTCGGATAGCCAGTCCCCTAAGTATTTAAGAGCAGTGTTGAGCTTACCAGCAGCTTCTATACCAGAAAGAGATGAAGAATATAGTGCCAGATCATCCGCATATTGAAGTACCTGACAGAAATTATTAACTGATTGTTCGAGATCATATGTGTAGAGATTATATAATAAGGGACTGAGCACCAAACCTTGAAGAAGACCTCTCCAGATAACTCTGGGAGAAAGGGAGCCATTTGGAGTTCTGATTATGATGGTTCTAGCCATCAAGTGATTGCAGATGAACCTAACCATCTTCTCAGGGACACTCAGCTGTAGAAGTTTCTTCCTGAGAACCGGAAGCAGGACATTATCATAAGCAGATGAAATATCTAAAAAGACTACTATAAGGTACACCTTTCTACCAAAAGCTAACTGTATGTCTGTTGTTAATAAACTGAGATTATCCATGGTGCCCATGCCTTTTCTGAAACCAAATTGACTCTTAGCCAGAATACCTTTGCTCTCTAGCAGCCACTCCAATCGGTTCCGTAGTAAATGTTCCATGACTTTAGAAAAAATAGAGGACAGAGCAATAAGTCTTCTAGAATTTGGATCTGAAGGATCCTTTCTTGGTTTAAGAAGAGGGATGATTATTTGTGTTTTCCATGGTTCTGGGATTAGGCCTTGATCAAAAAAAATATTTATTAGTCTGAGGAAGGTTGCTTTTGCTTTTTCATTTGCCTTACACAGAAAAGAGTAAAGAGCTCCATCTATTCCTGGAGCGGAGTCCACTAGACCATCAAGGGCCCTATGAAGCTCATTCATTGAAAATGGAGAGTCCATTCTGTCATGTCAAATCATAGGTGCGGAATGAATGGGGAGTGAGTCAATGAATGGGACGGAAGGGGGGGCTAGTTTGTCCGCAAATGAATCAATCCATAAATCAGGATCATTTGTGGATAAGTTTTCAGTCACAAGTGATCCTCGGAATCTCTTAATCTGTTTCCAGACTATAGAAGCAGGAGTACGTGGAGACAATGATTCACAAAAGGTAAACCAACCTTGCCTTTTTTTTGATGACAGCAACCTCCGTGTACGGGCTGCTATATGCTGGTAAGAAAGATAATTTTCTATCGACATATAAGTTTTATACTTTTTCACAGCTTCATTTCTTTTGTGTACAATCGCTGTACACTCAGAGTTCCACCAAGGAGGAGATACTTTAAATGACCTTTTCTTTTTTACAGGGATACGGTCGTCCGCAGCAGACAAAATGGTATCCACAAATGTATCATATGCGCTTAGAGGATGTAACGATTATTTTTATATCAAAGCGACATCTTGTGCTAAAGATGAGAACCAGCTTGGCATGGGTGTGTCACCAGTTGATCATTGCGTGATACTGGATGGCGTTGCTATCTGCAGTTATATAAAATGATATAATAAAATAACAATTTGTGTGTATCAATTTAATTCAACAAACACACAATTCAACACTAAAATAATAATTGATTAACTTATTTAAAATATCTACATAAAGGAAAACCTTCAATGTCTATGACTGACAAGAATGACAATTTTTTTTTCATTGGAAGTATTGGGACAGTACACTTGATAAAAACTTTGATGAAAAGAAACGATCTGCATGTCTCGCAGGCGGCAGGGAACAAGCCCTAAATATAAATAATAAATGTGTCAGCAATAGCTGGCACTCTAGGATTAATTTGTATTATTACCTAAATAAATAAGAAAATGGTCAACTATATCTAACTACAACTACACATATGACTACAATTCCTGAAGAAAACAGCAGTTGAACTCCAGCATTTGGTACCGAACACAAATGACATTTTAGCTTGCACGAGGCTTGATTATAGCTTCTCAGGCGAATGATACTGCTTGAGACATCATACCTCCGGTATTGGAAATAATGGGTAATTTGTATCCGATATAAAAGTAAGTTTCATTGTACTTGTTTAACCTCAAGAAATTGTGATGACGGATTGTATGTTCAAGAATTAAACTAGTTGACCAAACTGTGTGACTTTTACTTCAGTCAACTTCATGCGAAACCATACCCTACATAGTCTCATGCTGATCACCTACCCTTGAGCTAGTTGGTGAGTTAGGCAAGAAAAATACTTTCTAACAAGGATTCTCATTAACTAGAGGAGGGAGAGAATCTAGCTTGTTATCTAACGCTGTAGCATACGCCAACCAATCTGCTTTTGATAGTCTATATTTTAAGAGAGGAGAGGGAGAATTTTGACAATGAGACCGAGGAGGAAAAGAGATTATGATAGGGTAATGATCACTACTATAAGAGCAATCAGAAATATTCCACGAAAGAAGTGAAGATAGAACAGGAGAACAAAAAGTGAGGTCTACTACACTTTTTGGGTCTTGGGAAGGAAGAACTCTTCGAGTAGGGGAGCCATCATTAAGTATGCAAAGGCTGTTGTCATCCAGTATATCTAAAATAATTGAGGAAAAAGAGTCACAATGGCTTGAACCCCATGAAACATGGTGAGAGTTAAAATCCCCCATTACAATGACTGGAGAAGGAAGGGAAGCAAAAATGGAGTGTAGTTCTGGACCAAGGGAAGTGTGGAGATGTGGAATATAAATTGATAGAAAGGTTGTATTTAAAGTTCTAACTGCTACTGCATTGATGTTGCGACTGTGAGTTGGGAGAGTAATTTGTGAGTATGTATGGGATCGCCTAATCAATAAGGCACACCCAGCATACCCATCATCTCTATCATCACGCAGACAGGCATATCCCGAAACCCTAAAAAGGGATCCAGGGACTAACCATGTCTCCGAGATGGCCATCACGGAAGGAGAAAATTTTGAGATTAAATGTAGAAGTTCATGCTTTTTATTTTTAATGCTTTTACTGTTCCATTGCATTATTCGGACACAATACATTGTTGATAAGAAGAACGATTTGAGAGAGTTTACTTGCTACGTTGGACGGTAAATTTTTATCATTATTGGAAATTAAATTGAGAACCATAGATAGAAGTAGGTCTAATATATTCTCACTAGGAGGAGAAGGAGAAGGAGTTTGGGATAAACATAAATTAAAACACACTAATATTGTTATCTGTGCACCGACCTACAAATGTGGCAACTATGTAAATTTGTTTAATTGGAGGATAGAACATTTTAATAGTCTACTTTATCTCGATGTATTGGCTCACGAACATGCGTATTTTCTAGATTCTAACAGGAATTTGTTGTATGACCACACAATGTTCAAAAGACGAAACGGGAAACTAAATAACAATGGCATGCGAACTATTTTTCAAGACCTAAAAGTTCTTATGCATAAATGATAAATGATAAATGATTTTATTTCTGTAAGTTGGTTTGTACAAACACTTTTACATGTCGATCATATTTTTTAAAACTAGATGAGGTCGGCGTTTCCTATCTGACTACTCTGAGAAGAAAGGCCGAAACAAACTCAGAGGTCACAGTCTCTTTTGAAGTCTTGACAAAAACTTGGTTATATCATGTGAAGACCATGTAGACATATGTCTGAAATGGTCTTTTGAGGAAAGAACCAGCCAGATTGAGTGGACCTGTCCAGTCAGTGCACGCATTTGTCAATAACCGAGCAGCTCAACTCAGAATTTACGGAGCTCAACGATTCGACGAACAATACCAAAGAAAGGACATTCGGGTAGGCCGCATAAACTACTCAAACTGCCAGACCATGAGTAAAAACTAACTAAGTTATAATAAAAAACAAAAATCCACATAATCTTCACATTCACAATAATAAAAATAAAATAATATAATACTTTAAAAAGTAAATATTCTTGTCATTGCAAGAAAACAACAAAAAAAAAAAAAATATCAAAATTAAAATCAAAAACAAAATTCACGGTGCAAAATATAAAAAAATCTAAATTAATTGGAGCAGCTCAATCCCAAGCCTTTTTGTCCTCAACGTAATCTTTAATAGTATAAAACGCTTTCTGACACAACTTACGTTTAATGAATGATTTGAATTTATTAAGACTTAGATCTTGTACGTGGCTTGGAAGCTTATTATAAAAGCGTACACATTGACATCTAAACGAGCCACCTATCTTCTTGAGCCTTGTTGTAGGTACTACAAATTTGTGTTTGTTCCTAGTATTTATGTTATGGATATCACTGTATTTTTTAAACAATTTTATATTTTTATGAGCATATAAAAGATTTTCATAAATATACTGAGAGGGCACAGTCATTACATTAATCTCCTTAAATTTCTCTCTGAGAGAGTGCCTCGGGCTTAATTTATATATTGATCGAACAGCTCTTTTCTGCAAAACAAAGATATTCTGGATGTCGGCGGCATTTCCCCACAACAGAATACCGTACGACATTACACTATGAAAATAGCTAAAGTATACTAAACGGGCTGTCTCTATGTCAGTTAAATTACGAATTTTTCTAACAGCATATGCTGCAATTGACATAAATCAGTATAGTTCAGAGTTTGTAGAAGCAAATATAACTGCCAGTGCTCAAGCATATGAAGCTAAGTTTTTTCTTTAGTAAACATCTTTATGTTATGCATCAGAATATTGCAGGTCTCATCGGAAAATCTGATGAACTGACGGTATGTGTAGAGGATTTAATTGCAAAGAACATAAACATTGACGTCATTTGTGTAACTGAGCATTTACGCGAGAAAGGACAGTAAAAGAGGGGGTTCTTGTATAATGGTAAAAAAGGGCTATCAATGGAAGGAAATTACAGATATTAGCAAACTCTCAATTAGTGGCTTGTTCGAGTGTTGTGCAATTGAAATGACACAAAGTAATACCATTATAGTATGTATTTATAGAGTTCCAAATTCGAAGAATCTAAATACATTTTTTGAGCATTTAGAAAAATTGTTAAACTTTGTTAATAAAATGAAAAAAAGAAATATTGTATTATGTGGGGATTTTAATATTGACATGTTAAAGCGAAATAGCACTACATTAGAGTTAGAATGTCGCCTACTTAACTCGAATCTTAAGCTGCAAGTAGATCAGCCTACTAGACTGAAAAGTGGTACATGTATTGATAATTTTGCACACAATCTAGGAAATAAATGTAAGTCTGAGGTAGTGGACCTTGCCCTTTCCGACCATACCGGCCAAATACTAAAGTGTCCAGTTAAAAAAAAAAGTTTGATTAACCAATGGCATATTTATCGTAGGGATTACAATCGAGAGAATGTGGACAAATTTAATGACTGTCTAAAGAATATTAGTTTCTCTGAAGTTTATGAATTCAAAGATCCAAATAAAGCATTCAACGTTTTTATAGAGACATTCTTGTGTTTCTATGAACTATGTTTTCCAATCAAAAGAGTCTTAGTTAAATCATATAGGAAACCACAATGGGTCTACGTGGAATAAGACTTTGTAGCAAAAAGAAAAGGACACTGCTATGGCGGTATAGACTGCACCCCAGTGACGCAGGTAGAGATAAATTTAAAAAATACTCTACTACGTACAAAAAAATTATTAAACTGACCCAACGCGCTCAAAATACACATAAGATCAACACATCAATAAACAAAGTAAAAACTGCATGGGAAATTATTAACAGTTACAAAGTGAATGTACCGAAGGAGGCTATTACGCAACTTCAAGTAGGTGATAAAATTGAAACTAATCCAACTGAAATAGCAAAAGCTTTAAATATTTTTTTATAGAAAAAGTCAAACCTATTCCTAATTGTGGTAAACATGTTACAGAAAATATAACCAAAACTAACAACTCCATATTTATGCTACCAAGTAGCCACCATGACATATCAAAGATTATTAAATCACTTAAAAATACAAGAGTGTAGGACATGATGGTATTTCCACACATGTAATTAAAGAAGTCGGTGACATCATCAGTAAACCTCTAAGCCATATTTTAAACCAATGCATAACTGAAGGTATATACCCAGAATACCTCAAAATTGCCGTTATAAAACCACTTCTGAAAAAAACCGATAAGATGTCAATGGAGTCATATAGACCAATAGCGCTTGTACCCATATTATCAAAAGTATTCGAAAAATATCTATATGTATAAATATATATTTTTTTAGAAAAAATTAACATTTTGACAGATGACCAAAAAGGATTTAGAAAAAGTAAGACAATAAATATGGCAATCTATGATTTCCTAAACAATGTAGTGGAAAATGTTGATAAAAAGCGTCCAGTGTGTTCAGTGTTCTGCGACATGACGCAGGCATTTGACTGCGTGGACCATAAAATATTACTGGATAAATTGGATGCTTACGGAATCAGGGGAAACGTTTTACAGTTAATTGAGTCATACCTTAGAAACCGGCAACAATATGTTGAAATAAGTCAATACAATTATGTGACTAGAGAAGAGCAGATATTTACATCTAAACACAAATCAGTCATGTACGGCGTTCCACAAGGGAGTGTCCTAGGCCCTTTACTATTCATAATTTATATTAATGATCTACCGAATGTAACAAATAACCCAATGTCACTTTTTGCCGATGATAGCACCGTAACAATTAAATGTACTGATAATCAAAATTATGAAGCTGAAATAAATAATACAGTTAATTCCATTGTTACCTGGCTAAGTAATAATAATCTAAAAATAAATATCGATAAAACAAAATTAATGTTATTTAGTCAGCGTTTAAATATTAATAATAACTTGAATATTCATAACAATAACAAAAAGATAAGTAAAGTGGATGTGAGTAAGTTCTTAGGACTCACAATAGATAAAAAAATAAACTGGAAACCACATTTAGAGGATTTAAGCAAGCGACTGAGTAAATCCGCCTATATGCTCTACAAAATCGCTCCTGTTCTAGGTGTAGATGCCAAACTCACGGCGTATCATGGCATAGTTGGTCATCTCCTGAGATTTGGTATTATTTTCTGGGGGAACGCAACCCTCAAAGAGTTAATATTCAGGTTACAGAAGAGGTGCATTAGAGCCATGTTCGGTTTAAAAACAACCAACTCATGCAAGCCATTTTTTGCAAAACATAAAATTTTAACCCTGCCATCACTCTACATATTTGAAATTGCAATTTTCATAAAATCTAACCCGCATTTGTTTAAGAAACTATCAGATATTGATAACCGCAACCGGCGTGATAAATATAAGCACAGATTGTGTGTGAAACGATCGAATACAGCACTAATGCATAAAAGTGTTTTCTGTATGGCACCACGTATATTTAACCACCTACCACAAGCACTCAGAGATATAACTGTTACTAACCTATTTAAGAAAAAACTAAAGGAGTATTTAGCAGCCAAATGTTTCTATAGTATTGCTGAGTTTCTAATGGAGAAAACATAATAACTCTAATGTAGTGGCGAAGTTTGTTTCTGAACTATTGTATTTATTTTATTTTGATTTTGACATTTTAATTGATAATAATAATATGCATAGTAATGATAATATATTTTTGTTATTTCTACTTATCTAATTTAATTGATGTTTAAGCTTAATTACATTATATTCAAATTTAATTAATTTTATATGCATGATAATTAATAGTTATAATTAATGTTATTGTAATACATATTTGTACGCCGTTAAGGTAAAACATGACTGTGATCTTTTCTGCAATGTACTTTACATCTTGCATGCTTTGTGTGTGCATACTCATGTTTCTGACAAATAAATGATCTTTATCTTATCTTTATCTAAAGCACATCCATTAGGAAGGGACGAAGGAATTTCGGAGGTTAGGGATCTATGAGCCCTTTTATCATACCCCACACCTAGTTGGGGACGAGGTTGTCTATTGGTGAATATTGTTTTTTTATATGAAGTTGTTGGAATTGATTGTGATTCGTTATGGGGTTAGACTCCATAAGATGGAGAAGAAAACATTTCTTTTGCAACTTCTGAATAAGATTTGCGCACAGAGGGAAAATGAGTAGACGCTTCCTCATATGAGATATTTACGAGACATTTTTATGAGACATTAGAGATTTAATGTTTCTTTGCCTGTCATGCTCAGGACAACACCCATTTGTAGCGAAATGCTTCCCTGAACAGAACAAACAAGATGCCAGATCCTCAACAACATTACATCCATCCCCAGAATGAGGTTGAGAACACCGGAAACAACGAGGGGTTGAACGACATTGAGCCTTTACATGGCCAAATCTACAGCAATTATTACACTATATGGTGGGAAATTTATAAATCTCAACAGGTAAAGAAGTATGGTAGCAGTAAACATGACTGGGTAGAACCTGGCCATGGAAGGTAAGGACAACACTCTGGGTTGCTATCCATGTCTCTTTGCCATCTGTAAA
Organism: Orthosia gothica; assembly: GCA_949775005.1. Taxonomy (NCBI): domain Eukaryota; kingdom Metazoa; phylum Arthropoda; class Insecta; order Lepidoptera; family Noctuidae; genus Orthosia; species Orthosia gothica. The sequence goes on along the minus strand of OX459070.1, from coordinate 2,379,977 downwards.
GTTTTTCCTGTTAAGCCTTCGTGCTTTTAAAACATATCCACACCCATCAGGAAGCATTAATGCTTCAACAAGTTCATCCATTGACCATTCTACTGAAACGTTGCGAATTAAACCCTTACGGGTGATATTGTAGGTTGGTATATTGGCAACATATTTGTATTGGGGAAGAAGTGGATTATCGAGGAAATTGTTGGCATCACTTGCTGATTTAAATTCAACTGCTATTTTGTTACGACCTACCCTTTTTACCCCATCCTTAAATATATTCTTAATTTTGTTTGTAACAAGGAATTGGCCAAACTTGAGGGGTCTAATTAAAGTCCCAGCCGAGGGATCAGGTTCTATACGCGAAACATGAACTAAAAACGGTCCTTTATCATTTACTTCGTATGCCTTGTAACCGATTGTTAGACTATGGTGCATAAATAAGGCAAGTTTCTTAAACTATAAAAATAGATTTAAAAAAGTTATGAAACTTACTAGACGTGCCCAAAACAATTATTCTATTAAAACCTCTACCAATAAGTCAAAAACAACCTGGAATATAATAAACAAAGCAAAACCCTGTTTCCCTAAGGAACCCATTAGACAGATCAACTTAGATAATAAAGTATTAAATGACCCTCAAGAAATAGCAAACGCATTTAACGATTTTTTTGTAGACAAAATTCAACCGATTCCATGTTCAGGAAATAATACAGTAAATATTACAAAACTTCGAGATTCAATTTATATTGCCCCGAGTATACCAATAGACATTAAAAACATTATAAAATCATTAAAAGCCACAAATAGTACAGGATATAACGGAATTTCCACGAAGGTAATCAAGTATGTATCTGACTTTATTTGTAACCACTTGAGCTATCTCATAAACCTGTGTATCTGTTCAGGTGTATATCCAGATGCCTTAAAAGTGTCTATAATAAAGCCGTTATTTAAAAAAAACAATAATGAACACATGGGCAACTATAGACCAATCGCACTCATTCCTATCATATCAAAAATTTTTGAAAAGTATATTTATAAGGAGATGTACTCATACCTTGAGAAGAAACACATTTTAATCGATGAGCAAAAGGGATTTAGGAAAAACAGGACAACCAATATGGCTATTTATGACTTCTTGCATAAGGTAATGATAAAGATGGACGTTAGAATCCCAGTATGCGCTATTTACTGTAACATGACGCAAGCGTTCGATTATGTAAACCATAACATTCTACTACAGAAACTAGAGGCATATGGCATAAGAGGAAATATACTTAACCTTATAGAGTCCTACTTAATTAAGAGAAAATAGTACACGGAAATAACAAAACTAAATATTAAGACAAAAAGAGAGGAAATTTACGTATCTGACGAACGAACGCCTATTTACGGTGTCCCACAAGGGAGCGTACTTGCAGCACTATTATTTATCCTATATATCAATGACTTGCCTGATGCTATTGACTACCCCATGACCCTATTCGCAGATGACAGCACAGTGACTATAACATGTAATAATAAGGACGTTTATAAATATGACATTAATGAAACCTTGACATCAATAATAGCATGGTTAGATAAGAATAATCTTAAAATTAATTTAGATAAGACGACAATAATGCATTTTAGTCAACGGATACATGCTGATACTGACATTGAAGCAGTCTACAATGGCACAGTATTAAATAAAGTCGACGACGCAAAATTTCTTGGTGTAATGATAGACGCAAAATTGAACTGGAAAGCGCATATTGAATATATAAGCAAAAAACTGAGCTCGTCCGCGTATGTCATGTACAAACTGTCTTCAGAAATTAACCCAGACGCTTTGGTGACAGCTTAACATGGATTGGTGTCATCACTTCTGCGCTATGGAATAATATTTTGGCGTAACTCTACGGACAGAGAAATAGCGTTTAAAGCTCAAAAGAGGTGTATTCGGGCTATGTTTAAGATACAATCGACAGAAAGCTGCAGACCATTGTTTAAAAACCGGCCAAGTGCGAGTCGGACTCGCGCACGAAGGGTTCCGTACTAGGTAAATTGCGGTTTACGATTTATGACGTATTAAAAAAAAACTACTTACTTAGATCTCGTTCAAACCAATTTTCGCTGGTAGTTTATATGGTAATGTACATCATATATTTTTTTAGGTTTTATCATTCTCTTATTTTAGAAGTTACAGGGGGGACGACACACATTTTACCACTTTGGAAGAGTCTCTCGCGCAAACTATTCAGTTTAGAAAAAAATGATATTAGAAACCTCAATATCATTTTTGAAGATCTATCCATAGATACCCCACAAGTATAGGTTTGATGAAAAAAATTTTTTTTAGTTTTAGTTTCAAGTATGGGAACCCCCAAAATTTATTGTTTTATTTTTATTTTTGTGTGAAAATCTTAATGCGGTTCACAGAATACATCTACTTACCAAGTTTCAACAGCATAGTTCTTATAGTTTCCGAATAAAGTGGCTGTGACATACGGACGGACAGACAGACAGACAGACAGACAGACAGACAGACATGACGAATCTATAAGGGTTCCGTTTTTTGCCATTTGGCTACGGAACCCTAAAAATACAAGTTATTGACTTTACCCTCTTTATATATTTTTGAAGTTGCATCGTTTGTAAAGGCAAACCCCCAACACTTTCCACGACTATCTGACACTTTTCCACGCAACAGACGTGACAATAGTCAACTTTGTTTGCACTCGGCAAAAACTGCCCTCATGGGGAAAAGCTTTTTTTGTATGGCCCCGAAAATATATAACAAAATACCACAGTCATATAAAGCTATGACAACAAATCTATTTAAAAATAAGATTCGAAATTTATTAACAGACAAGTGTTATTATAATATTAATGACTTTTTAACGGACTCCTTTTGAATGTTTATGTTATTGTTATTGATTATGGTATTGTTATTCTTATAAAATTGTATTCTGAAATTCTGGAATGTTTTTTTTTTTTGACATATTGTTTTAATATCTTGTTTTTTTTTTAATTATTATTTTGTTATATTCTGACATTCTAGTATCACATCCTTGATTTGTATTATTTATTGAAATCTGCACGATTTTTCACGACATTTTCATTTTACACATTAAATATTTTAATATCATGACATTTTTTAATAATTCTTATTGACATTCTAGAATGATTATTTTGAATTGATTTATTATTTTAATATCTTTATTTTTTTATTTTTACTCTGACATTCTATAAACATAATTTTGACTTGTATTATTTTATTGACATTTACACAACATTTATTTAATTTTTAAATTTTTACTAAATATGACATTCTATTAAGTATTTTGATTTGTATTCTTTATTAATATTTGCATGCCATTTTCCAAGGTAAACATGACGTTCTATCATTCTGTATCCTAACACCTCTTCATGCTGACAATTTGTTATGTATGTATGATACTCATGTTTGAGCAAATAAAAATGATTTGATTTGATTTGATTTGATAAAAACTGTCTGAATCGACGCAGATGCAGTCGCGGGGTCTACAATAGTTTTTTTAACAGGTAAATTATCGTCGTCATTTTCCAGACGGCGTTTATTGTTACTAGATGTAGGAGGCGTATTTTGAGTGAATAGCGGGGGTGACGAGTCCATCACTGTTACTGGCACACTCTGTCCATCCGGTGGGTCTGGGGGTTCAGGAGGGTCAATCATACTTACAACAGGAAAGTTAATGCACTTTTTGAATAATACACACACAAACACTTAAATAGGGAAATTTAGCATAAGTTTCTCGTAACAATTTGACGAAATATACTAAAATATGTAAGTCAATCTCACTAACACGTGTATCAACTTAAAGAATCCGACAGCGAAAAAAACCAAGATCGTCATTATCTTGACCGAGACCTGGTTGACACTAGACAGCTGATAATGAATTTTTTTGATCAACGCTATTTGGTGTTTAGATGCGATCGTAACCGTTTACTCACCAACAAAAAGGATGGCGGTGGTGTCCTTATAGCCGTATCTAAAGTACTAAATCCCACCTGCATTTCGTTTTTGCCCCCGTTAACTTTAACCCCGCTAACCGGCTTTCGATAAACTTTACCACACACTACTACTTAATAAAATTTGCCTACAATGGAATCAGAGGGGACCTTTTACGGTGGTTTATATCTTACATAACTAACAGAACACAAAAGGTGGTTGTTAATGGCTTTGAATCTGGCTCTTTTCAGGTCACTTTCGGTGTACCACAGGGTTATATTTTAGGCCCTTTATTATTTATTTTATACATCAATGACATAAGACACTGTTTTCAAAATTCAAAATTTCTTCTCTACGCGGACGATTTAAAGGTCTATAAAGTTATTTCTGATAAATTCGATTGTTTTAGCTTCCAGCAGGATTTAGACCGTTTCTCTAACTACTGCTCTTCCAATAAGCTTTACCTTAGTCTTCCAAAGTGTCATGTTATAACATTTACAAAAAGAAAAATATTACTGAGTTCGTCTATCGTCTTGCCAATACGCCAATTAGTAAAGTAAGTTTTCTCCGCGATCTTGGTGTTCTGCTAGATACAAAGCTCCATCTGGATGCTCATATAGAAAAAATTGTTAACAAGGCCTACCAAATGTTTGGTTTTGTTATGAGATCTTTTCGGGATTTTCGTCGACCTTCTACCTTTTTGCACTTATACAAATCAATAATTAGGCCACAGTTAGAGTTTGCAATGCCTATATGGAACCCTTTTTATGTAAAATATAGTGAAAGATTAGAATTAGTACAACGTGCCACAACGTGCGTGCAACCTTCGTGCTATGAATTACAGATGTTATCGGAATAAAATGTCATACCACTTACTTCTTAAAAAGTATGATCTTCTGACCTTAAAGTCAAGACGGAAACTTCTGGAAGATATGACTCTGTTCAATGTGTGCCGCAATCATTTTGATTGTCCGGACCTAGTTAGGAGTCTAAGTTACCTGGTTCCTCGAACAGTTCGTGTACGTGAGGTACGCACTCGACATCTATTTGCTACTAGCCTCTGTAAATCCAACGCCGGCTCACGTTCACCACTTCATCGCTTGGTTGAGACATATAACAGTGAATTTAATTCTATCGACATTCTTTTTCTTAGTAAAAATGCATTTAAGAAGCAAGTCCGAGCAACCCTCAAGGATCAGCAAATTAATATATAATAACGTAATGAAATAACGTAATGTTTAATAATATACGCACACAAATTTAAATTTCCTTTTTTTTTGTTTTTCTTTTATATATTATTTAAAAATCCAGATATTATGAGTTTTGGGATAGTAACCGTTGTGTATTGTATCTGTGTTAATGGCTTGTTATAAATACTTTAATTAGTAACCTGTGAAGAACGTAGTGGGTAGCATAATTGTATAAATGTAATATTTAAGATTGTATGACTGTTTCTTATTGTGCTACTGTTTGTTTTTCCTTAAATAAATAAAAAATAAAAAAAATTATAGACTTCAGCAAACAAAGTTAGACTAAGGTAAAACCTATTGGTGGTTCTAGGGATGGACTGCGGGGCTATCCTATCCCTTAACCTCCTAACTAAGGCTATTCCTGAGGGCGACGAAGCCTCCGCTCAGGTCAAGCTTTGACAACAGTGGTGACTGCGGGGCTGTCGACCACTGTGCCTCCTAAGTAGCGAGTGGCTGGTTCCTCCGTAGTGCGGGTTTATATAAATGGTTTTGACAGATAAGTGTGTGTCTTCATCATCTCATGCTTGTATGTGGTTGTAACCTTTGTTGACGTCACGGGCGCTTCACATGTCGAATGTTAGATGTCGCTAGTAGTCTATTGGTACTGTTAACATCTTATCTATGATTGATCTTGTTTGTGTTGCGATCTACTAGGGTAGCGTAGTGTTATGCACACAACCCGGTAGATGGCGTAAAGCGTCGTGTTATATTCTCCCCCTCTGGTACTCTATGGTCGTCCAGACTGTAATAAATATGGCTAACTAAGCCAACCACTGCTTAAATAGACCTTTATGTTTCAGAAAATGTTAACCTCCCTTTTTTTCCAAAAAAAAACACTCGATTTTATATTTAATCACGGTTCTACGGCATTTGAAATATTTTTATTCAAACTTTCCTTCGTTTCCGCTATGCAATGCAATTCCATCGCACACTCCCCGAAATGCAACGGATAAAAAATCAAAATCAATATTTTTTCTTTCACATAGGCCTACATGGGCACTTATAAAACGTCGACAAAATGTGCACGGTTCGGGTTGGTCGATTCCTATGGAGAAGAACCGGCAAGAAACTCCATGGTTACTCTTTTAAAAAAATTTTTTGGTTTTACAATATATCCATGTTACAGTAGTACTTAGATGGGGGGACAACGCAGGCCCGGCAATAAGTCGTAAGAAACTAAAACAAAAAATGATTATATAATAAATAAACAAAAGATTAAAAAAAATATATAAAACTACATAAAATTTTAACAAATGTTAACAATCTAGAAAACTTGAAGGCCTACAATGTTCACACATTTACAAAACAATCGGTAAAAGAATCTTTACAAAGTATAACAAGACTAAATTTAACATCTGGCACAAATGTTGTTATCAGTGCTGTAACTAAACTTAGGGGCCTAAAGGGCTATAAAGATAATGAAAACCATTGTAAAAAGTCTTATTAAATGAAGAAAAAATGAGATTGAGAATAGTTAGAGACATCCACATATTTGTGCCGTTTATGAGTTACCAGGAAAAGCCGCATGCGCAGAAGGAGCTAAAACCAAATATTTTTATCTTTAACGTAGTCCTTGATTTTATAATATTTTTGGGGACTGAGTCACCCACGTCCGTAGGAGTATACCCCATTCGATTCCCTACACGTGGTCCCCGGGTGGTGCAAATCAGGTGACACCAACTGGTGGTAGGCTTCGGCCGAGGGCTTGCGACCACCCACCGGGCAAAGACGTACCGCCAAGCGGCCTAGCCGTGTTCCGGTACGATGCTCGGTGTAGCCAATTAGAGGAGTTGGGTCGAGACAGCTGTTCCACTGCATGCAGACCAGCCTGACGCGCACTGGTATGGATGTGTCGGGAGACTGGTCGCGGAGGGTAGCGGGATCCGAGGCACGGTGCGCCGCTGGCCGACCGCAGGTAGTTGGGGGCCCAAGTAGTGTGCCAGCCACATACGAAAGGCTGCCCCGCCAACTGTCGAAAAATCCCGGAATGCACCATCGTGCTGGTTGGCGACCAGATGGGAGGGCCCGATGGACATTTCGGGGGGGCTCGGGCGTCCCCGCAGTCTCCAGACTAGTGCCCCAATGATGGCGTCCTATCAGTGCGTGTCTGTAGGTTAACAGCGTGGAACCTCGTCTCACTTCCTTCTCCTCATCTCACCCTTCACTCTTATACATACATGGCAAGGAAAAATCAAACTAGAGTTCAACAGCGGCTGCACCCCCTCCCAATCAAAGTGCACCTTACAAATATCAGAGGACTGCACTCCAATCTCGTAGCAGTCCATCATCATCTCGAGACTGATAAGCCGGCTCTCTTTTTCCTTTCGGAGACGCAGATCAGATGTCCGTCAGACATATCGTACCTTACATACCCAGGGTTTACCCTGGAGCACAATTTTAAGCTTCGCGCTGGTGTATGCATGTACGCCCGAGACGACATCTGTTATCGGCGTCTCCGAAACCTTGAGGACTCTAGGTTTTCTGTGCTGTGGGCTTTGGTGGACACAGGCCACGATAAAATTATCTACGCCTGTGTCTACCGCTCGCACAGCGGTGATCAGGAGACAACCAGGCTCACAGAGTACCTTGGTGAGGCGGCTGATATAGCGCAGCAACGGTATCCTTCCGCCCAATTGGTGTTACTGGGGGACTTCAATGCCCACCATCAGGAGTGGCTCTTCCCGTACCAGAGCACTGATCACGCTGGGCGGGAGATGAGAAAGCTTGCGCTTGCTTTGAATCTCGCCCAGCTGGTCCAGGGGGCAACGAGGGTGCCGGATGTTGATTCGCACACAGCCAATTGCTTGGACCTTCTGCTGACAACAGATCCAGACCGATACTCGGTGTCGGTATCTTCACCTTTGGGTAGTTCCGACCATTGTCTGGTGAAGTCTGTATCCGTCCACTCCCCGCCCGATCCCAGCCCAAGAGGCGCAAGGCGGGTTTGGCGGTACAAGTCAGCAGATTGGGATGGGATGCGTTCTTTCTTCGCATCTTATCCTTGGCAGCCCACTTGCTTCGCTTCGGCTGATGCTTCGTCGTGCGCGGACGCCGTGACGGATGTGTTGCGTCAGGGAATGGAGTACTACATTCCGTTCTCTGACGTAGCAATGTCTAGCGCTGACCGGCCATGGTTTGGCGCCGAGTGTAAACGCGCTGACTCGCTTAAACATGAGGCGTACCTGGCATGGGTCGACGCTCGGACGCGCAAAGCAAGCGACGTGAGTCAGCTGAAGAGAGCCTTCAATAGGGCTGCCAAGTCCTGCAAGAAGGTGATGCGAAGAGCCCGGTTTGACCACATAAGCCGTATTGGGACCAAACTTGCCTCACACCCGGCTGGTAGTAAAGCGTTTTGGTCCCTGGCTAAGTCGGTTGAATCGAACTTCTGCCGTCCCTCACTACCACCACTGCTGAAACCCGACACTAGCCCACACCGCAGAGGAGAAAGCAAACTTGTTTGCCTCGCTTTTTGCGGAATCTTCACGTCTAGATTCTGGTGATGCGCGGCCCCCTCCTTCTCCTGATGGATGCGAGACGAGTATGTCGGACATTCGCATCCATCAAAAGGACGTTCGTAGGGTACTGCGCAACCTCGACGTGAACAAAGCTAGTGGCCCCGACGGGATTCCAGCAATTGTTCTGAGAACCTGTGCGCCTGAACTGTCTCCGATCCTAACACGCCTGTTTCGCCTTTCGTATGAGACTCGAAAAGTGCCGAATGCTTGGAGGCAAGCTAACGTTCAGCCTGTGCCCAAGAAGGGCAGTCGAGCTGACCCGGCCAACTACAGACCCATTTCGATTACGTCCATCCTCTGCAAGAGTATGGAACGGGTACTCAACTCTAAACTCCTGGCATACCTAGAAGCTAATGACATCCTCAGTGACCGCCAATATGGCTTCCGCCAAAATCGGTCAACTGGGGATCTTCTAGCGTATGCCATTCACATCTGGAGTGAGGCCATCGAGAGGCATGGGGAAGCGCTTGCCGTGTCCCTGGACATCTCGAAGGCTTTTGACAGGGTCTGGCATGAAAGCCTTATTGGTAAGCTTCCTTCATTCGGTCTGCCCAGTGGTCTGTGCGTTTGGATTGCAGATTTCCTGAGGGACCGGTCCATCCGAGTAGTTATTGATGGCCGCTCGTCTGACCAACTGGATATTAATGCCGGGGTTCCTCAGGGATCGGTGCTCTCAGCAACATTGTTCTTGCTTCACATAAACGATCTGCTAAAACCCGGCACCTTTGGGTATGCGGACGACAGCACTGTTGCTGAGAGATACGTCTCCGACGCGCGCGCTACTGGGCCTCAAGTCCAGTCTCTGCGAGAGGCCATGGTTGGGCGCTTGAATCTGTCCTTGAAGGCAGTCTCCGAATGGGGCGATGCCAATCTGGTCAGTTTCAATGCTGCTAAGACCCAGGCGTGTCTTTTTTCCGCTAAAAGGAGCCAGTTCCACCCGGCTCCTTCTTTCCGGGATGTGACCGTGCCGATAACGGACCGACTTGAGATTCTTGGCGTTACGTTGACATCGACCCTCAATTTTGGTCCATTCATTGAGGCAAAAGCTCAGCTGGCTGCCAAAAAGTTGGGGATTCTTGCGAAGGTGAGACGGTACTTCACCCCAGAGCAGTTGCTTAACTTGTATCAAGCGCAAGTTAGATCATGCATGGAGTACTGTTCTCATCTCTGGGACGGATCTGCCAAATACCAGCTGGATGCACTCGAGTCGATCGAAAAACGAGCCAAGAGGCTTATCGGCAATGAGATACTGGTCGAGTCTAGGCTCCAGAGCCTTGAACATCGGCGCCGAGTTGCCAGCCTATCGGTTTTTTATCGGTTACATTTCGGGGAGTGTGCGTTGGAATTGCATGAACTGATTCCTCCTAGCCCGTTCCATCATCGGACTACAAGACGTACGGCGATGCGTCATCGATACATGGTGGACATCCCACCCATACGCACCAAACGTTTTGGGAACACTTTTATTATACGAACAGCAAAAGAGTGGAATTCCCTGCCTGAGTCTGTGTTTCCCGATAGCTACAACCTAGGAGTCTTTAAGTCAAGAGTGAATAGGTTACTTCTAGGCAAGCGTGCTCCATCGTTGACCACATCATCGCTTACCATCAGGTGAGATAGTGGTCAAACGCAAGCCTATTTCATATAAAAAAAAAAAAAAAAAAAAAAAAAAAAATATGCTTTTTTAATAAGGATACGTTTGATGTGATTTTTGAACTTTCCATCGGTCAGTTCTATAACTGACTTTGGCAACTTCTTATAAAAGCGTATACTGTTTATAAGAAAATACTTATAATAATTGGGGATATAAACATCCCCATTAACTTATCGAAAATAGAATATCCTGGCGAACGTTATCTCACTCTAGCTGCCTCTCACGGGCTGTTACCAGCTCACACAGAAGTGACTCGTGAAGCTTCTGGAACATGCCTTGATCACGTACTGCTAAAAACGAAATATCCTTCTCTCACAATTATACCCAAAACCTATTTAACAGATCATTTTCCGGTCATAACATGCATCGATTTCAAGCAGCCACGACTTTTTGCTACTACTACCATTAACAAGACTGATATTGAATCCTTAAAACTGGATATTTCGTCCATAGACTCTGAACCCATTTATGCATCTCAAGATCCGGATTATTCCCTTAACTACTTTATAACTAACTTACAAGAAGCTTTAGAGAAAAATACTAAAGTCATAACTTTATCCCGGCGCAGAAAGATTATTAAGCCTTGGATTACTCAGGGATTACTTCGATGTATGAAAAACCGAGATATGCTGCACCGAAAGTCAAAAATGTCACCAGATAATGAGACTTTAAAAATAACTTATGTCCGTTACAGAAACTACTACAATAGGATTCTGAAAAAGGTAAGAACGGAATATGACAGATCACTTAGTGAAAAAGTTACAGACGACCCCAAAACCCTTTGGAAAAATATCAAAACCATCACCAACACCACTAAAGAATTCAATAATCCGGATGAACTTCTCAAACTACGTTCTACACCTGAATTATCTGTTAATGAGATCAATAAATACTTTGCAACTGTAGGCACGAACTTGGCGAAAGCATGTCTCGAAACGCATCATAACCCGATGCCTGGGCTTCTTGATGATAGTCGACCCACTAGTTCCGTATCTTCTCAGCTCATCTCATTTGTAATGACTAGCACGACTGAAGAGGAATTAGAACGCCTTCTCGTGAGGCTTAAAACGGATTCGGCAGTAGGCTGGGACAAAATCTCAAATCATCTGCTTAAAAATAACAAAAACGTCCTAATTCCTCCACTCACACACATCTTCAATGTCTGCCTTGAGACTGGCATATTTCCCAATTCTCTAAAGAAATCGGTTTTGCGTCCAATACACAAAGGTGGAGACACAAATATCTTGTCTAACTATAGACCAATATCAATCCTACCCGCTTTGTCAAAAATTTTAGAAAAAGTTATCAATATAAGACTGACAAACTATCTGGAAAAGCATCACTTACTTTCCGAGAAACAGTTTGGCTTTAGGAAGGGTAGATCTACTGAAGGAGCAGTGCATATCTTAACTAATTACATATCTACCAACCTTGATAAGGGAAGAAAATGCCTGTCTATCTTTCTTGACTTAAGCAAGGCTTTTGACACTATCTCGGTACCTATATTGATAAATAAACTGGAGAAAATGGGAATCAGAGGAACGCAATTGAGTCTCTTTCGGAGCTATCTTGCAGAGCGTAAACAGTGTGTGCGATTGGGTGAACACACGAGCAGTGACCACGCCGTCGATTATGGTGTACCACAGGGTAGTATTCTGGGACCGACTCTATTTCTCGTTTACATTAACGACCTCACTTACCTCCAACTACCCCGAGACGAACTGATCTCTTATGCTGATGACACTGCTCTCCTTTTCTCTGCTGATACTTGGGATGAGGTATTCGATGCTGCCCAGGAGGGATTTAATGTTGTGAAGGGATGGCTCAGGTCCAATATCCTGACCTTAAATATCGAAAAAACTAAATATTTAACCTTTAGTACTCGCTGCCTCAGTGAGCCCATTATATATCGTCGCATCGCATCACATGAATGCTTGCCTGGGATAGACTGCTCGTGTGGATCCCTGGAGCGCGTCAATGTAATCAGGTACCTGGGTATCATTATTGATAGCAACCTTAGCTTCAGGGAACATATTAAAAAGATAAGTGCTCGGGTACGGAAACTTATTTATGTCTTCAGAAAACTCAGGTACGCGGCTGATGCCAAATTACTTAAGCAAGTCTATTTTGCGCTTTGCCAGTCTATAGTTTCTTACTGCATCTCGTCTTGGGGAGGAGCTCCAAAAACCACACTAATGAGAGTAGAAATAGCCCAACGAGCTATTTTAAAAACTATCTCTTTCCTCCCCTTTCGTTATCCTACAAAGCAGCTTTATCAACTAAGTAAAGTTCTCACCATTCGCCAACTTTTTATTCTTAGCATAATACTCAAGCAACATGGTGATCTCACATATGACTCACGTACTGTACTTAAACGTAGGAAATATGCAGTTTGTGAACGCACACATGTTGCCAGAACATCTTTCATCAGGAGATTCTTCATTTTTCTTGGTCCTTACCTATATGACAAAATCAACGCAATTATAAACATATATCCATTTAATAAGATCCACTGTAAAAGAAAAATTCAGGACTATCTACAAGGACTCTCTTATGATGAAACAGAAGCGCTTTTGATCATTCCCAAATAGATACCTAAGCTACATAAACACTTTCTTTAATCATTCACAGTATAGCGCATATTAATTCAATTACATAGATACACTCTCCACACCCCACACACAACACACATCCCACACACACATCACAAACACACATACACATACACACCTACATATAAAATGGCATTCAAATGGGATTATTTTATAATGGAAGGCTACTAAGGGACCACTATTTAAAGAAGGGTATAAACTGCAATCCGAGATACAGGCAGCCGCCTAGTTCGGATGCAGAAAGTCCTATATGTACCAACTCCTAGCCGTACATTCTCATTTTAATTTTATCTGTAATATGTGTGTAATATCTTTGTGGAATAAATATTATTTGATTTTTGATTCTAAAATATAAAGTGAAGGTAGAGTCAGTACATCGATCTCTTTAAATTTTTCTCTGAGGGTCTCGCGAGGACCCATTTTATAGATCACGCGGATTGCCCTCTTTTGCAATATGAAAATTGAGTCAACGTCTGCTGCTGATCACCACAGCAGAATGCCATAACAACTGACCCGCTAATTAGCAGACACAATAGAAATTACCATTGTCTTCCGCCAAAATGGGAATTTCGACAGATAAGCGGATAAGACATAATACTGTGGAAATAAGCATAGTACACTAACCTAGCTGTGGCTACATCGGTTAGCTGCCTTTTTTTCCTTACTGCATATGCAACTGAACTTAACCTACCCGAAAGAGTTCTAATGTGCGCGCCCCACTGCAGTTTTGAATCGATAGTAATATCGATAGTGTAAGAATACAGTTTCAGCTATAACTTCAAGATTTTTGCCGTCAAGATTTAAATTTAGGTCACGTTGTGGTACATTTGGTAAAGAGAACTTAAGACATTTAGTTTTTTTCGCATTCAGTAAAAGATTATAAGCTGCGAACCATTTTGAGAGAATAATTAGACTTTCGTTGACCTGTAAGACATCCGTATCTGTTAGGGACCTTTCTAGGACACTTTAAATTAAAGATCAGTGGACTGTATAAACTGATGTATTGTAGGTACTATATTATAAATAAATGAAATGCACGTGTGTCTTCGTCGGAGCTCGGTAGTGAAGTGGCGGGCCCCTAGGCACCGCGTCCCGCGCGCCCGCGCCCCCCGCCTCCTCCAACCGTCGCCTGCGCCGCCGGCCGTAGAAAGCGCCCGAACATCCTCCCCGGGTTGAAGGCTTCAAGTAAGAGGGAGTGGGCAGACATTGTTGTAGGCCCGCACCATCGTCCCCTTCTTCGTCTTCAGCTCCACCACCCGCGTGGTCCCGTCGCTCCCAGGAAAGACCTGGATGACTCGCCCCAGTGGCCACATCAGTGGCGGAAGTCCCTTCTCTTTGATGAGAACGAGTGCTCCCACAGATAGCTGCCCTGTCGAGGTTGACCATTTTGTTTTTTGCTGAAGCAGAGAAACATACTCTAAGTGAAACCGCTTCCAAAAATGCTGTTTAATGTGCTCCATTCTGTGGTAGCGCTCCAGTCGCCCAATGGTGAAATCAGTCACCTGTGGATGCGGAACGGACATAAGTGGTCGCCCAATTAGAAAGTGTGAAGGAGTGAGGGCAGAGAAGTCTAAGGGATCAGAGGAAAGAGGGGTAAGAGGACGAGAATTTAAAATGGCCTCTATTTGAGTCAAGCACGAGGCCATCTCTTCATACGTAAAATGAGTCAAACCTAAAAGCCTCTTTAGGTGATGCTTTGTGGATCGGACGGCAGCTTCGGCAATGCCGTTAAAGTGAGGGGAGTATGGAGGCGTGAAAGTAAACTTGATACCTTGTTGAGCAACTTCGAAGACAAGGTTGGAATCTTGTAGGAATTTACGGAGCTCGTTATTTGCACCTACGAAATTGGTGCCGTTATCTGACAGGATGCTTTCGGGTTTACCACGACGAGCCACAAAACGACTTAAGGCAGCCATATAAGCTTCCTTCGTCAGATCTGTAACGAGTTCGATGTGAACAGCTTTGACACCAAGGCAAACAAAAATACAAATATACGCCTTTATAAGCCTACACCCTCGACCTTTGCGATCAGCTATCAATACTGGCCCGGCATAATCAACGCTGCACTTTAAAAACGGGTATTCTAAATGTGTCCTTGAGGAGGGCAGTTGACCCATTGAGGGTTGCACGATTTGACATCTATATTTAAAACATTTTATACAATTTTTAACAGTGGACTTTGAAAGGTTTCTGCCGCCAAGAGGCCAATACGTTTGCCGAATGTTAGCCAACAATAACTGAGGTCCAGCGTGTAAGAAATCGTAATGATACTTACAAAATATTATTTTAGTAATGTGATGCTTGCCACATAACAAGATAGGATGTTTGACGTTGTAGTCATATGGCGAATTATCAAGCCTCCCGCCTACGCGAACGAGACCGTCCGTGTCTATAAAGGGACTTAGGGAAATTAGCCTATTTTTACTACGCAACGGTTTTCCTGATTGCAATAAGGCGTACTCTTCAGGAAACATATCCATTTGGGCATGACGCATAATGAAGTTGAAGGAGCTGCTAAGTTCTTGAATGGAAAGGGGATCACGAGAACGATTATATTTATGTTTTAAATTGTATATAAATCTGTGTATATAAGCAACTACTCTATGTAAATGATTAAATTTAGAATATTTGTGAATTAATGATTTAATGAATGATTGATTTCCCGAAATTATATTATTATATGAGTGATTATGAGAAGTATGATCATTGAAATGTGATGATACTACTTCAGGTAGATCCTGTTTCACGTTCTCATTGGGCATTTTTGGCCAATATATTTCATCTTCCAACAAAAATTTAGGACCTGACCACCATAAGGAACACTCGCTGATAAGGTCAGCCTTCAGCCCGCGAGAAACAAGATCTGCCGGATTTTCCTTAGACGGCACGTAGCTCCACGTATGCTCTGTAGTGCTTTCCTGAATTTCATCGATGCGATTACGAACAAAAGGCTTTAATGTATTTGGTGCCATGGCAAGCCAGCTTAACACTATTGTCGAATCGCACCAAAACCGGCATCTACTAACGGGCTTGGTGAAGGATTTCAGTACATTAGTACACAGTCTTGCTCCCAATAAGGCTCCACATAGCTCTAGCCTTGGGATAGTTGTTGGCCTGATAGGTGCCACACGATTTTTAGAGACTAGCAGTTGAACTCTTACTAACCCATCCTTGTCCATAGACCTAATGTACACACAAGCACCATACGCCTTTTCGGACGCATCTGTAAACACGTGAATTTCATTAATTGTAAGGTTGTTGCATGAAACCCATCGAGGCATTTTAAGGGTGTTTAAACATGAAAGACCATTTACAAAGGATACCCAAAAACTATGAATGTCATCAGGCACCATCTCGTCCCAGTCACATTTAGCCAACCATAGTTTCTGGATGACTATTTTAGCCTCGACAACACAAGGACCAACAAGACCCAATGGGTCAAATATCTGACTAATCACCGATAGAATCTGACGTTTTGTGATTTGTTTGTTGGTGTCGATGCATATTGAAAACGCCAGAGAATCAGATTCACATAGCCAATATAGGCCTAACGTTTTAGAAGACACGTTTCTATTCTCTGATAAGTCCAACTTTTTAGAATGCCCTGAAATACCTGCGATTTCCGTTAAAATGGTTTCACTGTTAGACTGCCATTTACGCAAGTGAAAACTAGCAGAAGCTAAAATGGAAACGACTTCCTTACCCATCTCTACTACTTCTGGAATGGAGTCACCCCCACTAATGTAGTCGTCGACGTAAAAATCACGTTCAATGGAAGACTTGACAATATTATTAGTAGCGTCTGCCGCCAGACTGACCAGGCACTTCGTAGCTAAATAAGGAGCGGAGGCCGTACCATAAGTGACGGTGTTGAGACTGTACGTCTGAAGACGTAATTTGGAATCTGCGCGAAAGATTATTTGTTGCAAATGGCGTTGCGAAGGCGTCACAGAAATAGCCCTATACATTTTTTCTACGTCTCCAGAAATGACATATTTATGCTGACGAAAACGTAGCAATATAGAAAAAAGATCATCCTGGACAGTGGGACCTACCATTTGGATATCGTTCAGCGATATTCCAGATGTAGTTGCAGCTGATGCATCAAAGACTGCCCGGAGCTTTGTTGTTGCACTGGATTCCCTGATGACCCCATGATGTGGCAAAAAGTACTCATTGTGGTCACCTGAATGAGGTTTCTTCTGCGATTTATTCATTGTCATATGGCCCAAACTCTCATATTCCTGCATAAAGGCGACATACCTCTCCTTGAAAGCAGGATCACGTTGGAAACGACGCTCCAATGATAGGAACCGACGCTTGGCCATTTCATAAGATTCACCTAACACACTAGGGTCATTCTTAAGAGGTATCGTAACAACAAAACGGCCATGTTTATCACGCGTCGTGTTACGGCGAAAGCTCTCTTCACAAGCTCGTTCTTCTTGTGACAAGGAGTGCTTAGAAGACACGGAATCAAATTCCCAAAATTTATTTAAACTATTATTTAATTCGTCAATTGATACATTACAAAAATGTGACTGTACCTTCGTTGGTGGATATAATGGAAGAGCCACAGAGCCTGATACAATCCACCCGAATTTAGTCTCCTGTAACTTGGGCTGATTTTTTCCTAAATTGATAGATGCAGCACATAGGACATTCCAAAATACTTCTGCACCGACAAGTATGTCTATTTCTGACGGAACATTGAACGACGGATCGGCCAGTTGCAAATTCGATGGTATCGGTACTTTGCGTATGTCAATCAAAACAGACGGCAGCATGTTTGTGATTGTCGGTAATACAAAACAATTTACATTTGTTTTATAGCTACCGCTGTAGGATTCGATAGTTAAAATGCAAGACTGTGTACTAGATGTAATCTGACTATTGATACCTGTAACCGTGGAACTCGTGCTACGTCGAGGCAATCCTAGCTTATCGCATAGTGTCTGCGTAATAAAGTTGGCTGTGCTACCATTATCGAGGAGTATCCTGGCGGCGACCTTCACACCGCGGTTGTTCACCACTCGCACCAGCGCTGTGGACAGTAAAACATTGGAAGTAGTATACTGTGTTAAGGCAACATTATCTAGTGTGTCTTTTTCAGAAGAGCCACTTCCAGAAAGGTCAGTAGGTAAGGCAACACTACTGGGCATAGGATCTTGAAATTGGGTTGGCTTAGAGTCTTCAACATGTAAAAGAGTGTTATGCTTGCCTTTACAATATTTACAACGCGCTAATCTACATTGCTTTGTTAAATGTCCAGTACGCAAACAATTAAAGCAAACTTTAAACTGTTTTGCTTTAGATATACGATTGTCTACAGTCAGATTACGAAATTCTTCGCACGTATACAAAAGATGATTTTTGTTGCATAATGGACACATTAATTTATTATACTTATCCTGATTTTGATTACTACTATGATTTGTTTCTACTATTAATGCTTTATGTTTATTTTCTATCTTGTTATTTTTATTCTCTGGATTACATGTATTTTTATTATATTCTAATGTTTCTAATAGATCAGCCTTTTTACTCATGAATGAACAAAATTGTGATACTGTGGGTTTCTGTGATAAGGTGTTACGATGGGCTTCCCAATCTCTACTGGTGATAGGATCTAATTTAATGGACATCATATAAACAATCAGCGTATCCCAGCTCTCCGTAGGCTCGTTCAATGTTTTAAGGGCTCTCATATTTTTATTAATAAGGTCAACTAATCGACGCAGAGCACTGCACGATTCCCTCAAAATGTGTTCAACATCGAACAATGCCTTCAAGTGATTATCTACTAAAAGCCTACTGTTATCAAAGCGATCACATAGTAACTTCCACGCCATCTCATAGTTATCACCTCTAAAGTCGATATTTTTAATTACTTCTAGTGCATCACCTTTAAGTGATGCACGAAGGTAGTGGAACTTACTAATTTCGTCTATGCCACTACTATTATGTATTAGTGATAAATACGTATCTCTAAACTCAAGCCAGTACTGATAACCACCATCGAAATTAGGCAAATTAATCTTGGGTAAGCGTATAAAATTACGTTGTTGGCACGATTCACCTGTTTGCTTGTTCACTGAACCCGCTACAGACCCATAGTCACTGGCGCCGACCGTGACAGCTAGCAAGCTGCGCGCCTGCGCTACGAGGGAGTGGAAACGCTCCTCAAACTTGGCCCGCTCGGCATACGCCTCGTCCGGCTTGTCCAAAAGCACCTCGATTTCCATCTGTAAGTCATCAAATTGATCGTATATAGCCTCAAATTTATTAAAACGGCTCTCCAACTCGATGCGTTGTAAGTCTGAAATCGATTTACAACTTTGAAGTACATTCAGATAGTTGGCGAAATTTGTTAACTTGGCTTTCAAAGCACTACGCTTTCTAATAAGAAGTTCTTCTGTGGCCATAATGAAAGCTGGTAGCAAGATAAATATATACTGTTAAAAAGTTAGCAAAGTATAAAGACGTTATAAGTCGTTAAATTTGAACAAAGGAAAAAGATAACGGCGATGAATACGCGTGACCTTGAAGTCACTAGCGGCGACGGCCAGCTGTTGTGGGTAGGTACTTATGCGCTCAGCTGATGTGACCGTTACTAACGGTATTGGCAAGATAAGCAGTGCGTAAGCGCAATACAAGTGTGAAGAGAATAGCTACTGCGATGAAACACGTGTTGGCTCAAATGTAAGGTGAAAAATAGTATGATTATAATATTTTACGGAAAATAACACTTAAGAAATGTTGGCAAAGGATCTAGAAGGGAAATAATTGGAACAAACTCACAAAATATCCTGATCCTTATCCTTAGGGTGAACTGATTTTTATCACTCGAAGCGATGACTCGGCAACAATCTACTAATCCAGCAGATCTGGTATGCACGGCGTCGTATTTCAAGACTTCAGTGAAGTTGTCGTAGTTCTTCGTGACTTCAAAAAAAACCGTTTCTCCGATGACTGGGCGATTTCAAATTTAAGTTGTCGTACTGCCAGTAGCCAACGTACTAGGAATATGATATCCCAAAACGCGACTTTGAAGAGGCTCGATGGACCAAAATGTTAGGGACCTTTCTAGGACACTTTAAATTAAAGATCAGTGGACTGTATAAACTGATGTATTGTAGGTACTATATTATAAATAAATGAAATGCACGTGTGTCTTCGTCGGAGCTCGGTAGTGAAGTGGCGGGCCCCTAGGCACCGCGTCCCGCGCGCCCGCGCCCCCCGCCTCCTCCAACCGTCGCCTGCGCCGCCGGCCGTAGAAAGCGCCCTATCTATTTTAAAAATTAGCGAAATATCATCAGCAAATAGAATTATATCCGATAATTTGGCCATCATAAAAGGGAGGTCATTAATGTAAACGAGGAAGAGGAATGGGCCGAGAATTGAACCTTGAGGCACGCCCATCTTGACTAGAGACCCGGAGGACGTCACCCCATTAACATTTACTTTTTGCTGTCTGTTTGATAAATAAGAAAGCACAAGATCAGCAGCTTGTCCTCGAATTCCGTAGTGGTGTAATTTACAGATCAGTGTGTTGTGGTCGATAAGCTGGCAACTCGACGACGATGTTCAAGGCTCTGGAGCTTTAACTCAACCAGTGCCTCATTGCCGTTGACAACAAACAGAAACTTGTAAGTAAGTTCAAATGTTTCTTAATGCACCCACGATACAAAAGAGCCATGTATTTCTAGTGTAGAGCAGATCATAGTGAGGGCAATTTATATTTTTCCGTTTTTGTCAATTATTTACCTTTTTTGTATATCGCTGCACATGCTGAGATAGGAGCCTTTTTGGTCTCGCACGGGGTTTTTATTTTATTATTGTTTAATTGTATGCTTATTTCTCGTGTCTCCTGTGCGGGTCCCAAATAAATATTTTTCTTTCTTTCTTTATTTTTTTTTATTTTTAAAGATTAGGTAAAGATTTAGAGAGTAGAAGAGGGCCTTTCGGTACGGCACGCTGATACGCTCGCAAGTTCAACGCTCGCGGCAACTTAAATGTTATTAAATTGTTCAATTAACTAATCAGTGCTATAATTAGTATAATAATATCAATAAAAGTGCAATAACCCTGTGTTAATGTTATCCCATGATTTGGACCTTTAAGAACATAAAAATAGCAAAAGTGGAAAACGATTGTTAGTTTCGTTGCTAAAACCATTTAAAGTACTATTCTAAAACA
The DNA here is from genome assembly GCA_949775005.1 of Orthosia gothica. Classification (NCBI taxonomy): domain Eukaryota; kingdom Metazoa; phylum Arthropoda; class Insecta; order Lepidoptera; family Noctuidae; genus Orthosia; species Orthosia gothica. The sequence continues at coordinate 2,358,786 of OX459070.1, read as the reverse complement.
ATTCATCATAATAAGATACAAAACAGTGACAATAACAAACAAAAAATATAATTGAAGTGTACTAAAGTGAATATTATAAGTTAAAAGTGATTGTGAGCAAACATAACAAAATCATTGAACAAAAATTCAAATGTTTTAACCGTCGTGGTTTATCGTTAGTAGAACAAAGAAATGCCCTTTGGACCCCACTTGTCTCACTAGTGAGCCGAGCACGGAATAAGATCTAAAATTTCATCACGAAAGCTAATGCTCGTTTGGCCTAGTGGTAGTACAGCCTGGTTGGATACACGCACAGGCAAAAGGTCGTGAGATCGAACCCCACATATGAGTATCACTTTTTCCATTTATCATATTTGCGAAATTTAATTCTCGAAATGAATTTTTTCGAGAACATCACGCTTCGTAGAAAACGAACTCAGTCACTTACAGATACTACAATGGAAGAATATAGTACCAACAATTTGACGTTAGATGGCACCACAAATAGTCTGCCAACTATATCCGACGATGAATGTGAAGAAATGCAAAATTTAAAAAGCCAAATAGGACGACTTAACTTAGAATTATCTTCTGCCCATGAGGAGATTAATCAGTTATCAATTGAAAACAGTAATTTGAAATCAACATTAGATGCTATTACCAATAAATATGACTTCTTAAAAAAAAATAACTTGTGACATAGGGTCACTAGTTAATTTTTTAGTGTAACTTCAAAGACAACAAAGTCTTCAACTCCGTTAAAGTATTTGACATATAAACATGCCTCGTAAATTCTCTCTGGAGCTTGAAAGACCTGCATCAATCAACACGATGAATGTTGCTGCATCAGCCGTAGATGATACCAAGAATATACAGAACGACTGTACTCAAGAACCTCAAGAAACGCTTAAAAATAATCCCTTATTACTGGAAACACAAACTATTACCACGATTAATTGTCATTTATATACAACATCAGAGACACGAAAACAAAATTATAAATTATGTATGATTTCTAGCAATAATATGAATGATATATTGGGTATAGGAGAAAATACATTTACAGGGTATAAGTTCTGTCACTATATCGTACCAGGTGGCGGTGTAAAACAGTTGTTTACAAATTTAGATAAGAAACTCGATAACTTTACTCATAAAGATTATTGTATTATCTATATAGGAGAAAGAGATTTTGAAAACTCCAATAACAAACAGTCTTTTAATAAACTGCATGAAAAATCAGCTTAAAAATGTGACAAATACTAACATTATAATATGTTCGCCGAATTTTAAGATAAGTAACCAATTTTCAATATTTAACAAACGAATTGAAATGTTTAATCACTTGATGTATTTAGATAATGAACTACATGAATATGCATATCTCTTTGATTCCAACTATTACTTGGAATACACAAATCAAATGTTCCGAAAATATGATGCAAGGGTAAATAATAGAGCAGTTGCCATGATCCTAAAAAACTTAATGCTATATATAGAGGACTTAGGTGCACAACCGGCATCTTCTTATGAGTCTGTTTCTCATCCTTGTATTGATAATCCTGTTATCGAACCAATTAATCGGTCGTTTAACATTTGTAAAGACTCACGTACAGATCAATCAACCCAAACTGATATCACTGGCGACCCAACCGAACAAGAGCTTTTTCGTTTATAACCATTTATATATTCTGCACCAAAATATAAACGGATTGATAGGAAAGTCAGATTTGTTAAGTATTCATGTAAATGAACTTTTGCGGCAAGGGAAAAAAGTAGATATAATGTGTATTACCGAGCACAACATGAAAGATGACGATTGCATGCATTTAGATATACCTAATTTTAAACTCGCAACATGCTCGACAAGAAACACAAGAAATGGAGGAACGTGTATATTAATTAGAAATAGATTGAATTTAATGTAATAACTTATCTTATTTTATTTAATCTGTTATTGTATAATTTAATCTAATGATTAATATTATTGTAACGTATTGTTTGTACGCCCTTTGAGCTTAGGCCATATCTTTAAAGTATCACTACATTCTACCCACGAATGTAGTGATACTTTAAAGATATGGCCTAAGCTTGTTAACACCTGTAATTAACGACACCTACATTGACAAATAAATGGATTTGATTTGATTTGATTTTATCGAAAATTACACATTATTAATATTTCTCAGGATCCAATCCTAAAGTTTCAACAAAACGGTTTTACCAAAGGGCGTTGCACAACTGACGTGGGTGTCACCCTAATAAAGAACATATTTAAGGCCTGGAAGGAAGCACAGGATGCCATTGGAATCTTTTGTGACCTCTCGAAGGCGTTCGATTGCGTTAACCATGAGACGCTATTGTTGAAGCTCGAGCACTATAGAATTAGACATACAGCCCTTGAGTTACTTAGATCATATTTAAAAGCCAGACAAGTTAAAGCTCAGGAAAACGGCGTAAACTCACTAGGGTCTGAAATGACAATGGGTGTTCCTCAAGGCTCGATATTGGGTCCTTTCTTCTTTTTAGTTTATATTAACGATTTACCCCAATTACTACAAAATCAACCGAAGATGGTGTTGTTTGCTGATGACACATCTTTGATATTTAAAATAGATCGGCGGTCACGAAATCTTGATGACGTGAATAACTCCATTTATCAGGTCCAAAATTGGTTTACGGCAAACAATTTAGTACTAAATGAAAAAAAAAACAAATGTATTAGATTCACATGGCTGAATGTTAGAAGTACCGAGTGCGTTATCATATTGAATGGCGAAAAGCTGGACTTTGTAAATCAAACAGTTTTCCTGGGAATCACTCTAGACGACAAATTGCAATGGGGTCCTCACATAACATCTCTTGCGGGTCGGCTTAGCTCAGCCGCTTATGCTGTTAGAAAGATAAGACAGTTAACGGATGTAGAAACCGCGCGTTTGGTCTATTTTAGTTACTTTCACAGCATAATGCCATACGGTATTTTACTGTAGGGTCGAGCGGCTGACATTGAATACATATTTATATTGCAAAAGAGAGCTGTCAGAGCCATATATAAGTTAAGTCACCGTGAATCTCTTAGGGAACTGTTTGAAAATATTAATATTATGACAGTTTCTTGCCAATTAATTTATGAAAATATTATGCATGTAAGGAAAAATATACATCTATTTAGTAAAGTCAGTGATAGACACAATTGTAATACCAGAAATAAAGATAAGTTAGATCATCCTTCTTACAGACTAGCTAAAGTACAATAATCTTTCATGGGGTACTGTGTTAAATTCTATAACAAAATACCTTGTGATATATAAAAACTAAGTGAAAGTAAATTAAAAACTTTAGTTAAAAGCACTCTTTGTAAACAAGCATATTACAAATTAGATGATTATATTCAAGATAAGAATGCTTGGAAACATGCTGGTCCTGCTCCATAGGGCAATCTTTGGTGTAGACAAAATCAAATTTGTTAATTTATATTCCTATTCATAGTTATTGTATTCATTGTTTTTTTTTTTTTAGAAATTGTAAGTATGTGAGAACCATGTTCCTACTTATCAAATTAATAAATTTTCCTGTTAATGCTTTTTAATACTTTATACCTGTTGTAACGGCTAGGTCTGCGCAAGGTAAGCTGCGCAGGCCGCTAACTGATAGTTAGGAGAAAGTTAAGAAAACAGCTTGATAAGTTAATACATATATTAAAGGTTCTATATTACAGCTAGGTCGTGGGTTCTAAGCGCCACTCAGTTCTGAATAATAACCACCACGCGGATAAGATATAAGTAGGGTACCGTCCCTTGGCAGCACGTGGTAGACGCGAGGACCAGTCAGCACCGGCACAGCGATAGGTCGCCGGAACTGTAGCAGCTAGGGTGCGCAGGGTAGGCTGCGCTGGCACCAGCTCGCGCGACGGCAGGCCGCAGGTAAAACCGGGCAGCGTGCGTAGGCTCGCACGACGGTAAGCCGCAGGTAGGCAGGCAAGGACCCGGCGGTGTGCGTAGGCAGTGTGCAGGTAGTTGGCAGCGTACAGCAGTGGGAGAAAGGTCAAGCCTCAGCCCGTAAAAGGAGCAGTTGGTAGCACGTGGCAGACGTGGGGTGGTAGACCGCGGCCGGCTTAGCAGTAGGCCGCAGGGACTGTAGCGGTTAGGGGTGCGCAGGGTAGGCTGCGCACGCCGCTACATCCTTGGGTAGCGCATAAGCCGGACGGTACGCCCGTACGTAGACCCCGTACGAAGAGCCCTGAAAGCACTATAGGGTGCGCATGTTAGATGCGGTGCAATAAGCAGCAAGCCGCATGCGATGTACCAGCTTCGTCCCCATTTTAGGCCAAGGAACGGTATGGGAACATTGTAGGTGAAAGCTCAGCACATCGCAGCGGTTTACAGGTAAGAAACTTGCAAACATAGCAAGCACATTGACAGATGCAAAGTTAGGTTAAGTATGAACACGCTAGCATTTATTAACATAAGTAAATGTGATCACTTACAATAAAACACGGAGACACAATCCAATGCAGTAGAAACACATGCTGATTGCAAATTTCTTTGTCCCAGACGACCCTTAGCCACGCGTCCAACATGACAGTGCAAAACTGATATTAAATAGGTGATGGAATCGATATTTATTTATTATTTATTTATTTATTCATTTACACATACATTTATTTTTTGCAGGTAAATCCCAAGATAATAAAAGTAGTCATACAATGGCACTGTTACATACAGTGACGACAAGTTACATAGAGGACAATACATTCACTGTCACCCTCTGGAATTCCGCCAAAGAGCAGGAAAAAATGTCCAATCGCTGAGAGATGTTATTAATAATCGTAATTGCCCGACACACGGGAGCAAACTTTAATATGTTTGTACGGGCTACCGGCGTTTCAAAGAGACTCTGCCGCGGCCCCAACCGTAGCCTACTGTTTGGAACGAGTAATCCCAACGATTCCAAGATTTGTGGATTGTTTAGCATCCCACGAAAAACCATAAAGACATATTTGACCAGAGCAAGATTGCGCCTTACTTCCAACTTATAGTACCCAACCAACCCTATTACAAAGAGAGTTGGGTACATAAGCGGGTAAAACGGATAGACACCAAATTGCCTCATATATAGGTAACGTGTAAACGTAACGTCTGGCACAAGGAAACAAGTACAATAATTAAACTAATGTGAAACTCACCCTAAATCGGGGCACACAGAGTCGTGAGGATCGAAAGTAAGTTATCCGCTAAGCCACCGGAATCGAAATGACCGAGTGACAGTAGTCCGGAAAGTTAGAGTTGTGCCGTGTTTTTAGAGATGTGACTATTAACCGACTAATTTTGATATTAGTATCATTCGACTATTTCAGTTGAGATCCTCACAACGCTACACTATACGTAGTATAGTGTGTAGAGCTATTCTGGGTGCATCGTCCTCACATATATTAATGTATGTACTAATGTAAATATTGTAAAACACCAATTTTTTTTTAAAAAGAGTAAGTATGGAGTTTCTTGTGCGTTCTTCTCCATAACAATCTACTTTTCGAATGCATGGTAGTTTTATTTTATTTTATTTGTTTTTTTTTTTTTTACTTGTAAATTTTTATTTTTATTTATGTGACGTTCAAAAGTGCCGTTTATTGCCCTAATTGAATAATTAATTTGACTTTGACTTGTTTACGCAGACGAATTATATTAATAGGATATACTGAATCGGTCCTCTACAAAGTAGAGGCCAGAGTTTAATTCAGCACGCAAGGAGCTCCACACCGAAGCATGGTGAGTTGTACAAAAACGCCAGCTAAGTGCGAGTTAGAATTGCGTGCAAAGTGTTCCAAACGAACCATGATTTGTTACTTAAAGTCGTTATACAAACAGTTGACATTTAACATCTGTGGTTTTAAGCCACATCCACTATCATCGATAGTGTACTGTATGTATGTGTACACAAGCTATATCTGTGTGTGCGGGCTGCGTCCCGCGCTGACCACTTGTCGTTTATTAAACCATTGTGCTTATAGCTTTCAGTAGTTTCACTTGTCCCCTACGCTCCTACTTAACAGTGGCGACGAGAATACAATAAAAAAATTAAATCCTGTGTTGAAAAATGGCACAGTCATTTTCCGGAATTTTATCAACTTTCGATCATAATGTCAGTGATTGGAAGACTTATAAAGGTCGTATCACACCGTGGTTCATCGCGAATAACATTGATGTGAGAAATGATGCGGTAGGAACCAGGAGACGAGCCATACTACTCAGCGCACTCAATGATGGTACCTACAAGTTGACAGCAGACTTAGCCCTGCCCAAAGCCGTGCAAGAGGTGCCATATGAGGATCTAGTGACGTTATTGGATAACCACTTCACTCCAAAACGTTGTGGGTTCAGCGAGTGGCACAACTTTTACGCAGCTACGCAGCAGCCGGGCGAGACATATACGCAATGGGCAGCAAGGTTACGTGGACTAACGGCACATTGCGTATTCAGCAATGTTGAAGAGGCGTTGCGTGATCAATTTGTGATGGGGATGGTAGCGGGTCCTGAACGGGAGAAACTGTTTGCGCAGGACTTGGAGGCCTTAACCTTGGCGAAGGCGGTAGAGCTAGCAGAGAGCATAAGATGCGCGCGTGCGGGCGCTGCTGCTACTGTTTCTACATTAGCAGATCAAGTACAGGTGTTCAAGATCGCGATAGGACAAAACAGTGCCAACTCAAATGATAGTGCCGCGAAAGAAAAGTGTTCGGTGTGCGGTCGTACAAATCACAAGTCGTTTCAATGTCGGTTTGCAAAGTACAAGTGTAAAAAGTGCAACACGGTAGGGCATTTATAGACCAGGGTCGATAATTATTGAAAAGGAAAAAAATTATAGTAGGATGAAACCCATTGAAAAAGGAAGAGAATATACCGGAAATTGAAGGAAAAATAATTTACGGGCGATCTGAGGTCGGGAAGGGGAAGGGGGTGAGTTTATAAGGGTGAAAACGGTTTATCTCGATTTCCGGCAAAACTACAAGTCCTATGGAAAAAAGTCAAAGGTCACAGTTGTAGATAATAAAAAGATCTACAACTTTTGTACTGACACTTTTTTCACATAACCTCAAAATGTATGTGAAAAATTCAAATAACCGAATTTTTGGTTTTAAATTTTTATCTTTTACAACTTTTATTTTTTTTTCACATAGTTTGGTAAAAACTTACCTTTTTATGTCCCAAACACACTGTTATTTTTTTAATTTAAAATATTTATTTTTTCTAGATATTTTGACTTAATATCGAAAAAACTACCCTAATTTTCAATCGAAAATTCTCCTGTCAAAATATCGATATATCGATATTACGTCAAAATAAGGTGAAAAATTAATATTTTAAATTAAAAAAAAATTACGGTGTGTTTGGGATATAAAAAGGTAAGTTTTTACCAAACTATGTGAGAAATAAAAAAAAATTGTAAAAGATAAAAATTAAAAACCAAAAACTTGGTTATTTGAATTTTTCACATAAATTTTGAGGTTATGTGAAAAAAGTGTCAATTCAAAAGTAGTAGATCTTTTTATTATCTACAACTTTGCCTTTTAACTTTTTTCCATGGGACTTGTAGTTTTGCCGGAAATCGAGATAAACCGTTTTCACCCTTAAAAACTCACACCCTTCCCCTTCCCGACCTCAGATCGCCCGTAAATTATTTTTACTTTCATTTTTATAATATTCTTCTTCTTTCCCCATGGGTTTCAACCTACTATTATTTTTTTTCACTTTTTATTATTTTTAAAGGCTTCTACCCTGGTCTATTAGGTAAATTTTGCATTAAAATGAACTACGTGTCAACGGGGGATGTGAGCGAGGACGACGATGGTAAATCACTTTTTTACATATGCTCAGCTCAAGGTTCCCCACCTATGACAGAAACGGTTACAATCAGTGGTATAAGTGTACAATTTCAAATCTATAGCGGTTCGACTGTTACTGTAATATCAGAAGGTACATATAAAAAGTTATTTGTTGACACACCGTTACTTTCATCTCAGATTGTTTTTTTTTAGGCCCTGCGCAGACGACAGACTATCCGTGACGCACTTTTTAGTCTGTGAAAATAGAACCTATGCAATTATATGCAGTAACGCAGACGACGCGCAAAAAGTCCGGCGCACAAAAAATCCGTGTAATTCGGGCAGACCGCACCGCGCCGCGGCGCGCCGCTCCGCACAAAAAGTGTGTGAAAAAAATTGAACGTTTGCTTCAACGCGCGCTAACGCAGACGGCGCACACTTTAGTCGGCAATCTGCATTTGCTAGAGGTGGACGTAACGCACGCGATCTATTATCATGGCACCAGAGGTCGATGTAACTATGTTAATTCAAGAAATACAAAACAGACCAGCAATTTATGATACTTCTAAGGCCCTGCGCAGACGGCACACTTTTTGTGCGATCGAGTCTGCGGTCGCGGATTTTTCACAGACTCAACGCACACGACGCACATCTTCGATCATTTTGTCGGCAGAGCTGTAGGGACGTAGACGCTATGGAAATCGTGCAGAGATTGCGAAGTATTATTTTGTATATGAAGTACAGAAAAAGAAGAAGAAATAGAGAATTTTAGGTACATCCTATACTTTCGGAAAGATTACTGAAGGGACAGTTCCATACTAAACATTCAATTCTGAAACAACATCCGGCAAATTTTTTCAAATTTTATAAAATGTCTGTTACTACATTTGATGAGTTGCTATTTATTTTGAGACCTACTTTGACTCATTCAGAAACAACAATGAGGAGGTGCATTGTTCCATAAATTGCTGGTCTGTTTTGTATTTCTTGAATTAACATAGTTACATCGACCTCTGGCGCCATGATAATAGATCGCGTGCGTTAGCGTTAGGCCGTTCAATTTTTTTCACACACTTTTTGTGTGGAGCGGCGCGCCGCGGCGCCGTGCGGTCTGCCCGAATTACACGGATTTTTTGTGCGCCGGAATTTTTGCGCGTCGTGTGCGTTACTGCATATAATTGCATAGGTTCTATTTTCACAGACTAAAAAGTGCGTCACGGATAGTCTGTCGTCTGCGCAGGGCCTAAGGCAGAATATCTTCTTCTTTTTCTGTACTTCATGTACAAAATAATACTTCGCGATCTCTGCACGATTTCCATAGCGTCTACGTCCCTACAGCTCTGCCGACAAAATGATCGAAGATGTGCGTCGTGTGCGTTGAGTCTGTGAAAAATCCGCGACCGATTTTTTGCGCGCCATGCAGACTTTTTGTGCGCCGCAGACTCGATCGCACAAAAAGTGTGCCGTCTGCGCAGGGCCTAAGGCCCTACACAGTAAGGCCCTGCGCAGACGGCACACTTTTTGTTCGATCGAGTCTGCGGCGCACAAAAACTCTGCATGGCGCGCAAAAAGTCGGTCGCGGATTTTTCACAGACTCAACGCACACGACGCACATCTTCGATGATTTTGTCGGCAGAGCTGTAGGGACGTAGACGCTATGGAAATCGTGCAGAGATCGCGAAGTATTATTTTGTACATGAAGTACAGAAAAAGAAGAAGAAATAGAGAATTTTGGGTACATCCTATACTTTCGGAAAGATTACTGAAGGGACAGTTCCATACTAAACATTCAATTCTGAAACAACATCCGGCAAATTTTTTCAAATTTTATAAAATGTCTGTTACTACATTTGATGAGTTGCTATTTATTTTGAGACCTGCTTTGACTCATTCAGAAACATCGACCTCTGGCGCCATGATAATAGATCGCGTGCGTTTCGTCCACCCCTAGCAAATGCAGATTGCCGACTAAAGTGTGCGCCGTCTGCGTTAGCGCGCGTTGAAGCAAACGTTCAATTTTTTTCATACACTTTTTATGCGGAGCGGCGCGCCGCGGCGCGGTGCGGTCTGCCCGAATTACACGGATTTTTTGTGCGCCGGACTTTTTGCGCGTCGTGTGCGTTACTGCATATAATTGCATAGGTTCTATTTTCACAGACTAAAAAGTGCGTCACGGATAGTCTGTCGTCTGCGCAGGGCCTAAACATAATGGAGTGTGTAGGGTATGTGCGTTTGCCGATAACATACATGCAGCGCAAGCACACACTCGATGTTGAGAGATAATAGATTTTATATCAATATTTAACTTGAAATTAACTCATGTCAATTTCGTTAACGATAGCCAAAGTGTAGGCGAGCAACTACAGTCGCGGTTCCCAGTAGTATTTTCGGATAAGTTGGGCACTTTTAAAATTATCAAGTAAAACTAAGATTAAAAAGTGATGCGAAACCGATTTTCTTTAAAGCGCGCCCTATCGCATTTGCACTACGTGAAAAAGTAGATAAGGAGATAGAAAGATTACTGGGCCTAGGAATAATAAAATCAGTTCAATACTCTGACTTTGCTTCACCCATAGTGCCCGTACTAAAGAGGAACGGTTCGGTTAGATTATGCGCGGACTATTCCGTAACAATTAATAAGTTATTGGTAATTGAACAATATCCGTTGCCCACTATCCATGAATTGTTTTCCAAATTACATGCGGGTCAGCAGTTTTCAAAACTAGATTTATCAATGGCGTACAACAAATTTCAACTCGATGAAGAGTCGCAAAACATGACATGCATAAACACACACCGTGGATTGTTTAATTACACGCGTCTCGTGTTCGGGTTGTCGAGTGCGCTGTCTTTCTTCCAGCTTGCCATGGAGACTTTGTTGTCTGGATTAGATGGGGTTTTGTGTCTGCTTGATGATTTCTTGATAACTGCGGAGTCAGCTGATTTGCATATGAAAAAATTACAAATAGTATTAGAAAGACTGCAGGATGCAGGGTTGACACTGCAAAAAGAAAAATGTGATTTTTTCAAGGATGAAATTAATTATTTAGGTTACGTTATTAATAAAAACGGGCTGAAGAAAGATCCACAAAAGTCAAGGCAATTAACGACGCCCCGGTGCCTACGAATGTCAACACCTTGCAATCATTTTTAGGACTAGTAAATTACTACAGAAATGTTGTACCGCAAACATCAAGTATTCTTTGCCCATTATACGACTTGTTAAAAAAGGAGTTAAGTGGAATTGGACCACCGATCACGAAAACGCGTTCAATAAAATAAAATAAATATTTAACGTCCGAACAAGTATTAACACATTTCAATAGTGTAATAAAACTCCTTGGGTAGATGACAATAGTATTTAATTATTCCCTTTCCGTAATCTACTACAATCTTCAACTCAATAATACAACTATCAATACAACAGCCACAATAATTATTCTTAAGTATCCCCGACTAACTGCCGTTAGTCGTAGCTCCCAAAAACAATCACATGGTTGCTCAACTGGCAAACCAATTACATGGTTGCTAAACTGGCAAACCAATCACATGGTTGCTAAACTGGCAAACCAATCACATGGTTGCTAAACTGGCAAACCAATTACATGGTTGCTTAACTGGCAAACCAATCACATGGTTGCTAAACTGGCAATAACATTTTATTTACCATACACCTAAATTAAAATAAATAGTTCTACTTTGAAGTTACACAATTGACCTAAAATTAAAATTGTAACTAACACTTAACTATCTTCGTATCAATATAATTTTTCATTCAACAAAATAACAAATCTAAAGGTTAACTAATAACTTCTTAACACTGATATATTTTATCCAACTGTAAATTGTAAATAATAAATCTAATTACTGTCAATATCATGATTTTCACTATCTGAATCATTGTCATTCAAATTCAATGCAGCCACGTGTACCCAAGGCTGCATGCGGTCGGCAGCGACGGTCGTTTTACGTTTCAAATATCAAATCAAATATATTTATTGGAACAAGAAACGGTTTACAAAAGTTTGAGTTCGTTAACAGCCGCATTAGTATGGAGTACTGTGTCGCGGCCATTAGCGCCCACCTCCAAGAAGGGAGACGACAGCGTTCCAGGTATACATATTAATAAGAAAAAAAAAACAACAAAATATAAATGTATGTAAGATTTTGTGGCATAACAATATCAAAAATATGCAAACTAGGTACTTGGAATATACCAACAAAATATACATAACATAAAAATAAAATAATCTTAAGTTCTAATTACATTACTTTTGCGTGTGAGTGTGTGTATATTAGCGTGAGTGTAAGTGGAGTGTGTATGTGCATGAGCGTGAGTGAATGTGAGAGTATGTGTAGGGATATGTATGTTTGTCTGTTTATGCGATTTGGAAGGCAGTAGGAATGAAAGGTTTTTTTTGTTTAGTGTCCCTTTTTTAGATTTTTACAAAATGTTCAAGCTCTTCATAAGTCAGGGAACTGAGCCACTTATGTGTAATTGATTTACACTCACGTGAAGTAAGTGGGTAAATGTTTAAAATCCCATTTATTTTATTATATAAAATTGGGCTATAAAAATTAATATTGTCGTCTAACCATTACAATACTAGCTTGTGCTACAGGGCAGACTGTAGCAGGTCTACGTTTCTGCCTACTCTGGCTGCTGAGACACTGGTCGAAACTAAGCTCTGTGTGTTTTCGTAAGATCGAGTTCAGAAGAAAACTGTGTCTTACCCTAGGTATTTGCAGCAGAGTTTATGTCTACTATTACTCAACCCTGATATGGCTACAATTCTGTATCTATCATTTCCTAGTACCGATACGACGCGATACGATCCTGTATATTGAGGAAGAAGCTTCTTACTTTTACCGTCATTTTTAAAATTCGTATTGGTTATTTTAACTAATTCCCCTTCAGAATAGATACGGGCAGGGCGTCTGCTTTTATCATATCGTTCCTTTTGTTTTTCTTGCTCTTCATCTATTTTATCTTTAACCTCCTCTCTAATAGTTATTAAGTTATTATTTTCTCGCGTTTCTTGCCGAACTACATTTAGTCTCGGGTCTAACTCGCAACTCATACAATTTCCAAACATGACTTCAGCAGCCATCCTTCCCGTTGTTTTATTTACTGTGTTATTGATTCCCCACTGAATTTTACCGACTTTATCATCCCAATCTTTTTCATTATCGTTAAGATTTATAGCGGTCAAAGAAGCAAGAATTGTGCGATTGTATCGCTCAACTTGTCCATTCGAGCGTGGGCTAGCAACCGCATTCAATACATGCTTCGTCCCTCTATCCAAACAAAACCTCCTAATTGCATGGGAAGTAAAACAAGAGCCACGATCGCTAATTATCCTGTCGGGTACTCTAAAGGTACTGAAAATCTCGTCTAGAACTCTTATTGCAAGCAGTGACTTTGTATTCCTCACAGGCCTTATAAAAACGAACTTTGTAAACGCATCTACCATCACTAAAATGTACGAATGCCCTCTTTTTGAACGCACGAAGGGTCCGAGATGGTCAACGTGTACGGTGTGGAAAGGAACCTCGACCTTAGGAATTGGATGCAAATGACCCTCATTACATGAACTCTTTTTCGAGTAGCCGCATTCAATACATGCTTCAACATATTTTTTTATAAATTTTGACATTTTAGGAAACCAGTATGTATTCCTTATTCGTTCGAGAGTCTTTTCCACGCCGAAATGGCCAATGTCATCGTGATTCATACGACACAATTGCCATCTTGCACCCTTTGGCACAACCCAACGTAAGTTTGTTTTATCACCATCAATGCATCTATAAAGCTTGTTGCCCTTTATTACGTAATTATCCTTAATTTGCTTAAGCCCTTCTACATCTAAACTTGAAATTAAAATATCTCTGATACGGCCTAGTTCGCTATCATCTAACTGTAATGTATGGAGCCAATCATCAGTGGTAATAACCATTACTCTTGGATACTGATCAGTAACATCTAATATTGTGTCCAAATTTGTTTCGTCATTGATCGGGTTACGTGATAAAGCGTCTACATGAGCCATTCTATTCCCCGGCCTGTATTCTATTGTGCACTGAAATTCCTGTATTAAAAGATACCAACGCGCTATCCGCGGAATTATATCGCGTTTAATAAATTTGGACCGTAGAGCACTGCAATCAGTGACTATTTTAAAGTCCTGTCCTATTAAATAAACTCTAAATTTCCGTAAAGAACATACTACGGCCAACGTCTCCAGTTCATAGGCATGAATTTTTTTTTCATCTGGAGAAGTTTGTCGGCTGTAGAATGCCACGGGTCTAAAACTATCACTACTTCCCCTCAAACGTTGAAGCAGAATTCCACCAACGCCATATTTACTGGCGTCCGTGTGCAATTCTGTTTCCCTACTTGGGTCATAAATTGCCAAAACCGGACGTTGGACTAACTTTTCCTTGAGCATTTTAAATGCGTTTTCTTGTTCATCTGACCAAACCCAAGCAGCATCCTTTTTCAACAATCTATTTAAGGGCTGCGCAATGTGTGCAAAACTCATAATAAATTTGCGGAAATAACCTACAAGCCCAAGAAATTGACGAACAGTGTGAACATTTGTAGGGCAAGGAAAGTCTAAAACACTCTGATTTTTTTCGTCACCTGGCCTAACACCTAAAGCACTAATTTCATACCCTAAATAATCAATTTTATCTTTCAAAAAATCGCACTTGGATAGGTTTAAAGTTAGATTTGCCTGTTTTAGTAATTTCAGGACATGCTCTAGCCGCTCTAAACACTGCTCTACGCTTTTCCCATATATTAAAACGTCATCTATATATGCTGTGGCTTGGCTATACCTAGCTGACCCCAAGACTCTATTCATCATACGTTGAAACACCGCCGGCGCATTTGCCAATCCAAACGGTATTCGATTAAACTCTAACTGTCCATCTGGAGTGACAAAAGACGTCAGCGGCTTTGACTGCTCTGATATGGGCACTTGATAGTACCCAGAAAATAAGTCTAGCGTGATGAAAAACACCTGACCAGAAAGCCTAGCAATCTCGTCTTCTATCACCGGCATCGGATAATGTTCCTTAACGGTCACGGAGTTCAACATCCTATAGTCTATGCACATTCTCATTCGCCCATCCTTCTTACGCACGAGGATCACGGGACTAGCATACTCAGAGGTAGATTCTCTTACAATCCCAGCTTCTAACATCTCGCTTACCATTTCACGCACTTGATTGCGTTCTTTATGTGATAACCGGTAACGCCTATATACAATAGGACGTTTGCTGTTTATTTCAATGTTCATTTCAGTGATGTTAGTACTTCCTAATTCTTTTAAATTCGATGCAAAACAATCCTTAAATTCATTAAGTAATTCTAATAACATAGATCTATGTTCATCGCTAACATTATCGCCAATATGAACTTTACTTATATCAATACGATCAGGGGGGTGACCACAAGCTCTTAGAGTAAGGTTATTTTGAGATCGAGTAAGGGACAGATGTATCTGACTTGTATACATCTGTCACTTACTCGATCTCAAAATAACCTTACTCTAAGAGCTTGTGGTTACCCCCCAGGTATCAGTTTATCATCTACCTTAAAAACGCTATTAACTACCTGAACATTGCTAGCAGGACTTATAATCGAGCCCTTGTATAAATGACAATAGGTCGATGTGGGCGCACGGTTGGCGCAGTGGTTGAGCGATTGACTGCTGCGCTGCGTGTCGCGGGTTCGATTCCCGCACGGAACAAATATTTGTATGACCTACAGATAGTTGTTCCGGCTCTGGGTGTTGTGTATGTGAGTTTATATGTTTGTAAACGCACCCGCGATACAGGAAGAAATTCCTAGTGTGGGGCAAAGTTTAAAAAAAAAAATATATATACATATACGAGTCCTTAAGTGCATAGACACCACCGCAAACAACGTATTGTAACGTTGGTTTCCCTATAACTTTGCTATTAATTATAATATGACCGTTCAACAGTGGTTCAGTGTAGGCTTTGATAGCAGTAGGGCCATAGATTTTGAAATAAGCCGCGGATATAACTTTTACTAAACGTTCTTCGTCTATTTGAGTTTTATTGAATGGTATTTCTTGATTAATATCAATAAACTGTAACGCTTTTGCCGTTTTCAATACAAAAACATGCGCCTGTTCGGTGTAAGTTTGACCTACTAGCAATGGTTCATCTAAAAGTCTATCTTCAACCACCTGACAAACAGTGTTAGCACTAACACCATCAATACCAATCTCTACTGTCACTTTACCTAAAGAATAGATAATGTCGTTCCCAAATCCTCTTATTGGTGTACGCAAACCGTCACACTCGAGCATCAAATTTACCGACTCCGATTTAGCTAATAGGCAAACCTCACTTCCAAAATCTATAAAAGCCTTAATGGAAACCCCATTCACTAAGACATGCTTATAAAATTTCGAATTAGGATTAGATAATGATATGCACATTGCCTTTTGTGTACTCGCTATCTTACTATCGCTGTTCTCCATCTTTGTGGGACATTTATCGACTTTGTGGCCTACCCTGTGACATTGATTACATCGAATTAGCGGCTTGGGACATTTCCGGTATATGTGACCTCGTTCCTTACAGTTAAAACAGAATGCTACGTATTCATTTGATACGTTGCCCGTATTATTAGATTTATCCGTTGTAACAGTTGCGGATCCCAACCTACCTTTAACATTGATATTAGAACGATCGAAGGAATTTATCAATTCCTTGTTGCTCATCAAGAATTGTAACAATTGATCAGGTTGAGAGCATCTTAACGTTAAGGCACTTGATTTCATTGTTCTGTCACTTAGACCATGAATTATACAATCGAGCGCACGCTTGCCAACTATCTCGCACTTGTTCAATAAAGCCAACTTTTCGTAATAGTATACTTCAATAGGTTCATGATATTTACTTTTACGCCTGAGCATATCTTCCAAAGACTGGCCATAATTTTGTTCAAAAGAAAAATGCTAGAGACAATTTCTCCTGCCACTGAGCCCAAGAAAATAAAATTGAATCTAGGCTCTCATACCAAGTCTTGGCCTGTCCTTGCAATTTTTGCATTGAGAAATGGATGGTTGTCTTATCATCCCAACCATAAACGGTGGCACACTCGTTCACTTTTCTTAGCCACACATCAACACGTTAATTTTTCGAAGATGGGTCAAAATCAGGCAACATATTTTTATGATTTTTAACAACGTTACTAGAGTGATCGAGTGGGCCAGCCGGTGACGGTTGTTTTCTAATTGAATTTAAAATATTTATCACATCTTTCGAGGAAAACGTAGGACTGTGATCTCTAACCTTTGTTCCATCTCGTGTCGCTGTAGCATCGTGTCGTCTGCTCCGTTCCTGTCGCAACTGATTTTCTAGAGACCGTAGGCGGTCCTGTGCCGACTCACGTTCTCTTTCGAGTTGTTCAGCTCGGTTGCTCATAACATTTTGGACACTTGGACTGCTGCGCCGCCTGGTTCGGCTGCACTTCGGGCTCAGACTGCGTTCCGATCTTCGACTGTGCTGCGGACTTCGACTGCGCTGCGGACTTCGACTGCGCTGCGGACTTCGGCTGCGCCGCGGACTTCGGCTGCGCTGCGGACTTCGCCTGCTCTGCGGACTTTGACCGCGCGCGATGCGTTGTCGACTTCGGCTGCGACAACACCCAGAACCTTCGTCGGGACGCAGAGATCTTCCATGTGAAGGCGTCTTTAAACGCCGTCGCCCTTGAGCCTCACGGTTTTGCTCCATAACTGAAACTCGAAATTGAAACAACTATGTATATGCCCAATTTTTTTTTTTCATCTAAAACAAAAATCATAAATATCTTGAAAACGATAAGTCCTATCGCAAAAATAACAAAAATGTTAGCTCCCCTTGAACCCAGCATTGTGCCTGGATACCATTAATTATGAATTTTAATCGAACCTAAATAATTTGTGTCACATACCCACTATAACTTAAATTTGTAAAATCATAATACCGACTGGATAAACTTTGACAATAATCATTTTATTTTGAAGGCCCAAAAGAAAAGTTATTTTAAAATTACCTAAACGTAACCGCCTGATTATAATTTCAACTTTTAAGTACCCACAACCTACAAAAAATAAAACGTGACGGTACCGTTATAATGAAAGCAACACAATAACCGTTAAACAGTAGAATTGCAAACTTATAAATAATGTGAGCATATGTGTACTTACCACCTCTGAAGTGTAATAAAACTCCTTGGGTAGATGACAATAGTATTTAATTATTCCCTTTCCGTAATCTACTACAATCTTCAACTATCAATACAACAGCCACGATAATTATTCTTAAGTATCCCCGACTAACTACCGTTAGTCGTATCTCCCAAAAAACCGAGTACCCGAATCGATTGCCGGAACGAGCCTTCCTTTCCTTTTTACCTATCAACCGTCACCGCTTGGTGTTGCCATATAAAATAATAATCGATATATCAGTTTAGTCGATTTCTGTACTACAGATAAATTAACCTAACAATAGTAAGTCAAAAATAATATTGACGGTAGATGCTTCTCCGTACGGTCTAGGTGCAGTTCTGTCACAAGTAGATGGAGACTGCTTAGAAAGACCAATTTCGTTCGCGTCACGCACACTGAATTCTGCTGAAAAACGATACTCGTAGATTCAAAAGGAAGCGACTGCTATTATATTTGGGGTAAGGCGCTACCACCAAAACGTGTACGGGCGTTCAGAACCATTTATATAACGAACCGACCATAAACCACTAATATCAATATTTGGTCCATATAAGGGTATACCAGAAGTAAAGGCAAACAGATTGCAAAGATATGCAATGTTTTTAAGCGCTTATAATTATACCATCGAGTATGTTCGTAGCGCCGACAATAGCGCAGATTATTTATCACGGGCGAGTATACGCTGTGAGAGTGAAAGGTCAAAGGTGGGTGCAGAGAACGGCACACACGCCGCTGCCGACGCCGCGCTTGTAATAGACCGCGCGTTGTACGTCAACTTTGTCATCGAAGGTACCATGCCTGTGACCTTGGATGAGTTGCGCGAACAAACAGTTAAAGATGTCACGCTAAAGAGGGTGATCGATTACGTACAGAACGGATGGCCCGGCAAATTATTAACAGACTTGCGCTTAAAACCATATTAGTTATGTAGAACACAACTATCTTTCGAACACGGATGTCTTATGAGAGGTCATAAAGTAGTTCTGCCCGAAACGTTACGTACTAAAGTATTGCAAGAATTACATAGCTCACATCTGGGAATTGTGAAAACTAAGGCAGAAGCCAAGACTCGGTTTTGGTTTCCGGGTGTAGACGCAGCGTTGGCAACAATGATAAACAGCTGTGAGACATGTCAACAACTGCGGCCGTCCCCAGCGCGAGCGCCACTCGCTCCGTGGCAGTACCCTTCAGTAGCCTTTTATAGATTACACATTGACTTCCTCGGTCCGTTCAACAACCAAACTTTTTTGATAATTGTAGACGCATACACTAAGTGGGTAGAAGTGTATGACGTAACCTCGTCGGCCACTTCAGCAAGCGTCGTGGCAAAATGTTCGATTTTATGTCAAAGTACGGTCTACCTCACACTATAGTCAGTGACAACGGTACTGCTTTCACGTCTTTCGGCCTATAACCCAGCAAGTAATGGACAAGCAGAGAGCTATGTCAAAATTGTAAAAAAGGCATAAAAACCAGTATTATCTCGTCACAAAATAATGCAAAGCGAAAATTAAAGCTTTTAAAGTACCTTTTCGATTACCGAAATTCGGTACATTCTGTCACAGGTTTCTCACCGGCTGAGCTAGTGTACGGACAAAAGCTAAGGTCACGTTTAGATTTATCTGACCCACAAACCTCATCGGTCTCGCTTACAACCCTAACAGATAATGTTACTCGCCAACAGTGCTCGCAGATTAAGAACTATCGTGGACATAACAAACAAGTGTTTAAACCGGGTGATCAAGTATTGTATAAAAAGTTTAAACACAATAATAAATATGATTGGTGCTTGGGAACTGTTAAAAACAAAATAGGGAAGGTAATGTACATCATTCAAGATAAAAAGACAGCGACCAATGTAAAAACCGGTCAAGTGCGAGTCGGACTCGCGCACGAAGGGTTCCGTACCATTATCGCAAAAAACGGCAAAAAAATCACGTTTGTTGTATGGGAGCACCACTTAAATATTTATATTATTCAGTTTTTAGTATTTGCTGTTATAGCGGCAACAGAAATACATCATCTGTGAAAATTTCAACTGTCTAGCTGTCATGGTTCATGAGGTACAGCCTGACTGACAGACAGACAGATAGACAGACAGACAGACAAGACGGACCGCGGAGTCTTAGTAATAGGGTCCCGTTTTTACCCTTTGGGTACGGAACCCTAAAAAGCACAAAAATCAATTAATTATGTATAAAGGAAATAATCCACTAAAACAGCAACAATACTATGGCTTTGATGACTACGAAATAAGAAACAGTACACCATCAACACATCCAGGACCAATACCCGCGGGAGAGGAGAGAGATGGGGCAAGCGCGCAGTCTTGTTTCCCCGTAATAATTGATCCGGATACTCTGGCTTCTAGATGTGCCAATGAACTTTTGCGAAACATTCCACGCGTAGACTATGACGCCTATATCTGTGTGGGCGGGCTGCGTCCCGCGCCGACCACCTGTCGTTTATTAAACCAGTGTGCTTATAGCTGTCAGTAGTTTCACTTGTCCCTACGCTCCTACTTAACAGATAGTTTAGAGGCAAACTTAATTGAAGCCCAAATTTAAAATCAATCCGCAGCAAGGCTCTTCCCTCCTCTTGTGTAGCCACTACACAAGAGGAGGAAAGAGCCTTTCCCTGTAGTGGCCTATTTCAGTTTGTTTGAATATACTGAATCTGTCCTCTACCAAGTAGAGGACAGAGTTTAAGTCAGCACGCAAAGAGCTCCACACCGAAGCATGGTGAGTTGTACACAAACGCCAGCCAAGTGAGAATCAGAATTGCGTGCAAAGTATTCCAAACGAACCATAATTTGTAACTTAAGGCCGTGAATACAAACAGTTGACATTTAAAATCTGGGGTTTTAAGCCACGACCACTGTCATCCATAATTTAGGGGCAAACTTAAATGAAGCTACCAGGTTTGAATTTTGCTGTTAGGGACGCTTGTGTAGAGTGAGGTCTTCCTTATGTGAAATTGCATAGTTTCTGGCTATAAGCGCGACTTTATTTACTATTTTTCTATTATTAAAAATATTTTACAAATAAAGCTGATTAAGCCAACAACTGCTTAAATAGACCTTTATGTTTCAGAAAATGTTATCCTACTTTTTTCCAAAAAAAAAAAAAACTTCGATTTTATATTTAATCGCGGTTCAACGGCATTTAAAATATTTTAATTCAAACTTTCCTTCGTTTGCGCTATGCAATGCAATTCCATCGCACACTCCCCGAAATGCAACCGACAAGCTGGCAACTCGACGACGATGTTCAAGGCTCAGGAGCTTTGCCTCGACCAGTGCCTCATTGCCGATGACAACATACATAAAGTTGTATGTGAGTTTAAATATTTTTTAATGCACCCACGATACAAGAGCAATGTATTTCTAGCGTAGAGCAGATCACAGTGCGGGCAATTTATATTTTGCCGTTTTTGACTATTATGTTTAAAGATAAGGTAAAGATTTTATCGAAAATTAACATTATTAATTTTTCTCAGGATCCAATCCTAAAGTTTACGCAGACGAATAATATTAATAGGATTATAATAACGCAGTTGGACCTGCGGGTGGCAGTTTGTATTAAATATTTTGTATAAATTAATTTCAGCATATGTATCTGAGCAATTCTACATATTCGACGAAATGCTCTGGGGGGTGACCACAAGCTCTTAGAGTAAGGTTATTTTGAGATCGAGTAAGTGACAGATGTATACAAGTCAGATACATCTGTCCCTTACTCGATCTCAAAATAACCTTACTCTAAGAGCTTGTGGTTACCCCCTGTCCTCCACTTGTATAGTGGCCTTTTTCAGTTTGTTTGAATATCCTGGTGCGAGTCAGAATCGCGTGCAAAGTGTTTCAAACGAACCATTATTTGTAACTAAGGCCGTGAGTACAAACAGTTGACATTTAACATCTGTGGTTTTAAGCCACAACCACTGTCATTGATAGTTTAGAGGCAAACTTAAATGGAGCCCTAATTTAAAAACAATTCGAAGAAAGGCTCTTTCCTCCTCTTGTGTAGTGGTTTATTTCAGTTTTTTTTAATATACTAAATCGGTCCTCTACCAAGTAGAGGCCAGAATTTAATTCAGCACGCAAGGAGCTCCATACCGAAGCAAGGTGAGTTGTCCGCAAATGCCTGCCAAGTGCGAGTCAGAATCGCGTGTAAAATAGACCAAACGAACCATAATTTGTAACTTACTGAGTGAGGTCTTCTAAATGTCAAATTGCATAGTTTCTGGCTTTTAGCGCGAATTTATTTACGATTTGTCTATTATTATGAATATTTTCCAAATATGGCTGTTTAAGCCAACCACTGCTTTAATAGACCTTTATGTTTCAGAAAATGTTACCCTACTTATTTAAAAAAAAAACACCCAATTTTTATTTATTCTGAAAATAAAAATCAATTTACGGGTCCTTGTGGCCAGGAGATTGATGTGGGGTTGAAAGCTAATCGCACTATCAATTATGACCTTTTTTATGACCCCTAGATATCTTAATGTGTCAGTCCTGTGTAGTGTGGGGCAAGAGCATGCGGCAGAGTGCGAAGTGCAAGTAAAGGAGTGGGCAGTTATGTCATGACTGGGGAGAGTGGATCTTTTAATGGAAAAAGCTATGTACTTGGTTTTATCTACATTAAGTGTTAGTTTGTTGCTATCTAACCATTTCAGGACTAGATTAAAACGCTGCTGTGCACGGCCATAAACCTCTTCCCATGTGTTCCCCTCTTCATGATCAGGTCGCATAGGTCATTTATGTAGGTTATTAATAATGTGGGCCCAAGGATGCTTCCTTGTGGTACACCATGTTCAATGGGGAGATCACCACTGGTCCACTCCCCTACCCTCACCCTCTGAAAGCGATTTCTCAGGTAATCGGAGAACAGATTGAGCTGTGTATCCCGTACACCAAGCCATTCCAGCTTTTTTAACAGTAGTGGGTCGGAGACCGTGTCAAAAGCTCTAGCCAAGTCCATAAAGATTACGATAACCTTTTTTTTTTTTTTTTTAAAAAAACGTTGCCCCACACTAGGAATTTCTTCCTGTATCGTGGGTGCGTTTACAAACATACAAACTCACATACACAAACACCCAGAGCCGGAACAACTATCTGTAGGTCATACAAATATTTGTTCCGTGCGGGAATCGAACCCGCGACACGCAGCGCAGCAGTCAATCGCTCAACCACTGCGCCAACCGTGCACCTTGTTATTTCTATCGAGATTGTTTGAAACAAAGTCTGTCAATTGGTGAATGGCATCGCTGATTGATCGGCCTGAATGGAAACCAAATTGATGGGATGAAAGGAGATCATTTCAAGGTAATTAACTAGACTCTTGTTCATGATTCTTTCTAGGATTCAGGGTTGGTAATATGGATATTGGTCTATAGTCCCGGCACAGGCTCCGTCACCACTCTTATAAATAAGAATTACTTCGGCTAGTTTCCAATCATTTGGGAACTTTCCGGAACTGAGGGCTAGGTTACAAATGTACGTAATTGGTGGAATTAAAATGTCTCTGTATCTCTTAATGAAGGTGGTTGAGATGCCATCGCGACCGATGGCACAATCATTTTTCAGATCAAGGATAAGATTTCCAATTTCCGTGGGGTCAGTAGGAAGTAGCACCAAAGAGTGCGAATGAGGCTCCAATGGACGAAGGGAAGACGAAGGATCATCAACACCAGGACAGCAGTTGTCGGCCAGATTCTTTCCTATGTTCACGAAGAAAGAGTTTATGTGATTTGCGGAATTAACTGGATTTTGGTTATCAATTAGCTGCAAGGACTCGTTCTTCGATTTAGATGTGTGTATAACGTTTCGTTTATACAATGAAAGTGTTCGCAAAACGCTTTGTACGTATGAGTGGGATGTCTACCATGTACCGGTGGTGCATTTTCGTATGTCTTGTTGTCCGGTGATGGAAAGGGCTAGTTGGAATCAAATTGTGCAGGGGGGTGACCACAAGCTACACACTGAAGCATGATGAGTTGTACGCAAACGCCGGCCAATTGCGAGTCATAATCGCATGCAAAATGGACCAAACGAACCATAATTTGTAAAATACTGAGTGAGGTCTGTTTAGGCTCACCTGCTTACTGTCTATTAGCACCCTTCTGTGCTGCTAAGAAACGTTGCCTTCAGCTTTCGGCAAGGCACATTATCGTGGCGGTGTGAGTGAAAATGTTTTTAATAAAGGTACCACTTCGCATCCTGCCAACCGCGCGATCGATCGAAATATTTTTATGTCTGTAATATCTATAAATAAACCAGTAACTTCCATAATTTTATAGTAATCATTGAAGAAACCAAAACCCCAAAATTCACCCTTTACAGGACACAAAAAACTAAATTTTCAAAAAATTGGTTCGTCGTCGACGTGACGTGATCATCGAGACCACAAAAGGCCGAGTACCCGTCGTGAAGCTGAACCCAACGAACCTCCTGAAGCCTAAGCATCGTTGCAGCTAAAGCATCGACACAGGTGTTCGTACCGAAGAAAAGGCAGTTGCAGAAATATCAGTTACAGAAAATTCATGTGAACCGGATCATCATAAGTTAAGTGCCGTTCCTTCCTCATTCTTACCTAACTTCCTATTTTCTAAATCATACCATCAGCTATCCTAAAACGTGCTTTCCACTTGTGCAATCATTTTAATAAGGTATTTATTTAGTTATTGCTGAAGAGTATCATTGAAGTTCAAAATTTTATTTGGACAAACCTAATTGTAACGCAAAATAATTCACTGTAAAATCAGAATATTTAATTAAAGACCATCCTTAATATTCCATTCCATTTAGTTGGCATGAAACTTATCCGAATAATTATTTATATTGCTATATAAAATAATTTACATTTTTTTTTCACCTACCTACATCGTGTATTTCTCATGCCATTCTAGGAAAAATTACGTTACGTTCCCAATCAGTTTTTGATATCGTTCGCCGAATTTTCCAGATACCTTGGAACATCACGTGGGCACCACGGGGTTCGAGCAGAGCTTGCATACCGTGCTTCGCAGCGTGAATCCGGTTTCCTGGACGGCGGGTGACGTCGAATTGAGGGGCGTGAGATTCTTTATATACTTACAGTACAAAATTATATTTTAAGCTGAAACTTGGTTGAGTTACTCTGCTTGATAGTTAATATTATATAATATTTTGCTTTGACTAAATTGTAGTTTAAAAAAAAAATGTTGCAAGAAACCGATTTAAAGAAATAACACGAATTGACTGTCGGGCGTAGCTCAATTAAAGGTCAAATTACCAAGTTTAAAAACTTTTTAGATAAATTTTCGTCTTCGGATTCATTAACTAATGAGGAAATAGCTGAATTAAAGATTAAGCTTGGCAGATTTGAACAATTATCAGCTAGGTTTAATGAGTTGCAAACTCAGATTGAAGTCCTAAATAGTGGGAGCCTGGCATTAGAGCTTGAGGAGCGGGACAAAATTGAAATTATATGGTGAGTGGGCTTGCCACTGCAAAGGGTTATTGGACAGCTGTGTGCCATCATGTAGTCATGACTGTCATGAATCCCGATTTGAACCTCGTGGCTCTGGTATCAGGTTGCCACGTATACAAATTGCAAGGTTTGACGGTGCATATTTTAAGTGGCTCGAGTTCAGAGACTCTGTTTTGGGCTTAGTTGATCGTAATAAGCAACTATCGCACATACATTTCGTACATAAATTTCATTATTTAATGTCTTACCTTGAAGGAGACGCGGCACGAATAATTTCCAATCTTGAAGTATCATCTGAAAATTACAAGGAAGCTAGGCAATTGTTGTGTGACCGTTACGATAATAAAAGACTTCTGATTAATTATCACATGAATTCATTGTTTAACATACAGCACATGAACATGTAGCAGGGAAACAGTAAAGTCATTACGATTTTTAGTTGACCATGTTACAAAAAACTTTCGAGCATTATCTAGTCTAGGAATGCCCACAGATAATTGGGATATGAGTGTTATTTTTATGCTTGAAGCTTTAGATAGGAATAAATCAGATAACAGCCACCAAAAGGGTTCACAGGTTCAAAATAATCAAATTCGTTCGAATAACAACGCACAAAATAATCATTACAACAAAGAGGATAAATATCAAATATGTTTTATTAAGGCAGCAACAGCTACTAATAAAGCCAATAGATGTTCATTTGTATGTATAATCTGCAGTCAAAATCATAAATTATATGAATGCCCTAGTTTCAAAAATAAAACTATACAAGAAAACCGGCCAAGTGCGAGTCGGACTCGCGCACGAAGGGTTCCGTACTTGGCAAATTGCGGTTTACGATTTATGACGTATTAAAAAAAAACTATTTACTAGATCTCGTTCAAACCAATTTTCGGTGGTAGTTTACATGGTAATGTACATCATATTTTTTTTTTAGTTTTATCATTCTCTTATTTTAGAAGTTACAGGGGGGGGGACACACATTTTACCACTTTGGAAGTGTCTCTCGCGCAAACTATTCAATTTAGAAAAAAATGATATTAGAAACCTCAATATCATTTTTGAAGACCTATCTATAGATACCCCACACGTATGAGTTTGATGGAAAAAAATAAATTTAGTTTCAGTTGCAAGTATGGGGACCCCCAAAATTTATTGTTTTTATTCTATTTTTGAGTGAAAATCTTAATGCGGTTCACAGAATACATCTACTTACCAAGTTTCAACAGCATAGTTCTTATAGTTTCGGAAAAAAGTGGCTGTGACATACGGACGGACAGACAGACAGACAGACATGACGAATCTATAAGGGTTCCGTTTTTGCCATTTGGCTACGGAACCCTAAAAATGGGCAGATATAAATAAATACAAACTTTGTTCTAACTGCCTTAAACAGGCTGCATCAGGCTGCATCTATCAAAGGCTTGTGGATTTGGACCATGTCCTGATTGTAAACAAAAACATAATCGTCTGCTGCATAGCCCTACCCCGGCACTTAATAATAATCATGCACATTCAGTATCGGAATCTTTAAACGTTAACTCATCGGAATATCAATTCAATCATGTTCTCTTATCCACTGCTTTGATTGAAGTTCATAATCCTAATAACAATAAATATGAAACAGTGCGTGCATTGCTCGATTAGTTAGTTAGTTTAGTTTGTTTAGTTTTATTACAAAATCGTTAAGAGATAAACTGTCACTTGATTCCATTCCAATAACTAGTATTAATATTATAGGTATCGGAAACCGCTTGTATAATAGGGTAGAGGAGAGCTGCATTGTTAAATTGCAATCTATCTATAAACAGTTTGATGTTACTTATAACATGCTTGTCATGAATGAGTTAACCGGTTATTTACCCTAAAACCACGTTGGTATTAAATTCAAAATACCTAAACACATAAATTAGCCGATCCTTATTTTAATGAACCCTCTCAAGTTAATATTTTGTTTGGATGTGATCTTTTCTGGGATATCCTAGGAAATGAACAAATTTCTATAGGCCTAGATAAATACAAAAAATAACATGACTCAAGAGTCTTGCATTTTCAGTTGCCCGTTTGAGTGACGGACGATTTAATGTTAAATTACCTCTAAATAGTTCTCCAAGGAAATTGGGTAAATCCTATAATATAGCAAAACAAAGATTGTTTAATTTAGAATCACGTTTTAGAAAAATCCTACATTAAAAACACAATACGTTGAGTTTTTGAAAGAATATGAAGAGCTAGGACACATGTCTGTAGCACCAAAAAATAAACCATTTCCCTCATACTTCTTATATGGTGGCTACCATGCTGTATTTAAAGACAATAGCGAATCAACGAAGGTCCGTGTCGTTTTTGATGGATCCGTCCCCACCTCCTCGGGTATATCTGTCAACGACATTCTTATGGTGGGCCCAAATATACAGGATTCTCTTTTCTCCATACTCATAAGAGTACGTCAATATAAAAAATTAATTACTGGGGACATTGAAAAAATGTACAGACAAGTGAGAGTAGATGAATCCTGTAGAAACTTGCAATTAATTCTGTGGAGAGAAGATAAGTCCTTGCCCATCAGAACGATGCAAATGAATACTCTTACTTATGGCACCACAAGTGCGAGCTGTTTAAGCACTCGCTGTCAGTGGCAGGTGGACGAGAAGTGTGGGGACGAAACTATAAAAAACTTAACACAAAACGACTTTTATGTCGATGATTTAATCACTGGTTGTGATGATGAAAAACAGTTAGCTTACATTCAAAATAACATATCCTCCACTCTAAAGTCAGCCTGTTTAAATTTACGCAAAAACAAAACTAATTCAAAAAATCAAGTTAAAAATTCATCTGTCAATACTCAAGACAAGTTAACTATAAGTGAAGCGTCAAGCACGCTGGGTTTAGGGTGGGAGCCAAAAACAGATAATTTGAACTTTCCTGTACAATCATATCACAATCATGAAAACATAACTAAAAGACGCATATTATCAAATGCATTTAAAATATTTGATCCTTTAGGGCTGTTAGGTCCATGTATAATTACAGCAAAAATTATACTCCAAAATTTATGGCAACAAAAAATAGACTGGGACCAAGCTGTCCCTCAAGAAATAGAGGAAAGGTGGTTAGAATTTGCGAGTAACTTGAACTGTTTACAAAAAATACAAATACCTAGAAGAGTGTTATGCGATTCACTGAAATTAATAGAACTTCATTCTGTCAGTGACGCTTCACAGAAGGCATACGGAGCATGTGTGTACATGAGAAGCACGGTGTAGCGCGCATCGTTTCCGAACGTCTCAAAACCCAAGCAGCGCCGCAAAGTTGGCGAGCACGCTCCAGGACGACAACTTAACTACCGCGTCCTGTCGCCCGCGCCTCATACCCCTCTCGCTTTCTTTTTCTCGGGTAAAATCGGAGGATACGCACGTGTTTTGTTCTTGTAGCCCCGACGCCATTTTTTATATATAACTTCCTGCTACCTAATTATAAAAGATTGTGTTAACTGTGTGGTTTTACGAACAATAAACTGTTTTAAACGAGTGTGCGGACAATTTCAATTCCACGAACCCTACAAGTGGCTGCCCAACGTGCCGCGAGTGTTAATAATAAGTGCTCGTTCGAACTCAATCATTTTATAATAGTCTGCGTTATTCGCTTGTGTTCGCCATCACCATGCCGCGGACGCGCGGAGATCGGGCGGCAGTGCTCTCAGGTGACGAATACGAGATCGACGGCGACAGTGAAAACGTTGCATCTTTTTCATCAGGACATGTGGCTGCTATGATGACCGCCATGCAGCAATCTCAAAGCGTTCGAGCGCCTGTTAGAAAAAGTTATCAGTCGTCAACCGCCATCCCCAGTTCCAAACTCTGCGTCTGCATCACAGACTGTCGGCAGCGGCACCTTCACGCACTGCACCGCCCGGTTTGGCGGTGACGCCGACGAGTCCGTGGATGCCTTCATAGACGCCATCCAGAGCTACAAGGACTGCGCTAATGTCTCGGAAGAAAATGCCCTCAGGGGCTTCTCTATGGTGCTCACGGATAACGCCGCAATTTGGTACCAGGGAGTGAAGAAGGAGATTCATACATGGAATGATGCCATAGAAATGTTAAACAATACCTACGGTGATAAAAGACCTCCACATCGTATCTACATCGAACTATTCGTACAAAAACAAGGTGATGAAAATACCGACGTTTTCGTCGCTAAATGCCGTGCGTTGCTCTCGAAAATCTAATTCCTCGCGACACCCATTGAGGTCGTTTGTGTAACCTTATTTTTATTCTTTTATATGGGAAGCACATACGATAGAGCATGGAAAAAGTATCAAGGAATAGGCTGTAAGCCTTATCCGGATCATCGCACTGATATATATCTGAAAAAGAAGTGTTTTGCAGACATTTTCTAAACTTTTCCATATTTTCTAAACCAAAGTCCTGTCGTTTAACGTACCAACAATTTATGCGGAAAGTTCTTTTTACGGGACACTTCAATATTTGACAGGTGTGATCTGACAAAGCAAATTCAACTACGTCAGCTTTGCATTTAGTGCCAAGATTATGTGCAAAGTTGTCAATGCAAGTGTTACTTTGTAAACTGGTTGGTTGGTTGATTTCTAATCTGCAATTAAAATTAAGTAGTAGACATTCTAGTTCTAGGGATATATTACTACGTTTCAGCGTGTCAATATTGAAATCTCCGCATATAACAATATTTTGGTTTTGTTTCTTAGTTATTAGCAGTAGAATTTTTTCCAAACGGTCAAAAAAAGTAGTCAAATTATTAGTTTTTGGAATTCTGTAAATACAGATGACAATGGTTTTTGATTGGGTTAATTCGATTGCACAACATTCGAATGACTTACTTATTGCTAATTTATTTATGTTAGGCAAATTTACAAACTGAAGTCCCTTTTTAACCAAGATACATGTTCCACCTCGTTTTGATTCTGTTCGGCTAAAACACGCAGCCAGATTGTAGTTGGGAATAGTCAAAAAGTCTTCATAGCCTGACATAATGAAGTGTTCCGAGATGCAGATGACGTCAATGTTGATATTCTTCGTGATAAGCTCTTCTAGGCACACAGTAAGAGCATCTGATTTATTTAGGAGTCCTGCTATATTTTGATGTAAGATATGTAAATGGCTGTCATAGAAATAACTGGTTACTTGGTAATTCGTCAGTTTGGTACAGCTCCGTTATTTTGGTTTGTCTATAATATAAGTCATATTTTTTTAATCCTTGAATGAAGTTGTCAATATCTATGAAAATTGTATGCATGCCGTAGTTATTAAGTGATCCAGTGCGTTTTAAGAACATCTTGTAGTCATTTGTTAGATTCTTGTTTGTATCCAAAAAGTATGCATGCTCATGTGTCAATGTATCGAGATAAAGTAAGTTGTTAAACATTTCTACCCTCCAATTGTACATAGTTTTATAATCATTTAATTTATAAGTCGGAGTACAGAGGATAATGTTAGTATGTTTTATCTTCTGTAAAGTCGTCCTTATACTAAGTACCATCTGGAAATAGTCGTTTGTGGTGTGAAAATCTTCTTCCCCTATCAATATAATACAAAAATCATTAAATGTAAATTTTCTTAATCTGGTTTCTATGTCAAACAATATCTGTTTGGTTTTACAGTTCGGCATTACATAATGACAAATGTTTTCCGAATGTTTGCTAAGTGTAGTTTCTGCAATGTTTCTTATTTTGTTCTTGTTATTCGTACTCAAGATACATATATTACAGTCTGTCTTTTCTAATTGTAAGCTTTCTTTAGGTTTAGGATTTTTTATTGTAGTAATTGGTTTAGTTTGCTTGTTGCGGGTAGGCGTTTTTGTTTCATTTTGTATTTCGGGGGTAGGCGTTTTTGTTTGTGTCTGTGTACAATGCAGTGGTTCCGCTTCTGTAGACAAAGCTGCTTCGTAATGTTGTGATATTTTATGCGGTGATATTTGATCAGTTTGAGTTGCCTGGTGGAATTTAGGCAAAGAATTCGTATATTTGCTGGGGGTAGACTTTTTAGCTTTACTCTTCCTATTCCGATTTGGTGTTAGATTAGTGTTATCTGTTAGACTGAGGCTTTTGTATGTTTCAACGACTTTCAAGCTCTTGTTGAGGTCAGACTTTAAGCGAAAATTTTCTGTATTTAGGTTCTCAATTTCATGGTGAGCACTAGTCAATTGGTTTGTGAGTTCAAGTATCTTCTCATTTAATTCAATTACCATTTGACTTTCGTTTAGTGAAGTGTTCGGGAGGCTTATCATGGTGGTATCAAAAAGAGGAGACTCACTTCTTGAAATATCGTCAAGTGAGCTAGCTCGTCGGGGTTTGCTAGTGCGATATGTGATGTTTTGCTCGAGATCCATGATTAATATATGAAAAATAAAAAATGCGTCGTGTATTGGAACGTAATAAGAACCAAGTCAAAAGACCAGTATCCAGATTAAGAAGCTGTTGTCAGAGCAATTTCCGAACGAATATTTATCTGTCAGTTATAATGTGCTGATCTGTGATTGGTTAATCAATAATAGGCTGTCCTTTGTTTACATTGCAAAATTACGATTTCAAATCTGCAACTGTCTTTCTAAGTTATTTTCTGGTCCAGTGTTTGTTTTATCCAAGCAAATGTAATTTTGTTAAGAAAATATTTGAAAGCCAACCTGTTAATGTGATGTTGTTGGTTTGTTGTCGGTTTTAATCCATGTTGACTGCTAATTATGTTCCTACACTGTTGATGTCATAGTCCAAGAGAAACAAGGTTTTAATCTTAGATAATCTTAGATTACACTTTCACTGGTGCCCTTCGGAACGTAGACTATAGTAATGCACTAGGTTGATGTATTTTGCAAGCAATAACAATTATTTTGAAATAAACTTTTACGGAGCGATGTTGACAGGTTGACGGTATGTCAATGTGTCCAGGTCATAATATTACCCGTTTTCGTAATAATAGCGTTTATCTGAATAAACAAAAGCGCGATGCACATTCTAATAGTTATTGTAAGTCGCCGTGTTTACAATCGCAACCATGCGAATGCATTAATAATAAAAAAATCTGTTGCGATTGTCGAACTCGTATTAGTTCTTGTAAGTCAGGTGAATGTTATCGGTGTTTTTGTAATAAAGTACTTTCAAAGGTTCCGATCTCAGGTACTCATGTCGACTCATCTGATAGGGTAAATATTCCTGTTGTTGTTAATTGTGATAGTGACTCATCTGATAGGTTAGATGTGCCTGTTACCGTTAATAATCATAGTCACTCACCTGTTAGGGTAAACTCACCTGTTATCGCCTCGACTTGTGGATTGTGCTGCTCAAACGTCGACCAGTTTGACATGCCTTCGGTAGTTTCTACATTTTGCGCCGACACTACGGCGACAACTATCTTGGGTGGTGTTACTTCTACGGTCCCTCTCTCTGAGTCACACGTTCCTCTGACGACGACCGCACGTTCAAAGCAGCAGAGGCCAGTGCTCAGTATCCAGGTTCTTGGTTTACGGGGTATGGGTCTCATTGATACAGCCGCTAGGTGCTCAATAGCAGGACATACACTTTATAAAATATTTAAGGAAAAGGGTACCTTTGGTTCCAAGCAGGTTAACGTGAAGCTGGCTGACGGTGTCGTCCGTTCACGCGAAGTTCTGGAGGTTTGCGTCGATGTTATCATCTCTGTGGATAAAAGTGTTCGAGTGGACTTCATGATTTTTCCGGAAGCTGATAACAACGATACTCTTCTTGGTATCGACTTCCTCAATGCTGCAGGTGTTTTTCTGCTTCTTATTGGCACTTCTCTGGGTGCACGCAGTCTTATCCACTCGAGTATGAGGGTGAACCAATGCCACAGCCCAACCCAATGTCTGTGTCTTCTATGTCGTTAAGGGCTGACGAAGGTTTGTTACTTACCTGTGATCAACGCCAGCAGCTCACTGATTTACTTCAACACCATAAAGATGCCTTCCGTCTAGGAGGAGAGGCTCCTCGTTTCGCCGAGCATCACATTGATACGGAAGGTCACGCGCCTATTGCGGTGCCTCCTTACCGCCTTACGCCCGCGAAGAGGACCATAATGGAGGCCGAGATAAACAAAATGCTGAATGATGGTATTATTGAGGAGTGTGAGTCAGCGTGGGCTGCACCTGCTCTCCTCGTCCCAAAGAAGGATGGCTCGACTAGGTTCTGCGTCGACTATCGTCGGCTCAATGCTGTTACTAAAAGTGACACTTACCCTTTGCCGGTCATTGAGGATCTTCTTCACGCTACCAAAAGGGAAGGGTACATGAGTACCATAGATCTCCGGTCAGGCTACTGGCAAGTAATTGTATCACCTGCGGACAGGGACAAGACAGCATTCGTGTCGCCTTTTGGTACGTACCGTTTTATTCGCATGCCGTTCGGTCTCAAGAACGCTCCCGCCACTTTCCAGAGGTTAATGGACCGATTTCGATCTGGAAGTGCCTTGAAGGACGTTACGTTATTAGTTTATTTAGATGATCTGCTGGTCCTGTCAGAGGGGTCGTTCCAGAAACACCTGGAAGACCTGGACGCTGTGTTCAACCGCCTTCGTGTTTTTGGGTTGCGAGCCAACAGGAATAAGTGCAACTTTGCCTGTAACCAAGTTAAGTACTTAGGTCATCTTATTACCCCCAAGGGTATAATGCCCGATGAGTCCAAGGTGCAGGCCATTCAACAGATGAATGAGCCAACCAACCTCAAACACCTGAAATCCTTCCTACAAACCTGTTTGTGGTTTAAGAAGTTTGTGCCAGGGTTTTTCGAAATAGCTCAACCGCTCACCAAGCTTACTAAGAAAAATGAACCATGGGCTTGGACCGAAGACCAGCGGCGAGCATTCAATGAGCTGAAGAAGAGGCTCATTACAGTACCAGTCCTCGTACAGGGGGATCACAGTAGATAGATAGATAGATAAACCATTTAAAATCATTCATCAAATATCATCAACCATTCAAAATAATTCACTGTAAAATCAGAATATTTAATTAAAGACCATCCTTAATATTCCATTCCATTTAGTT
The DNA here is from genome assembly GCA_949775005.1 of Orthosia gothica. Lineage (NCBI taxonomy): Eukaryota > Metazoa > Arthropoda > Insecta > Lepidoptera > Noctuidae > Orthosia > Orthosia gothica. The sequence goes on along the minus strand of OX459070.1, from coordinate 2,324,227 downwards.
GGCATGAAACTTATCCGAATAATTATTTATATTGCTATATAAAATAATTTACATTTTTTTTTCACCTACCTACATCGTGTATTTCTCATGCCATTCTAGGAAAAATTACGTTACGTTCCCAATCAGTTTTTGATATCGTTCGCCGAATTTTCCAGATACCTTGGAACATCACGTGGGCACCACGGGGTTCGAGCAGAGCTTGCATACCGTGCTTCGCAGCGTGAATCCGGTTTCCTGGACGGCGGGTGACGTCGAATTGAGGGGCGTGAGATTCTTTATATACTTACAGTACAAAATTATATTTTAAGCTGAAACTTGGTTGAGTTACTCTGCTTGATAGTTAATATTATATAATATTTTGCTTTGACTAAATTGTAGTTTAAAAAAAAAATGTTGCAAGAAACCGATTTAAAGAAATAACACGAATTGACTGTCGGGCGTAGCTCAATTAAAGGTCAAATTACCAAGTTTAAAAACTTTTTAGATAAATTTTCGTCTTCGGATTCATTAACTAATGAGGAAATAGCTGAATTAAAGATTAAGCTTGGCAGATTTGAACAATTATCAGCTAGGTTTAATGAGTTGCAAACTCAGATTGAAGTCCTAAATAGTGGGAGCCTGGCATTAGAGCTTGAGGAGCGGGACAAAATTGAAATTATATGGTGAGTGGGCTTGCCACTGCAAAGGGTTATTGGACAGCTGTGTGCCATCATGTAGTCATGACTGTCATGAATCCCGATTTGAACCTCGTGGCTCTGGTATCAGGTTGCCACGTATACAAATTGCAAGGTTTGACGGTGCATATTTTAAGTGGCTCGAGTTCAGAGACTCTGTTTTGGGCTTAGTTGATCGTAATAAGCAACTATCGCACATACATTTCGTACATAAATTTCATTATTTAATGTCTTACCTTGAAGGAGACGCGGCACGAATAATTTCCAATCTTGAAGTATCATCTGAAAATTACAAGGAAGCTTGGCAATTGTTGTGTGATCGTTACGATAATAAAAGACTTCTGATTGATTATCACATGAATTCATTGTTTAACATACAGCACATGAACATGTAGCAGGGAAACTGTAAAGTCATTACGATTTTTAGTTGACCATGTTACAAAAAACTTTAGAGCATTATCTAGTCTAGGAATGCCCACAGATAATTGGGATATGAGTGTTATTTTTATGCTTGAAGCTTTAGATAGGAATAAATCAGATAACAGCCACCAAAAGGGTTCACAGGTTCAAAATAATCAAATTCGTTCGAATAACAACGCACAAAATAATCATTACAACAAAGAGGATAAATATCAAATATGTTTTATTAAGGCAGCAACAGCTACTAATAAAGCCAATAGATGTTCATTTGTATGTATAATCTGCAGTCAAAATCATAAATTATATGAATGCCCTAGTTTCAAAAATAAAACTATACAAGAAAACCGGCCAAGTGCGAGTCGGACTCGCGCACGAAGGGTTCCGTACTTGGCAAATTGCGGTTTACGATTTATGACGTATTAAAAAAAAACTATTTACTAGATCTCGTTCAAACCAATTTTCGGTGGTAGTTTACATGGTAATGTACATCATATTTTTTTTTTAGTTTTATCATTCTCTTATTTTAGAAGTTACAGGGGGGGGGACACACATTTTACCACTTTGGAAGTGTCTCTCGCGCAAACTATTCAGTTTAGAAAAAAATGATATTAGAAACCTCAATATCATTTTTGAAGACCTATCTATAGATACCCCACACGTATGAGTTTGATGGAAAAAAATAAATTTAGTTTCAGTTGCAAGTATGGGGACCCCCAAAATTTATTGTTTTTATTCTATTTTTGAGTGAAAATCTTAATGCGGTTCACAGAATACATCTACTTACCAAGTTTCAACAGCATAGTTCTTATAGTTTCGGAAAAAAGTGGCTGTGACATACGGACGGACAGACAGACAGACAGACATGACGAATCTATAAGGGTTCCGTTTTTGCCATTTGGCTACGGAACCCTAAAAATGGGCAGATATAAATAAATACAAACTTTGTTCTAACTGCCTTAAACAGGCTGCATCAGGCTGCATCTATCAAAGGCTTGTAGATTTGGACCATGTCCTGATTGTAAACAAAAACATAATCGTCTGCTGCATAGCCCTACCCCGGCACTTAATAATAATCATGCACATTCAGTATCGGAATCTTTAAACGTTAACTCATCGGAATATCAATTCAATCATGTTCTCTTATCCACTGCTTTGATTGAAGTTCATAATCCTAATAACAATAAATATGAAACAGTGCGTGCATTGCTCGATTAGTTAGTTAGTTTAGTTTGTTTAGTTTTATTACAAAATCGTTAAGAGATAAACTGTCACTTGATTCCATTCCAATAACTAGTATTAATATTATAGGTATCGGAAACCGCTTGTATAATAGGGTAGAGGAGAGCTGCATTGTTAAATTGCAATCTATCTATAAACAGTTTGATGTTACTTATAACATGCTTGTCATGAATGAGTTAACCGGTTATTTACCCTAAAACCACGTTGGTATTAAATTCAAAATACCTAAACACATAAATTAGCCGATCCTTATTTTAATGAACCCTCTCAAGTTAATATTTTGTTTGGATGTGATCTTTTCTGGGATATCCTAGGAAATGAACAAATTTCTATAGGCCTAGATAAATACAAAAAATAACATGACTCAAGAGTCTTGCATTTTCAGTTGCCCGTTTGAGTGACGGACGATTTAATGTTAAATTACCTCTAAATAGTTCTCCAAGGAAATTGGGTAAATCCTATAATATAGCAAAACAAAGATTGTTTAATTTAGAATCACGTTTTAGAAAAATCCTACATTAAAAACACAATACGTTGAGTTTTTGAAAGAATATGAAGAGCTAGGACACATGTCTGTAGCACCAAAAAATAAACCATTTCCCTCATACTTCTTATATGGTGGCTACCATGCTGTATTTAAAGACAATAGCGAATCAACGAAGGTCCGTGTCGTTTTTGATGGATCCGTCCCCACCTCCTCGGGTATATCTGTCAACGACATTCTTATGGTGGGCCCAAATATACAGGATTCTCTTTTCTCCATACTCATAAGAGTACGTCAATATAAAAAATTAATTACTGGGGACATTGAAAAAATGTACAGACAAGTGAGAGTAGATGAATCCTGTAGAAACTTGCAATTAATTCTGTGGAGAGAAGATAAGTCCTTGCCCATCAGAACGATGCAAATGAATACTCTTACTTATGGCACCACAAGTGCGAGCTGTTTAAGCACTCGCTGTCAGTGGCAGGTGGACGAGAAGTGTGGGGACGAAACTATAAAAAACTTAACACAAAACGACTTTTATGTCGATGATTTAATCACTGGTTGTGATGATGAAAAACAGTTAGCTTACATTCAAAATAACATATCCTCCACTCTAAAGTCAGCCTGTTTAAATTTACGCAAAAACAAAACTAATTCAAAAAATCAAGTTAAAAATTCATCTGTCAATACTCAAGACAAGTTAACTATAAGTGAAGCGTCAAGCACGCTGGGTTTAGGGTGGGAGCCAAAAACAGATAATTTGAACTTTCCTGTACAATCATATCACAATCATGAAAACATAACTAAAAGACGCATATTATCAAATGCATTTAAAATATTTGATCCTTTAGGGCTGTTAGGTCCATGTATAATTACAGCAAAAATTATACTCCAAAATTTATGGCAACAAAAAATAGACTGGGACCAAGCTGTCCCTCAAGAAATAGAGGAAAGGTGGTTAGAATTTGCGAGTAACTTGAACTGTTTACAAAAAATACAAATACCTAGAAGAGTGTTATGCGATTCACTGAAATTAATAGAACTTCATTCTGTCAGTGACGCTTCACAGAAGGCATACGGAGCATGTGTGTACATGAGAAGCACGGTGTAGCGCGCATCGTTTCCGAACGTCTCAAAACCCAAGCAGCGCCGCAAAGTTGGCGAGCACGCTCCAGGACGACAACTTAACTACCGCGTCCTGTCGCCCGCGCCTCATACCCCTCTCGCTTTCTTTTTCTCGGGTAAAATCGGAGGATACGCACGTGTTTTGTTCTTGTAGCCCCGACGCCATTTTTTATATATAACTTCCTGCTACCTAATTATAAAAGATTGTGTTAACTGTGTGGTTTTACGAACAATAAACTGTTTTAAACGAGTGTGCGGACAATTTCAATTCCACGAACCCTACAAGTGGCTGCCCAACGTGCCGCGAGTGTTAATAATAAGTGCTCGTTCGAACTCAATCATTTTATAATAGTCTGCGTTATTCGCTTGTGTTCGCCATCACCATGCCGCGGACGCGCGGAGATCGGGCGGCAGTGCTCTCAGGTGACGAATACGAGATCGACGGCGACAGTGAAAACGTTGCATCTTTTTCATCAGGACATGTGGCTGCTATGATGACCGCCATGCAGCAATCTCAAAGCGTTCGAGCGCCTGTTAGAAAAAGTTATCAGTCGTCAACCGCCATCCCCAGTTCCAAACTCTGCGTCTGCATCACAGACTGTCGGCAGCGGCACCTTCACGCACTGCACCGCCCGGTTTGGCGGTGACGCCGACGAGTCCGTGGATGCCTTCATAGACGCCATCCAGAGCTACAAGGACTGCGCTAATGTCTCGGAAGAAAATGCCCTCAGGGGCTTCTCTATGGTGCTCACGGATAACGCCGCAATTTGGTACCAGGGAGTGAAGAAGGAGATTCATACATGGAATGATGCCATAGAAATGTTAAACAATACCTACGGTGATAAAAGACCTCCACATCGTATCTACATCGAACTATTCGTACAAAAACAAGGTGATGAAAATACCGACGTTTTCGTCGCTAAATGCCGTGCGTTGCTCTCGAAAATCTAATTCCTCGCGACACCCATTGAGGTCGTTTGTGTAACCTTATTTTTATTCTTTTATATGGGAAGCACATACGATAGAGCATGGAAAAAGTATCAAGGAATAGGCTGTAAGCCTTATCCGGATCATCGCACTGATATATATCTGAAAAAGAAGTGTTTTGCAGACATTTTCTAAACTTTTCCATATTTTCTAAACCAAAGTCCTGTCGTTTAACGTACCAACAATTTATGCGGAAAGTTCTTTTTACGGGACACTTCAATATTTGACAGGTGTGATCTGACAAAGCAAATTCAACTACGTCAGCTTTGCATTTAGTGCCAAGATTATGTGCAAAGTTGTCAATGCAAGTGTTACTTTGTAACCTGGTTGGTTGGTTGATTTCTAATCTGCAATTAAAATTAAGTAGTAGACATTCTAGTTCTAGGGATATATTACTACGTTTCAGCGTGTCAATATTGAAATCTCCGCATATAACAATATTTTGGTTTTGTTTCTTAGTTATTAGCAGTAGAATTTTTTCCAAACGGTCAAAAAAAGTAGTCAAATTATTAGTTTTTGGAATTCTGTAAATACAGATGACAATGGTTTTTGATTGGGTTAATTCGATTGCACAACATTCGAATGACTTACTTATTGCTAATTTATTTATGTTAGGCAAATTTACAAACTGAAGTCCCTTTTTAACCAAGATACATGTTCCACCTCGTTTTGATTCTGTTCGGCTAAAACACGCAGCCAGATTGTAGTTGGGAATAGTCAAAAAGTCTTCATAGCCTGACATAATGAAGTGTTCCGAGATGCAGATGACGTCAATGTTGATATTCTTCGTGATAAGCTCTTCTAGGCACACAGTAAGAGCATCTGATTTATTTAGGAGTCCTGCTATATTTTGATGTAAGATATGTAAATGGCTGTCATAGAAATAACTGGTTACTTGGTAATTCGTCAGTTTGGTACAGCTCCGTTATTTTGGTTTGTCTATAATATAAGTCATATTTTTTTAATCCTTGAATGAAGTTGTCAATATCTATGAAAATTGTATGCATGCCGTAGTTATTAAGTGATCCAGTGCGTTTTAAGAACATCTTGTAGTCATTTGTTAGATTCTTGTTTGTATCCAAAAAGTATGCATGCTCATGTGTCAATGTATCGAGATAAAGTAAGTTGTTAAACATTTCTACCCTCCAATTGTACATAGTTTTATAATCATTTAATTTATAAGTCGGAGTACAGAGGATAATGTTAGTATGTTTTATCTTCTGTAAAGTCGTCCTTATACTAAGTACCATCTGGAAATAGTCGTTTGTGGTGTGAAAATCTTCTTCCCCTATCAATATAATACAAAAATCATTAAATGTAAATTTTCTTAATCTGGTTTCTATGTCAAACAATATCTGTTTGGTTTTACAGTTCGGCATTACATAATGACAAATGTTTTCCGAATGTTTGCTAAGTGTAGTTTCTGCAATGTTTCTTATTTTGTTCTTGTTATTCGTACTCAAGATACATATATTACAGTCTGTCTTTTCTAATTGTAAGCTTTCTTTAGGTTTAGGATTTTTTATTGTAGTAATTGGTTTAGTTTGCTTGTTGCGGGTAGGCGTTTTTGTTTCATTTTGTATTTCGGGGGTAGGCGTTTTTGTTTGTGTCTGTGTACAATGCAGTGGTTCCGCTTCTGTAGACAAAGCTGCTTCGTAATGTTGTGATATTTTATGCGGTGATATTTGATCAGTTTGAGTTGCCTGGTGGAATTTAGGCAAAGAATTCGTATATTTGCTGGGGGTAGACTTTTTAGCTTTACTCTTCCTATTCCGATTTGGTGTTAGATTAGTGTTATCTGTTAGACTGAGGCTTTTGTATGTTTCAACGACTTTCAAGCTCTTGTTGAGGTCAGACTTTAAGCGAAAATTTTCTGTATTTAGGTTCTCAATTTCATGGTGAGCACTAGTCAATTGGTTTGTGAGTTCAAGTATCTTCTCATTTAATTCAATTACCATTTGACTTTCGTTTAGTGAAGTGTTCGGGAGGCTTATCATGGTGGTATCAAAAAGAGGAGACTCACTTCTTGAAATATCGTCAAGTGAGCTAGCTCGTCGGGGTTTGCTAGTGCGATATGTGATGTTTTGCTCGAGATCCATGATTAATATATGAAAAATAAAAAATGCGTCGTGTATTGGAACGTAATAAGAACCAAGTCAAAAGACCAGTATCCAGATTAAGAAGCTGTTGTCAGAGCAATTTCCGAACGAATATTTATCTGTCAGTTATAATGTGCTGATCTGTGATTGGTTAATCAATAATAGGCTGTCCTTTGTTTACATTGCAAAATTACGATTTCAAATCTGCAACTGTCTTTCTAAGTTATTTTCTGGTCCAGTGTTTGTTTTATCCAAGCAAATGTAATTTTGTTAAGAAAATATTTGAAAGCCAACCTGTTAATGTGATGTTGTTGGTTTGTTGTCGGTTTTAATCCATGTTGACTGCTAATTATGTTCCTACACTGTTGATGTCATAGTCCAAGAGAAACAAGGTTTTAATCTTAGATAATCTTAGATTACACTTTCACTGGTGCCCTTCGGAACGTAGACTATAGTAATGCACTAGGTTGATGTATTTTGCAAGCAATAACAATTATTTTGAAATAAACTTTTACGGAGCGATGTTGACAGGTTGACGGTATGTCAATGTGTCCAGGTCATAATATTACCCGTTTTCGTAATAATAGCGTTTATCTGAATAAACAAAAGCGCGATGCACATTCTAATAGTTATTGTAAGTCGCCGTGTTTACAATCGCAACCATGCGAATGCATTAATAATAAAAAAATCTGTTGCGATTGTCGAACTCGTATTAGTTCTTGTAAGTCAGGTGAATGTTATCGGTGTTTTTGTAATAAAGTACTTTCAAAGGTTCCGATCTCAGGTACTCATGTCGACTCATCTGATAGGGTAAATATTCCTGTTGTTGTTAATTGTGATAGTGACTCATCTGATAGGTTAGATGTGCCTGTTACCGTTAATAATCATAGTCACTCACCTGTTAGGGTAAACTCACCTGTTATCGCCTCGACTTGTGGATTGTGCTGCTCAAACGTCGACCAGTTTGACATGCCTTCGGTAGTTTCTACATTTTGCGCCGACACTACGGCGACAACTATCTTGGGTGGTGTTACTTCTACGGTCCCTCTCTCTGAGTCACACGTTCCTCTGACGACGACCGCACGTTCAAAGCAGCAGAGGCCAGTGCTCAGTATCCAGGTTCTTGGTTTACGGGGTATGGGTCTCATTGATACAGCCGCTAGGTGCTCAATAGCAGGACATACACTTTATAAAATATTTAAGGAAAAGGGTACCTTTGGTTCCAAGCAGGTTAACGTGAAGCTGGCTGACGGTGTCGTCCGTTCACGCGAAGTTCTGGAGGTTTGCGTCGATGTTATCATCTCTGTGGATAAAAGTGTTCGAGTGGACTTCATGATTTTTCCGGAAGCTGATAACAACGATACTCTTCTTGGTATCGACTTCCTCAATGCTGCAGGTGTTTTTCTGCTTCTTATTGGCACTTCTCTGGGTGCACGCAGTCTTATCCACTCGAGTATGAGGGTGAACCAATGCCACAGCCCAACCCAATGTCTGTGTCTTCTATGTCGTTAAGGGCTGACGAAGGTTTGTTACTTACCTGTGATCAACGCCAGCAGCTCACTGATTTACTTCAACACCATAAAGATGCCTTCCGTCTAGGAGGAGAGGCTCCTCGTTTCGCCGAGCATCACATTGATACGGAAGGTCACGCGCCTATTGCGGTGCCTCCTTACCGCCTTACGCCCGCGAAGAGGACCATAATGGAGGCCGAGATAAACAAAATGCTGAATGATGGTATTATTGAGGAGTGTGAGTCAGCGTGGGCTGCACCTGCTCTCCTCGTCCCAAAGAAGGATGGCTCGACTAGGTTCTGCGTCGACTATCGTCGGCTCAATGCTGTTACTAAAAGTGACACTTACCCTTTGCCGGTCATTGAGGATCTTCTTCACGCTACCAAAAGGGAAGGGTACATGAGTACCATAGATCTCCGGTCAGGCTACTGGCAAGTAATTGTATCACCTGCGGACAGGGACAAGACAGCATTCGTGTCGCCTTTTGGTACGTACCGTTTTATTCGCATGCCGTTCGGTCTCAAGAACGCTCCCGCCACTTTCCAGAGGTTAATGGACCGATTTCGATCTGGAAGTGCCTTGAAGGACGTTACGTTATTAGTTTATTTAGATGATCTGCTGGTCCTGTCAGAGGGGTCGTTCCAGAAACACCTGGAAGACCTGGACGCTGTGTTCAACCGCCTTCGTGTTTTTGGGTTGCGAGCCAACAGGAATAAGTGCAACTTTGCCTGTAACCAAGTTAAGTACTTAGGTCATCTTATTACCCCCAAGGGTATAATGCCCGATGAGTCCAAGGTGCAGGCCATTCAACAGATGAATGAGCCAACCAACCTCAAACACCTGAAATCCTTCCTACAAACCTGTTTGTGGTTTAAGAAGTTTGTGCCAGGGTTTTTCGAAATAGCTCAACCGCTCACCAAGCTTACTAAGAAAAATGAACCATGGGCTTGGACCGAAGACCAGCGGCGAGCATTCAATGAGCTGAAGAAGAGGCTCATTACAGTACCAGTCCTCGTACAGGGGGATCACAGTAGATAGATAGATAGATAAACCATTTAAAATCATTCATCAAATATCATCAACCATTCAAAATAATTCACTGTAAAATCAGAATATTTAATTAAAGACCATCCTTAATATTCCATTCCATTTAGTTGGCATGAAACTTATCCGAATAATTATTTATATTGCTATATAAAATAATTTACATTTTTTTTTCACCTACCTACATCGTGTATTTCTCATGCCATTCTAGGAAAAATTACGTTACGTTCCCAATCAGTTTTTGATATCGTTCGCCGAATTTTCCAGATACCTTGGAACATCACGTGGGCACCACGGGGTTCGAGCAGAGCTTGCATACCGTGCTTCGCAGCGTGAATCCGGTTTCCTGGACGGCGGGTGACGTCGAATTGAGGGGCGTGAGATTCTTTATATACTTACAGTACAAAATTATATTTTAAGCTGAAACTTGGTTGAGTTACTCTGCTTGATAGTTAATATTATATAATATTTTGCTTTGACTAAATTGTAGTTTAAAAAAAAAATGTTGCAAGAAACCGATTTAAAGAAATAACACGAATTGACTGTCGGGCGTAGCTCAATTAAAGGTCAAATTACCAAGTTTAAAAACTTTTTAGATAAATTTTCGTCTTCGGATTCATTAACTAATGAGGAAATAGCTGAATTAAAGATTAAGCTTGGCAGATTTGAACAATTATCAGCTAGGTTTAATGAGTTGCAAACTCAGATTGAAGTCCTAAATAGTGGGAGCCTGGCATTAGAGCTTGAGGAGCGGGACAAAATTGAAATTATATGGTGAGTGGGCTTGCCACTGCAAAGGGTTATTGGACAGCTGTGTGCCATCATGTAGTCATGACTGTCATGAATCCCGATTTGAACCTCGTGGCTCTGGTATCAGGTTGCCACGTATACAAATTGCAAGGTTTGACGGTGCATATTTTAAGTGGCTCGAGTTCAGAGACTCTGTTTTGGGCTTAGTTGATCGTAATAAGCAACTATCGCACATACATTTCGTACATAAATTTCATTATTTAATGTCTTACCTTGAAGGAGACGCGGCACGAATAATTTCCAATCTTGAAGTATCATCTGAAAATTACAAGGAAGCTTGGCAATTGTTGTGTGATCGTTACGATAATAAAAGACTTCTGATTGATTATCACATGAATTCATTGTTTAACATACAGCACATGAACATGTAGCAGGGAAACTGTAAAGTCATTACGATTTTTAGTTGACCATGTTACAAAAAACTTTAGAGCATTATCTAGTCTAGGAATGCCCACAGATAATTGGGATATGAGTGTTATTTTTATGCTTGAAGCTTTAGATAGGAATAAATCAGATAACAGCCACCAAAAGGGTTCACAGGTTCAAAATAATCAAATTCGTTCGAATAACAACGCACAAAATAATCATTACAACAAAGAGGATAAATATCAAATATGTTTTATTAAGGCAGCAACAGCTACTAATAAAGCCAATAGATGTTCATTTGTATGTATAATCTGCAGTCAAAATCATAAATTATATGAATGCCCTAGTTTCAAAAATAAAACTATACAAGAAAACCGGCCAAGTGCGAGTCGGACTCGCGCACGAAGGGTTCCGTACTTGGCAAATTGCGGTTTACGATTTATGACGTATTAAAAAAAAACTATTTACTAGATCTCGTTCAAACCAATTTTCGGTGGTAGTTTACATGGTAATGTACATCATATTTTTTTTTTAGTTTTATCATTCTCTTATTTTAGAAGTTACAGGGGGGGGGACACACATTTTACCACTTTGGAAGTGTCTCTCGCGCAAACTATTCAGTTTAGAAAAAAATGATATTAGAAACCTCAATATCATTTTTGAAGACCTATCTATAGATACCCCACACGTATGAGTTTGATGGAAAAAAATAAATTTAGTTTCAGTTGCAAGTATGGGGACCCCCAAAATTTATTGTTTTTATTCTATTTTTGAGTGAAAATCTTAATGCGGTTCACAGAATACATCTACTTACCAAGTTTCAACAGCATAGTTCTTATAGTTTCGGAAAAAAGTGGCTGTGACATACGGACGGACAGACAGACAGACAGACATGACGAATCTATAAGGGTTCCGTTTTTGCCATTTGGCTACGGAACCCTAAAAATGGGCAGATATAAATAAATACAAACTTTGTTCTAACTGCCTTAAACAGGCTGCATCAGGCTGCATCTATCAAAGGCTTGTGGATTTGGACCATGTCCTGATTGTAAACAAAAACATAATCGTCTGCTGCATAGCCCTACCCCGGCACTTAATAATAATCATGCACATTCAGTATCGGAATCTTTAAACGTTAACTCATCGGAATATCAATTCAATCATGTTCTCTTATCCACTGCTTTGATTGAAGTTCATAATCCTAATAACAATAAATATGAAACAGTGCGTGCATTGCTCGATTAGTTAGTTAGTTTAGTTTGTTTAGTTTTATTACAAAATCGTTAAGAGATAAACTGTCACTTGATTCCATTCCAATAACTAGTATTAATATTATAGGTATCGGAAACCGCTTGTATAATAGGGTAGAGGAGAGCTGCATTGTTAAATTGCAATCTATCTATAAACAGTTTGATGTTACTTATAACATGCTTGTCATGAATGAGTTAACCGGTTATTTACCCTAAAACCACGTTGGTATTAAATTCAAAATACCTAAACACATAAATTAGCCGATCCTTATTTTAATGAACCCTCTCAAGTTAATATTTTGTTTGGATGTGATCTTTTCTGGGATATCCTAGGAAATGAACAAATTTCTATAGGCCTAGATAAATACAAAAAATAACATGACTCAAGAGTCTTGCATTTTCAGTTGCCCGTTTGAGTGACGGACGATTTAATGTTAAATTACCTCTAAATAGTTCTCCAAGGAAATTGGGTAAATCCTATAATATAGCAAAACAAAGATTGTTTAATTTAGAATCACGTTTTAGAAAAATCCTACATTAAAAACACAATACGTTGAGTTTTTGAAAGAATATGAAGAGCTAGGACACATGTCTGTAGCACCAAAAAATAAACCATTTCCCTCATACTTCTTATATGGTGGCTACCATGCTGTATTTAAAGACAATAGCGAATCAACGAAGGTCCGTGTCGTTTTTGATGGATCCGTCCCCACCTCCTCGGGTATATCTGTCAACGACATTCTTATGGTGGGCCCAAATATACAGGATTCTCTTTTCTCCATACTCATAAGAGTACGTCAATATAAAAAATTAATTACTGGGGACATTGAAAAAATGTACAGACAAGTGAGAGTAGATGAATCCTGTAGAAACTTGCAATTAATTCTGTGGAGAGAAGATAAGTCCTTGCCCATCAGAACGATGCAAATGAATACTCTTACTTATGGCACCACAAGTGCGAGCTGTTTAAGCACTCGCTGTCAGTGGCAGGTGGACGAGAAGTGTGGGGACGAAACTATAAAAAACTTAACACAAAACGACTTTTATGTCGATGATTTAATCACTGGTTGTGATGATGAAAAACAGTTAGCTTACATTCAAAATAACATATCCTCCACTCTAAAGTCAGCCTGTTTAAATTTACGCAAAAACAAAACTAATTCAAAAAATCAAGTTAAAAATTCATCTGTCAATACTCAAGACAAGTTAACTATAAGTGAAGCGTCAAGCACGCTGGGTTTAGGGTGGGAGCCAAAAACAGATAATTTGAACTTTCCTGTACAATCATATCACAATCATGAAAACATAACTAAAAGACGCATATTATCAAATGCATTTAAAATATTTGATCCTTTAGGGCTGTTAGGTCCATGTATAATTACAGCAAAAATTATACTCCAAAATTTATGGCAACAAAAAATAGACTGGGACCAAGCTGTCCCTCAAGAAATAGAGGAAAGGTGGTTAGAATTTGCGAGTAACTTGAACTGTTTACAAAAAATACAAATACCTAGAAGAGTGTTATGCGATTCACTGAAATTAATAGAACTTCATTCTGTCAGTGACGCTTCACAGAAGGCATACGGAGCATGTGTGTACATGAGAAGCACGGTGTAGCGCGCATCGTTTCCGAACGTCTCAAAACCCAAGCAGCGCCGCAAAGTTGGCGAGCACGCTCCAGGACGACAACTTAACTACCGCGTCCTGTCGCCCGCGCCTCATACCCCTCTCGCTTTCTTTTTCTCGGGTAAAATCGGAGGATACGCACGTGTTTTGTTCTTGTAGCCCCGACGCCATTTTTTATATATAACTTCCTGCTACCTAATTATAAAAGATTGTGTTAACTGTGTGGTTTTACGAACAATAAACTGTTTTAAACGAGTGTGCGGACAATTTCAATTCCACGAACCCTACAAGTGGCTGCCCAACGTGCCGCGAGTGTTAATAATAAGTGCTCGTTCGAACTCAATCATTTTATAATAGTCTGCGTTATTCGCTTGTGTTCGCCATCACCATGCCGCGGACGCGCGGAGATCGGGCGGCAGTGCTCTCAGGTGACGAATACGAGATCGACGGCGACAGTGAAAACGTTGCATCTTTTTCATCAGGACATGTGGCTGCTATGATGACCGCCATGCAGCAATCTCAAAGCGTTCGAGCGCCTGTTAGAAAAAGTTATCAGTCGTCAACCGCCATCCCCAGTTCCAAACTCTGCGTCTGCATCACAGACTGTCGGCAGCGGCACCTTCACGCACTGCACCGCCCGGTTTGGCGGTGACGCCGACGAGTCCGTGGATGCCTTCATAGACGCCATCCAGAGCTACAAGGACTGCGCTAATGTCTCGGAAGAAAATGCCCTCAGGGGCTTCTCTATGGTGCTCACGGATAACGCCGCAATTTGGTACCAGGGAGTGAAGAAGGAGATTCATACATGGAATGATGCCATAGAAATGTTAAACAATACCTACGGTGATAAAAGACCTCCACATCGTATCTACATCGAACTATTCGTACAAAAACAAGGTGATGAAAATACCGACGTTTTCGTCGCTAAATGCCGTGCGTTGCTCTCGAAAATCTAATTCCTCGCGACACCCATTGAGGTCGTTTGTGTAACCTTATTTTTATTCTTTTATATGGGAAGCACATACGATAGAGCATGGAAAAAGTATCAAGGAATAGGCTGTAAGCCTTATCCGGATCATCGCACTGATATATATCTGAAAAAGAAGTGTTTTGCAGACATTTTCTAAACTTTTCCATATTTTCTAAACCAAAGTCCTGTCGTTTAACGTACCAACAATTTATGCGGAAAGTTCTTTTTACGGGACACTTCAATATTTGACAGGTGTGATCTGACAAAGCAAATTCAACTACGTCAGCTTTGCATTTAGTGCCAAGATTATGTGCAAAGTTGTCAATGCAAGTGTTACTTTGTAACCTGGTTGGTTGGTTGATTTCTAATCTGCAATTAAAATTAAGTAGTAGACATTCTAGTTCTAGGGATATATTACTACGTTTCAGCGTGTCAATATTGAAATCTCCGCATATAACAATATTTTGGTTTTGTTTCTTAGTTATTAGCAGTAGAATTTTTTCCAAACGGTCAAAAAAAGTAGTCAAATTATTAGTTTTTGGAATTCTGTAAATACAGATGACAATGGTTTTTGATTGGGTTAATTCGATTGCACAACATTCGAATGACTTACTTATTGCTAATTTATTTATGTTAGGCAAATTTACAAACTGAAGTCCCTTTTTAACCAAGATACATGTTCCACCTCGTTTTGATTCTGTTCGGCTAAAACACGCAGCCAGATTGTAGTTGGGAATAGTCAAAAAGTCTTCATAGCCTGACATAATGAAGTGTTCCGAGATGCAGATGACGTCAATGTTGATATTCTTCGTGATAAGCTCTTCTAGGCACACAGTAAGAGCATCTGATTTATTTAGGAGTCCTGCTATATTTTGATGTAAGATATGTAAATGGCTGTCATAGAAATAACTGGTTACTTGGTAATTCGTCAGTTTGGTACAGCTCCGTTATTTTGGTTTGTCTATAATATAAGTCATATTTTTTTAATCCTTGAATGAAGTTGTCAATATCTATGAAAATTGTATGCATGCCGTAGTTATTAAGTGATCCAGTGCGTTTTAAGAACATCTTGTAGTCATTTGTTAGATTCTTGTTTGTATCCAAAAAGTATGCATGCTCATGTGTCAATGTATCGAGATAAAGTAAGTTGTTAAACATTTCTACCCTCCAATTGTACATAGTTTTATAATCATTTAATTTATAAGTCGGAGTACAGAGGATAATGTTAGTATGTTTTATCTTCTGTAAAGTCGTCCTTATACTAAGTACCATCTGGAAATAGTCGTTTGTGGTGTGAAAATCTTCTTCCCCTATCAATATAATACAAAAATCATTAAATGTAAATTTTCTTAATCTGGTTTCTATGTCAAACAATATCTGTTTGGTTTTACAGTTCGGCATTACATAATGACAAATGTTTTCCGAATGTTTGCTAAGTGTAGTTTCTGCAATGTTTCTTATTTTGTTCTTGTTATTCGTACTCAAGATACATATATTACAGTCTGTCTTTTCTAATTGTAAGCTTTCTTTAGGTTTAGGATTTTTTATTGTAGTAATTGGTTTAGTTTGCTTGTTGCGGGTAGGCGTTTTTGTTTCATTTTGTATTTCGGGGGTAGGCGTTTTTGTTTGTGTCTGTGTACAATGCAGTGGTTCCGCTTCTGTAGACAAAGCTGCTTCGTAATGTTGTGATATTTTATGCGGTGATATTTGATCAGTTTGAGTTGCCTGGTGGAATTTAGGCAAAGAATTCGTATATTTGCTGGGGGTAGACTTTTTAGCTTTACTCTTCCTATTCCGATTTGGTGTTAGATTAGTGTTATCTGTTAGACTGAGGCTTTTGTATGTTTCAACGACTTTCAAGCTCTTGTTGAGGTCAGACTTTAAGCGAAAATTTTCTGTATTTAGGTTCTCAATTTCATGGTGAGCACTAGTCAATTGGTTTGTGAGTTCAAGTATCTTCTCATTTAATTCAATTACCATTTGACTTTCGTTTAGTGAAGTGTTCGGGAGGCTTATCATGGTGGTATCAAAAAGAGGAGACTCACTTCTTGAAATATCGTCAAGTGAGCTAGCTCGTCGGGGTTTGCTAGTGCGATATGTGATGTTTTGCTCGAGATCCATGATTAATATATGAAAAATAAAAAATGCGTCGTGTATTGGAACGTAATAAGAACCAAGTCAAAAGACCAGTATCCAGATTAAGAAGCTGTTGTCAGAGCAATTTCCGAACGAATATTTATCTGTCAGTTATAATGTGCTGATCTGTGATTGGTTAATCAATAATAGGCTGTCCTTTGTTTACATTGCAAAATTACGATTTCAAATCTGCAACTGTCTTTCTAAGTTATTTTCTGGTCCAGTGTTTGTTTTATCCAAGCAAATGTAATTTTGTTAAGAAAATATTTGAAAGCCAACCTGTTAATGTGATGTTGTTGGTTTGTTGTCGGTTTTAATCCATGTTGACTGCTAATTATGTTCCTACACTGTTGATGTCATAGTCCAAGAGAAACAAGGTTTTAATCTTAGATAATCTTAGATTACACTTTCACTGGTGCCCTTCGGAACGTAGACTATAGTAATGCACTAGGTTGATGTATTTTGCAAGCAATAACAATTATTTTGAAATAAACTTTTACGGAGCGATGTTGACAGGTTGACGGTATGTCAATGTGTCCAGGTCATAATATTACCCGTTTTCGTAATAATAGCGTTTATCTGAATAAACAAAAGCGCGATGCACATTCTAATAGTTATTGTAAGTCGCCGTGTTTACAATCGCAACCATGCGAATGCATTAATAATAAAAAAATCTGTTGCGATTGTCGAACTCGTATTAGTTCTTGTAAGTCAGGTGAATGTTATCGGTGTTTTTGTAATAAAGTACTTTCAAAGGTTCCGATCTCAGGTACTCATGTCGACTCATCTGATAGGGTAAATATTCCTGTTGTTGTTAATTGTGATAGTGACTCATCTGATAGGTTAGATGTGCCTGTTACCGTTAATAATCATAGTCACTCACCTGTTAGGGTAAACTCACCTGTTATCGCCTCGACTTGTGGATTGTGCTGCTCAAACGTCGACCAGTTTGACATGCCTTCGGTAGTTTCTACATTTTGCGCCGACACTACGGCGACAACTATCTTGGGTGGTGTTACTTCTACGGTCCCTCTCTCTGAGTCACACGTTCCTCTGACGACGACCGCACGTTCAAAGCAGCAGAGGCCAGTGCTCAGTATCCAGGTTCTTGGTTTACGGGGTATGGGTCTCATTGATACAGCCGCTAGGTGCTCAATAGCAGGACATACACTTTATAAAATATTTAAGGAAAAGGGTACCTTTGGTTCCAAGCAGGTTAACGTGAAGCTGGCTGACGGTGTCGTCCGTTCACGCGAAGTTCTGGAGGTTTGCGTCGATGTTATCATCTCTGTGGATAAAAGTGTTCGAGTGGACTTCATGATTTTTCCGGAAGCTGATAACAACGATACTCTTCTTGGTATCGACTTCCTCAATGCTGCAGGTGTTTTTCTGCTTCTTATTGGCACTTCTCTGGGTGCACGCAGTCTTATCCACTCGAGTATGAGGGTGAACCAATGCCACAGCCCAACCCAATGTCTGTGTCTTCTATGTCGTTAAGGGCTGACGAAGGTTTGTTACTTACCTGTGATCAACGCCAGCAGCTCACTGATTTACTTCAACACCATAAAGATGCCTTCCGTCTAGGAGGAGAGGCTCCTCGTTTCGCCGAGCATCACATTGATACGGAAGGTCACGCGCCTATTGCGGTGCCTCCTTACCGCCTTACGCCCGCGAAGAGGACCATAATGGAGGCCGAGATAAACAAAATGCTGAATGATGGTATTATTGAGGAGTGTGAGTCAGCGTGGGCTGCACCTGCTCTCCTCGTCCCAAAGAAGGATGGCTCGACTAGGTTCTGCGTCGACTATCGTCGGCTCAATGCTGTTACTAAAAGTGACACTTACCCTTTGCCGGTCATTGAGGATCTTCTTCACGCTACCAAAAGGGAAGGGTACATGAGTACCATAGATCTCCGGTCAGGCTACTGGCAAGTAATTGTATCACCTGCGGACAGGGACAAGACAGCATTCGTGTCGCCTTTTGGTACGTACCGTTTTATTCGCATGCCGTTCGGTCTCAAGAACGCTCCCGCCACTTTCCAGAGGTTAATGGACCGATTTCGATCTGGAAGTGCCTTGAAGGACGTTACGTTATTAGTTTATTTAGATGATCTGCTGGTCCTGTCAGAGGGGTCGTTCCAGAAACACCTGGAAGACCTGGACGCTGTGTTCAACCGCCTTCGTGTTTTTGGGTTGCGAGCCAACAGGAATAAGTGCAACTTTGCCTGTAACCAAGTTAAGTACTTAGGTCATCTTATTACCCCCAAGGGTATAATGCCCGATGAGTCCAAGGTGCAGGCCATTCAACAGATGAATGAGCCAACCAACCTCAAACACCTGAAATCCTTCCTACAAACCTGTTTGTGGTTTAAGAAGTTTGTGCCAGGGTTTTTCGAAATAGCTCAACCGCTCACCAAGCTTACTAAGAAAAATGAACCATGGGCTTGGACCGAAGACCAGCGGCGAGCATTCAATGAGCTGAAGAAGAGGCTCATTACAGTACCAGTCCTCGTACAGGGGGATCACAGTAGATAGATAGATAGATAAACCATTTAAAATCATTCATCAAATATCATCAACCATTCAAAATAATTCACTGTAAAATCAGAATATTTAATTAAAGACCATCCTTAATATTCCATTCCATTTAGTTGGCATGAAACTTATCCGAATAATTATTTATATTGCTATATAAAATAATTTACATTTTTTTTTCACCTACCTACATCGTGTATTTCTCATGCCATTCTAGGAAAAATTACGTTACGTTCCCAATCAGTTTTTGATATCGTTCGCCGAATTTTCCAGATACCTTGGAACATCACGTGGGCACCACGGGGTTCGAGCAGAGCTTGCATACCGTGCTTCGCAGCGTGAATCCGGTTTCCTGGACGGCGGGTGACGTCGAATTGAGGGGCGTGAGATTCTTTATATACTTACAGTACAAAATTATATTTTAAGCTGAAACTTGGTTGAGTTACTCTGCTTGATAGTTAATATTATATAATATTTTGCTTTGACTAAATTGTAGTTTAAAAAAAAAATGTTGCAAGAAACCGATTTAAAGAAATAACACGAATTGACTGTCGGGCGTAGCTCAATTAAAGGTCAAATTACCAAGTTTAAAAACTTTTTAGATAAATTTTCGTCTTCGGATTCATTAACTAATGAGGAAATAGCTGAATTAAAGATTAAGCTTGGCAGATTTGAACAATTATCAGCTAGGTTTAATGAGTTGCAAACTCAGATTGAAGTCCTAAATAGTGGGAGCCTGGCATTAGAGCTTGAGGAGCGGGACAAAATTGAAATTATATGGTGAGTGGGCTTGCCACTGCAAAGGGTTATTGGACAGCTGTGTGCCATCATGTAGTCATGACTGTCATGAATCCCGATTTGAACCTCGTGGCTCTGGTATCAGGTTGCCACGTATACAAATTGCAAGGTTTGACGGTGCATATTTTAAGTGGCTCGAGTTCAGAGACTCTGTTTTGGGCTTAGTTGATCGTAATAAGCAACTATCGCACATACATTTCGTACATAAATTTCATTATTTAATGTCTTACCTTGAAGGAGACGCGGCACGAATAATTTCCAATCTTGAAGTATCATCTGAAAATTACAAGGAAGCTTGGCAATTGTTGTGTGATCGTTACGATAATAAAAGACTTCTGATTGATTATCACATGAATTCATTGTTTAACATACAGCACATGAACATGTAGCAGGGAAACTGTAAAGTCATTACGATTTTTAGTTGACCATGTTACAAAAAACTTTAGAGCATTATCTAGTCTAGGAATGCCCACAGATAATTGGGATATGAGTGTTATTTTTATGCTTGAAGCTTTAGATAGGAATAAATCAGATAACAGCCACCAAAAGGGTTCACAGGTTCAAAATAATCAAATTCGTTCGAATAACAACGCACAAAATAATCATTACAACAAAGAGGATAAATATCAAATATGTTTTATTAAGGCAGCAACAGCTACTAATAAAGCCAATAGATGTTCATTTGTATGTATAATCTGCAGTCAAAATCATAAATTATATGAATGCCCTAGTTTCAAAAATAAAACTATACAAGAAAACCGGCCAAGTGCGAGTCGGACTCGCGCACGAAGGGTTCCGTACTTGGCAAATTGCGGTTTACGATTTATGACGTATTAAAAAAAACTATTTACTAGATCTCGTTCAAACCAATTTTCGGTGGTAGTTTACATGGTAATGTACATCATATTTTTTTTTTAGTTTTATCATTCTCTTATTTTAGAAGTTACAGGGGGGGGGACACACATTTTACCACTTTGGAAGTGTCTCTCGCGCAAACTATTCAGTTTAGAAAAAAATGATATTAGAAACCTCAATATCATTTTTGAAGACCTATCTATAGATACCCCACACGTATGAGTTTGATGGAAAAAAATAAATTTAGTTTCAGTTGCAAGTATGGGGACCCCCAAAATTTATTGTTTTTATTCTATTTTTGAGTGAAAATCTTAATGCGGTTCACAGAATACATCTACTTACCAAGTTTCAACAGCATAGTTCTTATAGTTTCGGAAAAAAGTGGCTGTGACATACGGACGGACAGACAGACAGACAGACATGACGAATCTATAAGGGTTCCGTTTTTGCCATTTGGCTACGGAACCCTAAAAATGGGCAGATATAAATAAATACAAACTTTGTTCTAACTGCCTTAAACAGGCTGCATCAGGCTGCATCTATCAAAGGCTTGTGGATTTGGACCATGTCCTGATTGTAAACAAAAACATAATCGTCTGCTGCATAGCCCTACCCCGGCACTTAATAATAATCATGCACATTCAGTATCGGAATCTTTAAACGTTAACTCATCGGAATATCAATTCAATCATGTTCTCTTATCCACTGCTTTGATTGAAGTTCATAATCCTAATAACAATAAATATGAAACAGTGCGTGCATTGCTCGATTAGTTAGTTAGTTTAGTTTGTTTAGTTTTATTACAAAATCGTTAAGAGATAAACTGTCACTTGATTCCATTCCAATAACTAGTATTAATATTATAGGTATCGGAAACCGCTTGTATAATAGGGTAGAGGAGAGCTGCATTGTTAAATTGCAATCTATCTATAAACAGTTTGATGTTACTTATAACATGCTTGTCATGAATGAGTTAACCGGTTATTTACCCTAAAACCACGTTGGTATTAAATTCAAAATACCTAAACACATAAATTAGCCGATCCTTATTTTAATGAACCCTCTCAAGTTAATATTTTGTTTGGATGTGATCTTTTCTGGGATATCCTAGGAAATGAACAAATTTCTATAGGCCTAGATAAATACAAAAAATAACATGACTCAAGAGTCTTGCATTTTCAGTTGCCCGTTTGAGTGACGGACGATTTAATGTTAAATTACCTCTAAATAGTTCTCCAAGGAAATTGGGTAAATCCTATAATATAGCAAAACAAAGATTGTTTAATTTAGAATCACGTTTTAGAAAAATCCTACATTAAAAACACAATACGTTGAGTTTTTGAAAGAATATGAAGAGCTAGGACACATGTCTGTAGCACCAAAAAATAAACCATTTCCCTCATACTTCTTATATGGTGGCTACCATGCTGTATTTAAAGACAATAGCGAATCAACGAAGGTCCGTGTCGTTTTTGATGGATCCGTCCCCACCTCCTCGGGTATATCTGTCAACGACATTCTTATGGTGGGCCCAAATATACAGGATTCTCTTTTCTCCATACTCATAAGAGTACGTCAATATAAAAAATTAATTACTGGGGACATTGAAAAAATGTACAGACAAGTGAGAGTAGATGAATCCTGTAGAAACTTGCAATTAATTCTGTGGAGAGAAGATAAGTCCTTGCCCATCAGAACGATGCAAATGAATACTCTTACTTATGGCACCACAAGTGCGAGCTGTTTAAGCACTCGCTGTCAGTGGCAGGTGGACGAGAAGTGTGGGGACGAAACTATAAAAAACTTAACACAAAACGACTTTTATGTCGATGATTTAATCACTGGTTGTGATGATGAAAAACAGTTAGCTTACATTCAAAATAACATATCCTCCACTCTAAAGTCAGCCTGTTTAAATTTACGCAAAAACAAAACTAATTCAAAAAATCAAGTTAAAAATTCATCTGTCAATACTCAAGACAAGTTAACTATAAGTGAAGCGTCAAGCACGCTGGGTTTAGGGTGGGAGCCAAAAACAGATAATTTGAACTTTCCTGTACAATCATATCACAATCATGAAAACATAACTAAAAGACGCATATTATCAAATGCATTTAAAATATTTGATCCTTTAGGGCTGTTAGGTCCATGTATAATTACAGCAAAAATTATACTCCAAAATTTATGGCAACAAAAAATAGACTGGGACCAAGCTGTCCCTCAAGAAATAGAGGAAAGGTGGTTAGAATTTGCGAGTAACTTGAACTGTTTACAAAAAATACAAATACCTAGAAGAGTGTTATGCGATTCACTGAAATTAATAGAACTTCATTCTGTCAGTGACGCTTCACAGAAGGCATACGGAGCATGTGTGTACATGAGAAGCACGGTGTAGCGCGCATCGTTTCCGAACGTCTCAAAACCCAAGCAGCGCCGCAAAGTTGGCGAGCACGCTCCAGGACGACAACTTAACTACCGCGTCCTGTCGCCCGCGCCTCATACCCCTCTCGCTTTCTTTTTCTCGGGTAAAATCGGAGGATACGCACGTGTTTTGTTCTTGTAGCCCCGACGCCATTTTTTATATATAACTTCCTGCTACCTAATTATAAAAGATTGTGTTAACTGTGTGGTTTTACGAACAATAAACTGTTTTAAACGAGTGTGCGGACAATTTCAATTCCACGAACCCTACAAGTGGCTGCCCAACGTGCCGCGAGTGTTAATAATAAGTGCTCGTTCGAACTCAATCATTTTATAATAGTCTGCGTTATTCGCTTGTGTTCGCCATCACCATGCCGCGGACGCGCGGAGATCGGGCGGCAGTGCTCTCAGGTGACGAATACGAGATCGACGGCGACAGTGAAAACGTTGCATCTTTTTCATCAGGACATGTGGCTGCTATGATGACCGCCATGCAGCAATCTCAAAGCGTTCGAGCGCCTGTTAGAAAAAGTTATCAGTCGTCAACCGCCATCCCCAGTTCCAAACTCTGCGTCTGCATCACAGACTGTCGGCAGCGGCACCTTCACGCACTGCACCGCCCGGTTTGGCGGTGACGCCGACGAGTCCGTGGATGCCTTCATAGACGCCATCCAGAGCTACAAGGACTGCGCTAATGTCTCGGAAGAAAATGCCCTCAGGGGCTTCTCTATGGTGCTCACGGATAACGCCGCAATTTGGTACCAGGGAGTGAAGAAGGAGATTCATACATGGAATGATGCCATAGAAATGTTAAACAATACCTACGGTGATAAAAGACCTCCACATCGTATCTACATCGAACTATTCGTACAAAAACAAGGTGATGAAAATACCGACGTTTTCGTCGCTAAATGCCGTGCGTTGCTCTCGAAAATCTAATTCCTCGCGACACCCATTGAGGTCGTTTGTGTAACCTTATTTTTATTCTTTTATATGGGAAGCACATACGATAGAGCATGGAAAAAGTATCAAGGAATAGGCTGTAAGCCTTATCCGGATCATCGCACTGATATATATCTGAAAAAGAAGTGTTTTGCAGACATTTTCTAAACTTTTCCATATTTTCTAAACCAAAGTCCTGTCGTTTAACGTACCAACAATTTATGCGGAAAGTTCTTTTTACGGGACACTTCAATATTTGACAGGTGTGATCTGACAAAGCAAATTCAACTACGTCAGCTTTGCATTTAGTGCCAAGATTATGTGCAAAGTTGTCAATGCAAGTGTTACTTTGTAACCTGGTTGGTTGGTTGATTTCTAATCTGCAATTAAAATTAAGTAGTAGACATTCTAGTTCTAGGGATATATTACTACGTTTCAGCGTGTCAATATTGAAATCTCCGCATATAACAATATTTTGGTTTTGTTTCTTAGTTATTAGCAGTAGAATTTTTTCCAAACGGTCAAAAAAAGTAGTCAAATTATTAGTTTTTGGAATTCTGTAAATACAGATGACAATGGTTTTTGATTGGGTTAATTCGATTGCACAACATTCGAATGACTTACTTATTGCTAATTTATTTATGTTAGGCAAATTTACAAACTGAAGTCCCTTTTTAACCAAGATACATGTTCCACCTCGTTTTTATTCTGTTCGGCTAAAACACGCAGCCAGATTGTAGTTGGGAATAGTCAAAAAGTCTTCATAGCCTGACATAATGAAGTGTTCCGAGATGCAGATGACGTCAATGTTGATATTCTTCGTGATAAGCTCTTCTAGGCACACAGTAAGAGCATCTGATTTATTTAGGAGTCCTGCTATATTTTGATGTAAGATATGTAAATGGCTGTCATAGAAATAACTGGTTACTTGGTAATTCGTCAGTTTGGTACAGCTCCGTTATTTTGGTTTGTCTATAATATAAGTCATATTTTTTTAATCCTTGAATGAAGTTGTCAATATCTATGAAAATTGTATGCATGCCGTAGTTATTAAGTGATCCAGTGCGTTTTAAGAACATCTTGTAGTCATTTGTTAGATTCTTGTTTGTATCCAAAAAGTATGCATGCTCATGTGTCAATGTATCGAGATAAAGTAAGTTGTTAAACATTTCTACCCTCCAATTGTACATAGTTTTATAATCATTTAATTTATAAGTCGGAGTACAGAGGATAATGTTAGTATGTTTTATCTTCTGTAAAGTCGTCCTTATACTAAGTACCATCTGGAAATAGTCGTTTGTGGTGTGAAAATCTTCTTCCCCTATCAATATAATACAAAAATCATTAAATGTAAATTTTCTTAATCTGGTTTCTATGTCAAACAATATCTGTTTGGTTTTACAGTTCGGCATTACATAATGACAAATGTTTTCCGAATGTTTGCTAAGTGTAGTTTCTGCAATGTTTCTTATTTTGTTCTTGTTATTCGTACTCAAGATACATATATTACAGTCTGTCTTTTCTAATTGTAAGCTTTCTTTAGGTTTAGGATTTTTTATTGTAGTAATTGGTTTAGTTTGCTTGTTGCGGGTAGGCGTTTTTGTTTCATTTTGTATTTCGGGGGTAGGCGTTTTTGTTTGTGTCTGTGTACAATGCAGTGGTTCCGCTTCTGTAGACAAAGCTGCTTCGTAATGTTGTGATATTTTATGCGGTGATATTTGATCAGTTTGAGTTGCCTGGTGGAATTTAGGCAAAGAATTCGTATATTTGCTGGGGGTAGACTTTTTAGCTTTACTCTTCCTATTCCGATTTGGTGTTAGATTAGTGTTATCTGTTAGACTGAGGCTTTTGTATGTTTCAACGACTTTCAAGCTCTTGTTGAGGTCAGACTTTAAGCGAAAATTTTCTGTATTTAGGTTCTCAATTTCATGGTGAGCACTAGTCAATTGGTTTGTGAGTTCAAGTATCTTCTCATTTAATTCAATTACCATTTGACTTTCGTTTAGTGAAGTGTTCGGGAGGCTTATCATGGTGGTATCAAAAAGAGGAGACTCACTTCTTGAAATATCGTCAAGTGAGCTAGCTCGTCGGGGTTTGCTAGTGCGATATGTGATGTTTTGCTCGAGATCCATGATTAATATATGAAAAATAAAAAATGCGTCGTGTATTGGAACGTAATAAGAACCAAGTCAAAAGACCAGTATCCAGATTAAGAAGCTGTTGTCAGAGCAATTTCCGAACGAATATTTATCTGTCAGTTATAATGTGCTGATCTGTGATTGGTTAATCAATAATAGGCTGTCCTTTGTTTACATTGCAAAATTACGATTTCAAATCTGCAACTGTCTTTCTAAGTTATTTTCTGGTCCAGTGTTTGTTTTATCCAAGCAAATGTAATTTTGTTAAGAAAATATTTGAAAGCCAACCTGTTAATGTGATGTTGTTGGTTTGTTGTCGGTTTTAATCCATGTTGACTGCTAATTATGTTCCTACACTGTTGATGTCATAGTCCAAGAGAAACAAGGTTTTAATCTTAGATAATCTTAGATTACACTTTCACTGGTGCCCTTCGGAACGTAGACTATAGTAATGCACTAGGTTGATGTATTTTGCAAGCAATAACAATTATTTTGAAATAAACTTTTACGGAGCGATGTTGACAGGTTGACGGTATGTCAATGTGTCCAGGTCATAATATTACCCGTTTTCGTAATAATAGCGTTTATCTGAATAAACAAAAGCGCGATGCACATTCTAATAGTTATTGTAAGTCGCCGTGTTTACAATCGCAACCATGCGAATGCATTAATAATAAAAAAATCTGTTGCGATTGTCGAACTCGTATTAGTTCTTGTAAGTCAGGTGAATGTTATCGGTGTTTTTGTAATAAAGTACTTTCAAAGGTTCCGATCTCAGGTACTCATGTCGACTCATCTGATAGGGTAAATATTCCTGTTGTTGTTAATTGTGATAGTGACTCATCTGATAGGTTAGATGTGCCTGTTACCGTTAATAATCATAGTCACTCACCTGTTAGGGTAAACTCACCTGTTATCGCCTCGACTTGTGGATTGTGCTGCTCAAACGTCGACCAGTTTGACATGCCTTCGGTAGTTTCTACATTTTGCGCCGACACTACGGCGACAACTATCTTGGGTGGTGTTACTTCTACGGTCCCTCTCTCTGAGTCACACGTTCCTCTGACGACGACCGCACGTTCAAAGCAGCAGAGGCCAGTGCTCAGTATCCAGGTTCTTGGTTTACGGGGTATGGGTCTCATTGATACAGCCGCTAGGTGCTCAATAGCAGGACATACACTTTATAAAATATTTAAGGAAAAGGGTACCTTTGGTTCCAAGCAGGTTAACGTGAAGCTGGCTGACGGTGTCGTCCGTTCACGCGAAGTTCTGGAGGTTTGCGTCGATGTTATCATCTCTGTGGATAAAAGTGTTCGAGTGGACTTCATGATTTTTCCGGAAGCTGATAACAACGATACTCTTCTTGGTATCGACTTCCTCAATGCTGCAGGTGTTTTTCTGCTTCTTATTGGCACTTCTCTGGGTGCACGCAGTCTTATCCACTCGAGTATGAGGGTGAACCAATGCCACAGCCCAACCCAATGTCTGTGTCTTCTATGTCGTTAAGGGCTGACGAAGGTTTGTTACTTACCTGTGATCAACGCCAGCAGCTCACTGATTTACTTCAACACCATAAAGATGCCTTCCGTCTAGGAGGAGAGGCTCCTCGTTTCGCCGAGCATCACATTGATACGGAAGGTCACGCGCCTATTGCGGTGCCTCCTTACCGCCTTACGCCCGCGAAGAGGACCATAATGGAGGCCGAGATAAACAAAATGCTGAATGATGGTATTATTGAGGAGTGTGAGTCAGCGTGGGCTGCACCTGCTCTCCTCGTCCCAAAGAAGGATGGCTCGACTAGGTTCTGCGTCGACTATCGTCGGCTCAATGCTGTTACTAAAAGTGACACTTACCCTTTGCCGGTCATTGAGGATCTTCTTCACGCTACCAAAAGGGAAGGGTACATGAGTACCATAGATCTCCGGTCAGGCTACTGGCAAGTAATTGTATCACCTGCGGACAGGGACAAGACAGCATTCGTGTCGCCTTTTGGTACGTACCGTTTTATTCGCATGCCGTTCGGTCTCAAGAACGCTCCCGCCACTTTCCAGAGGTTAATGGACCGATTTCGATCTGGAAGTGCCTTGAAGGACGTTACGTTATTAGTTTATTTAGATGATCTGCTGGTCCTGTCAGAGGGGTCGTTCCAGAAACACCTGGAAGACCTGGACGCTGTGTTCAACCGCCTTCGTGTTTTTGGGTTGCGAGCCAACAGGAATAAGTGCAACTTTGCCTGTAACCAAGTTAAGTACTTAGGTCATCTTATTACCCCCAAGGGTATAATGCCCGATGAGTCCAAGGTGCAGGCCATTCAACAGATGAATGAGCCAACCAACCTCAAACACCTGAAATCCTTCCTACAAACCTGTTTGTGGTTTAAGAAGTTTGTGCCAGGGTTTTTCGAAATAGCTCAACCGCTCACCAAGCTTACTAAGAAAAATGAACCATGGGCTTGGACCGAAGACCAGCGGCGAGCATTCAATGAGCTGAAGAAGAGGCTCATTACAGTACCAGTCCTCGTACAGGGGGATCACAGTAGATAGATAGATAGATAAACCATTTAAAATCATTCATCAAATATCATCAACCATTCAAAATAATTCACTGTAAAATCAGAATATTTAATTAAAGACCATCCTTAATATTCCATTCCATTTAGTTGGCATGAAACTTATCCGAATAATTATTTATATTGCTATATAAAATAATTTACATTTTTTTTTCACCTACCTACATCGTGTATTTCTCATGCCATTCTAGGAAAAATTACGTTACGTTCCCAATCAGTTTTTGATATCGTTCGCCGAATTTTCCAGATACCTTGGAACATCACGTGGGCACCACGGGGTTCGAGCAGAGCTTGCATACCGTGCTTCGCAGCGTGAATCCGGTTTCCTGGACGGCGGGTGACGTCGAATTGAGGGGCGTGAGATTCTTTATATACTTACAGTACAAAATTATATTTTAAGCTGAAACTTGGTTGAGTTACTCTGCTTGATAGTTAATATTATATAATATTTTGCTTTGACTAAATTGTAGTTTAAAAAAAAAATGTTGCAAGAAACCGATTTAAAGAAATAACACGAATTGACTGTCGGGCGTAGCTCAATTAAAGGTCAAATTACCAAGTTTAAAAACTTTTTAGATAAATTTTCGTCTTCGGATTCATTAACTAATGAGGAAATAGCTGAATTAAAGATTAAGCTTGGCAGATTTGAACAATTATCAGCTAGGTTTAATGAGTTGCAAACTCAGATTGAAGTCCTAAATAGTGGGAGCCTGGCATTAGAGCTTGAGGAGCGGGACAAAATTGAAATTATATGGTGAGTGGGCTTGCCACTGCAAAGGGTTATTGGACAGCTGTGTGCCATCATGTAGTCATGACTGTCATGAATCCCGATTTGAACCTCGTGGCTCTGGTATCAGGTTGCCACGTATACAAATTGCAAGGTTTGACGGTGCATATTTTAAGTGGCTCGAGTTCAGAGACTCTGTTTTGGGCTTAGTTGATCGTAATAAGCAACTATCGCACATACATTTCGTACATAAATTTCATTATTTAATGTCTTACCTTGAAGGAGACGCGGCACGAATAATTTCCAATCTTGAAGTATCATCTGAAAATTACAAGGAAGCTTGGCAATTGTTGTGTGATCGTTACGATAATAAAAGACTTCTGATTGATTATCACATGAATTCATTGTTTAACATACAGCACATGAACATGTAGCAGGGAAACTGTAAAGTCATTACGATTTTTAGTTGACCATGTTACAAAAAACTTTAGAGCATTATCTAGTCTAGGAATGCCCACAGATAATTGGGATATGAGTGTTATTTTTATGCTTGAAGCTTTAGATAGGAATAAATCAGATAACAGCCACCAAAAGGGTTCACAGGTTCAAAATAATCAAATTCGTTCGAATAACAACGCACAAAATAATCATTACAACAAAGAGGATAAATATCAAATATGTTTTATTAAGGCAGCAACAGCTACTAATAAAGCCAATAGATGTTCATTTGTATGTATAATCTGCAGTCAAAATCATAAATTATATGAATGCCCTAGTTTCAAAAATAAAACTATACAAGAAAACCGGCCAAGTGCGAGTCGGACTCGCGCACGAAGGGTTCCGTACTTGGCAAATTGCGGTTTACGATTTATGACGTATTAAAAAAAAACTATTTACTAGATCTCGTTCAAACCAATTTTCGGTGGTAGTTTACATGGTAATGTACATCATATTTTTTTTTTAGTTTTATCATTCTCTTATTTTAGAAGTTACAGGGGGGGGGACACACATTTTACCACTTTGGAAGTGTCTCTCGCGCAAACTATTCAGTTTAGAAAAAAATGATATTAGAAACCTCAATATCATTTTTGAAGACCTATCTATAGATACCCCACACGTATGAGTTTGATGGAAAAAAATAAATTTAGTTTCAGTTGCAAGTATGGGGACCCCCAAAATTTATTGTTTTTATTCTATTTTTGAGTGAAAATCTTAATGCGGTTCACAGAATACATCTACTTACCAAGTTTCAACAGCATAGTTCTTATAGTTTCGGAAAAAAGTGGCTGTGACATACGGACGGACAGACAGACAGACAGACATGACGAATTTATAAGGGTTCCGTTTTTGCCATTTGGCTACGGAACCCTAAAAATGGGCAGATATAAATAAATACAAACTTTGTTCTAACTGCCTTAAACAGGCTGCATCAGGCTGCATCTATCAAAGGCTTGTGGATTTGGACCATGTCCTGATTGTAAACAAAAACATAATCGTCTGCTGCATAGCCCTACCCCGGCACTTAATAATAATCATGCACATTCAGTATCGGAATCTTTAAACGTTAACTCATCGGAATATCAATTCAATCATGTTCTCTTATCCACTGCTTTGATTGAAGTTCATAATCCTAATAACAATAAATATGAAACAGTGCGTGCATTGCTCGATTAGTTAGTTAGTTTAGTTTGTTTAGTTTTATTACAAAATCGTTAAGAGATAAACTGTCACTTGATTCCATTCCAATAACTAGTATTAATATTATAGGTATCGGAAACCGCTTGTATAATAGGGTAGAGGAGAGCTGCATTGTTAAATTGCAATCTATCTATAAACAGTTTGATGTTACTTATAACATGCTTGTCATGAATGAGTTAACCGGTTATTTACCCTAAAACCACGTTGGTATTAAATTCAAAATACCTAAACACATAAATTAGCCGATCCTTATTTTAATGAACCCTCTCAAGTTAATATTTTGTTTGGATGTGATCTTTTCTGGGATATCCTAGGAAATGAACAAATTTCTATAGGCCTAGATAAATACAAAAAATAACATGACTCAAGAGTCTTGCATTTTCAGTTGCCCGTTTGAGTGACGGACGATTTAATGTTAAATTACCTCTAAATAGTTCTCCAAGGAAATTGGGTAAATCCTATAATATAGCAAAACAAAGATTGTTTAATTTAGAATCACGTTTTAGAAAAATCCTACATTAAAAACACAATACGTTGAGTTTTTGAAAGAATATGAAGAGCTAGGACACATGTCTGTAGCACCAAAAAATAAACCATTTCCCTCATACTTCTTATATGGTGGCTACCATGCTGTATTTAAAGACAATAGCGAATCAACGAAGGTCCGTGTCGTTTTTGATGGATCCGTCCCCACCTCCTCGGGTATATCTGTCAACGACATTCTTATGGTGGGCCCAAATATACAGGATTCTCTTTTCTCCATACTCATAAGAGTACGTCAATATAAAAAATTAATTACTGGGGACATTGAAAAAATGTACAGACAAGTGAGAGTAGATGAATCCTGTAGAAACTTGCAATTAATTCTGTGGAGAGAAGATAAGTCCTTGCCCATCAGAACGATGCAAATGAATACTCTTACTTATGGCACCACAAGTGCGAGCTGTTTAAGCACTCGCTGTCAGTGGCAGGTGGACGAGAAGTGTGGGGACGAAACTATAAAAAACTTAACACAAAACGACTTTTATGTCGATGATTTAATCACTGGTTGTGATGATGAAAAACAGTTAGCTTACATTCAAAATAACATATCCTCCACTCTAAAGTCAGCCTGTTTAAATTTACGCAAAAACAAAACTAATTCAAAAAATCAAGTTAAAAATTCATCTGTCAATACTCAAGACAAGTTAACTATAAGTGAAGCGTCAAGCACGCTGGGTTTAGGGTGGGAGCCAAAAACAGATAATTTGAACTTTCCTGTACAATCATATCACAATCATGAAAACATAACTAAAAGACGCATATTATCAAATGCATTTAAAATATTTGATCCTTTAGGGCTGTTAGGTCCATGTATAATTACAGCAAAAATTATACTCCAAAATTTATGGCAACAAAAAATAGACTGGGACCAAGCTGTCCCTCAAGAAATAGAGGAAAGGTGGTTAGAATTTGCGAGTAACTTGAACTGTTTACAAAAAATACAAATACCTAGAAGAGTGTTATGCGATTCACTGAAATTAATAGAACTTCATTCTGTCAGTGACGCTTCACAGAAGGCATACGGAGCATGTGTGTACATGAGAAGCACGGTGTAGCGCGCATCGTTTCCGAACGTCTCAAAACCCAAGCAGCGCCGCAAAGTTGGCGAGCACGCTCCAGGACGACAACTTAACTACCGCGTCCTGTCGCCCGCGCCTCATACCCCTCTCGCTTTCTTTTTCTCGGGTAAAATCGGAGGATACGCACGTGTTTTGTTCTTGTAGCCCCGACGCCATTTTTTATATATAACTTCCTGCTACCTAATTATAAAAGATTGTGTTAACTGTGTGGTTTTACGAACAATAAACTGTTTTAAACGAGTGTGCGGACAATTTCAATTCCACGAACCCTACAAGTGGCTGCCCAACGTGCCGCGAGTGTTAATAATAAGTGCTCGTTCGAACTCAATCATTTTATAATAGTCTGCGTTATTCGCTTGTGTTCGCCATCACCATGCCGCGGACGCGCGGAGATCGGGCGGCAGTGCTCTCAGGTGACGAATACGAGATCGACGGCGACAGTGAAAACGTTGCATCTTTTTCATCAGGACATGTGGCTGCTATGATGACCGCCATGCAGCAATCTCAAAGCGTTCGAGCGCCTGTTAGAAAAAGTTATCAGTCGTCAACCGCCATCCCCAGTTCCAAACTCTGCGTCTGCATCACAGACTGTCGGCAGCGGCACCTTCACGCACTGCACCGCCCGGTTTGGCGGTGACGCCGACGAGTCCGTGGATGCCTTCATAGACGCCATCCAGAGCTACAAGGACTGCGCTAATGTCTCGGAAGAAAATGCCCTCAGGGGCTTCTCTATGGTGCTCACGGATAACGCCGCAATTTGGTACCAGGGAGTGAAGAAGGAGATTCATACATGGAATGATGCCATAGAAATGTTAAACAATACCTACGGTGATAAAAGACCTCCACATCGTATCTACATCGAACTATTCGTACAAAAACAAGGTGATGAAAATACCGACGTTTTCGTCGCTAAATGCCGTGCGTTGCTCTCGAAAATCTAATTCCTCGCGACACCCATTGAGGTCGTTTGTGTAACCTTATTTTTATTCTTTTATATGGGAAGCACATACGATAGAGCATGGAAAAAGTATCAAGGAATAGGCTGTAAGCCTTATCCGGATCATCGCACTGATATATATCTGAAAAAGAAGTGTTTTGCAGACATTTTCTAAACTTTTCCATATTTTCTAAACCAAAGTCCTGTCGTTTAACGTACCAACAATTTATGCGGAAAGTTCTTTTTACGGGACACTTCAATATTTGACAGGTGTGATCTGACAAAGCAAATTCAACTACGTCAGCTTTGCATTTAGTGCCAAGATTATGTGCAAAGTTGTCAATGCAAGTGTTACTTTGTAACCTGGTTGGTTGGTTGATTTCTAATCTGCAATTAAAATTAAGTAGTAGACATTCTAGTTCTAGGGATATATTACTACGTTTCAGCGTGTCAATATTGAAATCTCCGCATATAACAATATTTTGGTTTTGTTTCTTAGTTATTAGCAGTAGAATTTTTTCCAAACGGTCAAAAAAAGTAGTCAAATTATTAGTTTTTGGAATTCTGTAAATACAGATGACAATGGTTTTTGATTGGGTTAATTCGATTGCACAACATTCGAATGACTTACTTATTGCTAATTTATTTATGTTAGGCAAATTTACAAACTGAAGTCCCTTTTTAACCAAGATACATGTTCCACCTCGTTTTGATTCTGTTCGGCTAAAACACGCAGCCAGATTGTAGTTGGGAATAGTCAAAAAGTCTTCATAGCCTGACATAATGAAGTGTTCCGAGATGCAGATGACGTCAATGTTGATATTCTTCGTGATAAGCTCTTCTAGGCACACAGTAAGAGCATCTGATTTATTTAGGAGTCCTGCTATATTTTGATGTAAGATATGTAAATGGCTGTCATAGAAATAACTGGTTACTTGGTAATTCGTCAGTTTGGTACAGCTCCGTTATTTTGGTTTGTCTATAATATAAGTCATATTTTTTTAATCCTTGAATGAAGTTGTCAATATCTAT
Organism: Orthosia gothica; assembly: GCA_949775005.1. NCBI lineage: Eukaryota > Metazoa > Arthropoda > Insecta > Lepidoptera > Noctuidae > Orthosia > Orthosia gothica. Next base: position 2,289,210 of record OX459070.1, on the reverse strand, counting down.
GAAAATTGTATGCATGCCGTAGTTATTAAGTGATCCAGTGCGTTTTAAGAACATCTTGTAGTCATTTGTTAGATTCTTGTTTGTATCCAAAAAGTATGCATGCTCATGTGTCAATGTATCGAGATAAAGTAAGTTGTTAAACATTTCTACCCTCCAATTGTACATAGTTTTATAATCATTTAATTTATAAGTCGGAGTACAGAGGATAATGTTAGTATGTTTTATCTTCTGTAAAGTCGTCCTTATACTAAGTACCATCTGGAAATAGTCGTTTGTGGTGTGAAAATCTTCTTCCCCTATCAATATAATACAAAAATCATTAAATGTAAATTTTCTTAATCTGGTTTCTATGTCAAACAATATCTGTTTGGTTTTACAGTTCGGCATTACATAATGACAAATGTTTTCCGAATGTTTGCTAAGTGTAGTTTCTGCAATGTTTCTTATTTTGTTCTTGTTATTCGTACTCAAGATACATATATTACAGTCTGTCTTTTCTAATTGTAAGCTTTCTTTAGGTTTAGGATTTTTTATTGTAGTAATTGGTTTAGTTTGCTTGTTGCGGGTAGGCGTTTTTGTTTCATTTTGTATTTCGGGGGTAGGCGTTTTTGTTTGTGTCTGTGTACAATGCAGTGGTTCCGCTTCTGTAGACAAAGCTGCTTCGTAATGTTGTGATATTTTATGCGGTGATATTTGATCAGTTTGAGTTGCCTGGTGGAATTTAGGCAAAGAATTCGTATATTTGCTGGGGGTAGACTTTTTAGCTTTACTCTTCCTATTCCGATTTGGTGTTAGATTAGTGTTATCTGTTAGACTGAGGCTTTTGTATGTTTCAACGACTTTCAAGCTCTTGTTGAGGTCAGACTTTAAGCGAAAATTTTCTGTATTTAGGTTCTCAATTTCATGGTGAGCACTAGTCAATTGGTTTGTGAGTTCAAGTATCTTCTCATTTAATTCAATTACCATTTGACTTTCGTTTAGTGAAGTGTTCGGGAGGCTTATCATGGTGGTATCAAAAAGAGGAGACTCACTTCTTGAAATATCGTCAAGTGAGCTAGCTCGTCGGGGTTTGCTAGTGCGATATGTGATGTTTTGCTCGAGATCCATGATTAATATATGAAAAATAAAAAATGCGTCGTGTATTGGAACGTAATAAGAACCAAGTCAAAAGACCAGTATCCAGATTAAGAAGCTGTTGTCAGAGCAATTTCCGAACGAATATTTATCTGTCAGTTATAATGTGCTGATCTGTGATTGGTTAATCAATAATAGGCTGTCCTTTGTTTACATTGCAAAATTACGATTTCAAATCTGCAACTGTCTTTCTAAGTTATTTTCTGGTCCAGTGTTTGTTTTATCCAAGCAAATGTAATTTTGTTAAGAAAATATTTGAAAGCCAACCTGTTAATGTGATGTTGTTGGTTTGTTGTCGGTTTTAATCCATGTTGACTGCTAATTATGTTCCTACACTGTTGATGTCATAGTCCAAGAGAAACAAGGTTTTAATCTTAGATAATCTTAGATAACACTTTCACTGGTGCCCTTCGGAACGTAGACTATAGTAATGCACTAGGTTGATGTATTTTGCAAGCAATAACAATTATTTTGAAATAAACTTTTACGGAGCGATGTTGACAGGTTGACGGTATGTCAATGTGTCCAGGTCATAATATTACCCGTTTTCGTAATAATAGCGTTTATCTGAATAAACAAAAGCGCGATGCACATTCTAATAGTTATTGTAAGTCGCCGTGTTTACAATCGCAACCATGCGAATGCATTAATAATAAAAAAATCTGTTGCGATTGTCGAACTCGTATTAGTTCTTGTAAGTCAGGTGAATGTTATCGGTGTTTTTGTAATAAAGTACTTTCAAAGGTTCCGATCTCAGGTACTCATGTCGACTCATCTGATAGGGTAAATATTCCTGTTGTTGTTAATTGTGATAGTGACTCATCTGATAGGTTAGATGTGCCTGTTACCGTTAATAATCATAGTCACTCACCTGTTAGGGTAAACTCACCTGTTATCGCCTCGACTTGTGGATTGTGCTGCTCAAACGTCGACCAGTTTGACATGCCTTCGGTAGTTTCTACATTTTGCGCCGACACTACGGCGACAACTATCTTGGGTGGTGTTACTTCTACGGTCCCTCTCTCTGAGTCACACGTTCCTCTGACGACGACCGCACGTTCAAAGCAGCAGAGGCCAGTGCTCAGTATCCAGGTTCTTGGTTTACGGGGTATGGGTCTCATTGATACAGCCGCTAGGTGCTCAATAGCAGGACATACACTTTATAAAATATTTAAGGAAAAGGGTACCTTTGGTTCCAAGCAGGTTAACGTGAAGCTGGCTGACGGTGTCGTCCGTTCACGCGAAGTTCTGGAGGTTTGCGTCGATGTTATCATCTCTGTGGATAAAAGTGTTCGAGTGGACTTCATGATTTTTCCGGAAGCTGATAACAACGATACTCTTCTTGGTATCGACTTCCTCAATGCTGCAGGTGTTTTTCTGCTTCTTATTGGCACTTCTCTGGGTGCACGCAGTCTTATCCACTCGAGTATGAGGGTGAACCAATGCCACAGCCCAACCCAATGTCTGTGTCTTCTATGTCGTTAAGGGCTGACGAAGGTTTGTTACTTACCTGTGATCAACGCCAGCAGCTCACTGATTTACTTCAACACCATAAAGATGCCTTCCGTCTAGGAGGAGAGGCTCCTCGTTTCGCCGAGCATCACATTGATACGGAAGGTCACGCGCCTATTGCGGTGCCTCCTTACCGCCTTACGCCCGCGAAGAGGACCATAATGGAGGCCGAGATAAACAAAATGCTGAATGATGGTATTATTGAGGAGTGTGAGTCAGCGTGGGCTGCACCTGCTCTCCTCGTCCCAAAGAAGGATGGCTCGACTAGGTTCTGCGTCGACTATCGTCGGCTCAATGCTGTTACTAAAAGTGACACTTACCCTTTGCCGGTCATTGAGGATCTTCTTCACGCTACCAAAAGGGAAGGGTACATGAGTACCATAGATCTCCGGTCAGGCTACTGGCAAGTAATTGTATCACCTGCGGACAGGGACAAGACAGCATTCGTGTCGCCTTTTGGTACGTACCGTTTTATTCGCATGCCGTTCGGTCTCAAGAACGCTCCCGCCACTTTCCAGAGGTTAATGGACCGATTTCGATCTGGAAGTGCCTTGAAGGACGTTACGTTATTAGTTTATTTAGATGATCTGCTGGTCCTGTCAGAGGGGTCGTTCCAGAAACACCTGGAAGACCTGGACGCTGTGTTCAACCGCCTTCGTGTTTTTGGGTTGCGAGCCAACAGGAATAAGTGCAACTTTGCCTGTAACCAAGTTAAGTACTTAGGTCATCTTATTACCCCCAAGGGTATAATGCCCGATGAGTCCAAGGTGCAGGCCATTCAACAGATGAATGAGCCAACCAACCTCAAACACCTGAAATCCTTCCTACAAACCTGTTTGTGGTTTAAGAAGTTTGTGCCAGGGTTTTTCGAAATAGCTCAACCGCTCACCAAGCTTACTAAGAAAAATGAACCATGGGCTTGGACCGAAGACCAGCGGCGAGCATTCAATGAGCTGAAGAAGAGGCTCATTACAGTACCAGTCCTCGTACAGGGGGACCACAGTAGATAGATAGATAGATAAACCATTTATTCAGTGCACACAAAAGACACAGCACAACACACAGAACAGTAAACCATTTGTTATCCATACAGATGCCAGTAATTACGCTCTGGGTGCCGTCCTCCTGCAAGGTGAAGGTAGCGACGCACACCCCATCGAGTACTCTAGTCGTTTACTGACTTCTACTGAACGTAAGTATTCAACTTCAGAGCGAGAAGCCCTCGCCATAGTCTGGGCCGTAGAGAAGTATCGCCCATACATTGAGGATCACCGAGTAATCTTACGAAGTGACCATCAACCACTGAGGTGGTTATTAACCTTAAAGTCTCCCAGTGGCAGGTTGATACGCTGGGCTCGAAAATTGCAAGCTTTTGACATCAAATACGAGTATACTCCTGGTAAGGTAAATGTCATTGCCGACACACTTAGCAGACCTAACTGCAATGAGTCTTCACAAGAAAGCTGCGGGGTCTGTTCGGTGATCATAGATGTACCACGCAAGAGTCCAGCTGATCTGCGATCTGCTCAGCTAGATGATTCGGAGGTAAGTAAGATCATCAAAGATGTAGAAAACACCACCAGATCTTTTGACTTCTACTCGCTGGTTAGAGCGCGGTTACCTTATGGACCAGGGTGTCCTCTATCGTCTCGCTCCTGAATCGGAATCTGAGGAGCCGCAATTGGTAATTCCCAGATCCATGCTTAATGATGTTATGGATGAGTTCCATAACGCCCCTACTGCCGGTCATCAAGGTGTTGATCGTACAATTGATCGTATCAGACAGCGATACTACTTCATAGGTATGCGTAAGTACGTTACGGACTATTTAAAGAATTGTGTCGACTGTCAAAGGTATAAGTTCTCCAATCGAAAGCCCGCCGGTCTTTTGCAGACACCTACTCTACATCAAAGAGGTGAAGTACTGGCTGTTGATCTGTTTGGGCCTCTACCAGAAGCTGAAACTGGCGAAAAATGGGTATTTCTTGTCGAGGCTACTGCTACTAGACGGGTGGAGTTATACGCCCTTAAGGAGGCTACAGCTGAGGTATGTGCCAAAATAATGATCGAAGAATATTTCCTTCGATATGGTTTTCCCAGGCGAGTCATCTCCGACAATGGAGTGCAGTTCATATCTGCAGTGATGCAACAATGCATCTTTATATTCGGTGTCAAGCAGAACCTGATACCGCTCTATCATCCTGAGGCCAACCCGGCCGAAAGGAAGAATCGGGACTTGAAGATCCAACTGGCAATGCTGGTCAAGAATGAGCATCGCACTTGGCCCCAATTCTTATCACAGGTACGGTTCTCCCTCAACACTGCTACTTGTTCGACCACAGGACTAACACCAGCATACATGATGTATGGCCGCGAAATGCGGACACCATTCGATGCACAGCACGATTTGCGTGCAATTCTGGATAAGGAAACGTATGTACCTCAGGCTACGCCATACTTGTCAAAATTCATCGACTCTTTGAAGGAAAACCGAGATCGGGTCGAGAGACGCCAAGACCTTCGAAAAGAGTATGCTGATTCTTCCCGACGCCAATCTCCAGTTTTCCAGGTTGGTGACCAAGTATTGCTAACCACTCATTCTTTAAGTAATGCACCAAAAGGTTTAACTCGAAAGTTTATGCCTCAGAGAGATGGACCGTATACCGTACATAAAGCTATTAGCCCCACGACCTACGAGTTGGTCGAGAGTCAGGGTCAGTTGTTAGGTCATTATCATGTTTCGGATCTTATAGCTCTCATTAGTAATCAGATTGACCCTATAGAGCCGGTCCAACCTCGCCGTCTACGAGGACGGCCGCCTAAAGCCCAGAAAAAGGCGCGCTCCTAGTTTTAAGCCAAATCTCTCTCGGGCCGATATCGTGACTTGGAGGAGGAGAATGTAGCGCGCATCGTTTCCGAACGTCTCAAAACCCAAGCAGCGCCGCAAAGTTGGCGAGCACGCTCCAGGACGACAACTTAAGAGCGCGGCGAACGAAGCTCGCAAATGCAATTCGAGGCGAGTGCAAAATTCGTTCGGAGTATTGCTATCTCGCTTTGCACACACACGCGGTGCGCCGTGCGCAGCCGTGTGTGTGCGAGTAGATAGGCTACCATTCATAACGACTCGAAACCGAAAGCCGGCAAGCCGGCCGACGCGAACGGCGCCGGCGTTCTTTTGTCTTATTTATGTAGGGTAACTTTTACGAAACCTCAAATATGTATTGTTATAATAAATAATGAATGCAAGTAAAATAATACAAGTTATATTTAGGCAAAGTATTAGTAAAAGACAAATATTTCAATAATTTATGCCTATTTACGCATAAATAGGTACAGACAAATAATAGCGCTCTGATCTTAGAATATTAAAAATAAACACAAGGATTTTGAATAAATATTTATTTTGTTATGTTTTACTTTATAGATCATCATTCATCTATTTAAAAAATATAAATCGTAACGTGATAAAGTCGTGTAGGGTGACCATAAATATTATCGACTGAACGAAATACAAAAAAACCGGCCAAGTGTGAGTCGGACTCGCACACGAAGGGTTCCGTACCATTATCGCCAAAAACGGCAAAAAAATCACGTTTGTTGTATGGGAGCCCCACTTAAATATTTATTTTATTCTGTTTTTAGTATTTGTTGTTATAGCGGCAACAGAAATACATCATCTGTGAAAATTTGAACTGTCTAGCTATCACGGTTCATGAGATACAGCCTGGTGACAGACAGACAGACAGACAGACGGACCGCGGAGTCTTAGTAATAGGGTCCCGTTTTTACCCTTTGGGTACGGAACCCTAAAAATACAATAATAGTAATCAGAAAACATTTTTACGCACTGCTTTTTAGTTTATATGTACAATTGTACATTGTAATAATTGTTGTATTTGTACATTACGTAGGTAAAGTTACGTACAAGTTTATATTCTGTCCCTGATAGGCAGATTTCTCGGTAAACGGGGATCTATTAATTCAGGCAATATACATTTAAAATAAAACTTTTCTTATTTTAAGACTACAGAATTCCAAAATTCGTTGTTAAATTTTTACATATGCCAGTCCTTTAGGCGTCCATACTATAAAAAAAATACAGTATTTGCGGTTTGTTATTTGTAATTGTCCTTGTATGTGGTAAAAATAGTTATGATTTATTTTTAATTTTATTCTATTTAATTCGGCCTCCATATCTTTAGTGCAAAAAGTATTTTTTTTTATCAATTGCTTCAACTGGTGTAATGTTTGCTGGGCTCGCAGGACACTTTAGTTCAATCATAGCGTCACCACCTATCAGACCATCTGGGCTTGCTCCGAGGAAAGGACGTTTTTCGTCAATAAATAACACAGATGGTTCAATATGAAGGCCTAAAAGTTGCTCAGCATCTTTTAGTGATACGAGTTCGTTTTCGTTTCCATATTTTGTAGCATCATTGCCTTTAAATGTATGGTATAATAGTTGCTTTACTATGTTTTTGCAAGACAGAAAAGAGCAATTAAAAGGACTGTGGTCTATTTCTGACAATTGTTCAAATAAATATTGAACATCAATCATTCTGCGCCCGACTAACTGTGAAACTTCGATTTCGTCGTCATTTGCATCTTCAACAATGAGAGACCCAGCAGTTGTAGTGCTTGTTGGAAACTAATTCCTATAAGAGATAAAATACGTGAATAAATGTATTGCCTAAATCAACACAACACATAATATTTGATTAATTGATTATTTATATAAAATCTCTATCTTTTATAAAAAAAGGTAAAAGAAATTGGGTAGGTACATACCTGCTAAACGATTGACTGATTGGTTCAATGTGTATGGTCTGATTTGACTCAAGATCAAAGACACGTTCAAAGCTTGGTGGTGCTTGGTTGGCTGTTTTGGTTATTTGAATGCCACCTGAACCACATGAAGAAGATCTGGAAAATTTAAATAGAGTATAAATTTACTATCATCTTGATAGAGTGCAAATCAAATGTAAAATATAATTAAGATATATATCCTACCTACTAGGAAATTCCTGCATAAAGCCGCGCTTGTGTAACCAAATCCGATCGTATGGTCACCCTATGCTGGGTGAGCCGGACTAACATCACTGTATGTAAAGAGGAGCAGTGTAGGTAAGTCTTAGCGGTGTCCTTGAAATAATTTCCGACGCCCGCTTTGTCTCATGACAAACAAACGAAATAAACACATTACCCTCCTTCGGTAGTCGGGTAATATTAATGTAACTCAGATCAAGAAAAATATCTTTATTTTCTTAGGCTGAGTTTAAAAATATGTAAACAATAAGTAGCTAGCTAAGAAAGTAATAAGTACCTAGGTACAAAAACAAGTGGCACGGATCTTGAGCGTTAGGCGCGTTAGTGAAGGGTTAGTTGGCGCATAATTATGCGCGGACTATCTATTAAAATCGACTACTGCGCAACTCAAGGTCAAGATCCCTGCCGGTAACATAAATCTATACTAATACTAGCTGTTCCAAGCGGTTTCACCCGCCGCCGCTCGTAAGGGTCGTAGCGTGATGTTAGATCGCCTACGACCTATTCTCAGACCTCAAGTATACACAAAAAAATCATATAAATCGGTCAAGCCGCAGCACAGCAGGAACAGCTAGTAACTAATTAAATTATGTCATTGGGAAATAGGTACTTACTGTGAGAAACATCCGAACGCTCGGAGTCCATGTCGGCAACCAAACCAAGTCATAAATAATAACAAAGTCCGTAAACAACGCAAAGTTCGTAAGAAAGTAGATTACTCAATATCAAAGTTCAAATCACAAGGCAAATCTAAATCCAATTTCATAGCATATGTCAATAGTGTCAGAAATATTATAATAAGTACTTAGAAAATAAATAAATACGCACGAACAGCACAGTAAAGTAATCGTCTAACACTGACAAAAAAACACAAAAAAAAATACAATACAATAAACAACCCCGAAGAGCCCCGATCAAACGCCGCGCCGCCGTACGAGCGATACTCAACCGTGTGAAGCACGATCACACACACATTGACATGACGTGCTTGACGCGATAGCAATAGCTACTATTGAAAATGTATGATTATTTTGATGTGTTCCGTAATACCAAAATTATGCATGCAAACTTAATGTTTTTTTAAAAAAAAAACGATGTTTTTAACTTGATAATATGAGCTATGTTGTTGCGACGGAAAATTTTATAGATATTGTATTTTTTAATGCAGAAAAATCAATAGGAAAACATGTCATTTACGCTGTAAAAAGGTACGAAATTAAATTCGCTTAAACTTCATTTTAGGTAAGTATTTTGAAAAAAAGAAGACGTAGGAACCTAGATAAATACTGTCTAAATCCGATATCAGCATAATATGGTGGAAATATGCTCAACCTACAAATGATTTTGGTATTACGTTTGTATGGACAATTCATGCTTCGCCGCACTCTTAACTACCGCGTCCTGTCGCCCGCGCCTCATACCCCTCTCGCTTTCTTTTTCTCGGGTAAAATCGGAAGATACGCACGTGTTTTGTTCTTGTAGCCCCGACGCCATTTTTTATATATAACTTCCTGCTACCTAATTATAAAAGATTGTGTTAACTGTGTGGTTTTACGAACAATAAACTGTTTTAAACGAGTGTGCGGACAATTTCAATTCCACGAACCCTACAACGGAAAATAACCGTGACTTCACGGTGCGACTATTCACCGCCAAATCTAAGGTAGCTCGTATAAATCCTATGACAATACCGCGATTGGAACTTTGCGCTGCATTGTTAGCTGCTAAACTATGTAAAAGTGTCCTTGAGTCTATTCGTTACAAGCCGTCTAGTGCTAGCCTGGCTCAAAGGTGATCCGACCAAACTCAAACCGTTTGTCGCGAATAGGGTGGTTGAAATAACCGAGCTCACTGACGCCTACTCATGGCGATATGTTCCCACCGACATGAACCCAGCCGATCTCATTTCTAGGGGTTTAAATACCAATCAGATAATAAACAATAGCCTGTGGTGGTCATGTCCAAATTATTTACTTAATAGTGAAAACGATTGGCCAATTTTAGATCACATTGATATCAATGATGTACTTGAAACTAAAAATACAACTAAATTTAAAACTACATCTAAGATTATAAATAAAACTAAATACTCACCGTCTTACCTGCTCCGCTCGCCTCAACTTTCACACCGACGAAGCAAGCAGAGCAATCAGCATCTGAAACAAAAAATAAAACACAAAATTCATTAGTTACACCTGAAAAACCCTTACTGATCAAAATTAAATAAATACTTACCTTAACACTGACACACTGCAACCTATAATAGATGGTGAAAAATATAGCAAACTTAACAAACTTATAAGAATAGTTGCATGGGTAAAAAGATTTTGTATTAACATTCGTAATATTCATAACAAACAGGTTTTAGCTCTCAGCGGTAATGAGTTGGATGACTCATTTTATTATATATTCCGTATTGTTCAGTGTAAATGCTTTCCTAGTGAATACAAGGCGTTATCTAAAAACTTACCTTTAAATGTTAAATCTAAATTACTATCTGAGAGGGTAGGCGCCAGTGTTTCTGTTTACATTGTTGTCCGTATTTTATTACGTTTTAAAAAATAAAACTAGTACGGATGCTTCGTGAAAGGAAGAAAAGTGTTATAAGAGCCAAAGACTTATAACATATATTGTAGACACTGGTCTTTAACAAGTGAATGACGCTAAATAGTGAAAATAACACGGGCGAAAGAGATCGCCCCGATTGCTATCTCGCTGTCACCCTGAAACTTTAATTACCGTGTGAAACCGTGAAAAAAGAGTGGTCTAATCATCAATATTTCTTGTGGAAGATAAAACAAAATTTAAACATTGTTTATATACACAAATCCGATACCTGCATGACTTGATAAGACGTCAACTTTAGAACGTACCCAGCGCCATCTCTTAAAAGCTGCGACTACTACGGCAATAAACACCGATCCACGCTCACCTATCGATCAAGACTACCATTTGGGCTATCAGTACGTAAGTTCATCAATAGAGGACACTACTAGTACCAAAACAAACCTATGATATTTCAAACTCCACTTGAAGAGTATCGAATCACTTAAAATCGTCAAGAAACAAGCAAAAAATGGAAGTCGAAGTGGCTGTATATGCGAAGTGCTAGTATTCGGCTCGCTACAGTCGCAATTGCAGCCAAGCTGTTCCGGCTCCTATGGACGGCAGGATCTATCTTAAAGAAACGGTTTCTGCGGTTTGCAGCCGCGAGAGCGCTTCTCGATCGAGAAGTACCTCATCATTACATTGACGACGTTTATTGATACGGTTGTGTCTATTGTTTTATCCTTTTTATTAATTGACATTGTACATGACATTTCTAATCTTATTATATTAATTATTATTGATATTATTATTGTTGATTGGATATTATTGATCAAAAATGTTTTAACTTTTTACATTTATAACACACAACATAACATTTATTGTCAGAGCTTTGCGTGATATTGGTTGTAAGTTTAACCAGTTTTTTTTTTTTTTTTTTGTACTTGTTGTTTATGCGAATATTGTACGTTTGTGTACGCCCGAATGAGTGCCCTGTCCGCAATGTTTTCTTGTCCTCACTGTCCTGGGTCTTCACGTGCGTTTAGCTCGCATGGGCTCAAAGTCCATGTGGGCCGTATGCACAGGAGTGCGCGTCGGCTTGTCGCCGCTCCTCAAGCGTCGTCTATTGTCACCGATTCCCTGCCGGTGAGCCAGGTGCCGCTAGTATTGCACCCTTGCCCCCTGGAAAGGCTCTCGGCCTTGAAGGTGAGTACGCCAATACTTAGGCACGTTCCTAAGGCTGCGCGGAACCAGGCGGCGGGCAAGCTGTGCGACATTATTGATAAGTGCGTTGGCGATAACGGTGTAGAGGACTGGGGCACGCTTCTCACTTTTGCGTTCGGTGCGCTGAGAGTTCCTTCGAGGGACGCTCCTGGAAACATGACGGCAAAGGTGAAGGCAAACATCGAGTCGGTTAGTGCTGGCCAGCTTGTGGATGAGTCGGGTTGCGTGGCAGGATTTTCAAAGTCGCGTGGGTCTCGAAAAGCCATCGAGTCTAAAGTTTTCGAGGGGGACCTCCGAGGGGCGGTTCGGTTGCTAGTTTCAGACGACTCGTTTGCGCAACACGATCCTGAGACGCTAAGCGCCCTTGCGGCCAAGCACCCAAGCCCGTCACGTCCGCTTAATTTTCCATCGGCGCCGGACTCGTCATTTCCTAGTGTTACTGCGACAGTGGAGGACGTCGTGCTGGCCCTGAGGTCTTTTTATAGTGGTTCTGCGGCAGGCATGGATGGAATTCGTCCGGGGCATTTGAAAGAGCTAACATCTGGTTCAGCGGGTGAAAGTGGGCGGCGTTTGCTGGGGTGTTTGACGAGGCTCGCAAACTTCTTAATGAGTGGTCAGCTCAATCCGGTAGTTTGTCCGTATTTGTATGGTGCCTCTCTTTGCGCGCTAAGGAAAAAAGACGGAGGGTTGAGACCAATAGCCATAGGCAGTGTGTTTAGGAGATTGACGGCTAAGCTGGCGTGCCGGTCCGTAAGAGTAGCTATGTCCGAATATTTGCAGCCGCATCAGCTTGGGTTCGGGACAAGTCGGGGGTGCGAGGCCGCTATCCATGCGACGCGTGCATTTGTCATGGACCCTGTGAACTCGGGCTGCGTGGTGCTGAAACTCGATATTAGCAATGCTTTTAACACCCTAGAAAGAGACGTCCTTCTGAGTGAGGTCAAGGATAAAATTCCTTCTCTATACCCCTTTCTCTATCAGGTTTATTACTCTCCTTCTAATCTATTCTTTAGTGATAGTCTCATTTCGTCTCAAGTGGGAGCGCAGCAGGGGGACCCATTGGGACCACTTGTTTTCAGTTTAGCAATCCACAAAGTCATCTCTGGTTTGAAGTCGTCTCTGAACCTGTGGTACCTAGATGATGGTATTATTGGTGGATCACCGGAAGAGGTTTGCCAGGACCTGGAGGTTCTCGTTCCTCAACTCAAGCAGCTGGGTCTAGAGGTGAATCCCTCCAAATGCGATTTTTTCCCCTGTGACGTTGGAGCTCGTATACACTTCTCACGCTTCAGTTCTCATTTACCTGGCCTCAAGGAACTTTCTCCTCTATTTTTTTCCCTTTTGGGATCTCCCATCTTTCTTGACGGAGTGCCAGAGGCCATTTCCTCTCGCGAGCAGCTTCTCCTTACTGCTCGGGAGCGTCTCAGGGATCTCTCCGCGCACGTTGCGATTTTGTTGTTGCGCATGTGTTTTGCCTTACCCAAGATAACGTATCTCTTACGGACCACCCCTACCTGGCTATTTCCTGAGGAGGTATGATCTTTTGATAGTGCTCTAAAATCAACTGTTGAGTTGATCCTGAATGTCTCCTTTAATGATTTGCAGTGGAGGCAGGCGACTCTTCCTGTCCGGTGCGGGGGTCTTGGGGTGCGGTGCGTAAAGGATGTAGGTCTGCCGGCTTTCTTGGCGTCGACACATGGGGTGGCTGACCTCGTCTCTGTAATTTTGGATTTAAATGGTGACGGGGCAAACATACCGTTTATGTTGGAAGACGGGTCCGCCTGGTCTGTCCTCAGCATGGGGGCAGCAGGTCCTGACGCAACGCATGTTCAGCGCGCGTGGGACGATGTCACGTCTGGGCTGATCCAGGAACGGATGTTGATGGGTTCCTCGGGGGCTGATCTAGCCAGACTCAGGGCTGTGTCGCAGCCGGAATCGGGGGCATGGTTGCACGCGCTTCCTTCGCCTCATCTGGGCACGTTGCTTGATGACGACTCTTTGCGGGTGGCGGTGGCCCTCCGCCTGGGCTGCAAGGTGTGTGAACCCCACAGATGCACCTGCGGTTCCATGGTGGAGGCCGATGGCCATCACGCTTTGAGTTGTCGTCGTTGCTCGAGGAGGTTTCCGCGTCACCATGCGCTCAATGATATTGTGCGGAGGGCATTGGTGTCGGCAGATGTCCCCTGCGTGCTGGAGCCTTCGGGTCTGTGTAGGACTGACGGCAAGAGGCCGGATGGACTGACCCTAGTGCCTTGGAAAAACGGCAAGTGCTTAATATGGGACGCAACTTGCGTCAGCACTGTTGCCGCCAGCCACCTTGGTCGCACCGTCCTCTCGCCGTCAGCGGCGGCGGAAAACGCCGCTGAGAGGAAGAGGGTGAAGTACGCATCGTTGGAGGGCCGCTACCATTTTGTACCCATTGCCGTTGAGACCATGGGTGGTTGGGGCACTGAGGCCAGGAGGCTCATTAGTGAGATAGGGCACAAGCTCCGTGATAAAACGGGTGACTCACGCTCCGGCTCGTTCTTGGTGCAAAGGTTAGCCATTGCCATCCAACGTGGCAATGCAGCAAGCGTTATGGGCACCTTTGCCCGGGAACAGTTAGGGGCGGGTTATTTGACTAGTTATAAGACAGATTTTTGACGTGTCGTTGTGACTTTGACATCTAATTTTAATGTATGTATTATTTGTGTGACAATTTTAGTAAATAAATTAAATTATTTAGTTATGTACAGATTATCATTCATATAAAAGGTAAAATAAAACTAATAATTACTATCTTTGTCACCTTTTTTAGATGACAACAATTTAATTAGAGTTGGAGGACGAATAAGTTCATCACCATACAGTTTTGATAAAAAACATCCAATACTACTAGATTCGTCCCATCATTTGACTAAACTTTTATTTGAAAGAGAACATTTACGGCACATGCATGCTGGCCCGCAGCTGTTGTTATCACTAATAAGGGAATCAGTATGGCCGCTAAATGGTAGAAGGTTAGCTCGGTGCACAGTTCATAATTGTGTTCGTGTCCGAGGCAAAACTCTTTATCCTAAAATGGGTGATTTGCCATCACAACGTGTGAGTTCAGATTTCCCATTTAATTCAGTGCGCATAGATTTCGCTGGACCTTTTTACATAATTAATCGTAAAGGTAAAGGTGCAAGGGTGAGCAAATGTAACCTTTTGCATATTTGTGTGCTTGCGTTATAAGTGCGTTCATTTAGAAGCGGTCATTGACCTTACTAAGCGAAATTCGTAAAAGATTGGTGAGTAACAAATCAAGTTTCAAATTAAACGTTTCTACAAATGAACCCAAAAAAGGGACAATTCCTTACTACTTTAGTCGTATTAAGAACACAACGCCCTACGAACATAAATCCTCTTTGCAACGCAATGCAAAGGGTCAAAAAGGGACTATACCCTATTACTTTCCTGTCCTAAATAAGCGTAACTCATTTTGTCGTACCTCAAACCAACAAAACACACCATTTTAGAAAATTTCATCAAAATATCGCCAGTATATTATCTAAAAAAGAACTTCTAGAAATTACTATGCAGGAGTTAAAAGAAGTAAATAATGATCCAGATATAATATGCCTGTCTGAAACTTTCGTAAAAAGAGGCTGTGAAAATTATGTGAAAATACACAACTATGAATTGGCTACTAGTTTTTGTAGAGAAAAACAAAGAGAAAGCACTTGTATATTAGTCAAAAAAGGTTTATATTAGAAAGAGATATCATTCGTGAAACACTATGCAACTCAAAACACGTTTGAAGCTTGCGGCTTAGAACTAACAAGTAACAAATTAGTTGTTTTATGTGTTTATAGAACACCGCAATCTGATCCGAATCAGTTTTTAACAAAATTGCATAATCTTTTACACGATTTGTTAAATAAATTCAAATCTAAAATAAATATAGTTGTAGCCGGCGATTTTAACATAAATACACTTAGAAAAGGTAACATCACAAATAGATTGCAAGACTTGTCCAACATTTATAATTTAAATATCCACATTAATGTTCCTACTCGCAAACTGACTTGTATTCACCATATCTTAAGCAACATTAACAATGCAACGGCCACGGTACTACAACTGCATCTTTCAGATCATGATACAGCACAAATGTTATGCTTTCCAACTAAACAGAAACCACAAAAATCAGCAATTCACTACATTCATAAGAGAGACTATAACTTAGACAACATCCGAAAATTTAAGGAATGCTTACAAAATCTTTCTTGGTCCGATATTTATTTACAGACTGACACAAATTCCGCATTCGATGACTTTCATGAACTGGTGTGTCTATTTTATAATCTCTGTTTTCCCAAAGTAAGAGTGAAAGTCAATAGTAATAATAAAAACACACAAAAGTGGATAAGTAAAGGTTTCAGACAAAGTTGCAAAACTAAAAGGAAGCTAAGGTATCTGTACTACAAAAACAAAAATGCAAATAATAAAACTAAATATAATAATTACTCAAGTTTATTAAAGCAATGTATTTATAATTAAAAAAAGAATGCTAATATAAAATATACTCAGGACAATAAATGTAAAGCCACATGGACTGTCACTAAAAATGAAATAAATAATAACACTCACAAAGACAACATAGAATTTATAAAACTAAATGATACTATAATTACAGATCCTGAACAAATGGCCAATATATTTAATAATCATTATGTAAATTTAACGAATGTACAAGGGGTAAAAGGCGCACATACACACCCCTACATAAATACGTGTGTCAACACAATGTTCCTCAGACCAATGCTGGTAAACGAGGTACGACAAGAAATAATGTCTCTGTCCAACACCAGGTCAGAGGGTGTTTGGGATTTCAGCAGGTTTATTTAGCGGGAGATGTAATTAATACGCCTTGATTGTGAAATAAAATTCGTATAATGACAAAACATATTACTGTCGGTAGAAGATTAAAATATAACAAAAATAAAAGGTACGAGCCAAAACACACGTAGCTGCACCAGTGATATGAATATTTTTGCAGGCGTTCTGCGCAAACATACCCCCGGGCGTTGAAAGCCTGTCTTTCAACCAAAATTGTCAGTCTCGGGGTAGATGGGTAACGGACAAATCTTGCTGAACGATCTGCGGAGCAGACCAGTAGAAGTCTTGACGTCTGCGACTCTAATTACGCCATCCGGACCAGGATAAGTAGCAACAATCCAACCCATTTTCCACTTCAGCGGCGGCATGTTGTCTTCCTTTAGCAGAAATAGGGAGTTCAGCTTCAGAGAACCCTTACACGTGCGCCATTTCGTCCTGATTTGGAGCTCCGATATGTATTCCTTGCTCCATCTGTTCCAAAAATGTTGTCGGAGCTGTTCAATACGTTGAAAGCGAGACAAGGAACTGGTAGAATGGTCACAGTAATCAGGTGCCGGCAAAGATGTCAAAGGACGTCCAATTAAAAATGTCCGGGTGTCAACGGTGCCAAGTCTTCAGGATTTGATGAAAGTGGAGTCAGTGGTCTGGAGTTTAGAATAGCTTCTATTTGCACCAGCGTAGTATAAAGCTCCTCGTAAGTGAGGTTACAAAGGCCCAACACCCTGATTAAATGATGCTTCGTTGACTTGACACCAGCCTCCGCAAGGCCAGCAAAATGAGGAGAGTATGCAGGTATAAAGTTAAAATTAATACCTTCTTTAGCCATCTCCCCAGATAACGAGTCGCAATTAGTCTTTAGAAATTTCGATAGGTCATTGTATGCACCAACAAACGAGGTGCCATTGTCCGAATATATATTAACCGGTTTACACCTACGCGAGATGAATCTCTTTAACGCCATGATAAGAGTATTGCTTGTTAAATCACCGACTAGTTCAAGGTGTATAGATTTTGTAGTAAAACAAACGAAAATTGCGATATATACTTTAACTAATTTACAGCCGCGACCCTGTCGAACAGCAGATTGTATTGGACCTGCATAATCCAAGCCAATACTTTCAAAAGGAAAACCTTCAGCTAGAAGTCGCTGTCGTGGTAAATTGCCCATGATCGGTGTGACGGTTTGACCTTTGAGACGACAGCAACGTACACACCTACGGTAGCATGACCTGGCTAAATTGCGACCTCCTATGGGCCAGTATGTATCCCGTATGGAAGCTAATAGTAACTGGGGTCCAGCATGAAACAACCTTTTATGTTCGTACTCAAATAATAATTTTGTGAAGTGATGGCTAGCTTGCAAAAGAATTGGACACTTCTTATCATACGGTAGATCTGAGTTTTGCAATCGACCTCTAACACGCATTATTTTATGTTCGTCCAGGAAAACGTTAAATTTCAATAATGCACTTTTCTTTGGCAATTGCTTATTATGAACTAACAACTTAAATTCACTAAAAGACTCGTTCTGACATATTCAAATAATCAAATTTAACGACTTTTGTAGTTCATCATTACTAAAGGGACCATGAACAGGCAGTTTATTACATGTAGCAACAAATCGTAGAACATAAGCAACTGTACGCTGAAGCCGTAAAAAGTTAGAAAATCGGTTGAATTTAATAAATTCATGAGACATATTGTCGTTAACTGTACCATGTAAAGTTACATTAGGTTTAATTTCAGGTAAAATTTCATCAGTACAGGATTGTTTAAATCTAGAAGGCCAACATGATTCGTCATTCCTTAAAAAACTTGGACCAGACCACCAATCTTCCAAAGAAGGTAATAAATTAATATCTATTCCTCGGGAGACATAATCAGCGGGGTTCTGGTCAGTTGGGACATGTCTCCACTCGCAGTTGCCAGTCTTCTCTAAAATTTCTGCAACTCTTTTGCAAACGAATGGCTGCAGCTTATTTGGCAACATTTTAAGCCATCCTAGGATGACAGTGGAGTCTGTCCAAAAGAATGTACGCGGCCTAGAGTTTAATCGTAATGAGGCGATCACCTTTTCATAAATTCGAACTCCGACCAGTGCACCGCAAAGCTCAAGTCTGGGTATAGTGGTTGGTTTTAGAGGGGCAACGCGACTTTTAGCTATTAATAAACGTACCAAAACTTGACGTTCATTGTTGACACTGCGAACGTATAAGCATGCTCCGTATGCTCGTTCAGATGAATCAGTGAATACGTGAAACTCTAAAAAATCCATTGAATCAATTAAAACACGACGTGGAATATTAATTTGATTTATCTTTGGTAAATTCATGACTAATTCGGTCCAACTCTTCCTAATGTCCGGCGGTAGTTGTTCATCCCATGACAGTTTGTGTAACCATAGTTTTTGGAGTAACATCTTCATCGCTATAATACATGGAGCCAAAAGCCCCAATGGATCAAAAATTTGTGATACAATTGAAAGCATGTCACGTTTTGTATTGTTACAAATAATTGGTTCAGTAATGGAAAAATAAAGTTGATCTGATTGTGATTGCCAACCTAGACCTAAGGTTTTGGTAGACTCCGATCCGCCAATATTCAAGTCAAGTGAAGATTGGGGACAGTCAGAACCAATTACTAAACGCATATCATTTGACTTCCACTTTCTTAGGTTCATTCTAGCTGAAGCAAGAGTAAAAGTAACTTTATGACGCAAATCTTTGACTTCATTGAAATCATCTCCTCCCGTTAGCAAATCGTCGACGTAAAAATCTCGAATAATGACCTCAGCAGCCCTTTTATCAACGCACTCTAAACCTAACTGCTTTAGGCACCTTGTTGCAAGGAACGGAGCGCTGGCCGTGCCGTAAGTCACGGTATTTAGCTGGTAAGTTTGCAACTGAATTGACGGGTCATCACGCCAGACGATTTGTTGGAGATGTCTGTCATTGGGATGAACCACTATCTGCCGGTACATTTTCTCCACATCACCGGAAATAATATATTTATGTTGTCTAAAACGTAACAGTATTGATAAAAGATCATCCTGCACTACAGGTCCGGTCATCTGTATGCTATTAAAAGAAGTACCTGTAGTAGTGGCACTGCTGGCATTAAATACCACTCTTAATTTAGTGGTGACACTGCTGTCGCGCATAACTCCGTGATGTGGGAGGTAATGAGCAGAATGTTCAAAATTTTCACATTTTGACATATGACATAAAGCCTCGTACTCTGCCATGAACTCTTTATACATCTTTGAAAGTTGAGGTTGACTTTTAAACCTACGCTCTAAAGAAGAAAAACAATGTTTAGCCCTTGGAAAAGATTCACCCAACATATCCGGGGAACATTTCAGTGGAATTCGAACACAAAATTGCCCGTTCTCCAGACGTGTAATATTTTTTACAAAATGTTCCTCGCATAGCTTCTCTTCTTGAGAATACTCTGATGTAGTACAAACCTCTTCCAATTGCCAAAACCTTGTGAGTTGATGATCCACACTATTATTTAATTCATCGTTACCGTCTGAAACAATGTTTGTGAAATTGCATTTTACTATTCTAGACGGGGTCGAAGCATAACTAATTTTTATTGGGCCTGAAACGAGCCATCCCAGTCTAGTTTCACAAAGAATGGGCTGTCCGTCTCCTAACTTAATTCTTTGGGATCCCAGTAAATCCCAAAAGATGTCAGCACCGAGTAACATATCTATCGGGGCCGGTGAATAAAAGTTTGGATCAGCCAGACAAATATTAGATGGTATTTTTAATTTTAATAAGTCTACCTGCCTACTCGGAATGTCATCAGTTATTGACGGTAGAACAAAACAATTAATTTTAATGGAAAAGTTATCGTCTAAAGATTTAAATGAAACCGTACACATTTTATTGATATGCGAAGATGAATGATTAATACCTAATATGGATTTGTTTACAGTATTGGCAGGTAAACCTAGTTGGTGGTAAAGCTTTTCAGTCATGAGGCATGATGTGCTGCCACTATCCAGCACAGCGCGAATAACGTATTGCTGACCGTTTTTACCTATTATCTTAATTAATGCCGTAGATAGCAATACGTCACCACGTTCAACATTTGCAGAAAGGGACAAGCTTGCACCAGAAACTAACGGAGCTGGGGCACTGGTCGCATCATCACTGTTAGCAGAAGTAATAGCCAAGTCTGACTTCTTTGAATGATCTGCGACATGCACCAGAGTGTGGTGCTTGCGCCGACATATTTTGCAACTTGTCTGTTTACAGTTATTAGCGTAGTGTCCTGAAGATAAACAATTAAAACAAATCTTATATTTCGGTAATAATTGCAACCGGGCTTCATTACTCAACGCCAAAAACTGAGGACAACTGCTCAATTTGTGCTCACCGTTACATTTAAAACAACTCTTAGGCTTAGAAGAACTATAACTCACATGATAATTCTTGTCTATTTTATTATTGGAATCCTGTATTACCATTGTTCTAACTTTAGAATTTTTGCCAGTGTTTGAATGTTTATTCAATTTTGAACTTGAAATTTCTAATGTTTCGATTAAATCAGCACGAGTCTTAATGAATGTAAGGAACACAGTAAATGTAATCTTGAAGTCCCTGTCAAGGCGACCCTTATACTCTTCCCATTCACGGTAAGTTTTATTGTCTAACTTATCTGTTATAAAGTGAATAAGTAAAGTATCCCAGTGAATAACCGGTTCTCCAAGGGATTCTAAAGCACGCAAGTTTTTATTAATTTCGTCGATTAAAGCCTTTAAATTCACTGACGACTCCTTACTGATCGTCTCAATATCAAATAATGCTGTAACATGGTGTTGAATCAACAGATGTTTATTATCAAACCGATCACAGAGCAACTTCCAAGCGACTAAGTAATTAGCGGCAGAAAACTGAATGGAGTTTATCACCACGGCAGCTGAACCTTCTAGTGATGACCTCAAATAATGGAATTTATTTATGTCGTTCATGTCGTCATTAGTGTGAATGAGACTGACAAACGTATCGTGAAATTCCAACCAATTTACGTAAGTACTGCTGAATTTCGGTAATTGAATAGTCGGTAATTTAACAAACCTGTGATTATTAGGATGTGAACTTACCTCACACTCACTTGGTTCCCTTTTCCTATAATCATCAAGCACTTTCTGAGCTTCTGATAGGGTTTTATAATAAAGAGACTCAAACTCGCTTCGTTCTAACATTTGACCATCCAAATTATCAGTACTAAATTCCAGTGCCAATTGCACCTCGTCATATTGGCTATACAATGACTCAAGCCTGTTATAACGCAATTGCAACTCGCTAATCTCAGAAGAACTTAAAGAAGGTTTTAATGAGTTCAAATAATTTAAAAATACTGTTACCCTTCCCTTGTAACTCGCCCTTTTTCTAATGAGCTCCTTATCCTCTGGCATTGCGTAAACTGGTGTAGTCAACCTGGAATGTATACAATTCAAGTTTTTATAACGTGTAAAAATGGGTCAATACCTCCTGTACTAATACCTACATAGGTACAAAAAAAACAGAATTGACTGCTAACTTTATTGTAAATTGTCACCTATACTTTTACAATAATCAATAATTAACGATTATACGTTTTAGCAATAACAAAAATTTGTACTGTATATTGTTGTATGTAGGTACAAAAAATAAGCAACTACTTCAAATGAATGAAATAAACCTATGTTAACTTTCATATGATTACATGAATTAATGACTCAGTAACTGTTACCTACCTATTAAAGCGACACTAATAATGCAGCTATTTTATAACTACTGTTTAAAAGATACAAATAACTTTGATTATCAATCTAAAGTCTGATCAAATATCAATTTGTAATCATTAAAGGGTTCTGCAAGTAAAAGTTTTACATTACATAATATGTATATAACTTTGTACTAACCTGGTTATTAACGGCTAATTAACACTAAATACAACCTGATAATAGAATGTTGGGAGGAACTAATAATGATTTTGATTGTCCAGACCACGGAAAATTCCAAATCTTCACAATGACACAGCAAAATGGATGACACACCAACTTCGCTTGTAATTATTAGTTATCCACCAATTCTCTTGAAATCCTTATTATAATAGCTGATCGAAGTTTCTTCAACGTGAAATCTCCTAATCCAGGCTCGATAGGACCATGTTTGGGATTTCAGCAGGTTTATTTAGCGGGAGATGTAATTAATACGCCTTGATTGTGAAATAAAATTCGTATAATGACAAAACATATTACTGTCGGTAGAAGATTAAAATATAACAAAAATAAAAGGTACGAGCCAAAACACACGTAGCTGCACCAGTGATATGAATATTTTTGCAGGCGTTCTGCGCAAACAGAGGGCTATGATGAAATTAATACAAAAATTATAAAAGCTTGTAGTAATGAACTGACTGGTATTCTCACTCATTTAATAAATATGTCATTTTCCCATGGAACCTTTCCTGATAAATTAAAACTGTCCTTAATAAAGCCTTTATTCAAGAAGGGAGAAAAATGCGACATCAATAATTACCGACCTATAACTTAAATACCTATCTGGTCTAAAATTTATGAAAAATGTATGTACAGAAGACTTATTAATTTCTGCAATAAATTTCAAATTATAAGTGACAAGCAGTTTGGATTCCAAAAGAACAAATCCACTTCGTTGGCTATTTTTTCTCTTATGCAAGCTATACTTTCAAATATTAATAATAATTATATGACCACTGGCCTTTTTTTTGATTTATCGAAAGCCTTCGATCTGGTGTCACACGATATATTGTTACAGAAGTTAGAGGCTATTGGTATTAGAGGACCGGTACTCCAGTGGCTATCGTCCTATTTAAGTAATAGAAAACAACGTGTCATCATCAATAAGGTAAATAAAAATAATGAAATAATATCCCACTCATCGGAATATAGACATAATAAATATGGCGTTCCACAAGGAAGCGTTCTGGGCCCAATATTATTCCTCATTTACATAAATGACATAATAAAAATAACGAACCATAAATGCATATTATTTGCCGACGACATATCTATTATAGTGACATCAAACAAAAAACATAATACCATTTTGGATCATGAGATTGAAATTAATAATACAATTGACAAATTACTGCACTGGCTTGACATTAACCGTTTAAAGATAAATTTAGATAAATCCGTTTACATTCAATTTAATCGATCTAATAATTATAAAAATGACATTAAACTCAATATTAACAAAATCAAAGAAGTAACTCATGTAAGATTTTTGGGTGTTACAATAGATAAAGATATCAATTGGAAAGAACACATAGACAATGTTAGCAATAAAATCAATAAAGAACAATGGCAGCCTTTCATATATAAAATTAGTTGAACAGAAATGGTAGCGTCTAGACGTAAAAAAAATCTTAAAATGCGCTGCGTCAGTCCCTGAGTAACTTAGTCAAAGAATTTTGTCCTAGAAAAAAAGATATTTGGACTTGAACATTTTCAACATTTTTAGGTTATGCCTTATGTCACTTGGATAAAGTACTGCATGCTGTTGTTGTTTATTAAATTCTGTACTTAATGTAATTACATAATAAAGCTTTGTAAGGTTTTCATATAATATATGTAAGTACCTACCTTTTTAGCTTAATTGTAACAGTCAGTCAACCTTTAGTGTGTACCTTCTAGGAA
Source organism: Orthosia gothica (assembly GCA_949775005.1). Lineage (NCBI taxonomy): Eukaryota > Metazoa > Arthropoda > Insecta > Lepidoptera > Noctuidae > Orthosia > Orthosia gothica. Next base: position 2,265,206 of record OX459070.1, on the reverse strand, counting down.
AATATTTATGCGTACTTACATCGTTGGGTCAAAAGTACGCGTGTATGGTTTCTTTAACACTCAATAGTTGCCTTAAAGGTTAAGCGAAAGAGGTTAGACAGGATCGTAGGTACCAAGAGGAAGGATGATTTATCTGCCTGCATCTACGGAGAAAAGGCGTGACTTGCCGATATGTATACAGCATTTATCATAGGTACTTGTAATGAATAAAAAATGAAATAATTCTACATTTTTTACATTTTTATTCCTCCTCATCATCTTCTCTTATAATTATTGAATCTAATAATTCTGCTGGCGCTGTGATATTATCTTGATGTCTGGCCCATCCTAAATACCATACCAGAGTCATAACATGGGCGCAACACCCTAAAGTCCGCCGACCAACCAAACGTTGCAATTAACACATAGGATTCGCGTTAATCTGCTACGATCTCCCATAGTGGTTCAAATAAAACGCACTTCAACAATCCAAACGATGGGGCAAAATCGTAGTCCAAAGGGGCGATAGCACAGTCACACAGGGCAAGATCAGAATCCTTTAGGCAAGCACAAGTCAAGTCACACAAAGCGAAACGAATATCAGTCCGTAAGCAAGCCAAGTCAAATAGAAATAAGAGAAATAGCAACAATACAAAACGAACACAACCGATACGAAAAGCACGGGAGCATGTGACAGACCGGACCACTTTTTTCGGGACAGTGACATTTCATTTTTAGTGTTTCATTTAGAGTTGCCATAACATTAAATGTAATTGTTACTAGTATTATGTTTGAGGTATTGAATAATTGCATGAAGTATTTCTTATGAAACCTTTTTTCAACCATAATACTTTTATTTTTGATTTTTTACTGATTGTATAGTTATTAGTAATAATAACTTCCTATGAACAATATATTGAACCTTTAAGTTGTCTTACAAATATATACGAAAATAGTATGATTTTAGTAAATGGCAACACTTGAAAGTGTAAAATGGTTCTGATCATTATTTTAATCATTTGACATTCCCATAAATGTTTGTATTTTTCTGTGGTTTTATTGAAATACATTTTTATTTGAAAAATCATAGAAAAATCATTAAATTCTTTCTATATTATAAGATTTTCTAGACGCTTTAATTTTTGTGAACTATTATTCTGCCATTGTTTTTTGTATACGCACTTAAACAGGTAAAAAATGTTACTAACATAAAAACTGCTGTAATATCATACCACGCATATGTCGTATCGGTAATACGTTATGGGCTTGTAATGTGGGGAAACAGCACCGACTTCTGTAGAGCATTCATCGCTCAAAAAAAATGTGTGAGATCAATTTGTGGACTTAAACCTGACGACTCATGTCGACCAATATTTAGGAAACTTGGTTTGTTACCGTTACCGTCACTTTACATTTACGAAGTATGTATGTTTGTAATGAAAAATAAACTATTATTTAAGACTGCAAATGATGTGAATCTTCGGAGCAGACGTGATCCCTATAGATTAGTGTTGAATGATTTGCCTAGGCTAGCTAAGTACAATAATAACTGCCTAGCAATGTGTGTGTGCATTTATAATAAAATACCGAGGCATTTTAAAACATTAAATACAGAATTGTTTAAAACTAAGTTTTATAAATGGTTGCTTGAACATAGTTTTTATAGCATAAAAGAATTTAAAGATAAAAAAATTGATGCTTTAAATATTTAATTGATGCCTCCTTACCTGTTTGCCTGACTTTGAAATTTTGCATGCTTTGTTCTATCCTAGCTAAACATGTTTGTGCCATATAACTTGTATTTAACACCATTGTATACCATGTTTTACGCAAATAAATATTTTATTATTATTATTATTATAAGGAAGCATTTGTAATGACATTAGATTTATTGCCCATCGTGGCAAACCCAATGAAATATTTAGTGATAATGGGGGTGATTTTGTCATCATCATCATCATATCAGCCGAAAGACGTCCACTGCTGGACATAGGCCTCCCCCAAGCGTCGCCACATTGACCGGTCCCGTGCATCTCGTAACCAGCGGATCAGCGCAACCTTCACCAGGTCATCGGTCCACCTGGTGGGAGGCCTTCCAACGCAACGTCTTCCGGTTCGCGGTCGCCATTCCAGAACCTTTCTGCCCCATCGGCCATCCGTTCTGCGAGCAATGTGCCCTGCCCACTGCCACTTAAGTTTGGCAATTCTTCGGGCTATGTCGGTAACCCTGGTTCTCTTGCGGATCAGAAACGTAGAGTTTCTGATTCGATCACGCAAGGAAACTCCGAGCATAGCCCTCTCCATTGCCCTTTGAGTGACTGTAAGCTTTCATATTCATATATTCATATTCTTTATTGTACACAAAATGAACATTTAAAAATACAAAAGGAAAACTTATGTACAAAGGCGAGCTTAACCCATAATTGGGTTCTCTGACAGCAAACCTCAGTGCTAAAGAGAAATTTACAAAATTAGGACAGTTAACAAAAGTGCACAACAAATACTAAAAAAACATTTGTATTCTTACTAACTAAATACACTACACAAATACGTGTACAGCACATAATATATAAACATAATGTTGTATGTATGATTATGTGGGTAGACCTATATCGTTGCATTTTATAATAAAGGTAACTGTGTCAATAAAGTTAGTTGTTTCTCTGTATGTGAACTGAGTGTTTTATTTGAGCTATTACCAAATACTACACATAATACATACATAAATCTAAAATACATACATATTTATGCGTCATGTTGACAGGAAATGTTCCTTAATTCTTCTCCTGAATATGTACAGTGAAGGGCTATCTCGTATGGAATGAGGAAGATTATTCCAGAGGCGGACAGCACGAACAGTAAATGATCCACCGTAACGACTTGATGAGTGGGGAGGAAAATGAAGGAGAAGAGATGATGAGGAGCGGCAAGGCTTTCCTCTCGGAACAAGATACTTAAAGCGCTCTTTAAGATACGAAGGAGAGGTAGGATTGTGAAGAACAGAAAAGAGTAGAGAAATAGTGTGGGTATCTCGGCGCTGCCGAATAGGCAGCCACTTCAACCGTTTCCGAAATTCCGACACATGGTCGTACTTTCGGAGGCCAAAAATGAAGCGGATGCACAAATTCTGCAAACGCTCGAGCTTATCAAGAAGTTCCTCAGTCGCATCAAGAAAGCAGACATCAGCATAGTCAAGAAGAGGAAGAAGAAGAGACTGAGCAAGAGTAACTTTAGTTGAGAAAGGCAGGAACTTCTGGAGCCAAAGGCCCATAAGGCCCATTACAACAATTAACCATAATTTACGTCATTTGGAAAAGCTTTCATCATTTTACTTTGCCACACCTCCCACGAGTAACTAAGTGACGGAAGGGACTCGTACCAAGTTTTGGCTAAACCGCGTAACTTTTGCAATGCATAGTGAATTATCTGCTTCTCATCCCAAGAATAGATTTCTGCGCACTCATTCACCTTTCTCAGCCAGCGTTCGACATCCTGTGCTTTATTGTTGGGGTCGAATTCCGGAACTACATTATTGGATGAAGTACTCTTACTTGGTAAGCCTTGCAGCGCAGACACTATCTTCAGCAGTTCATCGGCAGTTAGTCCTGTTCGGCTCCGCCGTGCAGGAGTCTCGTCGGCTTCCTCTGGTGCCGAACGCCGCCTTCGTTTGCGCCTGGGACGTTTCGGCGTATGACTCGCCTCATCTGAAATTGTTAAGCGCATTTTATGTTCTTTCCTAAGAACCACTCGCTTTGACTTTTGACTTTAAACTTTTGACTTTAAACTTTTGACTTTAAACTTTTGACTTTAAACTTTTGACTTTAAACTTTAAACTTTTGACTTTAAACTTTTGACTTTGACTTTTGACTTTTGTCTTTCGACTTTTGTCTTTCGACTATTGACTATCGACTATTGACTATCGACTATCGACTATCGACTATTGACTATCGACTTTTGACTTTCGACTTTTGACTTTCGACTTACGACTTTCGACTTTGAGGCACACCTTCGCGGCCACACTCGCTAATCAGCACACCTACGTGGCCGTTAACTCTATAAGCAGCACAACTACGCGGCCGCACTCACGCTAGACGGCACACCTTCATGGCCGTTAGCTCACTCTATAAGCAGCACGCCCACACGGCTGCACTCACGCTAGACAACACGCCTTCGTGTCCGTTAGCTCACTTTATAAGCAGCACACCTACGTGGCCGCACTCATACTGAACAGCACACCTACGTGGCCGTTAGATAGTTCTATAAGCAGCACAACCACGTGGCCGCACTGACGCATAACAGCACACCTTCGTGTCCGTTAGCTCATTTTATAAGCAGCACACCTACGTGGCCGCACTCATACTGAACAGCACACCTACGTGGCCGTTAGATAGTTCTTTAAGCAGCACATTTTATCTCATGAAGTAGGTACACGTACAACTTCACTTCACAATTCGTTAAATTACAAGTAGTCATACAATTGCTATAATGCTCTAACCAAGCGCAACGTTACCGCCGTTTTCGTGTACCTACTTAAGCGATCACTAATATATTGCCATGTAACTGTCTGATAACAAGGATATTCAAAATTACTTACTGTTTTCGTCCGACATGGCGCGCGGTTTACGCACACTTCTGAATTGAAATGATACACCTTATTTCAGTTGATTAATTGTCCTTTAATTAGGCACCACAATGCTTAAGTTGTAGACAAAGAGCGATAGGTACTGATTTATCTAGTATAAATGTTCGTCTCAACTTGACCTCTCGCTAACACTGTTAACAAAAAACTGCCAAAGCGGCCATTATGCGTTCGCCGCGGCACTTCCCCGCCATCCCGTTCTTTTATTCGTTTACCCTCTAATATTTTTTTAATAAAGTTGCAAATGGCGGTGAAGTGCCGTTCAGAATCACTACTTATTTATTTAATACATAATCAAATTACCGTTTTTAATATCAAAATCACAGCACTTAATCAAATTAACGTTTTTAATATCAAAATCACAACAATTCATTCCTTTTTCACATTTCTGGGCAATGTAACTGGAATGAGGAACCCCAGTCATTCTAGAGTCTAGAATGATACCTAGGAATTTTACCTGGTCATTTAAAGGGATTTCCTCGCCGTTAAAAATAATATTGACTAATGGGAGTATTCTTTTTCTCGTAAAGATCACAGCACAACTTTTAGTAACGGACAGAGATAATCCATGGTCGGATAGCCAGTCCCCTAAGTATTTAAGAGCAGTGTTGAGCTTACCAGCAGCTTCTATACCAGAAAGAGATGAAGAATATAGTGCCAGATCATCCGCATATTGAAGTACCTGACAGAAATTATTAACTGATTGTTCGAGATCATATGTGTAGAGATTATATAATAAGGGACTGAGCACCAAACCTTGAAGAAGACCTCTCCAGATAACTCTGGGAGAAAGGGAGCCATTTGGAGTTCTGATTATGATGGTTCTAGCCATCAAGTGATTGCAGATGAACCTAACCATCTTCTCAGGGACACTCAGCTGTAGAAGTTTCTTCCTGAGAACCGGAAGCAGGACATTATCATAAGCAGATGAAATATCTAAAAAGACTACTATAAGGTACACCTTTCTACCAAAAGCTAACTGTATGTCTGTTGTTAATAAACTGAGATTATCCATGGTGCCCATGCCTTTTCTGAAACCAAATTGACTCTTAGCCAGAATACCTTTGCTCTCTAGCAGCCACTCCAATCGGTTCCGTAGTAAATGTTCCATGACTTTAGAAAAAATAGAGGACAGAGCAATAGGTCTTCTAGAATTTGGATCTGAAGGATCCTTTCTTGGTTTAAGAAGAGGGATGATTATTTGTGTTTTCCATGGTTCTGGGATTAGGCCTTGATCAAAAAAAATATTTATTAGTCTGAGGAAGGTTGCTTTTGCTTTTTCATTTGCCTTACACAGAAAAGAGTAAAGAGCTCCATCTATTCCTGGAGCGGAGTCCACTAGACCATCAAGGGCCCTATGAAGCTCATTCATTGAAAATGGAGAGTCCATTCTGTCATGTGAAATCATAGGTGCGGAACGAATGGGGAGTGAGTCAATGAATGGGACGGAAGGGGGGGCTAGTTTGTCCGCAAATGAATCAATCCATAAATCAGGATCATTTGTGGATAAGTTTTCAGTCACAAGTGATCCTCGGAATCTCTTAATCTGTTTCCAGACTATAGAAGCAGGAGTACGTGGAGACAATGATTCACAAAAGGTAAACCAACCTTGCCTTTTTTTTGATGACAGCAACCTCCGTGTACGGGCTGCTATATGCTGGTAAGAAAGATAATTTTCTATCGACATATAAGTTTTATACTTTTTCACAGCTTCATTTCTTTTGTGTACAATCGCTGTACACTCAGAGTTCCACCAAGGAGGAGATACTTTAAATGACCTTTTCTTTTTTACAGGGATACGGTCGTCCGCAGCAGACAAAATGGTATCCACAAATGTATCATATGCGCTTAGAGGATGTAACGATTATTTTTATATCAAAGCGACATCTTGTGCTAAAGATGAGAACCAGCTTGGCATGGGTGTGTCACCAGTTGATCATTGCGTGATACTGGATGGCGTTGCTATCTGCAGTTATATAAAATGATATAATAAAATAACAATTTGTGTGTATCAATTTAATTCAACAAACACACAATTCAACACTAAAATAATAAATGATTAACTTATTTAAAATATCTACATAAAGGAAAACCTTCAATGTCTATGACTGACAAGAATGACAATTTTTTTTTCATTGGAAGTATTGGGACAGTACACTTGATAAAAACTTTGATGAAAAGAAACGATCTGCATGTCTCGCAGGCGGCAGGGAACAAGCCCTAAATATAAATAATAAATGTGTCAGCAATAGCTGGCACTCTAGGATTAATTTGTATTATTACCTAAATAAATAAGAAAATGGTCAACTATATCTAACTACAACTACACATATGACTACAATTCCTGAAGAAAACAGCAGTTGAACTCCAGCATTTGGTACCGAACACAAATGACATTTTAGCTTGCACGAGGCTTGATTATAGCTTCTCAGGCGAATGATACTGCTTGAGACATCATACCTCCGGTATTGGAAATAATGGGTAAATTGTATCCGATATAAAAGTAAGTTTCATTGTACTTGTTTAACCTCAAGAAATTGTGATGACGGATTGTATGTTCAAGAATTAAACTAGTCGACCAAACTCTGTGACTTTTACTTCAGTCAACTTCATGCGAAACCATACCCTACATAGTCTCATGCTGATCACCTACCCTTGAGCTAGTTGGTGAGTAAGGCAAGAAAAATACTTTCTAACAAGGATTCTCATTAACTAGAGGAGGGAGAGAATCTAGCTTGTTATCTAACGCTGTATTATACGCCAACCAATCTGCTTTTGATAGTCTATATTTTAAGAGAGGAGAGGGAGAATTTTGACAATGAGACCGAGGAGGAAAAGAGATTATGATAGGGTAATGATCACTACCATAAGAGCAATCAGAAATATTCCACGAAAGAAGTGAAGATAGAACAGGAGAACAAAAAGTGAGGTCTACTACACTTTTTGGGTCTTGGGAAGGAAGAACTCGTCGAGTAGGGGAGCCATCATTAAGTATGCAAAGGCTGTTGTCATCCAGTATATCTAAAATAATTGAGGAAAAAGAGTCACAATGGCTTGAACCCCATGAAACATGGTGAGAGTTAAAATCCCCCATTACAATGACTGGAGAAGGAAGGGAAGCAATAATGGAGTGTAGTTCTGGACCAAGGGAAGTGTGGAGATGTGGAATATAAATTGATAGAAAGGTTGTATTTAAAGTTCTAACTGCTACTGCATTGATGTTGCGACTGTGAGTTGGGAGAGTAATTTGTGAGTATGTATGGGATCGCCTAATCAATAAGGCACACCCAGCATACCCATCATCTCTATCATCACGCAGACAGGCATATCCCGAAACCCTAAAAAGGGATCCAGGGACTAACCATGTCTCCGAGATGGCCATCACGGAAGGAGAAAATTTTGAGATTAAATGTAGAAGTTCATGCTTTTTATTTTTAATGCTTTTACTGTTCCATTGCATTATTCGGACACAATACATTGTTGATAAGAAGAACGATTTGAGAGAGTTTACTTGCTACGTTGGACGGTAAATTTTTATCATTATTGGAAATTAAATTGAGAACCATAGATAGAAGTAGGTCTAATATATTCTCACTAGGAGGAGAAGGAGAAGGAGTTTGGGATAAACATAAATTAAAACACACTAATATTGTTATCTGTGCACCGACCTACAAATGTGGCAACTATGTAAATTTGTTTAATTGGAGGATAGAACATTTTAATAGTCTACTTTATCTCGATGTATTGGCTCACGAACATGCGTATTTTCTAGATTCTAACAGGAATTTGTTGTATGACCACACAATGTTCAAAAGACGAAACGGGAAACTAAATAACAATGGCATGCGAACTATTTTTCAAGACCTAAAAGTTCTTATGCATGACATAAATCAGTATAGTTCAGAGTTTGTAGAAGCAAATATAACTGCCAGTGCTCAAGCATATGAAGCTAAGTTTTTTCTTTAGTAAACATCTTTATGTTATGCATCAGAATATTGCAGGTCTCATCGGAAAATCTGATGAACTGACGGTATGTGTAGAGGATTTAATTGCAAAGAACATAAACATTGACGTCATTTGTGTAACTGAGCATTTACGCGAGAAAGGACAGTAAAAGAGGGGGTTCTTGTATAATGGTAAAAAAGGGCTATCAATGGAAGGAAATTACAGATATTAGCAAACTCTCAATTAGTGGCTTGTTCGAGTGTTGTGCAATTGAAATGACACAAAGTAATACCATTATAGTATGTATTTATAGAGTTCCAAATTCGAAGAATCTAAATACATTTTTTGAGCAGTTAGAAAAATTGTTAAACTTTGTTAATAAAATGAAAAAAAGAAATATTGTATTATGTGGGGATTTTAATATTGACATGTTAAAGCGAAATAGCACTACATTAGAGTTAGAATGTCGCCTACTTAACTCGAATCTTAAGCTGCAAGTAGATCAGCCTACTAGACTGAAAAGTGGTACATGTATTGATAATTTTGCACACAATCTAGGAAATAAATGTAAGTCTGAGGTAGTGGACCTTGCCCTTTCCGACCATACCGGCCAAATACTAAAGTGTCCAGTTAAAAAAAAAAGTTTGATTAACCAATGGCATATTTATCGTAGGGATTACAATCGAGAGAATGTGGACAAATTTAATGACTGTCTAAAGAATATTAGTTTCTCTGAAGTTTATGAATTCAAATATCCAAATAAAGCATTCAACGTTTTTATAGAGACATTCTTGTGTTTCTATGAACTATGTTTTCCAATCAAAAGGGTCTTAGTTAAATCATATAGGAAACCACAATGGGTCTACGTGGAATAAGACTTTGTAGCAAAAAGAAAAGGACACTGCTATGGCGGTATAGACTGCACCCCAGTGACGCAGGTAGAGATAAATTTAAAAAATACTCTACTACGTACAAAAAAATTATTAAACTGACCCAACGCGCTCAAAATACACATAAGATCAACACATCAATAAACAAAGTAAAAACTGCATGGGAAATTATTAACAGTTACAAAGTGAATGTACCGAAGGAGGCTATTACGCAACTTCAAGTAGGTGATAAAATTGAAACTAATCCAACTGAAATAGCAAAAGCTTTAAATATTTTTTTATAGAAAAAGTCAAACCTATTCCTAATTGTGGTAAACATGTTACAGAAAATATAACCAAAACTAACAACTCCATATTTATGCTACCAAGTAGCCACCATGACATATCAAAGATTATTAAATCACTTAAAAATACAAGAGTGTAGGACATGATGGTATTTCCACACATGTAATTAAATGTCGGTGACATCATCAGTAAACCTCTAAGCCATATTTTAAACCAATGCATAACTGAAGGTATATACCCAGAATACCTCAAAATTGCCGTTATAAAACCACTTCTGAAAAAAACCGATAAGATGTCAATGGAGTCATATAGACCAATAGCGCTTGTACCCATATTATCAAAAGTATTCGAAAAATATCTATATGTATAAATATATAATTTCTTAGAAAAAATTAACATTTTGACAGATGACCAAAAAGGATTTAGAAAAAGTAAGACAATAAATATGGCAATCTATGATTTCCTAAACAATGTAGTGGAAAATGTTGATAAAAAGCGTCCAGTGTGTTCAGTGTTCTGCGACATGACGCAGGCATTTGACTGCGTGGACCATAAAATATTACTGGATAAATTGGATGCTTACGGAATCAGGGGAAACGTTTTACAGTTAATTGAGTCATACCTTAGAAACCGGCAACAATATGTTGAAATAAGTCAATACAATTATGTGACTAGAGAAGAGCAGATATTTACATCTAAACACAAATCAGTCATGTACGGCGTTCCACAAGGGAGTGTCCTAGGCCCTTTACTATTCATAATTTATATTAATGATCTACCGAATGTAACAAATAACCCAATGTCACTTTTTGCCGATGATAGCACCGTAACAATTAAATGTACTGATAATCAAAATTATGAAGCTGAAATAAATAATACAGTTAATTCCATTGTTACCTGGCTAAGTAATAATAATCTAAAAATAAATATCGATAAAACAAAATTAATGTTATTTAGTCAGCGTTTAAATATTAATAATAACTTGAATATTCATAACAATAACAAAAAGATAAGTAAAGTGGATGTGAGTAAGTTCTTAGGACTCACAATAGATAAAAAAATAAACTGGAAACCACATTTAGAGGAGTTAAGCAAGCGACTGAGTAAATCCGCCTATATGCTCTACAAAATCGCTCCTGTTCTAGGTGTAGATGCCAAACTCACGGCGTATCATGGCATAGTTGGTCATCTCCTGAGATTTGGTATTATTTTCTGGGGGAACGCAACCCTCAAAGAGTTAATATTCAGGTTACAGAAGAGGTGCATTAGAGCCATGTTCGGTTTAAAAACAACCAACTCATGCAAGCCATTTTTTGCAAAACATAAAATTTTAACCCTGCCATCACTCTACATATTTGAAATTGCAATTTTCATAAAATCTAACCCGCATTTGTTTAAGAAACTATCAGATATTGATAACCGCAACCGGCGTGATAAATATAAGCACAGATTGTGTGTGAAACGATCGAATACAGCACTAATGCATAAAAGTGTTTTCTGTATGGCACCACGTATATTTAACCACCTACCACAAGCACTCAGAGATATAACTGTTACTAACCTATTTAAGAAAAAACTAAAGGAGTATTTAGCAGCCAAATGTTTCTATAGTATTGCTGAGTTTCTAATGGAGAAAACATAATAACTCTAATGTAGTGGCGAAGTTTGTTTCTGAACTATTGTATTTATTTTATTTTGATTTTGACATTTTAATTGATAATAATAATATGCATAGTAATGATAATATATTTTTGTTATTTCTACTTATCTAATTTAATTGATGTTTAAGCTTAATTACATTATATTCAAATTTAATTAATTTTATATGCATGATAATTAATAGTTATAATTAATGTTATTGTAATACATATTTGTACGCCGTTAAGGTAAAACATGACTGTGATCTTTTCTGCAATGTACTTTACATCTTGTATGCTTTGTGTGTGCATACTCATGTTTCTGACAAATAAATGATCTTTATCTTATCTTTATCTAAAGCACATCCATTAGGAAGGGACGAAGGAATTTCGGAGGTTAGGGATCTATGAGCCCTTTTATCATACCCCACACCTAGTTGGGGACGAGGTTGTCTATTGGTGAATATTGTTTTTTTATATGAAGTTGTTGGAATTGATTGTGATTCGTTATGGGGTTAGACTCCATAAGATGGAGAAGAAAACATTTCTTTTGCAACTTCTGAATAAGATTTGCGCACAGAGGGAAAATGAGTAGACGCTTCCTCATATGAGATATTTACGAGACATTTTTATGAGACATTAGAGATTTAATGTTTCTTTGCCTGTCATGCTCAGGACAACACCCATTTGTAGCGAAATGCTTCCCTGAACAGAACAAACAAGATGCCAGATCCTCAACAACATTACATCCATCCCCAGAATGAGGTTGAGAACACCGGAAACAACGAGGGGTTGAACGACATTGAGCCTTTACATGGCCAAATCTACAGCAATTATTACACTATATGGTGGGAAATTTATAAATCTCAACAGGTAAAGAAGTATGGTAGCAGTAAACATGACTGGGTAGAACCTGGCCATGGAAGGTAAGGACAACACTCTGGGTTGCTATCCATGTCACTTTGCCATCTGTAAAGTTTTTCCTGTTAAGCCTTCGTGCTTTTAAAACATATCCACACCCATCAGGAAGCATTAATGCTTCAACAAGTTCATCCATTGACCATTCTACTGAAACGTTGCGAATTAAACCCTTACGGGTGATATTGTAGGTTGGTATATTGGCAACATATTTGTATTGGGGAAGAAGTGGATTATCGAGGAAATTGTTGGCATCACTTGCTGATTTAAATTCAACTGCTATTTTGTTACGACCTACCCTTTTTACCCCATCCTTAAATATATTCTTAATTTTGTTTGTAACAAGGAATTGGCCAAACTTGAGGGGTCTAATTAAAGTCCCAGCCGAGGGATCAGGTTCTATACGCGAAACATGAACTAAAAACGGTCCTTTATCATTTACTTCGTATGCCTTGTAACCGATTGTTAGACTATGGTGCATAAATAAGGCAAGTTTCTTAAACTATAAAAATAGATTTAAAAAAGTTATGAAACTTACTAGACGTGCCCAAAACAATTATTCTATTAAAACCTCTACCAATAAGTCAAAAACAACCTGGAATATAATAAACAAAGCAAAACCCTGTTTCCCTAAGGAACCCATTAGACAGATCAACTTAGATAATAAAGTATTAAATGACCCTCAAGAAATAGCAAACGCATTTAACGACTTTTTTGTAGACAAAATTCAACCGATTCCATGTTCAGGAAATAATTTAGTAAATATTACAAAACTTCGAGATTCAATTTATATTGCCCCGAGTATACCAATAGACATTAAAAACATTATAAAATCATTAAAAGCCACAAATAGTACAGGATATAACGGAATTTCCACGAAGGTAATCAAGTATGTATCTGACTTTATTTGTAACCACTTGAGCTATCTCATAAACCTGTGTATCTGTTCAGGTGTATATCCAGATGCCTTAAAAGTGTCTATAATAAAGCCGTTATTTAAAAAAAACAATAATGAACACATGGGCAACTATAGACCAATCGCACTCATTCCTATCATATCAAAAATTTTTGAAAAGTATATTTATAAGGAGATGTACTCATACCTTGAGAAGAAACACATTTTAATCGATGAGCAAAAGGGATTTAGGAAAAACAGGACAACCAATATGGCTATTTATGACTTCTTGCATAAGGTAATGATAAAGATGGACGTTAGAATCCCAGTATGCGCTATTTACTGTGACATGACGCAAGCGTTCGATTATGTAAACCATAACATTCTACTACAGAAACTAGAGGCATATGGCATAAGAGGAAATATACTTAACCTTATAGAGTCTTACTTAATTAACAGAAAACAGTACACGGAAATAACTAATCTAAATATTAAGACAAAAAGAGAGGAAATTTACGTATCTGGCGAATGAACGCCTATTTACGGTGTCCCGCAAGGGAGCGTACTTGCAGCACTATTATTTATCCTATATATCAATGACTTGCCTGATGCTATTGACTACCCCATGACCCTATTCGCAGATGACAGCACAGTGACTATAACATGTAATAATAAGGACGTTTATAAATATGACATTAATGAAACCTTGACATCAATAATAGCATGGTTAGATAAGAATAATCTTAAAATTAATTTAGATAAGACGACAATAATGCATTTTAGTCAACGGATACATGCTGATACTGACATTGAAGCAGTCTACAATGGCACAGTATTAAATAAAGTCGACGACGCAAAATTTCTTGGTGTAATGATAGACGCAAAATTGAACTGGAAAGCGCATATTGAATATATAAGCAAAAAACTGAGCTCGTCCGCGTATGTCATGTACAAACAGTCTTCAGAAATTAACCCAGACGCTTTGGTGACAGCTTATCATGGATTGGTGTCATCACTTCTGCGCTATGGAATAATATTTTGGCGTAACTCTACGGACAGAGAAATAGCGTTTAAAGCTCAAAAGAGGTGTATTCGGGCTATGTTTAAGATACAATCGACAGAAAGCTGCAGACCATTGTTTAAAAAATACAAGTTATTGACTTTACCCTCTTTATATATTTTTGAAGTTGCATCGTTTGTAAAGGCAAACCCCCAACACTTTCCACGACTATCTGACACTTTTCCACGCAACAGACGTGACAATAGTCAACTTTGTTTGCACTCGGCAAAAACTGCCCTCATGGGGAAAAGCTTTTTTTGTATGGCCCCGAAAATATATAACAAAATACCACAGTCATATAAAGCTATGACAACAAATCTATTTAAAAATAAGATTCGAAATTTATTAACAGACAAGTGTTATTATAATATTAATGACTTTTTAACGGACTCCTTTTGAATGTTTATAGTAGTATATTATTGGGCATTCTACCCCACCTACCGTTCCTTCGGCTCACAGCTCCGTTCGCCTCAGTCACTCTCGGTGGGGGTAGAATGCCCAATAACATTTTTTGATATCGTTGGGTGGCTTAACTCAAATTCAATTCTAGTAAATACTAGTTCAGCGCCTAATTCTACTCGGTCTTTCTCACCGTAATTTACCGCTGCATTAGATTTTTACTTTAGTCGTGAGAAGGTTCAATTTTGTATCACCACAACTAATAAATAACTACAATGCTTGATTCAATAAAATCTGCTTTCAAAAACGTGTTAAGTTCAAGAATTCTAGCGGCGAGATTATATTTATTCGAGATTTGCAAACTGATCAGCAAAATATGTACATATGACGTTTCATTGAAGCACCAAGATAGCTATAAAGAGCAACCAGAAGATTTGTTCCACCAACAGATGCAAAATTTGGTGAAATCTGATTTGGAAAACACACATTATCTTATATTGAAGGACAGCCATGGTGAGGTTGTTCGTACATTTATTCGAGTTACCTAGCGACAATGATTTTCATGTTATAAATGTTAATGTAACACATTAATTGACTCATTATTAATATAGGTAACCATTTCAAGCAGTCGCCAGGAAATTTGTTAAACAACCACAATCATTGCAAGTAAACACAATCTGCGATGATTATTGTAAAACTAGTTTGCGTCATGGAGAATTGTTACCTAATTCTGTACGATGTATCATTTGTGGACCATCAAATTGTGGAATCACAAATTTACTTATTGGACTTCTTATACATGAAAATGGTTTACGGTTTCAAAATGTTTATGTCTATTCAAAAACCTTACACCAGCCTAAGTACATTTTTTTAGAAAAAGTTTTACAACGGGTACCATCTACCTCACTTCAGAAATATCAAGGGAATGAGGAAGTTATAAGTGTTCAAGACGCAAAACCAAATTCCGTGATTATATTTGATGACGTTGCTTGCGAAAATCAAAATAACATGCGTGATTATTTCGCGATGGGAAGGCACAAACATATCGACTGTTTTTATCTAAATCAAACATATAGCAAAATCCCTAAACAGTTAGTAAGAGATAATGCAAACTTAATTATATTATTCAAACAAGATGATATTAACTTGAGGCATGTTTATGAAGAACATGTTAACACTGATATGACATGGCTTGAATTTCGTGAAATGTGTTCTAAAATTTGGAGTGAACCCTTTAATTATGTTGTAATTAATAAAGATTGCAACAAAAATAACGGATGCTATAGAAATAAATTTGACACTTTTGTAGTCTTTGATTAGTAATACAAATATTTAAGACTATGATGCTTACATGATATCATTATTACTGAACCAACTCTTAATCGATAACTATCAAAGTCTACCGTAATGGAAAAATCACTGAAAAAGCAAATCGTCGATGCTGCAGAAGCTGTCAAGAAGAAGGTACGAAAGATGCGTGATTTTGAGACTGAAAATAAGCAGGCATTGGAATCAGTTTTTAGACCTGTAACAGAGTCTCTCAATTTTATAGCTAACAGCAATAAGCAAACTGACCTCTTACGAACAAAAGAAGTTGAAGAAACAAAAGTTCCGGCTGAAAACGATACTTTGCAAAAAAGACTTTCAAGTGATGAAGGGGACAACGACGCAGAAGAAAATGAATGTGATACCGACACTGACGACTCGTACCAATCATTAGGAGAGAACAATCAAGTGCGTAATACATCATCCTGGTCAATATCTTCAGAAGCATTGACAGATATTCCATTTGGTGTTCGAGCGGAGCGAGGACAATTGATGTTAGGTTCTGCTTTCATAACGATCAGCGACAATTACATCACCGTTACTGGTCAGAGATATCGAAGTACTCCTGGACTAAAACAATTGTTATTGAAAAAGGATGTAGATTTAAGCACGGTTACAGAGTCTGATTTGCAGAATTATAAAATGATGTTGGTTGCCACAAACGCACATCGTCGAGACTTTGATCCAAGCAAACCAATAAAAAGTAATAAGGGACAAAAATTTTTACAAGTTATAAAACCTCTTTTCAATTTGTCAAGTACTAATCAAAATAACCAAACAAAGGGGAAAGGGCTACCCTTGACAAAAATGTGGAAGAAAAATACAGATTTTGTATATTGGGACGATCCTAATGAACTTGTGGATAGGTTAAAATTATTAATTGCATCTCGAGACGCTGGTAACACTGGATTAGATAATGAAATTATATCTATTATTGAGGAACTGCGTGAAAGTAAAATTATTAAGTAATAAATAATTGATACACAATTTTCACCGTTCATTTTATTATAAACCTTTAAATATAATACACCTTAAAGATGAATGTAGATAAATTCGGACATCATATACATAAGAGAATGCGTTTTTCTGAATTATTAGAATCCAAAGAAAATGCATTGCTAAAATCCGAAAGTAGTGATTATGATTTTAAAAAATCTAGATTGAGAGGAGTAAGATCTCCTGTAGACAAAGACGATGCTGTGAACAAGGATTACGTCGATCAAAAATGCGATCACACAATAAAGGAACTGAAAAGAATGATTGGATTGTTGCGTGCTCAAATCATAAAAGATGCACAAGCAACAGTCCAAGCCACTTTAAAAGCGAAGACACCTGAAGTTTTAGTTCATTTGGAAGATAACTTTTCTAACAAAGCAGAAGTAAATAAAATACTTGAAAAAGCTCCGTGATGGCAAAACAACAAATTGTTAATGAACTACACAAAGCAGCACGAAGAAACTTTGGTAGACGTTCAGTTATTATAAAAGACATAGATGACTTATGGCAAGCTGATCTAATAGATATGCAGAATCTAAAAAGGTTTAATCAGGGTTATAACTACATTTTAGTGGTGATTGATTGTTTCTCAAAGTATGCCTGGACAGAACCATTAAAATTCAAAAGTAAACTTTATGTTACTCGTGCATTTGAACGAATACTAACTACCAGCAATCGAAAACCTGATAATTTACAAACTGTTTCTGGAACAGAATTCTATAATATAACATTCCAAAAGCTTATGAAGACCTACAATATTAACCACTACTCTTCGTTTTCAACCAAGAAAGCTTCGATCGTAGAACGGGTAATTAAAACAATTAAAAATAAAATGTATAAATACTTTATTCTAATTGGAAACTATAAATGGATAGGTTTACCCTTAAAAGTTATTCTACAGACCTACAATAATACAAAACATCATACCACCAAATATAAACCAAGCGAGGTAAACCATTCGAACAAGTCAAAGATAAGAGAAAATATTCAAAAAACCCATAGACTTATATCACGTCGATGTCAACCTAAATTCAAAGTGGGTGAAAACGTTCGGATCAGCAAATACAAACATATTTTTGCTAAAGGTTACACTCCAAATTAGTCAACTGAAATATTTACTGTAAAAAGGATAAATAACACCATACCAGTAACATATCGTATAGAAGATCATCGAAAGCAACTTATTAGAGGATCTTTCTATGAACAAGAACTTCAAAAAACTAGTCACCCAGGGGGGTGACCACAAGCTCTTAGAGTAAGGTTATTTTGAGATCGAGTAAGGGACAGATGTATCTGACTTGTATACATCTGTCACTTACTCGATCTCAAAATAACCTTTCTTTAAGAGCTTGTGGTTACCCCCCAGGTATTTATTTGATAGAAAAGATACTTAAAAGGAAGGGAAAGAAACTTTATGTGAAATGGCTGGGCTTAAGCAACGAAGAAAATAGTTGGATTGATAAAGATGCAATTGTGGGGTAAGATAATAATATATAATCATGTTTGTAAGAATTTTTTCATTCATTACTCTTTGGAATATGCAAGGCAGTGGACTAGTCAATAGTGTGATTAATAATTTGCCATTTGAACTTCATTTGCCTGGATATAACTATTGTGGACCAGGAACAAAACTTGAGAAGCGATTGCTGCGAGGCGATCGAGGTGTGAATAAACTAGACGAAGCTTGTATGCATCACGATATTGCATACGCAAATCACACAGACTTACATAATCGTCACAAAGCGGATTTACAACTTCTAAATATGGCTAAACAAAGACTGAAATCGAAAGATGCTGGCAAAGGCGAAAAAGTTAGTTCATGGTTAGTAAGCAAAATTATGAAAGCCAAATTGAAATCTGGTTCCGGAATTAAAACATTTAAAAGTTTCGTGTCGAAAATAAGATCAAAAATCAAGAAACTGAAACCAAGGGATAACAAAACTTTAATCAATGTTGCTTACTCAGCAGCAAAAAAAATATTTCCAAACATTTCGAAAATTCGAGTACCGCGAGTGATACCTTTACCTAAGACCGGAGGAATTCTGCCTTTAATCCCAATTTTCGCAGGGCTATCAGCTTTAGGAACTTTAGCTGGTGGTGTGGCTGGCATTGCAAAAACTATTAATGATTACAAAGCAAGCCAGCAAAATTTACGGGAAACAGAACGTCATAATAAAACAATGGAGTCATTAAAGTTAGGCAAAGGTTTATACATTAAACCGCATAAAAATGGTAAAGGTTTGTTTATAAAATCAAAAAACTGAATAAAAGGCTACCTAATCGTCTTTTAACTAATATCGATATTAGTGAGCATGCACGTGACATCCCATACTTTCGAGGAGTCTATATGAAGGATCGGTTACCAAGAACACCAAAACGCCTTGAATGTGCTATCGTCAACTTAGACGATTCACGAAATGAAGGAACGCATTGGGTAGCTTATGCTAAAATAAACAATTATTGTGAATACTTTGATAGCTTTGGGGATTTGAAACCTCCAATGGAATTAATTCAGTACTTTAAAAATTGTGATGTTTTTTATAACTACACTAGATTTCAACAATTTGATACAGTAAACTGTGGACACTTATGTTTAGAATATCTAGGAGAATTTTGGAATAAATACTTATAAATATTATGTATTTCTTTTATTTCAATCAGTTTCACCATGTCATTCACCTTGTTGATAACTGGAAACTCGTCCGATTTATGTACATATTATCCTAATACATTACAACTCGATGGACATTATGAGTGTGCATTATTGCATTTCTCAACATTTAATTCAATTCCCAACATTGACAAATCGAACAATAAGTTAAATTATGGCTCTACCGAAGTCCTTGAAATACCTGAAGGTACTTATGAATTACAAGATATCAACGATTATTTAAAATCGGAAATAAAAGATTGTTTAATAAAAGTTCAGTGTAATAACAACACTTTAAAAACTTTGATATACTGTACTAAAGATATAAATTTTACTGAAGAAGGGACTTTTGGGAAATTATTGGGATTCAATAAACAGATTTTAAAAGCAAATAAATGGCATGTGTCTGACTTACCAGTCAACATTTTGCCTACGACCGTGATCAGGATAGAATGTGATATTGTAAGTGGTTCGTAAATAAACGGAAAACCCAGTCACATTGTACACGAATTCGCACTCAACGTACCACCTGGATATAGAATTATAGAAATTCCTAAAAACGTTATATACTTTCCAATCAACCAAAACATCATAAGCTGTATACATATCAGGCTATTAGATATAAACAATCGCTTAATAAACTTACGCGGTGAAGAAGTACAGCTATATTTACATCTCAGAAGAAAAAATGATTGACTACAATAAATATGTGCATCAACCAATTGGAAACGTCAGTTCTACTAAAGTGATCAAGCAAATAAGACCTCGGTCTAAGAAAAAAATAAAATTAACAAGAGATAATAAGGAATTTCTTAAAGCCATCGGTTTGGTAAAATGAATATCTTAGATGTTTTATCTGCTCCAACTTACGACAACACTGTTGAAGGAATTGAATTTCATTCTTACAAACCCTACGTAACAAGCTTCAACAGAAACGATGAAATCCGCATACCTATTCATCAACAGGATCTGTATATACTACCATCAGCTAGCACTTTGTATTTGGAAGGAACTATAATCGTCACCAAAAAAGATTCAAAAGATAAAGCGAGTAGTATTTCTTTAACAAATAATTTTCTTCTCTACCTGTTTCAAGATATAAGATACGAATTAAATGGAGTGGAAATCGATAAAATAAAAAACGCTGGTGTGACTACTACGATGAAATCATTAGTGTCAATGAATGAGAGTGAGTCAAAGATATCTTATGCATGGGGTTGGAAAATTGATGGCATAAAAAATATTAATGGAGGTAATTTTTCTGCTTCCATACCACTTTGTAACATTCTTGGATTTGCAGAAGATTTTAAGAAAGTAGTAATAAATAGTAGACACGAATTGATATTGTTACGAAGCAATACTAACCTGAACGCTGTAAAACTGAATACCGGTGAAGTTGTAGATGATGTTCAGATAAATAAAATTGTTTGGCGTGTACCACATGTTAAAGTGTCAGACAAAGAGAAAATAAGTTTGCTAAAGCTGTTAGAAAAAGATCGACCACTCCAGATGATTTTTAGAAATTGGGACCTGTACGAATATCCGACTTTACCTAAAACAACGAAACATACTTGGTCTATTAAAACTTCGTCGCAAATAGAGAAACCGAGATATGTTATTATCGGTTTACAGACAAATAGGAAAAACAATGCAAGCTCTGATATGTCTCTGTTCGATCACTGTCACATTCGTGATGTTAGAGTATACCTCAATTCAAACTACTTCCCATATGAAAATCTAAATGTGAATTTTGCTGATAACAGAATTGCCTTATTATACGAGCAATACACTAGATTTCAACAGTCATATTACGGACGCCGTGCGGAACCTTTATTAAGCGAAAAACAATTTAAAGACTTGGCGCCGCTTTTTGTTATTGACTGCTCCAGGCAAGCAGATAACTTGAAAGTAGGTCCGGTTGTGGATGTAAGAGTGGAAATTGAAACTGGTTCGGTTATACCCGATCAAACTTCAGCATACTGCCTCATATTAAACGACTGTATCGTTGAGTATAAGCCATTGAGCAATACCGTGAGGAAAATATCATGAATCCTGAAACTATATTAATAGACGTTCAAGGATTTAAGGACCTCAACAACAATTTTATAGTAAAAGAAATAGCTCTGGCCACCCGTGATTACACTCAAACCTTCTTAGTTAAACCTCCATACTTGTTCAGATACTTAACAAGTCATGAAAAAAACCAAGTAAAATGGTTAGAAAGAAACAGAGGCATTTATTGGAATGAAGGATATATTGACTACAAGGAATTTCATCGTTTAATCGTTCCATACTTACAAAATAAAGATATTATTGTCAAAGGCTTGGAGAAGGCGCAGTGGATAAAAGATCTATGTGTAAATTGTAAGGTATCAGAATTTGATGAAAACCAGTGTCCTAATTTATCTATTTTGCATAAAAAATACTGTAATGTAGATTCAAATTTAAATTGTAATTCTCATTCAAAGCAATGTGCGCTCAAAAATGTACTATGTATAAGAAAGTATTTAGCGTGGAAATGAAGTATTTAGCTACTTATGTGGTTAGGTGTTTTAAATAAAAAGCTATAATATGATAAATATGCTTTTATTTGTTTATCATATTCAAAACTATATTTAACCTTATACTAAATTACATAAAAACAATGTAACATTTCTCTTATCAACGAGTTTACACAAAAAGTTATTAAAAGTCATTATCTAATAAAGATTCTGATATTTTTTTAACTAAAGACTCAGTTTCGTCCATAACACTATCGATAGCATCTTTGACAATATATTGTGCATTTATTACAACGTTCTCACTGTCACTATCAGTATCACTTGTATTGTTGTTGCACAAATCAATGACTGATATATTGATCAGTTTTATCCCGCGTCGATGCAGTTTACTCATCACGAAAGATTTTGATGGATGTTTCTTATGAGAAGGCTTTTCTCGACGCTGTCGTTTGGATTTCTTTTCTTTCGTAACTTGACTGCAGTGCGGGGGTTCGTTGCAAATCGTCTCAGAAAGTCCTTCGTAAGGGTTCTGAGCGTACTGGCTGAATAGAATTTCTGAATCGCAAATCTGAAACAAAATGATAACAAATGATTAGCACCTTATTCTTGGGAAATAATCATGACCTAGATTATAATATTCTAAATAAGATTTAAAATAATACGTATTTTACTCACCGAAGACATGATTATGACGCTCACTGATATATCAAATATCTATAATACTGTACAAGTACTCAAAGCGAGTAATATTTCATAAATAACCTAAATTTAGATATCTTTTTATATAGTTAATTATCCGTGGCAGGAAACAAGCATTGCAACATTATAAGTTAGGGTTCGTTCACATAGACCTGTTTGACTAAGCAATATTGTTTGTATTTAAAACGAAGTTTTAGTACGATCAAGGAACTAAATCGTTTAGCGAATTTATACACTACATAAATGTATTGGGTTATATAGTTTTCATACATTTATTAAGATTATTGAGTACGATTTAAATATATTAAGATCAAATAAAATAAACAATCATTTGCTAAACGAATCTGATCAGTGTATTAGATTTTTATGTAATCATTGAAAGATATTATTCACTAACAGGACTGTGTGTACGAGCCCTAAGTTTATAAGTCACGTTGACTCTAAAATTGTTAACTTAGCATTTGTGCGAGCGTTATTATAATCGTAACACAACATGGAAAGTAAATCTTATCTACATAACAATAAAGACGGAATAGCCTTGTCTAATCATTAAATAAAAGTCGTTCGAATATTGTGTTGAAGCGTTGAACTTGAACGTCAACATGCAAACTTGCAAGCTTGCATTTAAAGGTCATTAACATGCAATCTATGTATGTTGTTATCGTAAACTAGCGTAGCCCTGCGATGTTACCTGTGCGCTCATAATTTTAATGCAAATAATATACAATAGTGTGTTTGAAATAAAACAATATTAATTACTATTTTAATTCATTTAATAAACATTTATTATACTTATAATCTATAGATACAGAATAGTATATACTTCACTAGAACATTTTAAGACATATGTACATTTGTTAAGTGCCAATGATCATTTCTTACGACTAATTTAATATAACATATTCTAGTTATTATTCAATCAGTTAAATTCTAGTAGCACATAGAAGAGTGATAGCTAAAGTTATAAAAACATTATGAAATTTAATTATTTATTTATTTCAAAAATGAGCAATGACCCCATGCTTTGGTTGCGATCTTACAAGTAGATATCGCACGTTTATCATCGTTGCTACATAATACAATTTTATTAACACTTTGCGTAAATATTTCATGTTTAATGGATTTAAACACGATATTTTGTCTACGAATTACATTACTATTAAATAAAACGTTTTCGTAATCAGTTATACTAAGATCACGAACTACAGAAGATTTCACTCCTTTTGCTTTTTTTATTATTTTATCCTCTGTTTTTAATGAGTAAAGTTTAGATCTTAAACCAACGAAATCTGTAATTACTTTTCCTCCCATTTCATCTTTGAAAAGACCTGGATTTTTTTTATTTATTTGAGGTAACAAATATTCATTTTCTTTACTATAATTACTGGTGTCGAAGTATTGCAAGAACCGATGTTTAATATCGCGATAAAAATCATTAGTATATATTTCGTAAACAAAAGAATCCGTGTCCGTATAACATAACTTCACTCTTTTCTTATAAAAAGGTTTGATTAAATTATAGTGAAGTGGTACATATGTGATTTAGACAGTTCTAAAACGGTAAAGCCAATATATATAGGTTTATCTAAAATTATCTGATCTGGTTTCATTTGTATCGCTACTAAGTTCTCGGTTAGAACTGAGGCGCTATGAAAATATGGGTTGCTTACGAGTCTCTCAGCGTAGGAGGACTTTTTGGTTTTGTTATTCATATCAATTCACTGATTAACCAAATGAACAGACACTCTCTTTTCAGTGTTTTCCAAGGTTTTTCCAAAAACACTATTATTTAACAACTTGAAGAAATCTTGTTCAAATGTGCTGTTTGCCTTTTGACGTAGTCGTGTATTTAATTCGATATATTTCTTTAAATAAGGACTTTGTTTAAATGTGATAACTCTATGAATTTTACGTAGTAACAAACCGTGTTCCAAGCATTTTTTTAAATGCACATAATGAATCACATAGTTATACTTATTATATAAATTTGAAACCAGTTTTTTAGTTTTACCTCCAGGTGGTATGCATTTTTCAGGACAAAAAGGTAAGTCATTATGATCGCTGTGTTAGGATTCAGGATAAAACAGATCGACTTCTAGTATGAAACCCCATTGCGCATTATCATCAATACATTCAACATGTAATTTACTTATTTCATTTTGATTTAAAAATCTAAAATCTGAATATGGTAAATATTGACACATGCTGTAACCATAAAGGTTATTGCAATCCAAATAAACTATAAAACATTGTGGTTTTGATGCATCGCATTTTGATAAATACTTATTATTAGCTTTTGCATAGCGATGAGAGCACATACACAAACCACCTCTAATACCGTTTTGAATCATTCGTATGATGGCTAAGTCAGAAACTAGTTCAAGTTGAATACCAGTTTTCAATAGCATTGCGTCAAATGATAAACTAGGTGCGGTTATATAAAATGCAGGGTCTAGTTTATAATGCTGTTTACATGTTTTTCGAAATTTCTGGAATATATCTGTTAGTAAAAGAACATCTGTTTTCAAATATAAATCAGTATATTCACTTAAATCTTTTATATTGAATTCATTCCAAACCAAACAAGCATATTTATAATCTTCATCTGAAATAGCTTGGTTAGTTAGAACGCTGAAAAAGTGATGCCTCGAAGGTAATTTTGTTTCTTCGTAACATTTCCAGTGAGTCATGTAATCATTAGGATATACTCCCTTCCTTGCAAGCAAATTGAATTGATCATTGTTAGGAAAATGAGAGCGTAGTGTGATGAAATCATCATTATGCATAGTTTTCGCAAGTTTGTCTAAGCTAGTTCCTAAAAAATTAAATGAGTCTAAAAATCGCACTTGAACGTATTCATTATCAGCAATCTGTATGAATTTGGAAAATGAAATATATTGTTCTTTAGTCTTTGGAATAATTCTCAACTTTCCTGGCAATTCACCTAATTTTTTTATGAATAAATGGCAATCGTAACCTGATAAGTTGTGGAAAAATATCGGTATGAATTTAGGTATTTTATACTGTAGATTACAATGCCTATGAGCAGCACCACGGTATCGCCCTGTTATATGACAATGATCTCTAACTTTATTAGTCCAAAGTAGGTTTTCACATATGTAACATTTATAAGCTTGTTGAAAATCTCGCGCATCGTCTTCTGAAAATGTCATGATCTGGTTTTCGGTTAGTATTTTGTAAATCTTTTTAACATCAGCAGAAAGAAAGTCTAAAAATTTTGAAACACAGTCAAATCCGCGATAACTTTTAAATCCATCATCATTAAAAGTATTATCTAACGAAGAAACAATGTTATAGGCGAATGCTACAGGCACGTGTTTTTGTAAAAATGTTGTGTTTGCAGTATCGGGTTCACTAACGGATGTTGGTTCAGGCAATGTTTCGAAATCGGCGTATATGACAAATGGAATGTTTTGTTTTCTATCATAATTTTTAAATTGTAATACAGAGCCTTTTTCGGGTAAAATAGTTACGATTCCCCCACACAGATGTTCATCAATTTGTTTAGGTGTAGGAAAAAACAATAAACAACTTTCGCAAAAATATAATTTGCTATGGTGTTTTGTGATTTGGGTTTTAACAAGACGAGGCAAGTCTTTGATAAGGCAATAATGGGATGAACGATCATTTTCTAAGAATAGTAGATGAATACTCTTAGATTTACCCTTACGCGATTCAGATCTGTACAGAGGACCTGTTATTAGCTTATTGTTTTTTAAACCGTATACGTAAATATTTAAAAAGGGATTATTTCTTTCGAAAATAACTATATCTGAAAAAGTAATGGGAAAAGAAATGTTCTTAACATTTAAAACATCGCGAAAGTTTGGATAAGATGTTACTCGCTCTGCATGTTGATTGGTTGGATACAAAGCAGCCACAATGCACCACAAAAAACAATAATTATCATTATTGCGAATATTCAAGCACGCTTTTTTGTTTTTTATAAACTTAGGTAAATCTATAAAATGAGATCCACTAAGTGGTTGACACTTATTAACATTGACTTCTAAATGTAAAGTACTCAAGAATGCCCATCCACTGTCTCTCTCCTCAAATTCTTCAATTTTTTTCATCAATGACGTCACAACCGTTTCGTAAATAGTATTAAAATCATAATTAAAATGGATAGCAAAATTTTTTGTGGCAAACGATTTGATTTCTTGTAAATCATTTTTATACAATAGAAATAAAGAAAAAAGTTCATAATAAATTTTTACTGCGTTATGTTTTTTAAGTGATTCATCTATTAAACATTTAACCTGTTCGCGAATATTACAAAAAAATGTTTCTGGAAAATTATTTGCTTCATCTTTGGATGCAAAAACTCTATAGCTAATAATACGTCCTTTAAACGATGAACGTAAGATTTCAACATTTTCAAGCATGGGCAATGTACTATTATTTTTGTGTTTATTAGTTCGTAAATGACTGGTCCAGCAACGATTTTCTACGTAAATATCGCAAACCGAGCAATAAGGCATTTTGATGAAATTATAAAATTGTTATACAGCTAACTGAATTTGGTATGAAGAAACTGAAAAGTGGAAAAGCTAAAATTAACCAAAATTTTAAATGTTATTTTACGAAAATACCATATCACTAACAATAACAAAATAAATTACAACACAGGATACAAAAAATGGATTGAAGAGAACAAATAAATACCTTATTAATTTACTAAACAGGTCTAATATAATTGTGTTCAATTTTCCAGCATAGCTCCTTGACCTGTTATCCTGTTAGCATTGCAAATGCAAATATTCATGTGTGATCTCAGTGGTAAATCGTAACCAAAAGTCAAACAGATGCTTCCTGAAAATAACGTTAACATTATTTAATAGTCTGTCCGACATTATACTATGCCTCTGCTTATCCCTGATGAGAAAAGTTCTAAGTGTTATGTTTACCTTTTATTTTTCTTGAATTATTTACTTTGATTTGCAAGTTAACTACTACAACGTAATGCTGTGTATTATCCTGATTTTGTTGGGAAAACCGCTTCGCAAGATTTCAAAGGTTTTTAGAAAACTTTTTCTGAAAATAACAAACATAATTATACGATTTACTTACAAGCATCAAAAAAAAAAAAAAAAAAAAAAAAAAAAAATATAAAATAATATATATACCTATATTTACCTTTCATACAGATTTACAGCTTCGAAAATGCGTTAGAACCATTATACATAAAAATCTTGATCAGTTGTAGCTCCCGTTCCTCATTTGTTGTTTTGTCTGTTTTGATCATATTGTATACAGCCTTATTCTGAAAATAAGATGCAAAGATTTATTAGATATGTACTTAGGTTAATAATTCAACAAAAACTTAAAAGTTTAATAGGTACATACTTAATATATTTACCTGAGAATTATTTGATCTTACGCACTTGTAGAAATTATCAGATAAAAAATTATGTACTTCTAAATATTTTCCTTAAGAATAAATCTTCAATCTCATCGTCTTTGTACAATTGTAAATTGTAATGTATGTGTAGCTGAAAAAATAATAAAATTATTGCTACTTAAATTATAAATAAAATAACCATTAAGTATCAAAATAGATTATTATAAATTAATTATTAAAATAATAATTACCTGTTTAATGTTTCACAATTTCAATTTAAACTTGTAATATTACATATTTATTAGTAACATTTATTTACCGAAATACCTAAAACGTCTTTATAATTTCAGGAAAATTCCACAACATCAGGCGTTTGTAATAAGACCATTGCTACATATCAACTTTCAGCGTTTCCGATATAATATAAAATTTGTGAAATGATGCAACGTAATTAATGTTTGGTAGTCAGCTATTTTACACAGGGCTGTCATTACGCTGCTTATATAACTACCGTTGTATGAAAATTTTAAGGAAATGGTGTGTGAACCCTAAGTGTTTTCGTTGTATCAGCAATTGATTCTACTTTAATTTGGCTTAGTATTCACTTTTTGAAGGTTTAAAATACGACCAAATAAAAAAGTTCCAGCACACACTAAAACCCAAAGATTTTAAGTTTCTTTTCATGTTAGTCATTTCCAGCCTTATAAGTCACTACGTTTTTCATTATGATCATTACAATTATTCCAAGTGAACTAAGTAACTTGCGACTCCGGACTTCAGTCGTGCACTCGTGATCCGCGATCGGTAAATTGTTGTACTCAGTCAGTAAAGTCAGTGTCGGCAACCGCCATCACCAACACCAGTTGAAGTTCATCGTGCCTGCTGGCGCTGCTCTCTTCTTGAAGTAGAGTAAGTCCATTACAAGTCAAGGAAAAATGTAAGTATAAAATATTCGAAACTCTTCTGACTCTAAACTTCAGAACCACCGCCTACTTTTCAATTTATTTTATTTTAACGTATGTATCACTTTTTTGTTTCAGGTCCGATTCTGAGGGTTCATGCTATCAAACTCCATCAACCATTGAACTAAAAACGAAAACTGGTCGTAAACCTACAGAAAAAAATGGAAAACGCAAATCAAAATCGGACCGTCCCAGGTAAATTACATATTATTTTACATGTTTCAGGCCTGCTTTTGACTATGGGATATATTACATCTCGTGACGTAATATTAACATCTCGCCATTCATTTGACGCTTGGGATGTAAATATATGTATATTATAGCACAGTAAGTGATAATATTTTACACCTCGGGATGTACTATATATTTCATAGTGAAAAGTCGGTCACATTATGTTTGTCTCATCAAGTAAATTACATAGGTTTTTACATGTTTCATTATGTTTGTCTCATGAAGTTTCATGAGTGTAGCGATTGTTAGGGAAGGTACGTATTTACGCGACCAGGTTTTTACACCAGGTACCAGGCCCCTCAGAAAGTATTGCGAAAAAAAGTTTTTATATATGGGAGACTGGCCAGTTATAATGTTTTCGAAAATATGATTATTTATAAGTAAAAATAAGTAAGTTCCAATTTCAAAATTTCCCTCCACATTTTTTGCGAGTTAATTCAAAGTATTGTGTCTCACTGAAATATGGATCTGCGCCGGGAACATTTTAGAGCTATGATTTTATACGATTTCAAGTGTCGCCTGAAACCGGATGAATCGTACGATAGACTTCAAATGGCATTCATGGATGAAGGCCCTTCCAAGGCAACCGTGTATCGTTGGTATAACGAATTCAAGCGCGGTCGACCAACTTTGGGGGATGACGAAAGAAGCGGTCGCCCTTTGACGGCTGTTACCGAAGAAAACGTGCTAGCAGTGAAAAATTTAATCCAAGACAATAGGCGAATTACATATCAGGAGATTCAACACATATTGAAGATTGGATCGGGAAGCGTTCACGAGATTCTACACAGCCATCTTCGCGTGAGGAGGATAGTATCACGCTGGGTGCCGCACAACCTCACCGATGCTCAGAAGCAGGCCCGGGTGGAATGGTGCCGTGATATGCTTAACAAATTTGAAGCAGGCTCGTCTCGGCGTGTTTACGACATCGTTACAGGTGATGAGTCCTGGATTTATCAATACGACCCAGAAACCAAGCGCCAGTCGACTGTTTGGGTGTTTCAAAATGAGCCAACGCCTACCAAAGTGAAGCGATCTAGAAGCGGGGGTAAGATTTTGATCGCTAGCTTTTTTAATTTGACTGGCCACTTGGTATCAATTCCCTTACGGGATCAAAGAAGCATTAATGCCGAATGGTATACTACCAAATGTTTGCCAGAAGTTTTCTCTGTTATAAGCAACAAGCGACCAAACACAGGGCTCCGCGGGCTACTGCTCCACCACGACAATGCACCTGCGCACACCGCACTCAAAACGAGGGACTTCCTGGACAGCACGCCAGTCAAACTCCTGGGTCACCCTCCTTACAGCCCTGATCTAGCACCGTGTGACTTCTTTTTATTCCCAAAAATAAAAAATCAGCTCAAAGGGATACAATTTTCGTCGCCGGAAGATGCGCTGGCTGCGTTCGAGCAGGCTGTAAACGAGGTGTCTGCGGCGGGCTGGAAAAAGTGTTTTGAAAACTGGTTTAGGCGCATGAATCTTTGTATAGAGGCTGGTGGAAAGTACTTTGAAAAGATTTAATAAAAATATATGTACGTATAGAACAATTTTTTTTAGTTTCGCAAAACTTTCTGAGTGTCCCACGTATTTGCTTCCAAGTACGTACACCAGGTACCGCCCGAAATACTTGCAAGACTTCAAAGTATTTTATACGGCTACTCGGACTCGCTCCATCGGGGTTCGACGCTCGCCCGAGTCTCGCTGATTCGTGACGTGGCTTCGGCAGTCGCGCGATCATGCTTCTTATTTGTAAGAGTCTACGGCACAATTTCGTATGCAAGTATTTTTACTTTAATGGTTTGTCTTTGCAAGTATTTCTTTGTAAACGCGATTGTGCTCTTTATTTAAAGGCAGTCACGTTTCAATTTCCTATGCAAGTATTTTTTATTCCAACAGGACTTGGCATGGAAGTAGGAAGTTCAATCGTCTCTAAGTAGGTATTTATTTGAGAACGCGATTATGCTCCTTATTCATACTATATTACGGGTCAATTTCCTATCCAGATAGAAAATACTTGAACGTACTTGGAAGCCCTGGTACTCGATTTTGCAAGTAAGACCCATCTCTAGATTGTTGTCGTTACTGTTAGTACTTCTTTAAGTGTTATACTCATCGAGATTATTGAAAAGCCTTATTAAATATCATTTCTTGACCACACAGTTCAGTATCCTACATAATTGGGTTTGTAATTAGTAAATTAACAAGGTAACATAAGTAGGTATGTTGTTTAAAAATTAAATAGTGTAATTGGCTTCGGTCGTACTATTTAAATAAATAAATTAAACAAAAGTTATTTTGTTTTTACAGTAAAAAAGCTACGAGTGATATATTCGGTATCAGCCAGGCTCGCGAGACAGGCGCGGAAGTCGGAGAGGGATCATCTGGTCAAGCAAGCCTGTCGTCGCTGTTCGTGTACCGAGTGGCTAACGGGTGCGAGCGACGCACAGCTCACACCGAGGGCGAATATTACATAGATTGCAAGGTGTACCGAGCTGACGACGCGCGCAACACCGACTCGATGGAGCTATGGAAGAAGGCACTTGTACGAATCAAGCTCCAGGCCGACATTGACTGTCCTCAGTGGAGAAAACTGCAGGACTTTGTACGTTCTGTAGATGTTTTGTTCCCCGACAAACCAGTTTTTTACGATAAATAAATAGGTAATAAATATGGTTTAATTTCAATGAATGTTTTTTTTTTTTTTTTCTCTACTATGTATGCCCACACTTCATTTCACACACATCTAATACAAACACAATTAAATACATACGTGTGTATACGTGTGTGTATACACAGTCGTATTTCATACCACTGTTTAAAGCACTAAACACATATCAATAGAATAACACTAAACACGTGTCATCTTTACAAACCATACTAAGTACTACCACTTTGCATTACTAACTACTAAACCGAGTCGACCGTTCACGATTGGACATCGACCGTTCACAGAAAGACCGAGTAGAATTAGGCGCTGAACTAGTATTTACTAGAATTGAATTTGAGATAAGCCACCCAACGATATCAAAAAATGTTATTGGGCATTCTACCCCACCGAGAGTGACTGAGGCGAACGGAGCTGTGAGCCGAAGGAACGGTAGGTGGGGTAGAATGCCCAATAATATACTACTGTGTATGTTATTGTTATTGATTATGGTATTGTTATTCTTATAAAATTGTATTCTGAAATTTTGGAATGATTATTTTGTTTTGACATATTGTTTTAATATCTTGTTTTTTTTTTTAATTATTATTTTGTTATATTCTGACATTCTAGTATCACATCCTTGATTTGTATTATTTATTGAAATCTGCACGATTTTTCACGACATTTTCATTTTACACATTAAATATTTTAATATCATGACATTTTTTAATAATTCTTATTGACATTCTAGAATGATTATTTTGAATTGATTTATTATTTTAATATCTTTATTTTTTTTATTTTTACTCTGACATTCTATAAACATAATTTTGACTTGTATTATTTTATTGACATTTACACAACATTTATTTAATTTTTAAATTTTTACTAAATATGACATTCTATTAAGTATTTTGATTTGTATTCTTTATTAATATTTGCATGCCATTTTCCAAGGTAAACATGACGTTCTATCATTCTGTATCCTAACACCTCTTCATGCTGACAATTTGTTATGTATGTATGATACTCATGTTTGAGCAAATAAAAATGATTTGATTTGATTTGATTTGATAAAAACTGTCTGAATCGACGCAGATGCTGTCGCGGGGTCTACAATAGTTTTTTTAACAGGTAAATTATCGTCGTCATTTTCCAGACGGCGTTTATTGTTACTAGATGTAGGAGGCGTATTTTGAGTGAATAGCGGGGGTGACGAGTCCATCACTGTTACTGGCACACTCTGTCCATCCGGTGGGTCTGGGGGTTCAGGAGGGTCAATCATACTTACAACAGGAAAGTTAATGCACTTTTTGAATAATACACACACAAACACTTAAATAGGGAAATTTAGCATAAGTTTCTCGTAACAATTTGACGAAATATACTAAAATATGTAAGTCAATCTCACTAACACGTGTATCAACTTAAAGAATCCGACAGCGAAAAAAACCAAGATCGTCATTATCTTGACCGAGACCTGGTTGACACTAGACAGCTGATAATGAATTTTTTTGATCAACGCTATTTGGTGTTTAGATGCGATCGTAACCGTTTACTCACCAACAAAAAGGATGGCGGTGGTGTCCTTATAGCCGTATCTAAAGTACTAAATCCCACCTGCATTTCGTTTTTGCCCCCGTTAACCTTGCCCGAGCATGTTATAGTTAAAGTTCCCGCGAAAAACAATAAATATCATATAATTTGTGCTACTTACATCCCCCCTAAGGCTGTTGATGATACATACTTAAGTTTTCTTAATTCTCTGTCTGTGTTATGTGATGACTCTTCCGTAGAAAATATAATTTTAACAGGTGACTTTAATTTACCCTCACTTGCTTGGGTAAATAAGTTTTCACATATGGAATATGCTGCGAAGAACAAACCAACAAATATAACTCGTTTTTTGTCAAATTTCTGTTCACAACATGTTATGAAACAATATAACAATTTTTTCAATCCAGGCGGTCGCATCTTAGACTTATTTTTTTGTAATACACATGCATACACATTCTCTCCTGATGTCTCCC
Organism: Orthosia gothica; assembly: GCA_949775005.1. Taxonomy (NCBI): domain Eukaryota; kingdom Metazoa; phylum Arthropoda; class Insecta; order Lepidoptera; family Noctuidae; genus Orthosia; species Orthosia gothica. Next base: position 2,231,149 of record OX459070.1, on the reverse strand, counting down.
TTTTACCAGTCCTATCATCCAGCCTTCTATGTACACATTTCACTCTCTCACCCCACACATATTCCAAAATGTTCTGCTAACAAACTAAATTATCACACAGCTAACTATAGCAAAATAAATACTGATATAAGTGACGTTGATTGGAATGTCTTACTGGATAGCTTAACACCTAATGAATCTGTTTCTATATTTTATGAAAAACTTTATGAAATTATAAAATCACACACACCCACTTGTCGACCAAAAAATGTTAATTTCCCCAATTGGTTTTCCAAATCTCTCATACATACCTACAAAAAGAAAACTCAAGCCTGCGTCAGGTGGAAGAGGTATGGGAATTTATGTGACTATGAGGTTTTCTCGAGTAAGAGGAGAAAATTTAAAAAAGTGGCTGACATTGGCTATAGTAAATATATTAATGCAATTGAAGACAGTGTTGCTACCAATACTAAGACGTTTTGGACGTACGTTGCTAGCCGTAAAACTTCTAATAAAATCCCATCCACGGTTCATTACAATCAAATTTCATCCAATGATCCTATTACTACATGCAACTTGTTTGCTACATTTTTCCAGTCTGCATAAGCAGACTGGAAAAATGTTGAGGGTTCATAAGAACCCTCAACATTTGATTATAACTCTTGGGAACCACCATCTATAAATGCCGACCACGATGTCTTCCTATGCAAACTGCAACTGTCTCTTGATGAAATACATAAAGAATTAAAATCACTTGATTCAACTAAGGGTCGTGGTCCTGATGGGATTCCTTCGGCTTTTCTGAAGAACACGTGTGATACATTATGCTATCCTTTACTTATATTATTTAATAAATGTTTATCATGTGGTATTTTCCCCGAAGTTTGGAAACATGCAAATATTGTACCAGTTCATAAGAGTGGCTCCAAGCACGACGTAGAGACCTATCGACCTATCTCTATACTATCTGCTTTTTCCAAACTATTTGAGAGACTGGTACATAATAAATTATATCCTTCTATTCGCAATGTTTTAATAAAAGAACAACATGGCTTTGTTAAGGACAGATCTTGCATTAGCAATCTCCTCATTTTCACGTCCCAACTGTTTGATAGTCTCGATAATAGACAAAAGATTGATGCGGTTTACCCAGATTTTCAGAAGGCTTTCGATAAACTTTACCACACACTACTACTTAATAAAATTTGCCTACAATGGAAATGGAATCAGAGGGGACCTTTGACGGTGGTTTATATCTTACATAACTAACAGAACACAAAAGGTGGTTGTTAATGGCTTTGAATCTGGCTCTTTTCAGGTCACTTTCGGTGTACCACAGGGTTCTATTTTAGGCCCTTTATTATTTATTTTATACATCAATGACATAAAACACTGTTTTCAAAATTCAAAATTTCTTCTCTACGCGGACGATTTAAAGGTCTATAAAGTTATTTCTGATAAATTCGATTGTTTTAGCTTCCAGCAGGATTTAGACCGTTTCTCTAACTACTGCTCTTCCAATAAGCTTTACCTTAGTCTTCCAAAGTGTCATGTTATAACATTTACAAAAAGAAAAATATTACTGAGTTCGTCTATCGTCTTGCCAATACGCCAATTAGTAAAGTAAGTTTTCTCCGCGATCTTGGTGTTCTGCTAGATACAAAGCTCCATCTGGATGCTCATATAGAAAAAATTGTTAACAAGGCCTACCAAATGTTTGGTTTTGTTATGAGATCTTTTCGGGATTTTCGTCGACCTTCTACCTTTTTGCACTTATACAAATCAATAATTAGGCCACAGTTAGAGTTTGCAATGCCTATATGGAACCCATTTTATGTAAAATATAGTGAAAGATTAGAATTAGTACAACGTGCCACAACGTGCGTGCAACCTTCGTGCTATGAATTACAGATGTTATCGGAATAAAATGTCATACCACTTACTTCTTAAAAAGTATGATCTTCTGACCTTAAAGTCAAGACGGAAACTTCTGGAAGATATGACTCTGTTCAATGTGTGCCGCAATCATTTTGATTGTCCGGACCTAGTTAGGAGTCTAAGTTACCTGGTTCCTCGAACAGTTCGTGTACGTGAGGTACGCACTCGACATCTATTTGCTACTAGCCTCTGTAAATCCAACGCCGGCTCACGTTCACCACTTCATCGCTTGGTTGAGACATATAACAGTGAATTTAATTCTATCGACATTCTTTTTCTTAGTAAAAATGCATTTAAGAAGCAAGTCCGAGCAACCCTCAAGGATCAGCAAATTAATATATAATAACGTAATGAAATAACGTAATGTTTAATAATATACGCACACAAATTTAAATTTCCTTTTTTTTTGTTTTTCTTTTATATATTATTTAAAAATCCAGATATTATGAGTTTTGGGATAGTAACCGTTGTGTATTGTATCTGTGTTAATGGCTTGTTATAAATACTTTAATTAGTAACCTGTGGAGAACGTAGTGGGTAGCATAATTGTATAAATGTAATATTTAAGATTGTGTGACTGTTTCTTATTGTGCTACTGTTTGTTTTTCCTTAAATAAATAAAAAATAAAAAAAATTATAGACTTCAGCAAACAAAGTTAGACTAAGGTAAAACCTATTGGTGGTTCTAGGGATGGACTGCGGGGCTATCCTATCCCTTAACCTCCTAACTATGGCTATTCCTGAGGTCGACGAAGCCTCCGCTCAGGTCAAGCTTTGACAACAGTGGTGACTGCGGGGCTGTCGACCACTGTGCCTCCTAAGTAGCGAGTGGCTGGTTCCTCCGTAGTGCGGGTTTATATAAATGGTTTTGACAGATAAGTGTGTGTCTTCATCATCTCATGCTTGTATGTGGTTGTAACCTTTGTTGACGTCACGGGCGCTTCACATGTCGAATGTTAGATGTCGCTAGTAGTCTATTGGTACTGTTAACATCTTATCTATGATTGATCTTGTTTGTGTTGCGATCTACTAGGGTAGCGTAGTGTTATGCACACAACCCGGTAGATGGCGTAAAGCGTCGTGTTATATTCTCCCCCTCTGGTACTCTATGGTCGTCCAGACTGAATACCAGCATCAGTTTGTTTCCGCGGCCTTCCTCTTCGGCGTATCGGATAAGTTGGTTTGGATATCACGTCGTCTCTCTTTTCAAACTTCGTTATTGCTGACGTATGATACTTTCCAATTGGCTTGTCTGGAGTTTCTGAGTGAGCAATTGCATAAGTGGAGGTTCCATGTTTCTTTAATATAACATAAGGTCCATCTCGACGAGGAGCAAATTTCTAAGTAAACTGTTTATTGATGTTGCTAGCGGGATGAGATTCTATCAATACTAAGTCTCCAACTTTATAGTCTGGGTCTGGTCTTCTCTTGCTATTTGCTCTTTGGCGTGTCGTTTCTTTGTTCATCATCTGCCTAGCCTTTTCCCAATTGTGGTTGGGGTCGGCTTCCAGTCTTACCGGATTCAGCTGGGTACCAGTGTTTTACATGGAGCGACTGCCTATCTGACCTCCACAACCCAGTAACTGAGCAACACTATACCCCTTGGCAAGACTGGTGTCAGCTCCAAGTCTTGTGCTAGTTGTTTTAACTTTGGGGTGATTTCCGCGACAAAGTTTTCTGATTCTACAACCGAGCTTAGATCATGTGTCAACTCATACGGCGTACGCAATTCTCTACCAAATGTTAGGTATGATGGTGAGAAGCCTGTTGTTTGACACTTAGCTGTATTCATTGCAAATCTTATTGTTGGTAAAGTCGATGGCCAGTTCTTATGTTTGTCTTTCACCATAATTGCAATTTGTGACTTCATGTCCCTATTTTTTCGTTCTACCATATTTGGTTCAGGGTGATATACTGGTGTGAATATTTGCTGAATTTGTAAGCATCAGTATGCTAGTTTTTGCATAATCGCTGATATAAATTGTACTCCATTATCGCTGATTATCTTTCTTGGCAACCCATACCGAAGAAATATTTAATTGAGTAAAATGATGGTGTGACTGTTCCTAAACGACCCTAGGCTGATAAAAATTTAGTTTTTCCTAAAATGACCTATATTTAGTGTTAAAGTCGGCTCTTTTGATAAAAAAGGAACAACGCCCAGCCATCCGCGTTGCTCAATGAACTTCGTACCATCGACTGGGTAATTCTCTTCCGACAAGTGAATTCCAAATTATGTTTTGTTTTGTTTTGGAATTCACAGTTATAAAACTATAACTTGGAAGTGGTTTAGAAGGATAAAATATAACTAAAGGGATATAAACTAAATTGTTACAATTAACTAAAGCGTGTGTGAGAAACCCTTTACACTAATGTATAGAGTATTTAAATCAAAGACCGAATAATGGTCGCGGATAGTGAATATACATTCAAGGATTAATACAAATACAAATAACTAAATTAGCAGAGAGTTTAACTCAGGAAGTAACTGGAGTTGATAATATCAACTCGCCTACAGACAGCCCCAAAAGCGCCCATTCCGCCATCATTTCGTAGTGTAATAGCTGGTAAGAAGAAATGATGAAACAAACTTCCCAGCACAATTTTCTGTCTGATAGCCTTAAGGGCTAAATAAGTAAAACAATATTGAAGTATGAAATTAATTAGACAAAGGGATTGCAAAGTGCATTATTTACCTAACAGAAGGTAGTTGGTAGGATCGCTACGCTTGCATTGATAAATACGTTTATTTGAATTACGTTAATGAGTTAATTGGCAATAGTCTAGATTCCCACCCAAGTGACGTGAGACTGCCTTTCAGAAGCACACACGTCGTATACGTGTACTGCAGGGCCTCGAATGCTTGTCCTAGGAAGGATTAGCAGCGGTCCATACAATACATGTTTCCCTAAACTTAAACATGTCTTACACAATCCTAAGACAAGGACAGTTTTGTGCCTAAGTGTCCTGCCATTGAGCGAGACATGCTTCCAGAATTACTGGACGCGCACTATAATAATAAAGAGCTCACCTTCGACCTAACATCCTTTACTATGACAATACAAAACTAGCAAGCGTACCGTAGACTCAGTCTGATACAGGTTCACCACAATTGCCCTTGTTATACGTTGAAATGGAATAATTCGTCACTTCACACTTCTTTAAACTTCCCAATTTCGAGGATGCTCCAGTGTAAATAACAGCCGTGCGACGTCATCAGCGGAGTCTTCCACTGGGCTTCCATCGTGTCTCGTCAAATATTATTTTTTATTCAGAGATTGGCCCGAAAGCCTGGTGCGATTTAACGAGACACGACTCTAACATTCATTAAATTGATCATATCCCAGTTTGTGATGTTCAGCGATGACTACCCCCTTTAGTTTATAAGTGTACATACAACATGGCAATGCAATGTTGTATGTACACTTATATATATGTAATCAGACCTTCTATAGGAAGCAGTATTTAACAACTAACATTTGGTTGTCCTACGTTCTTAATTGAGAGCGGCCTTACAGCCTATATTATACAACGGAGATGTTGTATGTATGATTATGTGGGTAGACCTATATCGTTGCATTTTATAATAAAGGTAACTGTGTCAATAAAGTCAGTTGTTTCTCTGTATGTGAACTGAGTGTTTTATTTGAGCTATTACCAAATACTACATGGTGTCAGGTGTGGATAACTAGTAAATTAGCTCCAAGATATTAGATTTGGTGGTGAAAAAATGTCGGTGAAGTCGGAAACAACTCAGGAAGGCACCAAAGATATGTACACAGCGCTGCAACAGCCGGCCGCTATGCACGAGGAAGGCAACATGGCTACCAATTGGCGTGAATGGAAGTCGGCCTTTGATTATTATTTGATTGCGACCGGCAAGGAGAACGCTGCGTCTAGGGAGAAGTGTGCATTATTTTTACATGTCATCGGGAAAGGAGGCCGCGAGATTTTAGAGGAACGAGATTTAGATGACGAACATAAAAGTGATTACGGAGTGTTAGTGACAAAATTCGCACAACATTGCGATCCAACTCGCAACGTCAACTATGAGCGTCACGTATTTTTCGAAACTTATCAACGAGATGACAGTTTCGATAAGTTCCTGAGTGCACTTAAGCTGAAAAGTAAATCGTGTGAGTTCAGCCAGCTCCGCAGCAGTCTGATACTAACACAAATTATTAGAGGCGTCAAGGACCCTGCAATGCGAGAGAGAATGTTGGCGAAATCGAAGCTGAGTTTGGAGGAAGCGGTGTCATGGTGTCGTGCGGTTGAGAGGGCAGGCCGTCAGGCGGAGGCGTGCACCGTCGGAGCGGGCTCCATGGCTGCCGGCCTCGCCGCCGCGCCGCCCCACGCGCTGGAAGCGGTGCGCGTGCAGCGGCCGCAGCCTGGGCGAGCACCCTTCGTCGTGGCTACCGCCGCCCGTCAGCCTCGCCAACAGCACCAGTACCATCGGTCCGGGACCGTGAATTCGTGTAATAATTGTGGTCGTAAGCACAGTGCAGGCAATAATTGCCCAGCAAGTCAGGTGAAGTGCTTTAAATGTGATCGTGTAGGTAATTTCGCGAGAATGTGTCGTGCTAAATTCGTAGGTGAGATCTACGACGAGGAGGAGACGGAAGACTGCGCCGAGATCCGTGAGTCGTTATTGTGTACTTTATCTGTCGATGAAGTTGGAGGAGACAGCGTGTCTTGGTTTGAAGATGTGATGGTAGACAATACTAAGATTAATTTTAAGTTAGATAGTGGAGCGGAGGCTTCTGTTATGTCGTTGCGTGCATTTCGGGAGGCTGGTTTCGATGAGAACATTTTAAAAAAGAATAAATGCATATTACGCGAGGTCAGTAAAGCAAAATTACCCGTGGTTGGGTTTTTCGAGCCAATTTTGAGTCACAATAAGCTGCAAACGCGCCAGAAAATGTATGTTTTGAATGTCAACTGTAATAATTTGCTTGGTATAAAGGCTTGTCGTGAACTGAAGCTTATTGTCCGCAGTTATAACATATCAGCTTTATCAGAATTACAAATTGATGAATCAATATTTGAGGGAATGGGTTGTTTACCTAATATTTATAAAATACAAATTGACGAGTCAGTACAGCCAGTAGTGAATGCGTCTAGAAAAGTTCCCATAAAAATTATGCCACGACTTAAACTGGAATTAGACAAGATGGAACAGTTAGGTATAATTGTAAAGGAGGACTCGCCTACAGACTGGGTTTCTAATATAGTCATAGTAGAACGACCGGATAAGTTGCGGATATGTTTAGATCCTTATCACCTGAACAAAGCGGTGCGCCGTTGTCATTTTCAGCTTCCAACGCTAGAAGTAGTAACGAGTAGTTTAGCAGGGGCAACAGTATTCTCAAAGTTGGACGCAAAAAATGGATTTTGGATGTTAAAGTTAGATGAGGACAGCTCTAAGCTATGTACTTTTTCCCCTTATGGGAGATTTCGCTGGCTGCAGATGCCCTTTGGAATCAGCTGTGCACCCGAAATATTTCATCATGAGATGTACAAGATATTTTCTATGCCCGGGGTTGAAAAATTCGCTGATGATATATTAGTTTGGGGGCGTAATAAGATAGAACATGATTCACGTCTTAAGGAGGTAATAAAGAGAGCGATAGAATATGGTGTCAAATTTAATAAGAATAAATGTGTGTTTCGCGCCCCCGAAGTCCATTTTTTGGGTCATAAGTTAAGTGGTTCGGGCATAAGTCCCATGTCGAGTCGAGTACGTGCAATTAACAGTATCGCCACACCGATCGAGAAAAAGGAACTAGAGCGTTTTTTAGGTATGACGAATCATTTAGCACGGTTCATACCGAATTATTCAACGATATCATCTCCATTGCGGTCGTTATTGAAGAAGGATATCGTATTTGAATGGTCAAGTGTGCATGATGATGCATTTCAGCAACTTAAAAAGTGTATAAGTACGGCCCCCGTACTGCGGTACTACTCGGCGCACGAGCCGGTCACGGTGTCGGTGGACGCCAGCGCGCAGGGGCTAGGCGCGTGCCTGCTGCAGGGTGGGCGCCCCGTCGCATACGCCGCGCGCACTCTTACGCCCACCGAGAGGCGGTGGGCGCAGATAGAAAAGGAAATGCTCGCGATATATTTTGGATGTGTCAGATTTCACCAATATATATACGGCCATAGCGAAATAATAGTGGAAAGTGATCACAAGCCTCTCGAGACAATATTTCGAAAACCTCTCAATGAAACACCACCACGACTACAACGTATGTTATTAAAGTTGCAAGCGTACCGGTTAAATGTAGGCTATAAGCCAGGTAGGTATATGCATATCGCAGATGCGCTATCTCGAGCGGCGGTCGAGAAAGGATCGGGCGCCGATAGGTGCGACGGTGACGTCACCGTGCATGTTAATGCCATGTATGAGAGTGTGGATGCGACGAGTGAGAGATTGGAGAAAATAAAGGCAGAGACCCAGAATGATACTGTTTTGTCGACTGTAATTAACTATTATTATCAAGGTTGGCCTGATAATAAAAATCAGGTCGCTGCGATAGCGCGACCTTATTGGGTATTTAGGCACGAGTTACATGAAGTTAACGGTGTCTTATTCCGCAGTAATCGAGTAGTGATACCGAGCAGTTTGCGTAATGAAATGTTGAAACGCATACATGAAGGGCATTTAGGAATCGAGAAATGCAAAAAACGTGCTCGCGATGCTGTCTGGTGGCCCACGATGGGGGCGCAGATCGAGGAGGTGGTGCAGCGCTGCGAGCCCTGCCAGCGGCACCGCGCCGCGCCGCCGCGCGAGCCGCTCGCGCCGCACACGGTCCCACGCCTACCGTGGGACACTCTCGCCGCCGACGTATTCGAATTAAACAAGCGGCAATACCTACTGGTGGTCGATTACTATTCCAAGTTCGTAGAAGTTGTCCATTTACCAAACTTAAGAAGTGACACTGTGATTGGTAGAATGAAGGGTATGTTTTCTCGTTTCGGAATTCCTCGCAAATTAGTAACTGACAATGCTACATTATTTATGTCAGCGGAATTTGTGGCATTTCGTAAAGGATGGGAGTTTGAACACGTAACTAGTTCTCCGCTGTATCCGCTTTCGAACGGGTTAGCCGAACGGAATGTACAAATAATCAAACGTTTGTTTAAGAAAGCTACAGAAGATAACACGGAGTGGCAATTAGCGTTGTTAAACTTTAGAAACACACCCATCACGGGTGAGGAATATTCCCCGGCACAGTTATTAATGGGTAGGTCACTGAACACGAGATTGCCAATCGCATCACAAGCGTTATTACCTAAATTAATAGAACCACAACGGGTCCGCGGCGTGAGACAGGCTAACGTGGATAAAATGAAGCGGTATTACGACAGAGGCACAAAGCCAGCATCTCGTTTGGCTCCAGGTGAGAAAGTTCGAGTGAGAGATGGTAAGGTGTGGAACAAAGCTTGGATTGTGAAAGAAGCGGACGAGGATCGCTCCTACTGGGTGAAAGTGGACAACGGTGGTACATATCGTCGTAATAGGTCTTTTATTTTAAAATCAAACGCGAAAAGAACGGACGTGCCTATCCGCGGCGCCGGTCATTCGAATTATTTCGACTATTTACCAACCGAAGTAGAGATAGCAGACACCCCGTCTGTTTGCGCGTCTGTATCACCTTCTCCACTCCCATCAGGAGAGGAGAGGAGATCCTTAGTGTCGGCTGCGTCTATACCTTATAAAGTTACCCGAAGTGGTAGGGAAGTTAGGCCTCCACAAAGATATGCAGATTTAGTTTATGATTAAGTAAAGGGGAATTTTTAACTGCACCTCTATTTAGAAATTTAAGCAAACAAAATATCTCCACTAATAACCTACTGCAAAACAATATTACTCACCGTAAAACAAAAATACTGATTTGCACACAAATTATTCAATTAAATATAAAATAAATGTGAATTAGTCCAAGAGCGAGCGAAGCGAGCTCGGGAGCTTAGGGCACCCCGACACGGATAGGTTAGGTTCGAAGGAGATGACGGGAGCTGAAGTGAGCGAGCAAAGCGAGCGAACTCAGCTCCCGTCATCTCCTTCATGTTAGGTTACTTTAGACCCTGCAGACAGAAATAGGAGCCCTGCGCAGCGGGGCTCCGTCGACTTTGTTTCGTTTCCCCCCCTCCCTTAAAACTTAAATATTTTGTTGCACTCGAAGAATTATTAGATTTACTTTTAGTTAACAGATAGTTATTCAGTAAAACAGTTAAGCTTTAAAGATCTAGCAGTATAGTATAATTCATTTATTTGATGAGCAAATTTAGTGTGCAATTCAGTATTTTTGGTAGTAATTTCGAATATTTTGATTGAAAAAAGGGGAATTACAGTTAAAGTATTAAATACCACCCTTAAGTAAATAAATAAATAGAAGTGCATTTTACTATAATTGTTATAGGATAATAGTGATCCCGATATAAATATGCTATAGATACATAAAACATCTGAATATAGAAAATTTGTAAGCTATTGTGTTTATTACTTTTATGTTATTTTTATAACGAAAGGAGATGTGGTAACGTAGTTGATGAGCATTTTACTAATTTGTAACTTAAGTGCATGAGTAATATAGTACCTCTAGATGTATCAAGTTGTAAGCTAATGCATAAATATTATTTTTGTGTAATTCCATAAGAAGGGAGATGTTGTATGTATGATTATGTGGGTAGACCTATATCGTTGCATTTTATAATAAAGGTAACTGTGTCAATAAAGTTAGTTGTTTCTCTGTATGTGAACTGAGTGTTTTATTTGAGCTATTACCAAATACTACACATAACACATACATAAATCTAAAATACATACATATTTATGCGTCATGTTGACAGGAAATGTTCCTTAATTCTTCTCCTGAATATGTACAGTGAAGGGCTATCTCGTATGGAATGAGGAAGATTATTCCAGAGGCGGACAGCACGAACAGTAAATGATCCACCGTAACGACTTGATGAGTGGGGAGGAAAATGAAGGAGAAGAGATGATGAGGAGTGGCAAGGCTTTCCTCTCGGAACAAGATACTTAAAGCGCTCTTTAAGATACGAAGGAGAGGTAGGATTGTGAAGAACAGAAAAGAGTAGAGAAATAGTGTGGGTATCTCGGCGCTGCCGAATAGGCAGCCACTTCAACCGTTTCCGAAATTCCGACACATGGTCGTACTTTCGGAGGCCAAAACTGAAGCGGATGCACAAATTCTGCAAACGCTCGAGCTTATCAAGAAGTTCCTCAGTCGCATCAAGAAAGCAGACATCAGCATAGTCAAGAAGAGGAAGAAGAAGAGACTGAGCAAGAGTAACTTTAGTTGAGAAAGGCAGGAACTTCTGGAGCCAAAGGCCCATAAGGCCCATTGTAAGCGACCACGTCTCAGAGCCATATGTCATCACTGGCAACACACACTGGTCATAGACTTTCGTCTTGAGACACTGCGGTAAGTTGGACGAGAAGATACCGCGCAACTTCCCAAACGCTGCCCAGCCGAGTCGGATTCGACGGTTGACCTCTTTCTCGAAGTTGGCCCTACCCAATTGGATCGTTTGTCCCAGGTAGACATAGTCGCCCACAACTTCGAGTGTAGAGTCTCCAATCTTGATAGGAGTGGGTGTAACATGGGCATTCAACATCAACTTAGTTTTGTCAATGTTCATCCTAAGACCCACTCTTTCGGAAGCTCTACTGAGATCATCGAGCATTGTACTGAGGTCCTCCATGGTCTCAGCCATAACCACCAGTATTAAAGCGGCGGAGGTCGCTTTTCAAGGAATTTGAGATCCGTCTATTTAGCTGCCGGTATTTCAACGAATCATATCTGAAGACTGCAGGATCATCTCACGCCTCTCCTTCATGAGCTAGAGAGGTGATTTTGTAGCTGCTGCTAAAGCAATAGGAGCTTTTCTCAAATCACATAATAGGGACTTAGCTGAATTTGCAACTCAGGAAAATATAAAATTTGTATTCTCACCTGCTCACGCTCTTCATTTTAGCGGTATCTGGGAAGCCGGAGTCAATTCTGCAAAATTCCATATAAAAAGAGTTATGGGAAATAACCATCTTACCTTTGAAGAAATATCTACACTTTTCGCACAAATGGAGGCCGTCAGTCGTCCCTTCAGTCGACAGTCGTCCCTTGTGTCCTTTGTTCTCATCACTACCACGACTACCTTCCTTTGTCCCCAGGGCACTTCCTCATTGGAAGATCTCTAAAAGCACTGCCTGAACCCAGCTTGGAAAACTTGAAAGAAAGTCACCTGCAACAATAAGCTCGACTGCAACAAATTCAGCAGCATTTCTGGTCACGCTGGCAGCGTGAACATATACACGAACTACAACAACGACTGAAGTGGAAGACGAACACGAAATCCCTACATATTGGAGACCTCGTGCTTATCCATGAGGATCATGTACCTCCATTGTGTTGGCGCCTTGGACGGGTTATTAGATTATTCCTTGGTCCGGATGTAATTTCGAGAGTGGCTGATTTGAAAACTACTAGAAGCGGTTTACGCCGGCCTATTATCAAGCTGTGTCCGCTACCCACTACTGAAGATTTACTGTTGAAAGACAAGCCTTTCAACGGGTGGGAGGATCTTTAAGCTAACCTGCTTACTGTCTATTAGCACCCTTCTGTGCTACTAAGAAACGTTGCCTTCAGCTTTCGGCAAGGAACATTATCGTGGCGGTGTGAGTGAAAATGTTTTTAATAAAGGTACCACTTCGCATCCTGCCAACCGCGCGAACGGTCAAAATATATTTATGTCGCATCAAGGCTGGCCGATAGATGCAAACCATCGGGAAGTCAGGATGTATTCCCTTAGGTTAAGACATCGTGTGTGGGCAGGTCGTTGGGTACAATCGTGCAAATGAAATCACAGAAGTTATTCGATACACTGGGTTTATTTAAATAGTCACAACTCGGTAAGGTACAATCTTGCTTACTAATATTACGGATCGACACTGATTCTACGACGTGTTAGCTCTACGGCGTTCAGTACTCAACTGCCATATTCTATGTTCCCCACCACGCAAGTGGCTAGAGGAAGCGCGCCAATGCGTAGTTGTTTAGCTTTGGCGCCAGATGGCGTGCTTGCGATTTGTTTTGACGTCCGTACTATTGACTAAACCCGACACGGCCATTCTGCGAGACAGGCGTCCTCGTCTGTTCCTCATTGTCAGGGTTAACAGTGTATCGAATCATGTGGAAATTCTCATGAATGTCCTCAGCCCTTGGGGAAGCTGAGGGGTCTGTCAGACTCCTACTGACTAAAACCACATGGTGTTCTCTAGGCCGTAATTTCTTTTGAGAGGCGAGCGTGGAACACAGCACGTCGCCTTCTCGGGCCTCTCTCAGGTGACAGATCCCCAAATCTATCACCCGCAGGCATCATCTTCTTGTCCTTGCTCACTGCCATCTCATGTCGTGTTGCGCCACACGTCCTCTCAGTCTACTCCGACCCACCAGTCTCCCATCATACAAGGGATGTTTTTCTGAAACACAAAATTTCCAAACAGTATTTCGCTCGTCCAATCCTGACTCATACTCTAGAGTGAGGAAACATTTTGAAACAATCAAACATGATCATTTAAATCTCTCTGTTCACTATTGCAAGGAACGAGTAATTCTATTTCCAATTTTAAGAAAATAGCAACTTAATCATCGATTTGGTACCTAAAAGCACCCAATCTTCGTGATTACAAAGTCCAAGTACCACAAGTTGATAGTCATTAATGTCACATTAAATGAAACAAAAGAAAAAAGACACCGGTATCTTATTCACGACCTTTAGCCATCACATAGCTCTCCTAGCTATCTCATAGCTCTCTTCTCAATTGCTCTACTCGCACATCCCTACGATGTCGAGTCAACTCAACTCTCTGAACTCAGAACCTGTTCACACAGATTTAGTCTGTCCTATGTTACGTCTATTCATCATCTACAATCTCAATTGGTACTTGAGCTTTGTGTATCTTACCAACACAATCTACGCATAGTAATCAAAATTAGAAAACCAAAATTATTTCAATTTTCGTAATGAAGGCTTGACGATTCGAACGTCACCAACATTAACATGGTGACCTCACCTCTCGCGTGACTATGCGAGTTTACTTTATTTTACCCTCATAACTCAACAGGAATCCTCTTCAAGGTTCCTTACACAAACGTGTTTTTTACACCGACTTACAGGTGCCCTACAGGCCCACAGTTGCTACAAAGACCTCCAGTTGCCACACTGGCCTACAGTTGCCATAAAGGCCTCCAGTTGGCACACTGGCCTTTAGTTGCCATAAAAGCCAACAGTTGCCACACAGAACAACAGTTGCCACACAGGCCAACAGTTGCCATAAAGGCAAACAGTTGCCACCCAGGCCAACAAACAACGCTCGGCTAGTCCTGACCAAACTAGATTATTGGGTTCGTGAAAATAGAAAATTTTTTGAACTCTACTCTTTAACTAAATCATTGCCCTGTCATAATCACCTATCGCAGACTTAATAAAGTAAAGGGCCTATTTAGTTTTTGTACCAAAGTTACCCAAACAACACTTAATTAGAAAAAGGTCCGCCGATCAACAAGTTCAACAACTAATCAAAGTAATTGTTACAATTCTGCAACGGTTTGTAATGATTCATAGGCATTGCATACTCAACTCATGAAACCTTCATTGTGACTTGTGCACCAACACAAGCCAGAATCGTATCTACCAACGATTCTCTACATATCTGCCGCCACATATGCTACACCATATGAGGGGCCCTTGTGCACCAACACAAGCCAGAATCGTATCTACCAACAATTCTTTACATATCTGCCGCCACATATGCTACACCACATCATGAGGGGCTTTGTGCACCAACACAGACAAGAATCGCACCAACGATTCTCAAAAATCTTGCGCAATATGTGCTACAACACATGAAGCGCTCTGTGCACCAACACAGACAGAAATCGCACCAACGATTCCTTTTAGACCCATCGCCACATGTTACGCATGAGGTGCGGTCTAAAGTTTCGAGTATGAGTGTACAAGCCATTCTTAATCAGATTTGGTCTCATTACCACTGTCATCAACTATGACGTCTAACTCTCAAGGAACTTGGTGATCAGGTATCCGTCCTACAAGATTCACGCTTTTACTTAAATATCTTGGAAAATACAGACTATTAATATGAGGGAAATTTTGCCTGATAATATTTGCTTCTTAATACCTCGTGTGAAGGAGCTTCACGAATAACTCAGACCAATATCGTTTAAACCAGATTATCAACAGTAACCCTTTACTATCGCTAACTAACTCAGTTTTTATGTACGGAACACGATCGCGAGATCTACTGCTATCATAATATTTACTTTGAAAGTAAGCAAGTGAATTCAGATCTGAAGACGGTGGTTGTACATTGTTACGCAACAAGATCTGTTCTAAATACACGCAAATGACCAGTACCGTTACTAACTCGATACAATTACGTTAGCCCAATGGCATCACTAACTCGCTTTGCCACTGAAAACGACTAGTTATTCAGTCATTTTGTATATCTCATCTCCTTCTTATGGGATATCTCATCCTAAAGTTCGTACTGAACCAAATGTTGAAACTAGGAAAGTACTAACAAGCCCATAGGTAACTTATTAGCTACTTGCTTTTTACTAGGTGTGTCTTAATTACCCAGTGATGGTGCTAGGTATACCCACACCAACCAATTCAGTGTTCCAACATGAACACTCTTAAAACTCGAAATAGCATCTCATCACTAGAGAACATTCGACTTCACTATCGAAATAAAATAGAAGCGACTCACCGAATATTCCATTCCAAATTTGCTTGTGCTCGTACCGTTCGGCTACAACCTGTGAACTGCTAGCCTGCCTTCGGCCTTAACCTCTCAGATGTTGACACGTCAACCTTCGCGCTTAGCGTCTGAATCGCTAGCCTGCAGCAGAGACCTCAGGCTGCGACACAATATGGTATCTGAAACATGAAAAACATCACGAGAGTATATGTTAACACGGTTATCTTAACTATACACAGCTTTGATAGAATTTAACTGGTGCACTGGTGCTGTAACCTAAACCAATCAATCTGCCTAGCCTTTTCCCCACTACCTTGGGGTCGGCTTCCAGTCCTACTAGATTAAGCTGAGTACCAGTGCCTTAAATGGAGCGACCGCCCATCTGAACTCCACAACCCAGCAACTGGATAACACGGTACCCCTTGGCAAGACTGGTGTCAAATCTCAGGCCTCTGACCACCCGTAACGACTGTCAAAGATCCTCAAATGACAGCCGGGATCACTGGCTTAACGTGCTTGCCGAGGCACGGAGGAAACTCGGTATGTTGTAATGGTCACCCATCCACGGACCGACCTGGTCAAGCGCTGCTTAACCTTGATGATCGACCAGTGCGGCTGTTATTATTTAGCCACGTTCTTCTATTAGTAGTAGTAACTTAAACCTGCAAAATGTGTTATTATGGACTCCGAATTGTAGTGCAGAGTCCCTGTCCAAAACATGAACCACACACCACAGTGTCCTAAGTGTCCAGGTAGGTATATGAGCTTTAGATAAACAAAAGAATGTCACCGCATTTTAAGTAGCAATCAACTAGGCCTGGTAGGGTTTACTACCTTTTAGATAGTTTGGCCCTCCGTCCACAAAAGAAGGATACTATGCTTATTCTTAAACTTAGTTAACTCTCACTACATAAAACTATCACACTACAAAACTGATCGAAATACTTTTTTAGATTTATCATAATTTCCAGACTGAAGTGTAAGGTAGGGTCGTAAATGTCACTATATCGTTCTACCTTCTAAACAATAATAGTCAGCCAGGGCTTGTCAAAGGTTATTGCCAGTAGAATAATAACTCTTCAACAACACCAAAACTTGACCATCGATAACTAACATGAAATTATAACCTAACACGGGCTACCCCGACGAACCACTGACCACCATACCGTACACAAAACCAGAATTTTGAATAATGAACACACTTTTCACTTCATAGTCATAACAAAATGAAAACGACTCACCAGATTGGCATAAAGATCAGAGCGTATGGATCTTTTCACACGTGCACACGCTCCTCCTTGACCTGTCCAGCTCCTTGGTTGCTACTAGCCTCCTTGCTGCTCCGCTCCAGGCTGGTTTTTTTATTATTCAAGACTGAGGGTAGTCTCAACTGACACCGCGATTTTTTTGCAAGAATGTAACCACAATTTTCACTAGCATTGTTTTTACGTGTGATCTCATTAGCACGACCGAATCCCAATTCTGATGTCGCATCAAGGCTGGCCGATAGATGCAAACCATCGGGAAGTCAGGATGTATTTCCTTAGGTTAAGACATCGTGTGTGGGCAGGTCGTTGGGTACAATCGTGCAAATGAAATCACAGAAGTTATTCGATACACTGGGTTTATTTAAATAGTCACAACTCGGTTAGGTACAATCTTGCTTACTAATATTACGGATCGACACTGATTCTACGACGTGTTAGCTCTACGGCGTTCAGTACTCAACTGCCATATTCTATGTTCCCCACCACGCAAGTGGTTAGAAATAGCGCGCCAATGCGTAGTTGTTCTTGCTTTGCCGCCAGATGGCGTGCTTGCGATTTGTTTTGACGTCCGTACTATTGACTAAACCCGACATTTATATGTCTGAATATCTCTAAATAAACCAGTAACCTCCAAAATTTCATAGTAATCATTGAAGAAACTAAAACGCCAAATTTCACCCTTTATGTCTTAATTGACAAGGTCTTCTAAATGTCAAATTGCATAGTTTCTGGCTTTTAGCGGGTATTTATTCACTATTTTTCTATTATTATAAATATTTTCCAAATATGGCTGATTAAGCCAACCACTGCTTAAATAGACCTTTATATTTCAGAAAAGTTATCCTACTTTAAAAAAAAAAAACACTCGATTTTATATTTAATTGCGGTTTTACGGCATTTGAAATATTTTAATTCAAACCTTCGTTTGCGCTATGCAATGCAATATCCGCCATGTATTTCTAGCGTAGAGCAGATCATAGTGTGGGCAATTTATACTTTTACGTTTTGACAATTATGTTTAAAGATTAGGTAAAGAATTTATCGAAAATTACACATAATTAATTTTTCTCTTAATAATTAATTTTTTTACCGTATGGTGACGGACGTAAAGAATTTCACCATCCCATATCTTCCCGTGGGTGTCGTAAGAGGCGACTAAGGGACACACCAGAGAATGAGCAGCAGCGTTCTCTGTGCACTTAAACAACAAACTGCGATCGCCAACCCGCCTGCCAAGCGTGGCGATTATGGCAACCCCCCCCAAACCTAATGAACAGCACACCGAAAAAACGGCCCCGAGTGCCCGGCAGCCCGTCTACCCTCGGCTACGGTAGCGGTCGAGGCGATGGCGTGGCAAGGGGTGCTAAGAATCCCCGGATTGGACCCGGCTACCCCTACAAACACCGACGACTGGACCTGGGAACATATAACACGCGAACACTCCGGACCGACGAGAAGATAGCCGAACTTGAGGAAGAATTGAGCAGGTTACGATGGAGTATTATAGGGTTATCTGAAGTCCGAAGAGAGGGGGAGGACTCGATAATCCTCAAATCCGGTAACCTGCTCTATTTCCGAGAGGGAGACCGGCAGTCCCAGGGTGGTGTTGGGTTTATCGTCCACAAGTCTCTTGTGAACAACGTGGTGAAGATCGAGAGTGTGTCGACCAGGGTGGCGTACCTTATACTCAGAATATCCGCAAGATATTCGCTGAAGGACATACAGGTCTACGCCCCGACCTCGGCACACCCCGACGACGAGGTAGAGGCCATGTATGAGGATATCTCTATAGCCATGCATGGTTTCAAAACACACTTCACCGTTGTCATGGGGGACTTCAACGTGAAACTGGGAAAACGAGACGAGGATGAGCTGCAAGTGGGGCAATTTGGAGTCGGACGTCGGAACCACCGGGGTCACCTACTGGCCAGTTTTATGGAGGAGGGCCTCTACATGATGAACTCCTTCTTCAGAAAGCGTGAGCACAAGAAGTGGACCTGGCAAAGCCCCGATGGTGCAACTAAAAACGAGATCGACTTCATCATGTCAACCAAGAAGCAAATGTTCAATGATGTCTCAGTGATCAATTTGATGAAAACCGGGAGTGATCACCGCATGGTAAGAGGCACATTGAACATTAATGTTAAGCTTGAAAGGTCTCGACTGATGAAGTCCACGCTCCGTCCAGCACAAATCCAGGTCCAAAACCCCGAGAGCTTTCAGCTCGAACTCCAGAATCGTTTCGAGTGCCTAGGGAGCTCCGTGGACGAATACAGCGATGGGTTCGTGGAAGCTGTCCATACGGTCGGGTCTAAGTTTTTTCAAGACCCGCCGTACAGATAGAAACAAAAAGCTCTCTGATCATACTCTCAAGCTCATGAAGGAGAGGCGTGTGATGATCCTTCAGTCTTCAGACGATTCGTTGAAATACCGGCAGCTAAATAGACGGATCTCAAAGTCCTTGAAAAGCGACCTCCGCCGCTTTAATACTGAAAGTATTAAAGACGCGATTGAGCGGAACAAAGGCTCCAAGGTCTTTGCAAGAGATCTGTCTATTGGGCAGAGCCAGCTCACGAAACTGAAGACCGATGATGGCAGGATCGTGTCCGCCAAACCGGAGCTTCTGAGGGAGATCGAGAGATTCTATGGACAGTTGTACACGTCAAAAAGCAAACCCGTCGCGAATCTAGCGAATGACCCAAGAGCTAGATTGACCCGACACTATACCGAAGACATTCCGGACGTCAGCCTGTATGAGATTAGGATGGCTCTGAAACAACTTAAGAACAACAAGGCACCGGGTGATGACGGAATTACGGCCGAACTCCTGAAGGCGGGTGGAAAACCAGTACTTAAGGCCCTTCAGAAGCTTTTTGATTCCGTCATACTCGAGGGGAAAACGCCACAGGCATGGTGCAGGGGTGTGGTGGTACTCTTCTTCAAGAAGGGTGACAATGCTCTACTGAAGAACTATAGGCCCATCTGATGTGTATGTGCTTGCTGCTCACACATAGGTAGTCCCTATTGTGAATGTGTGAGTGCCCTGTCTGTCAAACATTCATGATTCAGTATTAAACTAACCATCATCTGTGACACCCGTGTTCTTATTTCCGCACCTCCCAGTTGAATACATATCATTGGCGACGAGGACGATCTTACCCACAAAAATAAATAAAAATGGCGAAGTAGTTTTTAGGAAATCTAACTACGTTTGATTATAAATCATGCGAGTGGTTGATTTATAAAGGTCGGTTGACCCAATTTCTGAAAGTCAACGATGTGAAGGAGGAAAATAAAAGTGCAATTTTAATAACTCATCTATCTGATGATTCATATCGGTTGGTGCGTAATCTAGCATACCCAGTCGATTTGGAAGCGCTAGATTATAAGAAGTTGGTGGAATTGCTTGATACTCATTTTAAACAGAAGCAATGTTCATTTTCGGACAAGGCCAAATTTTACGGGGCGAAGAGGAACCCAGGCGAGTCGTTGGGCGATTGGACTGCACGACTGCGAGGATTGGCGAGCTACTGTGACTTTGGAGCGGCTTTAGACACGAACCTGACGGATCGTTTCGTTCTTGGTCTAGGTGCGGGATCCGAGCGTGACAAGCTATTTGAGCAGAATACTTCTAACTTGGGGTTCGCGAAAGCTCTGGAAATAGAAGAGCGAGCGGAATGCGCCAGAGAGGCCAGGAACGTGGTGTCCTATGATGCCACTAACATAAAAGAAGAAGCAGTGAACAAAATATGCAAAGGTGAATGCTGGCGGTCGAGCGAAGGTAGCGGTAAACGCGGTGGTGGCGGTGGCGTCGGCAGCGGGCGTACGGGCTCGCGAGATGGGCGCTCATCAACATCGAAAAATGGTCGTGACCATTGTTTCGAAGACTTCCGTTGTTCGATTTGCGGCTTAAAAAATCACGATAAGGACAAGTGTCGTTACAAAAATTATAAGTGCCAAAAATGTGGCAAAGTGGGTCATTTAAAAAAAGTGTGTGATAAAAAAAAACAAACCGGTCGTGTTCGCGTTAACAAAATCGGTAGTGTGAATAGCGGGTCAGAATCAGACACGGACGGCAGCAGCTGTAACGAATGTCATAACTTTAACATAAGGTACGTAACCGATAAACCGTTGAATTTGAAAATAAAAGTCGGTGATAAAACTGTGACGATGGAGTTGGATTCCGGGTCGGGGGTTTCACATATGTCAAAGAGAATGTACTCAGAATTGTTTGCACATTATAACTTAATTAATTGCAAAATCAAAATGTGTTTATATAACGGACATAAAATTTCACCGTTGGGGTATTTTCAGGCAATATTCGAATATGAAGCTCAAAAGAAAGAAATAAAATTGTTTGTTGTAGATTCGAATGGCCCTCCCCTGCTCGGTCGCGATTTTATGTCCGCCTTTGGTTTAATTTTAACAAATGTTTATAAAATAAGCCAAGATGATGATGTTAATACATTATTGGAACAGTTTCCGAATTTATGGAAAGACGAACTCGGTAATTTTAATAAGTTTAAAGTCCATTTACAATTAAAGGAAAACTCAGTACCAAAATTCTTTAAGGCTCGCCCAATACCGTTCGCATTAAAAGACAAGGTCGAATCAGAATTAAATAGATTAGTCAGTTTGGGTATACTAGTTCCTGTAAGTAATTCTCGTTATGCAACCCCTATAGTACCAGTTCTAAAAGACAATAACATGGTTAAGATTGCAGGTGATTTTTCCGTCACACTGAATAAGGACCTTATAATAGATAAGTACCCATTGCCTAGAATTGAAGAAATATTCGCAAAACTTGGCGGAGGAGAACATTATTCAAAAATTGATTTAAAAAACGCGTATAATCAGTTTTCACTCTCAGAAGATTCCCAGGAGTTGACTACCATTAACACACCAAAAGGATTATTTAAATATACGCGCCTAGTTTATGGTCTTGCGAATGCTCCAGCCCTGTTCCAAAAGGCAATGGAAACACTATTGTTTGGTATCGAAGGAGTCAGTATATGGTTAGACGATATTTGTTTGACTGCGCCAACGAAAACACTTCATATGACGAGATTAGTTCAAGTTTTAAGCAGGTTAAATGAGGCTGGTTTGCGCCTTCAAAAGGACAAATGTGAGTTCTTTAAAGATAACGTAACATACTTAGGTTATGTTATTGATAAGAACGGATTACGGACTAACCGCGAAAAAGTTAAAGCTATATTAAACGCTCCAGAACCGACAAATGTCACAGAAGTAAAGAGGTTCTTAGGAGTAGTTAACTATTACAGGAACTTTATCCCTAATGCGTCAAGCATTATGAGCCCGCTCCACGAGTTGCTGCGCGGTGGCGCACGGTGGGAGTGGGGGCCGAGACAGCGCCGCGCGGTGTGCCGCGTGTGCGCTGAACTCGCCTCCGAGCGTGTGCTGGCATACTTCGAGCCAAGTGCATTGCTAGTGCTGACGGTAGACGCGGGCCCGCATGGTCTCGGAGCAGTCTTGTCTCAACGGGATGATGATGGCGGCGAACGACCACTGGCGTATGCGTCACGGTCGCTCTCGGTGAGTGAACGCAACTATAGCCAAATCCAAAAGGAGGCGACGGCGATAATTTTTGGTGTCAAACATTTCCACCAATACCTATATGGTAGAAGTGAACCTTTTATTCTCAAAACCGATCACCGTCCCTTAGTATCAATATTTAATAATAAAACGGGTATATCGATAACCACAGCGTTACGTTTGCAAAGATACGCTATTATTCTATCTGCATACAATTATATAGTTCAGTATATATCTAGTGAGAATAACTTAGTCGCCGATTACTTCTCCCGTGCACCTGTACCGGATAGTGTGTGCAAAGGAGATAGCTAATATGACGCGTATTGCTCACTAAATTTTTTAGATGCGGATGACCCAGCTGTTTTGTTAACCGATGTTATGAAAGCTACTTGTAACGATAAGACTATACAAACTGTGGTTAAGTATACAAATGTAGGTTGGCCACGCAAAGTTGTTTGCGAGTCTATACGTCCCTTCTTTTTATGTCGTACGGATTTGCAATATGAAAATGGAGTTTTAATGCGGGGTCATAAGGTGGAAATTCCTATGATACTGCGAGAAAGAATGTTGCGCGAACTGCATAACACGCATTTAGGCATCGTCAAAACGAAATGCAATGCGCGTGGTAGGATGTGGTGGCCCGGTATAGATGAGGATATTGAGAGGTGGATCGGTGCATGCGATGTATGCGCAAGCGAGAGGCCTGCGCCGCCTCGAGCCGCGCCTTCGCCGTGGCCGAGTCCAACGGCGCCGTGGGAACGAATCCACATTGACTATTTGTCTATACGCCAACAGACATACTTAGTAGTGATTGATGCGTACTCTAAATGGGTAGAGTGTATTCATATGCGGAATGATGTTACCACCCAATCCTTAATAAAAAAGTTAAGACAAGTTTTTTCAATATTTGGTTTACCTTGTACTTTAGTCTCGGATAACGACGTTAAAATAAATTCAAAAGAATTTAATAGGTTCTGTTCCAATAATGGTATTAAGTACATGACATCTCCAATTTACCATCCATGTAGCAACGGCCAAGCTAAGAATTCAGTAAGGACGTGTAAAAAGATGTTAAAAAGTTTAATAAACGAAAGTACCGCGCAAAATCTAATACAGGACAAATTATTAGATTATTTATTCGAATATAGGAACACAGAGCACTGTACTACTGGACATTCGCCCGCCATATTAATGTTTGGCAGAGGTTTAAGATCGCGTCTTGACTTAATACTGCCTAAAGAAAATAAAACGCACACAACATCGCACACACGTCAGGGGAAAAAGAATGTCGCACAAGAGCCTTCGAAGCAGGTGATAGGGTATGGGTCCGTTGGTACAGTGGTAGGAAAGGGACTTGGAAGTTAGGAGTGAGAGAATAAGGTGATAGGAAAACGGATGTATAAAGTGATGGTTGAAGATCACGGTTTATTTTGTATAAGACATCTTGATCAACTGTTAAACTGTAAAAAAGGTTGTGAAAGTTAGGAAGATGGCTAAATGATACTACTGCATATAAAGTCAACAATTAATATATTATTCGGACCAAAGGTTTAGTAATACAAAGGAGCGAGGGAGCACACGCGATGACCGCTAATCGAGTACTAAATGCTCTACTAATATCAATTAGTGAAATGAGGTAAAATGCACGAATAAGCATTAGTGCATTATTATTACTGTATGGTTTCACCGTACATGCTCCCGGGCCAAAAAGATACAAAAATGTTACACGTCTTCTAATCTAAAGCGACACTTTTTAGATATAGGTGACGTAGCTATGTCCCGTTTACAATCAGTGTTCGCACTAGGTATTTTCACTTCACTTGGCTGACGGTCAGCCGTACTCTGCTTTCGCGAAAACACAACACTATTTGCCACACTTTGGGATAGTTCCACTGAAGAAACTGCTCGACACCTCCTCCATATGAAGTACGCTGCCACCAAAACGGCTACACCCAGCAGGCAGTAACAAATAGTGTACTGGTGAATGTCATGCGTAGACAGAGTGTAATCTGGTGAGTTAGTATTGAATTTCCCGTGGTAGACATCCGTGATGATATCTAACAGAGTATCCTGAATCCTTTTTAGGTTTTGAAGCAAGTTGATGGTCGTGAGTGCCGACAGAGCAAAATCTTGTGTTTTAGCTAAGCCTTCAACTTCTTGCTTAATAGCAAATGCTGCATTATCTAATTGATTCAAGTGTTTGTTTATAGTTTTATGTTGTAATTGGATAGTTTGCTCGGTTCTTTTCAATACGTTATATTCAGCTTCGATGATAGAAGTCTGATTTCTTAACAAGTTATCAAGATGATGCTCGTTTTGTTTTACAAGCTGTATATCTTTCTTGTACTGTTCTGCGAATCGTTCATCTAATACTCCGAACAGGCTATTGGCCACGTAACCGATACCGTTAATGAGACCGCGACGCTGTCTGGCGCGCGCTTCAAAGTGCTGATTAATCATAAGTTGATTATAGTGCTGTATTTCTTTGTAGTCGTGATTTAATTGAAGCGTTATCATATTACATTGGCTAGTATCGTTTAGGGATGCGCAGAGTCTTTGTAAATAATCTAAAAACTTTGTGGCTGCTGTATTCCCTTCCCAGTAAGGGCTCATGTCATAGTAAACAATAAGATTCCATTTATCTCGAATAACTTGCATATTGCCCACTGTTTCGAAATACAGTGAATTGTTGTTTGGCAACGCTGATATGTTAAAAGCTGCGCGAGATGATGTTATCAATGACATAAAAAAGATTAACGATACTACCACTGATACGAACTTAGATTTGATTTTATTGCTTGTTTTCTGCTCGTCAGGTTCCTTTATGCTGATGTTGATTTCTTGATTAACCTTTCTATCGTCTTTCATTTTGCTTGAAGCAGGCGATATCGGCAAGGTTGAGAGTTTCACAACCGGCCTTTTAAGTATTCCGCTTTTTGTTTTTAATGTTACTACTCGTACTAATCCATCTTGACCAGGGTGAGTTTCTACTACTCTTCCCATCATCCATTTTCCAGGTGGCAAATTGTCATCCTGGATGGTCACTAAATCATCGATGTTGATATTTTGCTCAGTGCTTCGCCATTTGCTTCTTACAGATAGCTGTGTTAGGTATTCCGATTTCCATTTCTTCCATATGTCATTTACTATATTAGCTGATAAATGCCATCTAGTTCGAGCATCTGTTTCCGTTTCAATTATGACAGTTCCAGATCTCCCGGTCAAGAAATGCGCTGGAGTAAGTACGTTTAAATCTTCGATATCTTCAGACAAGGCACACAAAGGTCTGGTGTTCAGACAAGCCTCTATCTGTGCTAATATTGTGCTGAACTCTTCGAAAGTCAATTTCTGCTCTCCAATTACTCGCTTGAGGTGATATTTTAAGCTTCTAATGGCTCTCTCCCATAGACCTCCCGCACTTGGCCAAGATGGCGCGTTAAAGTGCCATTCTATATTTAAATCTGTTAGCTCTGCGAAAAAGTTACGATCATATACGTTTTCGAAATCGTGATAGCTTTCCTGTAGCATTCTATTTGCACCTACAAAATTCGTCCCGTTATCGCTATAAAGATGGCGTGGCGCCCCTCTTCTGGCGGCCATCCGTCGTAATGCTGCTAAAAACCCAGTACTGCTTAGGTCGGATACAAGCTCTAAATGTACAGCTTTAGTCGCTAGACAAATAAACAACGCAATATATCCTTTTGTGGTCTTAATTCCGCGCCCCTTGTTGCTTTTTATCTCTACGAAACCTGTATAATCCACTCCGGTGTGATAGAATGGCGGGGCGGGGTTGCTTCTGGCTTCTGGTAATTCTCCCATCAATTGATGCTGCAGTTTAGGCTCATGTTTTCTACAGGTGACGCAGTTTCGCACTTCTTTCTTTACAGCTTTGTTTCCAGCGATTATCCAGTATCTCTGCCTAAGATTAAATAAAGTTAATCGCGGTCCACCATGAAAGGTGAGCTGATGAGCTTGCTGAATTATCAGAGTAGTGAGCCGACTGCTGTAAGGTAATATGGCTGGATGCTTCATTTCCATGCTCATGTTTGCTTTGGTTAAACGGCCTCCTACTCGTAAAATACCCTCGTTGTCAAGGAAAGGATTTAATTTTAGTAGATTACTTCTGCTACTCAATTTATTATTTTTTTGTAATGTCATGATTTCCTCTGCAAACTCAGTTCGTTGTACATATTTTATAATGAGTAACTTTGCTTTCCGTAATTCATGCAAGGTCAAAAACTCGGGCAAACCGCTATGTTTACCTAACGTGACTGGATTCTGATTAAATTGTATCGTTTTGATGGCTCGTAAAAGCCATGCTACTATTTTAGTTATTTTATTAAGTGAACTGAATTTAAGTAACAATTTTATTGTAATATGATGCTTTTCTTGCTATCTATTTGAGCGGCATTCACCTTGCTTGATGTTGTTTTTGCCTTTATTTCTTGATCCGTGGTATAAATGCTTTGTTTTGCTTCTAATTTTTCATCAAACGTTCTCAATGACTGCGGTCCATGCCACCACAGGGTTTGATTTTTCAGTTGTGAGGCTGAAATGCCTCTACTGGCTGCATCTGCTGGATTATCCTCCGACTTTACATATCGCCAGCAGCTTGGTTTCATTGTTGCTGCGATAACTTTAGTCCTGTTCGCAACGAAAGGTTTCCATCGGCTGTAATCGCCTTGTAGCCACCCTAAGACCACCATGGAATCCGTCCACCCATATATCCGAGTGTCCATTTCGCTATAACAGCTAATAACTTTATTCATTAACTTGGCTAGTAAATATGCTCCACTTAATTCTAATCTTGGTAACGATACGCTTTTAGAGACGGGTACTAGTCTAGTCTTAGCAACTACTAGTACCACAGATGTCTCATCATTTTTCTTTAATCGCGCGTAAATAACTGCCGCGTAGGCTTTAGTAGATGCGTCACAATAACCGTGCAGTTCTATGACGTGATGAGATTGATACCCGATCCAACGTGGTATTTTGCATTGATTCAAATATTCCATGTCTATTTTTATGGTTTCCCATTCGTATTTGATGTTTACAGGAACTTCTTCATCCCAATGCATTTTATTTAACCACAGCTTTTGGAATATCAGCTTTAATTTTGTTGTAAGTGGGGACAACCACCCCAACGGGTCGAATACTTTTGATATCTCCGACAAAAGTAATCGTTTAGTAATTTTGGCGTTAGGATTAGCTATGCTGTATTTGAAAGTAAACATGTCATCACAAGAGTTCCAACGAAGGCCTAATGTTTTTGACGTACTTTCTGATTTGAAGTTAAAAATTATTTCGCCATTGCTGCTGCTCTGCTCTATATTTTCAAGAAGTTCCGGATGATTTGCGGACCATTTTCTCAGTGTAAAACCGCCTGATTTTAATAATCTGTTGAGATCTTCGATGAGCTGCTTTCCTCTTTCGATAGAGTGAGAACCATGGACCAGATCATCCATATAAAAAGATTCTTCTAGAATCTTTGCTGCTTCCGGAAATGCACTTCGTGCATCCGATGCTAAACGTTTTAAAGTCATCATCGCTAGGAATGGTGCTGATTTTGTACCGTATGTGACGGTAGTAAGCTTGTACGTTTGTAGTGGTTGATCTGGCGCATACCTCCAGATAACTTGCTGATATTGCTGATCTGCTTCGTCCACCATTATCTGCCTGTACATTTTCTCGATATCTGATGTGTATCAGTTCCTGTAGATCCTGTTGTAAATTAGGGCCCTTATACATCAGGTCATTCACGCTGTATCCGCTTGACGTTCTTGCTGATGCGTTAAATACCACCCGTAGCTTTGTAGTAGCTGATTCTGCTCGTTGGACGGAATGGTGCGGCAAGTAACACGATAGCGCTTGTTTGGTTTTATTGCTGTAACTAGGCACCATATGTCCTAAGGCTATGTACTCACTAATGAATGTTTTATATTGTTCTGCTAGAACAGGTTGTTTGCTAAATTTACGTTCCAGATTTTGGAACTGTGCTATTGCCATATCTTTAGATGAACCTAGTTTTTCATTGATGTCTGCTTTTAGTGGCAATTTTACTACATACCGGCCGTCTTCTTGACGTTTTGTAGTTGATGAATAAAAATCGACACATTCTTGATCTTCCAATTATAGGTTTGATTTCTCGCTTATATCCTCGATGTCCCAAAACTGCTGAATATCGTGGATATTATTCATGATGACGTTGCACTGTAGTGATGCTATTTGGCCACCACCATATATGATCCACCCAAGCTGTGTTTCTTGCAACACTGGCTGTGATACAATCTGTCCTTTGATCAATCCTCCCATTAGTATCAAGCCATTGACTTGGGCGCTTAATAATAAGTCCACTGGACGGCTAATGTTAAAATATGGATCTGCTAATTTAAGATTTTCTATGTAGGACCACTTCGATGTGTCAAACGATTTATATGGAATATCCTTAAGTACGTTGTTCATGACTAGTACATCGGTTGTGAACGAAAAGTTGTTGTACGTTGAGAAGCAGCTTAGTGTGACCATACCCTTACAATTATGTTCGACTTCACCTACTCCGCATATCAATCCATTGAATTTAGATCTACGTAATCCTAATTTCTTTGCTGTACTTTCTTTTATTATCGACACTTGTGATCCAGGATCAATGAGAGCCCTTAAAATGTGACACGATCCATCTATCGTCGCGACCTTTATCAAGGCTGTAGCTAACAATACTTCATTCGTCCCTGGATCATTCTGAGACACATGCGCAGTCATTGCAACATTGTCTTTTGGATTTGGTTCAGTTGTTGTTGTTGCTACGTTGCTTGAATGCAATATATTTTTTGAGCAAGCGTCATGTAAAACGGAGTGGTGATTTCCGTCACATTTGCGACATCGCTTAACGGAAATGCATTGCTGGCCATTATGATCAAATAAACAATTTCGACATAATTTCAATCTTTCAACTGTTTTAAATTTTGCTTCATTAGGCAATTGCAAAAACTTTACGCAATTAAACATGGCATGTTGGTGACCGCAAAATTGACATTTTGTGGTAGACACGTGTAAGGAATTTGAATATGGCTGTGGCTTATTGTATTTATTGGCAAAGTTCGGGTTATGTCGTCTTGCCCTTTGGTTTTCAGGAGCATCGCTATTAGTATGATGAGTTGGTTTCGGTGTTGCTTGATCGAGCTTCCTGCGAGAAGTTTCCAGGCTCGTAAACTTGCTTTCTAAGTAGTCCAAGAATTCCTGCAGTACCGGCAGCTCTCTGGAATTTTTAAGGGAGTCTATGTAGTCTCCGTACGTTTCGCTATCCAGCTTCTGCGCTAATAAGTGCACAAGAAGCGGATCCCAAGTGCTGATATCAATTCCTAAGTTCCGTATGGCATGCAAACTTTCTAGTGCTACATCATGCAGTTTCTTAATATGGCCTAGCGTTTGATGCTGCGTACTTGGTAGGCCTAGTAAAGTATTTATAACATACGTAAATATAAGCTTTTTATTGTTATACCGATTGTTTAAGATTTCCCAACAGGTATGATAGTTATTGGAACTTATAGGTAGATGCTGAATAAGTTTTTCTGCTTCGCCCCTGACCTTCCCTTTTAGAAATTGCATTTTTTGCGCTTGCGACAAGGTAGGGTTGTTATGAATAGCTTCGCTAAAGAGGTCCTTAAATGACGTCCAATGTTGGTAGCTACCTGAAAATACTGGTATATCCATTTTTGGTGTGGAATGCTCTCTATGCGATACGCTCCATAGCTTTTTATTGATCATTTTCTTTAACAGAATATATGATCGCTCATGCTGAGTATACACTTCTTCGTAATCCTCTTCCTCTCCACCTGTCTCGCTATCTATCTCCCAATGGAGGGAATCAATCTGCGACCAGCGCGCTTGAAGTGTTCTCAAGGCGTCCTCCATCTCCCATTTTTCGGACATGGAGTCTAGGTCGATAAGCCCTGCTGATCTCTTGAATGCTTTGAAATTAGCTGTTTGCTTACGCAGCATGTCATCTAATTTGCTGGTAGAGCCTTTTGACTCCATTGTACGTAAAATGCTGGCTTTTGCTGGCTGCTTATAACCCGTTGGTCCTGCTGCTGCTAGTTCGGCTTCCTCTTGTTGCTCCTGTATTGGTTGAGTACCCCTAACGGATTTCATAGGCGTTTGCTTGCTTGACAACTGTTGGCGTTGTTCATTGATGAAAGACTTGGCTGCTGTATAAAGCTTGCTAACTTGTTCATGCTCGGAATTTATAAAATAAGAGTGATCTTTGTCCCCATGTTGACAAATATCTAAATGATTGTTCTGAAAATCTGACCAATACCTCTCTAACAACTCTAGTCGCCTTTTAAAATAGTCGTCCGATTTCCTATCGGCGCTATCCTTTTTTATATTTATCAGTATTTTCTTGATTGACTCGCTAAGTTCAAGTTGCTGGTAGTAAAGCTCCTCCATTATGCTGCTAGTTTGTTTATGATGATAAAAAGGAAAGATCTTACTTGTTCGAAACTGGCTTTCGACTGCCGCTGGTTTGTTGTTGCACTCCAAACGCTGCTGCTCTGATGTAGCTGGGCTCGGACGCCCTGCTGCTGTAGATACCGATGTGCTGCGTTCTGCTCAAGATGCTGATTGCCCTGTCTTAGAGGCGCTGATGTCCCGCTGCTTGGTATGCTTGGGGACGGTGCTCTGCTACTAATTTTGCAACGCTACCCTGTGCTGCTAGGGTTTTGCTACAAATGCTTTGCTAAATTACTGCGATTACAAAAGTAGACCACAGTTCATACGTATCACTGCAATCCAATATGCTGATTTCTGGACGAGTTCACTCACAAGTTACTTAATACACGTTACTCCCCAAAGAAAAACGAATACTAACACTCGCGAGGTCCCGCCCGATAGCTCGAAGGACCAATGTGAAAGTTAGGAAGATGGCTAAATGATACTACTGCATATAAAGTCAACAATTAATATATTATTCGGACCAAAGGTTTAGTAATACAAAGGAGCGAGGGAGCACACGCGATGACCGCTAATCGAGTACTAAATGCTCTACTAATATCAATTAGTGAAATGAGGTAAAATGCACGAATAAGCATTAGTGCATTATTATTACTGTATGGTTTCACCGTACAAAGGTATTAATATTGCAAGGTCAATGGATTGTGTTGACTCAATGGTCTCGGAGAAACCGCTTGTTCCTAGTCCATTGACTTCACCAGTTCCGTGTCGATCACCAGTAATGCCCGAACCAACAATTGAATCAAATTCAGTTAGTACGCCAGAGAGCGCTGTCTCACAGGAACCGGTGGAAGTGGAAAAGGATACAGCGCGGGTTGCTGCAGCTGCAACTAACGTTGAGGCTGGCAGCAATCAGACTAGAGTTACTAATAATGAGAGCCGAGAAAATGCACAGCAGCCTTTTGGTGAATTATTAGACGACCAGGCTCCTCAAGCCTCAGCCGTCGCGCAGGATTCAGCTGTCATACAAGTGTCTCGTGCACGTTCTCAGCGAACCAGGAAAAAAGTAGATTACTCGATATATTATAAATAGATTTAAATGAGATATAACTGATTTTATTAGTTGATTTATGTATGTTATTCTTGTCAACAGGTTTCAAAGTTAGTGTGGAGGAGTGATGTGTATGTGCTTGCTGCTCACACATAGGTAGTCCATATTGTGAATGTGTGAGTGCCCTGTCTGTCAAACATTCATGATTCAGTATTAAACTAACCATCATCTGTGACACCCGTGTTCTTATTTCCGCACCTCCCAGTTGAATACATATCACCATCACACTCCTTAGCCTACAAGCTGTTTTCAAGAGTCATCACGAATCGTCTCGCACGCAGGCTTGACGATTTCCAGCTTCCCGAAAAAGCCGGATTCCGTAAAGGCTTCAGCACCGTAGACCACATACATACGCTGCGGCGGGTTATACAGCTGGCTGATGATGCTTTGACAGGCTGATAGGCTGTCGAGGGCCGTTGAGCCTCTTCTGCGCGGGGAACAGGCGGGTTTCCGTTCGAGCCGCTCATGCACGGACCAGATCAACACTCTTCGTATCATTCTTGAGCAGGCATCAGAATGGCAAAGGGAAATTTATCTTACTTTTGTCGACATGTGTACCTGGGACAAACGATCCAATTGGGTAGGGCCAACTTCGAGAAAGAGGTCAACCGTCGTCGAATCCGACTCGGCTGGGCAGCGTTTGGGAAGTTGCGCGGTATCTTCTCGTCCAACTTACCGCAGTGTCTCAAGACGAAAGTCTATGAACAGTGTGTGTTGCCAGTGATGACATATGGCTCTGAGACGTGGTCGCTTACAATGGGCCTTATCAGAAAGCTTACAGTCACTCAAAGGGCAATGGAGAGGGCTATGCTCGGAGTTTCCTTGCGTGATCGAATCAGAAACGTAGAGATCCGCAAGAGAACCAGGGTTACCGACATAGCCCGAAGAATTGCCAAACTTAAGTGGCAGTGGGCAGGGCACATTGCTCACAGAACGGATGGCCGATGGGGCAGAAAGGTTCTGGAATGGCGAACGCGAACCGTTGCGTTGGAAGGCCTCCCACCAGGTGGACCGATGACCTGGTGAAGGTTGCGGGGATCCGCTGGTTACGAGATGCACGGGACCGGTCAATGTGGCGACGCTTGGGGGAGGCCTATGTCCAGCAGTGGACGTCTTTCGGCTGATATGATGATGATGATGAATTTTTCTCAAGATCCAATCCTAAAGTTCACGCACACGAATAAAATTAATGGGATTATAATAATGCGGGTGGAGCTGTTGGCGATAGCTTGTATTTAAAATTATGTATAAAATAATTTCAGCATCTAAATCTGAGCAATTCTACCTATTCGAAGAAATCCTCTGTCCTCCACTTGTATATTGGCCTATTTCAGTTTGTTTGAATATACTGTGTTAATCCTATAACAAGTAGAGGCCAAAGCACGCAAGGAGCTCCACACCGAAGCATGGTGAGTTGTACGCAAACGCCGGCCAAGTGCGAGTCAGAATCGCGTGCAAAGTGTTCCAAACGAACCATTATTTGTTACTTAAATCCGTTATACAAACAGTTGACATTCAAAATCTGAGGTTTTTAGCCACGCCCACTGTCATCCATAGTTTAGGGGCAAACTTAAATGA
Source organism: Orthosia gothica (assembly GCA_949775005.1). Classification (NCBI taxonomy): domain Eukaryota; kingdom Metazoa; phylum Arthropoda; class Insecta; order Lepidoptera; family Noctuidae; genus Orthosia; species Orthosia gothica. The sequence goes on along the minus strand of OX459070.1, from coordinate 2,197,467 downwards.
AGCCCTAATTTAAAAACAATTCGAAGAATGGCTCTTTCCTCCTCTTGTGTAGTGGCCTATTTCAGTTTGTTTGAATATACTGAATCGGTCCTCTACTAAATAGAGGCCAGAGTTGAATTCAGCACGCAAGGAGCTCCACACCGAAGCATGGTGAGTTGTACACAAACGCCAGCCAAGTGCGAGTCAGAATCGCGTGCAAAGTGTTCCAAACGAAACATAATTTGTTACTTAAGGCCGTGAATACAAACAGGTGACATTCGAAATCCGAGGTTTTAAGCCACGCCCACTGTCTTCCATAGTTTAGAGGCAAACTTAAATGAAGCTACCACATTTGAATATGCTGTTAGGGGCGCTGGTGTATAGTGAGATCTTCTAAATGTCAAATTGCATGTTTACTACTTTTCTATTATTATAAATATTTTCCAAATATGGCTGATTAAGCCTACCACTGCTTAAATAGACCTTTATGTTTCAGAAAATGTTACTCTTATTTATTCTAAAAAAAAAACACTCGGTTTTATATTTAATCGCGGTTCTACGGCATTTGAAACGATTTTAATTCAAACGTTCCTTCGTTTGCGCTATGACAACGTTTAACAGCTATATTTAAGGACATTACTCGCCAGTGGCACCAACCAGTAGGCACAAAAACGGAAACCCTCATTGGAGCGAAAAGTATTTGAAAATTAAAAAACCACAGAGTAGAAGCCCACATCATAAACGGACTCTCCCGATGGTTATTACTAAAAGTCTAAAACATTATCGCACAAGTTCTTATTTCAAACTGGCGCCTAGCATCTGTCAGCAGACCGTTCACTTTTATTTTTTCTATGAACGCAACTTTCTTGCAACAAAATAAAGATCACTAAAATAGGAAGGTAATGCAACTGCCCCGTATAAGGACATAGTAGGTGACATTTTTTTGTAAATTGCTGTATACCCAGATCATCATTTCAACTGAAAGACGTCCACTGCTGGACATAGGCCTTACGCAAGCATCGTCACACTGATCAGTCCTGTGCGCTTCGCATCCACTGGACTGCCGCAGCGTTGCCCAGGGCATCGCTCCACATATAGAGCGACCTTCCAACGCTTCGTCTTCCGGTGGCCGCAGACTTTTGGGCTTCTGACGACCCGTAACGTCTGTCATAGATTAACGATACGGAGAATTCGGTTTACTAGTTCTACCAGCGTGGTGGCACAAAATAGGAAGTATACAGAAAGACGACGCCCGCCATCCCCGAAAATTGACAACTAAACTTGCCGGACTCACTGGAGTTGCTACAATTATATTCTGAATTTAAATAAGGTGTAGGTAATGTAAATTTCGAAACATAAATAAATCAATTCTTCAAAACATGCATCATATCAAGCTTACATGCCTTAGAGGATAGACAGATCACGACGCCACATACGACGAAGATTGTAGGGTAACAAGACATAACAATAGTGTAATAATGATCCCACTTAAAATATAAAAAAGCAAAAAAAATATAAATGTGTCTGTAATTTTCAATAAAATCAAAAAACCCGACTGCTAAATAGATGTGTCTGGAGAATCGATAATAATATGGTTTTAGTCACCCAGCTCACGAATATGTATCCTCCGACTGCTTAGCATTATTTTCTTCTTGTTTAAGTACATCTTTTTAATTCGCTTCTTAAATAGTCAGGTTTTTAGGTTTTAATATATATTTTTATTAAGGTTCAACTTTTAGTTATTTATAATGGTTTCAGTGTGATTTTTGTAATATTATTTCATATAAAAATACATAATGTTAGTTCCATTTCACGCTACGACGGTCCTCTTTCCGCACGGACTTTAACAATGTCCTAATTATATAAATCCGTCTACTGGTTTGAAAGATGATGTTATAAAGAATTTTACAGACATTCAAGATACGCGCGAATCACATAACGTTTTAGTTGCAGTCGGTAGAAAGGCGCTAAGTTTGTCGAATAAGAGTTGAGATTTAGAAGGGTGACAAGTTTCATAGCCTTTCCAATTTCTTCTATGGACTTAAATAATTTATTATGTTTTTAGATATTGAATTATTTTTAACTTGCCATCTTGAAAAATTTAATGAAGTTATAAAACTTAAAAATGAATGAAAAAGCGGAGAAGTATATTCGGTCTGTAACAATTAATAAAGTTAACCCAGACAATGCAACCTCGTTACAGTACTTTATGAATGACGTGACAAACGCCCGCACAAAGCACTCGTGACAGCCGGCGCGACTGAGTTTGGTCCAATGTTGGCCAAGAATCCCTGTTACATCACAAAGTCAATGTGTGTGTGCAAAATGACGCTTTGTTCGTAGTTGCCTCTCTGTCTGCGGCGCGCCGCCGCTAACGTACTTTGTGGCGGTGAGTACGACCGTTCCATGTTCTGTGATTTTTCTTTCTATTGTTTTTACAGGAACAATGAAGATTGAAATCGTATTCGAACACATTTTAAATAGTTTTGGTTCAAATTGAGATAAAATCTACACTATAATATTATAAAGAGGTAAAGTTTGTGAGTTTGTGAAGTTTTAGGGGGTAATCTCTGGATCCACTGAACCGATTGAGATGAAAATTGGCATGAAGATTGATTGAGACTCTGGGAAGGGCATAAGATTTTTGCATTAGTTTTTATTCCCTTGCGATGATAAAACACTTTTTACGCGGGCGAAGCCACGGGCAGAAGCTTCTTAGTTATATTTTCATAGAGGTTTAAATACATATTACTTATGGAATTAGTAAGTAAACTATTAAAGCAAGCCTATTTTCGGTATTCTGTGCCTTAATGTTGTGAAACTATCGACTTATTTTAGATTTTTGTAACCTCTTAGTAAAGAATTATATTAAAATATGTTGAAATAGCTTCTGCCAATGGCTTTTCCCATTAAAATGCCACGGTGTATTTATTGTAACCTGGACTTATAATAATAAGATTGTGCTCCATTGGTGTAATTACTGCAAGCCGTTTCAGTGCGAGGATAAACTTTGGGGGTATGCGGAACAGGGTGTAAAGTCCCGCAAACCTCCATTGAAAAGGGAGGATCCTCCGACCAGACGGGTGTTGTGTCTGGTCCGGGCAACTGCCCAACGGTTGTTGTCGGACTGTTGTAAGTACGTGTTCTATTCGCGCCGAAAACTTTACTTGCGCGATACAGGATTTGTGTGACGTCATGTCATTAAATCGTAAGTGGCAGCATCGGTGCCGCTACAAAACTAATAAATAAATTGTAACTGGCAAACTGTTAGTAGATTTTTTTTACATTTACTACAGTTTGCCATTTATAGTGTATAATAATAGTCATATTCCCATCCATACAGTTTTACATACATGTTTTGCATACGAGTTTTACACATCCATAATATTTTACATTAAAAAAAAATCATTTTTTTCCATATAGGCCTACATGGGCACTCATATCTATAGATCTATAAAATGGGTCCTCGCGAGACCCTCAGAGAAAAATTTAAAGAGATCGATATACTGACTCTACCTTCACTTTATATTTTAGAATGTATTTTCTATGTCCGCAAAAATCGAGGGCTTTTCAAAACTAGAAGCGACTTCCATAATTTAAATACACGCAGTAAACACGAAATTGTATTACCCAAATTCAGATTAACGAAAACTAGCAAGTCTTTTCTTATAAACAGTATACGCTTTTATAACAAGTTGCCAAAGTCAGTTATAGAACTGACCGATGGAAAGTTCAAAAATCACATCAAACGTGTCCTTATTAAAAAAGCATATTATAAAATCAAGGACTACATTGAAGATAAAAATATTTGGTTTTAGCTCCTTCTGCACATGCGGCTTCCCTGGTAACTCATAAACGGCACAAATATGTGGATGTCTCTAACTATTCTCAATCTAATTTTTCTTCATTTAATAAGACTTTTTACAATGGTTTTCAATTATCTTTATAGCCCTTTGCTAAGAATAGTTACAGCACTGATAACAACATTTGTGCCACATGTTAAATTTAGTCTTGTTATACTTTGTATAGATTATTTTACCGATTGGTTTGTAAATGTGTGAACATTGTAGGCCTTCTAGATTGTTAACATTTGTTAACATTTTATCTCATTTTACTTTTTTTAATCTTTTGTTTATTTATTATATAATCATTTCTTGTTTTAGTTTCTTACGACTTATTATCGGGCCTGCGTTGTCCCCCCATCTAAGTACTGCTGTAACATGGAAATATTGTAAAACCAAACAATTTTTTAAAAGAGTAACCATGGAGTTTCTTGCCGGTTCTTCTCCATAGGAATCGACCAACCCGAACCGTGCACATTGTCGACGTTTTATAAGTGCCCATGTAGGCCTATGTGAAATAAAAATTATTGATTTTGATTTTTGATCATATAACGTCGAGAAAAGGTCAACGTACGCTTTACATATATTTATTATATTTTATTTTTCACCTATGGTTCTGCATTAATAAACTTTTACATTTATTTTATTTTATTTTTTTGTTTTGTAATCCCTATTTGGATATAGCCTCTGTTGATACAACCTCTATTACTTACTAAATTAATTATCTGTATTTTTTCCGAGACATCTCTAAGTCTTTACCAATACAGACAACTGAGAATCACGAGTTGCTTCCGGTGGTTTTTGTCTCCCAAGATGTCTCGGTCTCAAGTAGTCCGGTATAGCTTGTGTCTTATCTAAATAAATCTATACGAGTGTCAAGTCAAGAAGTCTTATTTCATAGACAACTTTGAACAGCTGAAAAATTAACCATTATTCGTCACTCATTCTTCATACGTGCTCAAAAGGCTAATGAAAATGTTGATACAATATTCTTGACTGATCTTAAAAATATAAGATACAAGTGCGAGTTTGGAACCTTAAGGGAGTCGCTCATTCGTGATGTTTTCATAGAAAATTTAAGCTCAAAACTAATCCATGTATGTCAAAGAATAATACAAGAAATAGACCCAACGTTAGAAAGAACAGTTTCATTAGCAAAACACATCGTTATAGCATAAGAAAATGCACAGAAAATAGACATGCAGAACTCGGTAAATATACTTCAAATTCAAAAGTCTAACTTAAGTCAAATATTGTTTCACTGCTAAAAATAATGTTAGAAATTTAGAGTCAAGACAGAATTCTAAAGAACATGCATCATGGAGCTGCGGGCGGTAGTTTGTTCTATAAATTAATTTCAGCATCTTCATCTCAGCAAGTCTACATATTCGAAGAAACGCTCTGTCCTCCACTTGTGTAGTGGCGTAATTCAGTTTGTTTAAATATACTTATTCGGTCCTCTAACAAGTAGAGGCCAGAGTATAATTCAGCACGCAAGGAGCTCCACACCGAAGCATGGTGAGTAACAGTTATACACAAACGCCTGCCAAGTGCGAGCCAGAATCGCGTGCAGTGTTCCAGACGAACCACAATTTGTAACTTAAGGCCGTGAGTACAAACAGTTGACATTCAACATCTGAGGTTGTAAGCTACGTTATATTTTCCACATATGGCTGTTTAAGCCAACCACTGCTTAAATAAACCTTTGTGTTTCAGAAAATGTTACACTACTTTAAAAAAAAAAACTCGATTTTATATTTATTCGCGGTTCTACGGCATTTGAAATGATTTTAATTTAAACTTTCCTTCGTTTGCGTTATAACAAAAATTAACAGCTATATTAAAAGGCTTACTTGCCAGTAGCACCAACTGGTGGACACAAAAAAGGGAGCCTTCATTTGAGCGAAAAGTATTTGAAAATTAAAAACACAAGGCCGACCACAGACTAGAAGGCCACATCTTAAATGGACTCTCCTGATGGTTTTTACTAAAACATTATCGTATAAGTTCTTATTTCAAACTGGCGCCTAGCATCTGAAAAAAGACCGTTCACTGTTATTTTGCCTATGAAAGCAACCTTAATGCTTAGAAAATAAAGATCACTAAAATAGGTAGGTAGTCTGACATGTGTCATACCTACGATTCTTTGCCGTGTGAATTGAATAAATATTATAAAAATATGTCTGGTACCATGCAACTGCCTCATATAAGAACACAGTATGTGACATGTTTTTTGATAATTGCTGTATACCTAGGTCATCATTTCAGTCGAAAAACGTCCACTGCTAGACCTAAGCCTTCCCCAAGCGTCACCACACTGAGCGGGCCTATGCGCTTCGCATCCACCGGACTTCCGCAGCGTTGCCCAGGTCGTCGATCCACCTAGAGGGCGATCTTCCAACGTTGCGTCTCCCGGTGGCTTCAGACTTTCGGACTTCTGACAACCCGTAACGACTGTATCACGATACGGTGAATTCGTTTTTATTAGTTCTGCCAGCGCGGTGGTGCGAAAGTTCCATTTTCTGTGTTTTTTTCTTTCTATTGTATATACAGGACAAAGAAGATCGAAATCGTAGTCTCATTTAAAATATTTTCGATTCGAATTAAAAATCTATGCTTAAATACTTATAATATTATAAAGAGGTAAAGTTTGTAATGTTGTAGGGGGTAATCTCTGATTCTAGTTAACCGATTTAGATGAAATTTGGCATAGAGATAGTTTGAGACCCTGGGAAGGAGATGTTTGTAGTAGTATTCTCGTAGAAGCACAAAGGAAGCTAGATATGGTCGTATAAAATGTCTCAATTATATGATATATTTATCTACCCAATAATTAGTAGTTTTTATTCTTGCATTGTTACCTACTCACATTCACACTATTTATGTACCCCGACGACTCAATGGATGCTGAACAGCCCTACCACACTGCGCTAAGGAGGCTAGCGGAGGAGAAAAACCCCCAAGGTCTGTCTGCAGACGATCCGCCCTTCACGACCGCGGAGCTGGAAATGGTTCTCCAGAACCAAAATACGAAAAAAGCCCCCGGTCCCGACGGATTAACAGCAGACATCTGCACAGCGGCAATAAACTGCGATAGGGAGGTGTTCTTAGCGATAGCAAACAAGTGTCTGTCGCTGTCACACTTCCCGAAGCTGTGGAAGGTCGCCCACGTGTGCATTCTCCGCAAACCAGGAAAGGACGACTACACCAGTCCTAAGTCATACAGGCCTATAGGTCTGCTCTCGGTCCTAGGGAAAATCGTCGAGAAACTTCTAGTAGGCCGACTACAGTGGCACTTCCTCCCAACACTACACACAAACCAATACGGCTTCATGCCACAGCGTGGAACGGAGGACGCCCTCTATGCTCTAGTGGGCCAAATATCTACGCTCGAAGACCGGAACATCAGGGTCAACTATGCCAGAGCGACTAGCGAGAAGGGAACCACGAAAGGATGCGTCCAGGGCTCAATTGCCGGACCGACGTTTTGGAACCTTATCCTAGATTCACTCTTACACAAAATGGCTAGTATGGGGGTATAATGCCAAGCCTTCGCGGACGACGTTGTCCTGGTTTTCACAGACTTCACAGCCGGTCTCCTGCAACAAACAGCCAACAGCACGCTAGCCAAAGTATCGGAATGGGGCGTCCAAAATAAGCTACGTTTCGCCGCGCACAAGACCAATGCAATGGTGTTAACCAGGAAGCGAAAATACGACGTTCCGGTACTTCATATGTTGGGCACGCGGCTAAACCTGGTTGAGGGAGTGAAGCTGTTAGGTCTCACGATAGACTTCAAACTCACCATCAATGCGCACGTGTCTGCGACCTGTAGAAAGGCCGCAAACATCTATAAGCAGTTGGCATGTGCGGCGAGGGTGACTTGGGGTCTGAACAGAGAGATAATCAGGACGATATACGTCTCGGTGATAGAGCCCATCGTGATGTATGCAGCGAGTGCGTGGGCACCCGCAGCTGAGAAACTGATGACAAGGAAAAAGTTTCACTCACTGCAGAGAGGCTTCGCGCAGAAGATCTGCAAAGCATACCGCACGGTGTCTCTGACATTGGCACTTATCCTGTCAGGCCAACTCCCCCTAGACCTCCGGGTAATCGAGGCGGCAACCCTTTTCAAGATCAAAAAGGGACATTCCCAAGAGTTCATACCGCTGGGCCGCGTGCTGGAGTGCAGCGTGCACCACTCCAAAAATCCCCACCTTTTTTTTTTTTTTTTTTTTTTCCGGCGAAGAAAATGCCTAACGCATACCGCGCCGCCCGGGGAGAAGACGTGGTTATGTGGGGCTTGCACCCACTAAAAACTCCGCCTGTGCACCTACTTTCGCCTTGATGGGTGGGCCGCGAGAACTGCTACGCATGGCATTCGCGACCCATCCAGCGCTGCCCACTTCTGGGCTCCTTCTTCTTTGCCCGCTTCCGGGCTCCATCTCCTTCGGCGATGTCCGGGCGCACTGGGATATCACCACAACTCCAGGGGCCGTGCAGCATGAACGATAGATTCCCCGATCTATCGTCCGCTGACCCCTGTTATGGCGGCATCAGGTCTGCATTTTGCCGCCTGCGCCGTCCTGCCCTTCTGCGACGAATCGGGTCAGCGAGAGAGTCTGCCTCCCTGACCCGCTCCGCCGCTTCCTTCTGCGAGATTACTTCCTCGCAGAAAGATGCAACCACCTCCCATGACATTTCACTGCCGACCATTGCCCTAACAATGGCCGACAGTGACAAGTCTTGCCCAATTTCTGCCGCCATAACGCGGCGCTGCGCCTCCCAGGCGGGGCACTGCTCAAGAGTGTGCAAAGCCGTGTCCTGGTTGCAACCGCACTGGTGACACATGGGGGTCGCCTCCCGTCTTGCCACTGAGTGCAGGTATTTGCCAAAACAGCCATGCCCCGATAATACCTGCACTAAACGGAAGGACAACGTCCCGTGTCGCCTCTCTATCCACTCCTCTAGGATTGGCTGGATTGCCCCAACAGTCCAGTGACCGGCGCTGGGAGTCTCCAGCCTCTCCGCCCATTGCCTCATGATGGCAGTCTGCGCCTCTCTGCGCCACCTCATCACCACTTCGGGCGGCGGGCCACTGCCATTCTCAGCCCGAATTGCCGCACTTCGTTGGTAAACTTCGGCGAGCACTCGCGCCTCCAGATCCCACGGGGGAGTACCCGCTAATACAAACGCCGCTTCAGCTGAGATTGTGCGATATCCGCGTATTACCCTGACGGCCATGACTCTTTGCGGTCTCCGCAGCTGAGCCTTGTTCTGGGTAGTCAGGGAGTTCGCCCACACTGGGGCGCCGTAGAGCGCCATCGAGCGCACCACCCCCGTGTAAAGCCGTCGGCAGCTCGCACTCGGTCCACCCAGATTCGGCAGTAGCCGACTTAGGGCAGAAGCTGTGCCGATAAGTTTTGGGGCAAGACGGCAAAAGTGCTCGCCAAAGTTCCACCTACGGTCCAGGACCAGACCCAGGTATTTCATGTGCGTCCGCACCATAATTCGCTCACTACCTAAGGTAATGTGAGCGCCCGCCGGTGGCCGGCGGCGAGGCCCATAAAACACCAGGGCTTCCGTCTTCTCGAGCGCTACCCTAAGACCAAGCGCTTCGATGCGGCTAATGACCAGGGACGCACCTTCAGTGGCCAAGCGTGCCGCCTCTTCAAAGTTTCCTCCCCGGGCTGTGATGAGAGTGTCGTCAGCATAACAAATGACGCCCAGCCCGGGTGAGAGATCACCACGAAGGGCCCAGTCGTACCCCACGTTCCACAGGGGTGGGCCGAGGACCGACCCCTGTGGAACACCACACGTAACAGGCCTTCGCACGATTTGGCCATTGCGTCCCTGGTAACTAACACATCGCCCCCTCAGATAGTCTGCCACCAGCTGCCTCAAGTATAAGGGTACCCCGTGGAAACGGAGCGCCTCCCCGATACAGCCCAATGGCAAGGTGTTAAATGCATTGGCAATGTCTAATGACACCGCCAACATTACCTGCCCTTGCGTTACCGCGTCCATCGCCTGTGTTTTGAGACGCAGAATGGCGTCCACGGTCGAACGCCCGCCTCCAAAACCAAATTGGGCGTCCGACAGGTTTGGGCCAACCGTTTCCAAATGCCGGACGATGCGGGTAGCGAGAATCTTCTCCAGCATCTTCCCCACCTCGTCCAGCAGCACTATTGGTCTGTATGCCGATGGGGATTCCGGTGGTCGTCCAGCCTTTTGCAGCAAGACCAGTCGACCATCTTTCCAAAGCTCAGGGAACCGTCTCGACGTCAGACAGGAATCGAACAGTTCCCTAAGCCTATCCTCCATCGCATCCAACGCTAGAGCCAACACTTTTGAAGGCACCCCGTCTGGTCCTGGGGCGGTAGTTTTTGAACGCGCCCGCAAAATCACCGCTTCCATCTCCGCATCTGTGATCACAGGAGTCTCCTCTTCGACGTCCTGGTCATCAGCTGGTGGGGTTATTGTGGGTGGTGTGTGTTCCGCCCGGCTCGGGAAAAGTGTTTCCACGACTTCGGCAAGGAACTGAGGCTGAAGTGATTCCGTTAATGGGGGGCCTTGGGCACGGAGTTTACTCCGCGCCGCACGGTACGGGCGTCCCCAAGGATCTCGGTTTAGGCCGTCCAACATTTCACGCCTCGCCTGCTCCTTTGCTCGGACGATCGCCAACTGTAGAGCTTTCCTGGCGCGTCGGTAGGACTCGTACAGTTGGGACTCCAGCTCCTCATTGCGGTGGCGCAGTCTGCGCACTTGCGAGTGGGACCTCCGGGAAGTAATGCAAGCCCCGCGGAGATCCGCCAACTCCCGGGACCACCAATAGACCTGCTTTTTTTGAGGCTGACTACGCGCTCGAGGCATGCAAGCGTCGGACACGGCCGTCATAGCATCACGAAACCGGTCAGCCTCAGCATCAACACCTTCAGGAGAATGCGGTGACGATAGCCATGCCTGGACAATGGCTGCCTCCTCCAATAGATCCCTATCAAGGCGTTTCACTGCCCAGCGTGGAAAGTGTCGAGCTTCAGAGCGTGGAGACACTCCCGACCCCTGTGAGGTGGAGAGATCTATATGGATGTACAAGTGATCCGAAAGGGTCTCCACACTCTCCAGGACTCGCCAGCCCTGGACATGTGTGGCGACAGCAGGGGAAGCAAACGAAAGGTCTACTATCGACCCTCCCTGCTGTCGCACACATGTATTGGCCGATCCTCTGTTTAAAAGACAGAGGCCTGCCGCTAACGCCCACTCCTCAACTGCTTCTCCTCTAGCATCCGTTCTTGGGGAACCCCATGCGACAGATTTTGCATTGAAATCCCCCATTACCATTATATGGCCTGGCGTCATTCGCCGAACTGAGGCTCCCAAACGATCCAGGAAGTCCTCGAATTCGGCCAGGCTCCTGTTTGGGGAGAAATAGATGCCAAAGAAGATGATGTTCCCACGCGCGACCGCAACATATCCCGGAGCCCTCTCTCTGAGTGAGAGGGGTGGGCAATGAGAGGCCGTAGAGCCGATAATGGCAACAGAACCCTCCACGTCACCCACCCAATCAGGGCGAGGTGGGACAAAATACGGTTCGGCCGCGACAGCTACGTCGATCGACCACTCCGCCATGGTTTGAAGGAGCAAGTCCTGGGCAGCGGCAGAGTGGTTAAGGTTCGTCTGGAGTAGGCAATGATTACGGACTTGGTTCATAATTATTCCGTAATCATTACCCACCCACCTTTTTTTTTTTTTTTTGATAACGCTGGAAAAAAATGCATTACGCATACCCGCCCATCGGGGGAATGGACGGGCTATGTGGGACTCCCCGGGCAAGCCCGGTATACCCACTAAAATGAACCAGCGCACTCCGGCATCGTCTGTGTGGAGGAGGACTGGGAAACCGGCACAGCCTTTACGCCCAGTCCTCCGCCGACGACTGCCCACCATAATGGCGGGCCCCGCACGACCCTCCCTCAGTGGAGGGGCCCGGGAATGACCGTGAGTGTTCGGCCATTCCCGCCCGACGAGGGTGGTGATTGTGCAATGCAGACGACAGGCGCCCCCGCACCTGCCGCCCGCTAATCACCACCAGGGGGTGGGCGCAGGCGATCGTACAACCGCCCTCTCCCACCCCCACCGCTGCCTCCTTTTGCGACATGGCGTCCTCGCAAAAGGAGGCAACCGCCGCCCAGGCCTCCCCGCTCCCCAGCATGGATTTACCACACCGGGAAGCGAGAGGACCTGCCTTACTACCTCCTCAGGGCACGGCGCAGCTACGCCCCCGCTGGGCACACCTAGACGGTGTGCCGCGCCGTGCCCACACCGCACTGGACCTAACGGTCCCCTTCTATGCGGCATCTGGCCAGAATCCGCGAAGGCCAGATGCCGCCCTCCGCGTGTGCGGCGAAGCGTCGAGAACGACACTCCGCCGCCTCCTCCAACCATTGACTTGTCCCTACCGACCATCCCACGTCAAAAGAGGGTCGGCAACGACAAGTCACACCCTCCTCTTGGGCCCACCTCCCGCCCCCGAACCGCGGCCACCCCCTCCCGCAGGGGAGATTCCGGGCTGCAGAGCCAGGTGCAGAGCGGGCAAAGCCCGGATGCAGAGCCGGGCAAAGCAGGGTGCAGAGCTGGTCAGTGCACTCGGGGAACTCAAACCGCACGAGTACCGAGTGCAAAGCCAGGTGCAGAGCGGGCAGAGCCGGTCACTGCAGAGCCGGGCAGTGCAGGGTGCAGAGCTGGGGTGCCCCGGGCGTTCCCCCCCGCAGGGGAAGGCGGCCCGCCCAGAGGCCTGGAGGTGAGCCCCACCGCTGACCTACCGCTACCTACCCAGCCTACCCCTGTGTCGCGTCTGGAGTGTCCCCTGCTAATCAGGGGAACACCCAGAGCGACAAATCCCCCCCTCCCCCCCCGTCAGGTATTCGCCACCGCCAACAAGAACCCACGAATGGGAAGTTATTGACGGTGCCCAGGGTGCACCAGCCCAGCGGGTTGCTCTTCCCCCCGGACGTATCCGAAAGAGACCAGCAACCAACTAGGCCAACGTGGAGGTTACCTGACCCGCACCCCATTACCCACCCACCTAGCGCAACTCACAACAACTGAGTATGAATGCCTAGAGAATTTGACTCCAGAAACTCTGGCAACTCACCAAGTAATCGATGTACACACACACACCGATGGCAGCAAGATAGAGGGGAAAGTTGGAGCTGCCCTAACTTGGTGGGAAAACGGGACGGAGTCAAGGTTCAGCACCTTCGGCTTGGAACCTCACAACACAGTCTTCCAATCGGAAATGTACGCTCTCTTCAGAGCTGTCAGGATGGCAAAAGAATCCAAGGCGGCCTCCGTAAGCATCTTAAGTGACTCGAGATCGTCACTTGACCTGCTGAGGAGACCGTCTGTCACTCACCACCTGGCACTCCAAATCAAGAGAAGCGTCCGTGAAATCAGAGAGGAGGGCAGAGAAGTGAGGCTCTTTTGGCTCAAAGCCCATGTGGGAACTGCCGGGAATGAGAGATCGGATGAGCTGGCCAAGGATGCAGCTCTAACAAAATGCACATCAGACTACAGCAAGGTCCCCGTTTCGTTCGTGAGGAAGAAGATACGGGAAGGGACTATAAGGAAGTGGCAAGCGCGGTACGAGTCCTCGAGTACAGGATCAGTCACAAAAGTGTTCTTTCCAGACGTCCTAGCGGCGAAAAGAACACTCAGAGAAGCAGTGCTCACACCGGTCCACGTACAAGTCCTTACAGGACATGACGGATTCTCAGCGTATCTCCACCGCTTCCATCTCAAAGATAGTCCCTCGTGCGTCTGTGACCCGAGTTGCGAAGAGACAGTCTGGCACCTGCTCTTCGAATGCCCAAGGTTCAGCCAAGACAGAATGGAGCTCGAAGTAAAATTGGAAAACCCAGCTTAGCCAGTCCACACTCCACGCCATCATGGGGAGACCGGCTACTAGGATTCCATTCTTGGCATTCGCGAGCAAAGTTGCCACAATCGCAGCAAAGGCTAACAGAACAGACGTAACCTTACGAAGTCGACCACACATTCGAACTCACACAACCACAACAACAACCACAACCACACAAACAACAACCACAACTACACAAACAACAACAAGCACACCATTGACTGATACACAAATTACACACACACTCTCTAACCAACGGCCATTACCAACGGTAGCAGCAGCGGTAGCAGCAACAGCCAGCCTACAACCAGCCCCTAGCATGACTACCACACAATTTCTGGCTTGCGGAGAGGACGGAGTCCCTGGCATCAGACTGCGAGGCGTCGCTCTGTTCATGAACAGGGAACAGGAGAAGTTAGGCATAGGCTTCTGCATAGGCTCAAGCCGAGCTGCTGCCCGAATACACCTTTCGCCGGGCCTTGCCGCCCTGATTAACGGAAGCACTACCAAAACGAGCATAAAGTGCACTACCTCAAGTGGAAGTGGCCACTCACCGATGCCGTCTAATGCGGTTTAAAGGGAAAACAATCGCATTAATCGAGTGGGGAGAGGCTACTCCATTTGCTCAAGCAAGCTCATTGCTTCAGAGGATCGGGGAGGCAGGAGACTACACGTCAGCCGCAGCCCGAACCATAAGTGTGGACGCAATGGTGGTAAGATGGGAGAGAGGAGACGTCGCAGACCACTTTGGCTGTCTAAAAGCCTCAGAACATCATGAGGTCGTTGTCTACGAGGACAGAGGAGAAACCCTGAGTTTCCTCAAAGCCCCCAGACAACCAACAGCCAGCGCGATGAGCCCCACAACAAACCCCACCACTCAAAGCGGATCGGAAAGGGCCCAGCAGAAGGCAGCAGCCGAAAAAGCCGCTAAGGAGCAGTGCAACACCATAAACCCAAAGGACCGGGCCCGGTCGAGGAGTCGCCTGAAAGCGTTTGGCACTTTCCTCAGTGCACTGCTCCCAAGCACCAGCCACGCATCACCATCTCATAAGCAGGAGACAGCACTGGAGAGGTTTTTCAGAAAAACACCAAAGGAACCAACCTCGCAAAAGCCTGAGCTAACACGAGCCGACAAAGGGCAAGTCATCCCGCCGACCCTTGCAGTAAAGTCGGGTACCACGTACCACGTAAAAAGCGCGTTCCTCGAGTACGTAGCAATCGTAAGAGTGACCAGAGAGGTCAATCTTATGACATGCAGGAAGATCCTGCAGACCTTCCAGAGAGACACAGAGGGTCTGTTAAGAGTACTGCTCGAGGAAGCTGGGGCAGCGGTGTACGACAACGTCACATCCCAAGTCATCAAAGGGGAAATGACGGGGTCGTATATGTGTTGTGTGTGTGTGGTTTTGTGGCCCTGGACAAGGAGGAGACGGAGCGCTCGGGCAAACTCAAGTTCAGTGTGCCAAATGACGACCCGATAGTGGTTACCGCCAAATGTACCAAAATCATGCCGGATGATAAGATCCTGGAAATGGCACAGTCCATTTCAGAGACCTCAGATATCCCGGCATCGCAGGCAAGTTGGGCGGTACCCAATATCAGGTGGATTAACGGAGTTCCGGGTTGCGGAAAGACAACCTGGCTGGTAAAGCACTTCGACGAGGACAGGGACGTGATAGCCACCACGACAACAGAAGCAGCCAAAGATCTTAGGGAAAAGCTTGCGCGCCGCTTAGGAGACCGAGCAAAGGCCAAGGTGCGCACTATGGCTTCAATCCTAGCAAACGGTTTCAAGAGCCAAGACAAATGCTACCGTCTTACGGTAGACGAGGCTCTTATGAACCACTTTGGTGCCATAGCCATGGCAGTAAAGTTGTCTGGAGCAAGCGAGCTTGTCCTCGTCGGAGACGTTAACCAGCTTCCATTTTTGGACAGAGAGAACCTTTTCGAGCTTAGGTATACCCGTCCAGACCTGGTTGCTGGCATCAGCCAGGAGTTTCTCTGCACACACCGCAATCCAATGGACGTGGCGTTTGCACTGAGTGAGATATACCCTGGTATATACTCCTCCAAGTCGTCGCTGTCGCGGGTCCACTCCCTGAAGGTGAAAGGTTACACAGGTGCGCAAATACCGAGCACTGCCCAAAACACCCTGTTCCTGGTTCATACGCAGGAGGAGAAAGCTTCTCTTGCGAGCCAGGGATTTGGGTCCGGCGAAGGGTCACGCCTGCTAACCATACTCGAGGCTCAGGGGTCGACCTACGACAGCGTCATCATCATCAACACCAAGTCCAGGAGGCTTCAGGTCCACGACAGCATATCCCACGCGGTAGTGGCGGTGTCCAGACATACAGTCGGTTGCGTCTATTACACCGACAACGCCGATGACGCCGCAGGCCGCCTTGCTAAGAGGGCGATGGATGCGCCGACTAAAACGGTCGTCAACTACAATCTTCAGACGGCCATGCAGCATCGAGATGTAGTCGTCGTAGAGGCCTTGCTCACGCTAGCGAAGTCCCTGGTCAGCAGGCATCACCAAAACACCACCTAACAAGTCCCATCCAAAAACTCCACGCTTAACACATACCCAAACCATCACCCTGTCTATATATTGTAAAGCTGCATGGTGGAGCGAGTAAATCATACTCACCTTAACGTCCTAACGACGGGATTTCTTTAACCGGAACCGTCGGCCGGGACTGGTTTGCTCGCACTACCATGCATCTTTCCCCTGAAAGTGTATCAATAGATATAAGTAAACAAAATAGCAAATAACATAAGCAGTGTATCAATAGAAATAAGTAAACAAAATATTTAATAACATAAAGATAAGTAGCAAATAGAAACATAAAATTGTAATGCCAGTGTGTAATAGATATAGTATTTAGTGAGGGATGAAAAAAAAACAAACTAAATATAACAAGGTAAAAAAGAGCGCGGAACACACATGTCCGCGGTAGAATATAAAAAAAAAAAAAAAAAAAAAAAAAAAAAAAAGTCAGGCACTAGTTGTCTGGCATTTTTGCTGAACCGGGCTTTTTTGGCGCAGCCGTGATGCACGTCTTCCAGCTAACTTTACAGTTTTTTTTATTTGTTTGTATTTTATCTGATGTATAATATTACCAAATGTTAGGTTTTGATTCTTTTTAACTTATAATGGCTTGTTTTAAATAAAAACAAATGATCTTATTGTTACAGTTTGGTTATTTGTTATGGTTTTTGTTTTATATAAATACCTATATGTCTTAATAATTCCAAAGGGCTGCCATGGAGGCGATATTTTTTATGGTAAACACTCGGGAGCTTGTCGAGTGTTTCTAGCGGTAAGCGCACACATTCGGTCGATGGTCGTCGCCTGAGACGCTTGGTTAAAATATAGTGCTCAAAGTCATAGACATCTCTTTTAAAATGTATACCTTTGTTAACAGTTTTCTCAGATTATAAACCTAAATGACCAGTATGAGTTTGATTTCACATATCACATCCAAGTATTCGTAGCAGGCCTAGTGATTGCTACATTTCAGAAGTGGGATGAACAACCAAAACGTAAGTACACGCCCAAATTGTAATTATAATTTGATTGATGTGATCATAGTTATTGATGTTGGTCAGTCACGGATCTTTACAATATAACGAGACCCGTGAGACCATAGTCTTCTAAACATGATACATTGACTTAAACAATTAAGTACCATTACTTTCTTGTTTTTCATTTTGCCAGCATCATGTATGATCATGCTGAACGTTAAAATTTTGAAATCTTGTTTGGCTTGTCTATCACATTTTATATATTACTGATTAGTTTTGTGATTTTTTTTCAAGAGTTTTTACAGCGTGAGCACTTTTAAATCTAAATCTGTTCACACCTTAAACAATTGTCGATTTATGTGTCTTGGGTTCGAATCCTAGTCATTACTTAGCATCTTATCAATAAGATGAGAGAGCCAGAGAAGTTATAAGGTTATTTAATAACAATCAACAAAGAAAATTGTGTCGTATTTGGTATATATAGATATCCCAGAATTTAGTCATATTGCGTTTTGACGGCGCTTATCAAGCGGGGCGTCACCCGGTACCCCAAGCGAAACACTTGATACCGCATTCTTCGCATGGGACTCAAGTGTTTACACTTATAACAAAGGTCCCTTTGTTTATTTTTAGAACAGGACAAGTTAAGTGTCAAAGCTTGTTTGTATAACATAACATGCTGACCCGCGTGAATTAACTGTAACAAAGGAAATGATAATCATGCCTAACTGGTGATAATATGTTGAACGTAATGTCTAGACAATTACGGTACATATAATTAATTTATTTTACCTTTTGAGTAATGAGTGACTTGAAAAAGGGTTAGACGGATGCAAATTTATTGTCTTCTTACAACCACTTACCAATAGGCTTAAAATGCATTAATCTACGGCTCTAAAGTTCTTTTTGGTTACGAGATTTCAGACTATGCCGAAATCTCCGGGCTACGGCCCACTCTGCCAAGCGGCGCGGCACTCAGCTGCGGCGATGAAGCCCAGAAGCAGACATCGAGACGGGCCGTGCGCAGCTTAAGATGCTGAAGTAGGAAGTACGGCGAGAGCGCTAACGTCAGCGCGTCGCCGAGACGACTGTGCTGGCGCCGCCGAAGACCTGCGCAAGCGTCGCGTCGTGGCAACGAGCTACGGGCGGCCAGGCGTTGATGCAGCAGCTCAACGTCAGCGCGTCGTCGAGACGACTGTGCTGGCGCCGCCGAAGAACTGCGGAAGCGTCGCGTCGTGGCAACGAGCCACGAGTGGTCAGCCGCCATCGCAGCGTCTCCGTGTGAAGACGAGACAACGAGCCACGTGAAAAGGAAAGCGCGAGGCGCGGACAGCGGCAGCGCGACCGCGAAACATGGATTGACAGGTCACGTAGTCCTTCTTTTTATTTGATAGCATTAAGAACTTTAGGAACGGTCTAGCTTTGCCACCCGTGATCCAAAGCGCAGCAAAATCACTACAGAAAAATTATCAAATTTGATTTTTCGTCCAAAAACCATCGAATAGACGTTTGGTTACATATTTTCGTACGTAAGTTGAATGCGTGCGGTTCGGTATACAGTTGGGATGAAAGTATCATTAATTTTGCTAACTAAAAATAACAAGGGTTGTCCACGATGTGGCACAATAGTTTAAGTAGGTGCTATTCTATTTATTGGGCAAGAATGGCAAGATAAATTATTGAACGCGTTTCCGTGCGAACTAAACTACGCCTAGAACTTTAAAAATATGATTAGCAGAGAGCAAGCGTAACGAGGTGTTTTATTATGTAAAATAACGTCTTATTTATTAAAGCGAAATACAAGATAGTAGTAGGCGCCTCATTTTTCACACAGCACTAAGCCACTGTGAAGTGCACACGTTGTAATAAGATTGGTTGTGCAAAAGAAAAGTTCTACAGTAAAATAGAAGATAGAAATAAAAAAACAGTAGTGATGCGGCACACAAGCTATGACAACTTATTTTAAACGATTAAACAACAAAGACTGTTGATAATGAGTAATAGAGTCTGTTTCTAATCGGTATATGGATAATAATTATTACCTACAAATAAAACAATAGTGTAAGTTGTTTTGTACTCATCTCACGATAATGTGCCCACGAATATGGAGTAGTGGTGGGCGATACAAACCGTATATAGTTACGAAATCTATATATCGGTACAATATCTAAAAACCGCTTACTGGTTCGTTCGAAAACCATGTATTACAAAATCTAGATATTTACATACCGCTCGCTCCGCATCGGCTTCGGCAGATTTCGGCCCGATGCGGTGACGTGACTCGTGTGCGACAGAGCGCAGGTGATATAGATTTGCAGTAGTTAGAGCGGTATAGGTATGGTAATATTATTTGCAACTTACACAATGCAAATTTGAGCTCATTTAACATATTTTAATGACGTAGTTTAGATCTTAAGCTCGTGTATTTAAAGTTTAGTATAACAACGCATTTCAAATATTAAATTAAATTATTGGACGCTTTCATTGGTGAAGATACTCATTTCGAAAGAGACCAATAATTTTTGGTAATACCTAATTATATAAGTGAATTTGTTATACTCTTTTATGGGATCAAAGACTTTGCCTTGCCGAATTCACTTACGAAATTAGGCTGCACAATAGTTTTAAAAATACATACGCGTTCGCACAGTATCTAGTTTAATTTAAACAAATCTAAAATACCGATTTTTATCAAATATCGTAGCAACCAAAAAGCAGCGTATTGGATCAGGTTTGAAAATATCGCGTACGGACAATATCTAGATATTGAAATATATAGTTTTGATATCAGATATTGAAACTCGAAATCTGATTTGGGTACGATTCTAAGAAAAAGCGATACGACCCCAGGCCTAATATGAAGGGATCTGGAATAGCGCGACATGGTTGTCAATGTAAAGACTGTTAATGTCAATTTAGTGGTAGGTCATGTGACTAACCATTCTCTTCCCTATGTTTACAGTAAAATGCAATTTGAGTTTTAAGTTGTTGTATACCTATAATCTAATGTTCTACAGAGAGAGGATTCCAAATCGTTAAATGTGATGAGTTATTAGTGTTTGGTTGAATGTAACTAATATAAAAATAAATACCAGCCCGTTACTGTCTCACTGCAGGATAAAAGCCTCTTCTCATACAGAGACAGCACGAATATTGATACCACTCCTACTTGAGGCGGTTTGGCGTTTTACAATTTAAATTATCTGTAAGTCCAGACTTTTACACCGATGCCAGCGATGTCCAAGATAAAATTAGAAAGTATTAGGAACTGACTGACTGAAGTAACATCGGCACTTTTCCGGATTTGAACTCACGACCTTCCAGCTCGAGAGACGATGTCTTAACTACTGAGCCGAAACGGCTAATTAAGTTATGCCATTTAAATATTAGATTAAGATAGTTTAAAGGGTACAGTCAACCTAATTTATGCATTACAAACTTAAAATATAGAAGTTCTCTTAATGTACAACTTATGTTAAACTGTCAATACCAATGGTATTGTAATTTTGACCAGTGTTCATTGTATTAGATCATAAAGACAATAAAAAAAATAGATAACGCGATAAAGCAGACATTATGTTTTTACACAATTGTTGTTATAGAAAGAATACAGAAACATATTTTATTACAAAAGTTATAAGAACTATTTATAGTCAAATGATGAAACGTCTAGTAGATATTATCCTAGTGTCGAGTCTTTTAGTAAAGCAAGATGGGTGCACTAATCGCCACCATCTTACTCAATTGATACCAAGTTTGTTGACTAAGGAAATATCACCTTTAAGCAAGGTTATTCGTTATTATATTAGAATGTCAGCAGTAAAATACGCTGAGGACCAGGAATTATTCGAAACAACAGTGGTTTCGTTTTGATACATTTTTATAACATTATTAATGGTTCATAGTCGCACTATTGAGTTGGATTTAAGATCTATAAAAGATGAATATGAGGAAGATGTATTAATGTTCATTCACGGAGCAGTTCTGAGACTTTTAAAGACAACGAAGGCAATTTTTTATTTGCTCTTCCTAGGCGAGCTTATAGAAGAAAAATGAGAAGGATGATAAGAACTCTATAACAATTAATATTGGGCAGGAGTTGCTTTGTTCTGAACTTGTGTTAATATTGACATCTTGTTGAGGCTTTCACAAACTAGTATCAATATGTTTGGTATAACAACCATCGTTTGAGGTTCTATACGAATGATACGAAAAACATTGACTCATTGCTAAACAATGTTGGTACCTATCTTTGCACGCATACAATTTAAGAATAGTATGAAAAACGTGATAAACGAGGTAGCTCGACCTAAAACAAACGGGCAAATAAAGTACGGGTATAGTGATGGATAACCACACCATGTTATCAAAGTTTTAGTCATGGATTGGTATGTTTTAACAATGATACCGCACCAATCAATACCGAAAGCAGACGCAAAACAACAGTAGTTGTGGAGCGTATGAAATTGTGATTCATGTAACCAGTGGTCCGATTGTACCATTTACCACCGGCACCGTAGCTAGAGATTTTTGCATGAAGTCGTAATAATGCCAGTTTATTATATCCTAAAAGTTGCTAGAAATAACTGACAAAAAGCATTGAGTAATGTACTAGAACTCAAAGTCAAAAAGTAAGATTTAAAACAAATATTTGTATTAAATATTATTCTTTCAGGTAGAACCTCTTTGTCGAAAATTTAAAGTAAATACTGTTGGTATGGGTACAGAATGCCAACAGTTTAACTTATAGAGGATGATGTGATTGGCTGTGTTTCTACATCCTGGGAAAATAATGGCTGTATGAAGCCTTTCTTATACTAATTATACCGAATTTAAGAAACTGTTATGTACAGAATATTATTGGTTGTAATTACAGGTCAGGACGCGAGGCATCCTGGCTAAGAGAGTCCTTTCGGCTATCGGCTTGAGCGTAAATCGAGGGCTCTTGCTGGTGTCGCGAGGGATGATAATGGATGAATGTCAAGGTCCACCGAACTGATGGCGCGAGGGATGATAATGAGTGAATGTCAAGGACCTCCGAACTGATGGCGCGAGGGATGATAATGGGCGAATGTCAGAGACCTCCGAACTGATGGCGCGAGGTATGATAATGGGTGAATGTCAGGGACCTCCGAACTGATGGCGCGAGGGACGCCTGCTGCCCGGTTAAGAGAAAAGTCCTTCCGGCTATCAACATGAGATTTAACCGATCGGCTCGTGTTGGTGTCGCTAGGCGTCCTGATTTACTGATCGTTCAGGATGTTAGGGCCCTGATTTACTGATTTTTCAGGGATGGTGTTCGTTCACGACAAATGATCGGTCGTGATCTTTCTCTTTGATGTTGGATATTAATTAAAAAATTGATAATTTCTACAATTGTATAATTGTTAAAAGTTCAATAAAGCTATTTTGTTGGTTTGTATAAATAATAATGAAAAGTTTGTTCTCCATTGGTGTCATAGCCCCACGGCGTTCCATTGCGAGGATAAACGAATCATAAATAAATGATATTGTAATAAGCTCGAGGTGCATTATCCTCAAAATATTGTAAAACTTTTTTAAAAGAGTAAGTATGGAGTTTCTTGTCCGTTCTTCTCCATTACAATCTACATTTCCGAATGGACAGTAGAATCAATAGGTATCATGTTTTTTTTAACTTTAAATTTAAATTTATTGAAATTTAAAAGATAAATGATTTGACTAAGACTTTGACACTACTCTGTTAGTATGATATTTGTTTGTAAAAATTATTAAAGTATTTAATTAATCAATAAGGTTGAACGAGTAGCCAGGAACCCAATTGTTAGGTTTCCACCTGGAGTCGTGTGCAGGGACCCACACGATGTCAGGACGGACGATTGTTAGGTTTTGATTCTTTTTAACTTATAATGGCTTGTTTTAAATAAAAACAAATGATCTTATTGTTACAGTTTGGTTATTTGTTATGGTTTTTGTTTTATATAAATACCTATATGTCTTAATAATTCCAAAGGGCTGCCATGGAGGCGATATTTTTTATGGTAAACACTCGGGAGCTTGTCGAGTGTTTCTAGCGGTAAGCGCACACATTCGGTCGATGGTCGTCGCCTGAGACGCTTGGTTAAAATATAGTGCTCAAAGTCATAGACATCTCTTTTAAAATGTATACCTTTGTTAACAGTTTTCTCAGATTATAAACCTAAATGACCAGTATGAGTTTGATTTCACATATCACATCCAAGTATTCGTAGCAGGCCTAGTGATTGCTACACAAATAAATGTATTTTCTTTCTTTCTTTCTTATTCCAATGACGATAACACTTTTTACACGGGCGAAGCCGCGGGCAAAAGCTAGTTAGTAAAATTTTCAAAGAAGTTTAAATACTTATTAGTTATGGCATCAGTAAGTAAACTATTAAAGCAAGCCTATTTCAAATTAAGCCTATTAAAGTCATCCTATTTTCGGTATTCTACGTTTTAACGTTGTGAAACCATTGACTTATTTTAGAATTTTTGTAACCACTTAGTAAAGAATTACATACGTTAAAATAGGTATATATATGTCACGTCGAAGTACCTATGTATCATAGGACTGCCATCTTTAACCCCAATGTCTAGAGGCAATTCCTTTATTCTTGACTGGAGCGGGTTACTTCAATAACACACAACACTGGATTGAAACTCAAGAGTGTTTATTTGATTTAGTTACAGGCACTTTGAGTTTTCAAATGAACTTGAAGCTAAAACCACATCGTGAATTCGTGTGGCCTGCTAGGTCACAAAGCTTTTGTCGGTCGCTGGAGAAGACCTAGCCAGAAACTCCAGGATACTCTTTTTAAATGTTTTTATAGATTACACAATCACTTTATGACAATTAACGTTACATTTTTATTAGGTTTTCAAACATCTATTCAATTAGCAGATTTATTAAACAGTTTTACAGTTATTATTTTTTACACACACCATGCACCGTACGCGCCATGCACGTTCTAAGTCGGCGGGACTCCGCGGGACTTTCATATTGTTTTTGTTTAGACACTAATTACTTGGATAGTTGAGTAAAGTTAGCAAACAATACTAAAATGCTGATCAGTTAATTATTTTAACATTAAACAACCTCAATACTCACAAATATAAAGTGGTTTGTAGTTTATTATTGAAATAGTCATCTAATAACAAAACTATTCAAGTTTCCGGTGATCTAACAATCTTACTAATTAGAAAGTTTCTCATTATTACATAGCTGTATAAAATAGTCTTATGACTTCTTAGTATTTAATCATTTACTCAAATTTGTTTAGTTCTCGTATTAAATTATTAAATCTGGTTATTGGTCATAGAAATTATAACATCCGCCATTGTTTGACAACTTTATCTGAATAACATAATCAAACACATTTACTTAGTCAAATGTGCAATAGTTAAAATGAGAACAAATCCAAAAGTCCTACAATAAGTGTTCCTGTTTAATTTAAACATCTCGTATTAATTAAACATTGAAATTAGCATACGAATTATGAATCAATACTGATTCCACAGTGAGCCAATAGATGGCGCTGAACTCAAAACCCAACTTAAATAGACATAGACACTTAAAACGATTAATTAGGATAATAAATTAGCAAATTCACGCCTACGCGGCGACATAATATACCATATACATAGCATAGGTTGCAGGGATCCGCTGGATGCGGGACACACGGGACCGGTCAATGTGGCGACGCTTGGGGGAGGCATATTTTCAGCAGTGGACGTCTTTCGGCTGATATGATGATGATGATGGTTATGATGTTCAACTAGCTTCTGCCAGCGGCTTTGCCCAGTAAAATGCTACGGTGTATATATTGTAACTGGCAAACTGTTAGTAGTACAAATTTAACATTTACTACAGTTTGCCATTTATAGTGTATACTAATAGTGATATTCCCGTCCATACAGTTTCACATACATGTTTTGCATACAATTTTTACACATCCATAAAGTTTTACAAACGCTTTACACATATCTATTTATTATTTCAAGTTGCCCGCGATCACCCACTAAAGTATCACGCACCTCGATTTTTCTCTGCGCTTGTTTACGCACTTCAGATAAGCGGTTTTATGATCAGTGGTTCTAAACATTTTATGATCAGTGGTTCTAAACATTTTACTCAAAGTCTGACTTATATCGCCCGGACTCTTAGTCAAGTATGATGAACTGTACCAGCTGCAATATTAACTTCAATGACGGCGTTCAATGTACCTCATGTTTAAGGCACCTTGATTTTGGCTGCGCGAGCATCACTGAGGCTGTATGGAGATATCCCAAGTGCCGGCTTTCTTCACCGTCACCGTCCCCGTCCCCGTCTCCGATTCCAACACCTGAACTTGCATCTCTGGAAACTATTCTTAACGAGATCCGTGAGCTCAAGATCCAACTGGCTGGTGTGCCGGCGCTTTCTGTAGATGCCAAGTGCGTTTAAGAATCTGTTTGCACTCTTAAGTCTAACATCGACGTGATTAAATCAGAGTTATCCGTTAGTGACCAGAGGTCGAGACTGAACAATGACGAAATCAAGGGCATTCCTATGAGAACTGAAGATTCTTTTTTAATAATAATTTAATTAATAATTAATAAAATTTAATAGTCAATTTTACGTTTCCCAAAATCCAAATAAATTACTTATCCAGAATACCGCTGTTTAACTCCAAGTGGAAGTCAATTTTGGTTAGCTTCCTAAACAGATACGTCAAAGTGGATTTTGTTGCTGCTGCACGCTCATTCAAGGCGCTATGTACTCATGATCTCGGATTCGAAGACCAATCCAACCGAATCTACGTCAATGATCACCTTAACCCTGACTCCCAAGAAGTTGCTCAATAAAACCCGAGCATTGGCTAAGGAGAGGGAGTTTAAGCACGTATAGGTTAAGCATAGAAAGATCCATGTCCAAAGGCAGGAAGGGTCGGCTGTCCTTGTAATTTCTTACGAAAAAGATTGAAACAAACTAAATTAACTTAATTAAGTATTTTATTTTTCGTTCATCATTTTATAATCAAACTATTTTAAGTCTTAAGTCTGGGAGTAAGTCTGATCGTCATATTGTCACACTAACCTTAACTGACTATTACTTGTTTTCTATTGTAAAAAGTTACCGCATTGTTCTATTTATTCGAACATTTAAATATGTGCTTATTTCGCTCGCATTCAGCGTTGATTCTAATTATTGCCATTCTCCTCGCACAGCTACCTGCAATCTTGCTACTTTTCGCCTTTAAACTTGTAGCCACAACTCATCAACCCACGTTTTGACACTCCGTTTATTAGAAACATTGAAACAAGTAGCCCTCAAAAGAACTTTTGATCACAGTACGTTTCGACACTCTATTTACCAGAAATATTGAAGCAAGCAGTCCTCAAAAGAACCTTTGTTACGTTTTGACAATCTGTATATAAGTTCTTAAAAGAACTCATCTGAAATCTCGAAGGAACTCATTTGTAAAGAAACAGGACACGAACAACCGTCGCGCCGGACACGTCTGTCTTGCGCAACGGCCGCCCGAAGAAAAACCTATATTTATAACTTCAGCGCGCAGACTTCCTCGAAGGATGCACGCCAAAACGACCACGTGCGTCGATTGTGGCGACACCAACGGAACAAACACAACTATGATTCAACCCTATTGGTCACAAGAAATAAGCAACTCTATTGGTTAAGATCTTATTTTTATATTTGTAAACTTGATTCTGTATTTTCATTGGTTAGAGTTTAAGTGTAAAATAGTATTTAAGTGTGTGCAACCAAAAATAAAGCCCTTATTATTTTCTACAATCTGGAGTCATTATTATTTCCATCAACCTGTCCCATCGCTAAAATGGTGAAATTCATAGTCGCCAAAGTGGTGACCCCGGACCGAGCACACCCGGATCAAACACACCCGGACCGAGCACACTCGAACCAGAACATACCTAACTGAAGAATAATTTGGCGAAGAACCTCGACTGTACCCATTTCAAGATGCCGAATACCTGCCCAACAGAAGAACAGACAAGCTCAGCGACATCACACCGTCACAAAGGGTGAAGCTGCTGGTATTTCCCTCACCATGCGCATCTCACCATTCTGGCGTGATCGACCATGACTCTGGTTTATTAGCTTCGAAGCCGCAACGAACGACCTCAAGAAAAACCAGTCTCAACTCGCCCAGATGGTTATAGCACAGCTAGAATGTAGCGTTGTGAGATCTCAACTGAAAATAGTCGAATGATACTAATATCAAAATTAGTCGGTTAATAGTCACATCTCTAAAAACACGGCACAACTCTAACCTTCCGGAATACTGTCACTCGTTCATTTCTGTTCCGGTGGCTTAGCTGACTACATACTTTCGATCCTCACGATTCTGTGTGCCCCGATTTAGGGTGAGTTTCTCATTAGTTTAACTATTGTACCTTATTCTTTGTGCCAGGCGACCAATACCGATTCCATCACCTAATTAATATCAGTTTTGCACTGTCATGTTGGACGCGTGGCTAAGGGTCGCCTGGGACAAAGGAATTCGCTATGAGCATGTGTTTCTACCGCATTGGATTGTGTCTCCGTGTTTTATTGTAAGTGATCACGTTTACTTATGTTAATAAATGCTAGCGTGTTCATACTTAACCTAACTTTGCATCTGTCAATGTGCTTGCTATGTTTGCAAGTATCTTACCTGTAAGCCGCTGCGATGTGCTGAGCTTTCACCTATAATGTTCCCATACCGTTCCTTGGCCTAAAATGGGGACGAAGCTGGTACATCGCATGCGGCTTGCTGCTTTTTGCACCGCATCTAACATGCGCACCCTATGGTGCTTTCAGGGTTAATTGTACGGGCTGAGGCCTGACGTGCTCCTACTACTTGCACGCTGCCAACTACCTGCACGCTGCCTACGCCCACCGCCAGGTCCTTTTAGCACGCTGCCAACTACCTGCACGCTGCCTACGCCCACCGCCAGGTCCTTTTATCTGACACCTGCGGCTTACCGCCGTGCCAGCCTACGCACGTGGCCCGGTCTTGCCTGCCTACCTGCGGCCTGCCGTCGCGCGAGCCGGTGCCAGCGCAGCCTACCCTGCGCACCCTAGCTGCTACAGTTCCGGCGACCCTATCGCTGTGCCGGTGCTGACCGGTCCCCGCGTCTACCACGTGCTGCCAAGGGACGGTACCCTCTTACTATTTTATCCGCGTGAGGGAATTTGTTCAGAACTGAGTGGCGCTAGAACCCACGACCTAGCTGTTTTAAATAACCATAAATATATGTATTAAATTAACAAGCTGTTTTTCTAACTACCTCCTAACTATCAGTTAGCGGCCTGCACAGCTTACCTAGCGCAGACCTAGCCGTTACAGTGGCGCCCAGGCTTTATTTTACTATCCGTCACACAGTTCTGAACCGATATCTATCACGCTTGCTCCATATACATCGTTGCGGTATAGAATAAGTTTATTGTGTTATTATCAGTCGTTACTAACAGTCTATTTTGTAATAATGGGAACTCACCCGATTAATTTCATACACTTACGGAAGGCTGAATTAGAGTATGAAGTCTTGATACGGGGCGGTGAAATTGGTACTTGCCTAAACTTGAGGGAACAAATAAACATTTTGAGTAAAAAATATACCAGTGATGACATACATGAATCAGGCATTGATGAAAATGAGGATTTATGTGCGTTAAAGGCAACAATAGGTGAATACCAATTGATGTTAGGTGAAATTAACAATGAAGCGGGATTAGCAAAGGGTGTATCATACAAAAATCATATCAAATACCGACTAGCCCGCATTAAACCAACCAACCAAGAGAACTTATTGCTAAGACAAAAATTAGAAGAAAAATATAATACACTAGAATCACAAATTACCAAACTAGAAACTAAGTTTAGTTCTGGTAGCTCACAACGAACTGACACAATAACTGCTACAAACACTAACTTAACCGTAACATGCACTAGTCATGTACCAAATAAACCCAAATACGATGGCAAAACCTGTGTGCGATCTTTCATACAAAAAATACGCGAGTTTAAAACATGTAAACAAATAAAAGATGATGAAATGTTTAACTTCGCGTTTGATATCTTCACGGATAACGCACTGCATTGGTACAGGCATGTGAAACCAAACGTCACCTCATGGGAAGAGCTATTAGATCAATTAAAGGCTGCTTTTGACTATGATGACTATGATTATAGATTACTTACCGAGATTAGAACACGTTCACAAGGCGAAACAGAAAACATAACCATCTACATATCCTTAATGAGCGGTTTATTCAATCGATTAAATACTAAACCATCAGAAGCAGAGATGTTTGACATCATCGTTCACAATGTTAAACCAATGTATGCGGAAGTACTAGCTATCAGTAACGTGCAAAGTCTGGAGCAATTAGAGTTGGTCTGTAAAAACTATGAAAAATATAAGATGCGGGCAGCACACTACCAAGACCCAACAAAAACAAACCTCAACTCCTTGGCTCCAGAATTTGCTTACGTCAAGCCAACTAACAAAACTAACAGCACTAACTCGAAACCATACTATAGCCGCTACGGGTATGGCCGCAGGGACTACGATAAAAAACCTGAAGCAACCGGGGATATCTCTCACTCTTCTCGACCGGTCGCGCTAGTAGACAAAAAAGGCACAGATACACCAATCAGAGGTCAACCTTATTGCCCTAGGTGTAGGTCTAACTCACACTCACTACGACAGTGTACTGCAGACCGTGTCCTAATTTGTTTTAAATGTGGAGAAAAAGGGGTGAAGTACCCCGATTGTGCGAAGTGTCACCCACCAAAAAACTAGCTAGTGAGGTTTGTTATGATAAAAAAATTAACGCCAGGCTAAGTAAAACAGAGTGGGAGGATTGGCTAGCTGTAGTCACAAAATTCAAAACCTGCTACTCTGTATCAACTATACAAAACAAACCTCACAACGACATAAGGCCATATGCTTCTATAGAAATAAACAACATGCCAGTTTGTGGTTTGCTGGATTCAGGTTCGGCTGTTACCATCGTTGGTAAAGACTACCATAAACTCCTAACTAAGGACCTAGGGCTAACCCTGCAGCCTAGGGACCACTCAGAAACATTTGTTGCCGCTGGGGGACAAGGGCTTCATCCTATAGGTACTATAAACATACCAATAACTTTCGAAGGAAAGCTACACACTATCAAGGCTCATGTGGTGCCATCAATAGACACTCCTATCTTGCTGGGAATGGATTTTTGGAACACCTTTCATATATTCCCTAAGAATATTAAATCCATATTCCTAGTAAACATAAATGACACCAGTGCAAACACTAAGCCAAATATATTTTTGCACTCATTTGCACAGCTAACTGAGGAACAAAAAGTAACAGCTGAGAAAATAAAGACTCAATTTAAGAACATTTCCTCAGAAAATAAAGGCCTAGGCCGCACTAACTTAATAACACATAGTATAGACACAGGTGATGCACCCCCAATACGGCAACGTTACTACAGGATGTCTCCGGAAAAACAGCGTGTTCTTGGTAAAGAATTGGACGAAATGCTTGGCCTGGATGTGGTTGAACCATGTGAAAGTCCATGGTCTTCCCCAGTCCTACTAACACCGAAAAAGGACGGCAAATTGCGGTTTTGTTTGGATAGTAGGAAACTAAACGCTATTACAAAAAAAGATGCTTACAATTTGCCATACATTTCGGAAATACTAGATAACCTGAGGGATGCAAAATACCTAACTAGCATTGACCTATACAAAAGCTTCTGGCAGTTACCACTAAATGAAACTGACAAAAACAAAACAGCGTTCTACATACCTGGCCGGGGAACATACAGGTTTAAAACTACACCGTTTGGACTAACAAATGCGCCTGCTACGCAACAACGAATGGTAGATAAAATGTTTTACGGACCAGAGTTTGAGAATAGGGTCTTTGCTTTCTTGGATGACATAGTGCTGGTGTCGTCTGATTTTGAGAACCATATAGCCTTGCTAACTAAAGTATACAATAAATTATCTAACGCAAACTTAACAATAAACATGGATAAGTGCCAATTTTTCCGTGATGAATTGAAATATCTAGGCTACATAGTTAACTCTAAGGGACTACATCCAGACCCGGAAAAAGTAGAAGCTATACAGAACTTCCCAATACCCACCAATCCTAAAGAAGTAAAAAGATTCTTAGGAACGGCATCATGGTATAGACGTTTCGTACCAAACTTCAGTACTCTAGCTGCACCACTAAATAGACTCACAAGCTCAAGTAAGAAGGCACCTCCCTTTGACTGGTCTCGGGATTGTCAAGAGTCCTTTACTAAGCTAAAAGAAATACTAATATCGGCCCCAGTACTATCGTGTCCAGATTACACCATCCCATTCGAAGTACACACAGATGCCAGTAACTATGGTATCGGCGGTTTGCTAACACAAATTAGGGACGGCGTTGAACATCCCATAGCATACATGAGTAAATCCTTGTCTAAGCAAGAACAGAACTACAGCATCACGGAAAGGGAAGCACTGGCTGTACTGTTGGCACTGGAACATTGGCGCTGTTACCTAGAAAATGGCATCAAGTTCACAGTGTTCACAGACCATTCCGCACTAAAGTGGTTTCTTAAACTTCAAAACCCTTCCGGACGATTGGCACGCTGGGGTATAAGATTGTCGGCTTTTAACTTTGACATACAACATAGACGTGGTACAGATAACACCTTACCAGACGCGTTGTCACGTGCTTGTCCGGTCGCAGCTCTCACACAAGAATACACTACACAGACAAGCCCGCCTAAACAGACAGACGACACTTGGTACCAAAATATCTACAATGGTTGCCAACGAGACCCTTCAGCATTCCCAAACTACACCGTAAAACATAACAAACTATACCGTTATGAAAAAAGTAAATTCGCAATACTATGTGAGTTCGATTGGAAAGAAGTCATTCCTAAGGAAGATAGGCAACAAATAATCACTAATAACCATGCTGAACCAACCGCAGCTCATTTAGGTATCCATAAAACATACAAACGACTAACACTACGCTACTACTGGCCAGGGATGCATGGTGACGTGGTGAGGTTTGTAACGGCATGTGACACTTGTATCGCTCACAAACAAGCTAATCACGCCCCCCTAGGACTAATGGGGAAGCCTAAAGAGTGTTCTCGTCCTTTCCAAATGCTGAGTATAGACATAGTGGGACCACTGCCGTTCTCTAGACGTCAAAACTCATATCTATTTGTTGCTACTTGTTGTTTCTCTAAATACTGCCAACTATTTCCCATAAGGAATGCTAATGCCACTACTATAGTACGACTATTAGAAGACAGTATATTCTTGGTCCATGGCATACCACAAGTTGTAATTTTGGATAACGGAACACAATTTACATCAAATGAAATGAAAAACCTCTTTAAAAAATACAATATACCTGATGTACACTACACACCGAGATATACACCACAAGTGAATACTGTGGAACGCTACAATAAAACTATAATCACGGCGTTATCCACATTTATCAATGATGACCAGCGCTCCTGGGACTTACACATCCCAAAGGTTCAGTTTGCACTAAACAGCTCAACCAGTGAGGTCACAGGCTACACACCAGCGTTTCTGGTCTATGGTAGGGAGTTGATCGCTGACGGTTCTCACTATCAGGACACTGATATAAAGGAAATAATATACCAACCAAGGGATCACTATGCAGAGAACTTGGGTGTCCTATCTAGCATCTTCGGCAAGGTACAAACAGCTTTACTGAAAGCATTCTCTAGGAACACTAGTAACTACAACCTTCGTAGGAAGGACGTGGAATTCAATGTGGGAGATGTAGTCTGGAAACGTACGTACTACCAGAGCGATAAGGACAAATATTTCAGCAAAAAACTGGCACCTAAGTTTGTAAAATGCAGGGTATCAAAGAAACTGTCTCCACTGGTGTATGACTTGGTAGATATACAGGGAAAACCACTGGGTACCTGGCATATCAAGGATCTAAAGTGGAAGAATCCGCAGTAGTCCCGTAGGCCTAGCTAGCTAGCGTTTGACTCACACTGGGTCAAACGATGCCAAGGGACTACTACCACCACATCTCGTGGGAGGTCATTCACCAACAGGGGTTTATCTATTTAACTTTGGCTGCAGGAGTCCTAAGCTCCTTTGGTACCTAACTACTGGTCAGTTGGTAATCAAACTAATCTCATTCACTAGAGTAATTAAAGTTCTTGCCTACAGAGTTGCGTGAGTTCGCTTGTGAGGGGTTTCTCAATTGAAAATAGTCTAGACAAAGTTAGGAAATAGTCTAATCAAAAATTAAACTAATCGTTAGAACGGCGTTGCCATAGAGAATGCTGGGGACCCCAAAGGGGCGTTTAATTTTTGATGGCAGAGTAGGTCTCTATGGTAACTACCCTTAGCTGTTGTGTTGTCTTGTTGTGTTCAAATCCAACATCTTAAAGACGGCTCCTACAAAAAGGTGACCGCAACCAGACTGAGCAGGTGTGTTCAAGTATAACTAACTACTAAGCAATAATTAATCTACTACGTAACAACGGCGTTGCCATGGAGAATACTGAGGACCCTACAGGGGTGTTACTTACTATTGGCAGAGTAGCTCTCCATGGTAACTACCATTAACTTTTGTGTTGTACTACTCGTCATGTTCGAAAATAAAAATATAACGAACATCATAAAGACGGCGCCTACAAGAGAGGTGACCGCAACCAGTTTGACAAACAGCCAAACAATAATACTACATGATACACTAGACGACGATGCCGCTAACTTAGTTACAATATCAACAACCTACCACCACTTACCTAACCATGTCCCTCTAACACGAACCCACTACTAAACCTAACCATACCTACTCCCACTAACCAACTAATAACTACTACCGCTTAACTAACCAAACCTACTCCCACTAACCAACTAATAACTACTACCGCTTAACTAACCAAACCTACTCCCACTAACACTCTAACAATTACACACGAGACTACACTGACCCCAATGGTAAACATACCAATAGAGGTACGTCACCAGAACTAACATGAGACACTTTCATGACGGGTAGGAAACCAGCCAAAGGGTTACTGGCTGGCTTCTGAACTAGATAGTGGAAAGTATAGTAAGTTCTAGCGGATTTTATACAGGTAAAATCCTCTCTCTGCAGCCGGGGTACTGTAGCGTTGTGAGATCTCAACTGAAAATAGTCGAATGATACTAATATCAAAATTAGTCGGTTAATAGTCACATCTCTAAAAACACGGCACAACTCTAACCTTCCGGAATACTGTCACTCGTTCATTTCTGTTCCGGTGGCTTAGCTGACTACATACTTTCGATCCTCACGATTCTGTGTGCCCCGATTTAGGGTGAGTTTCTCATTAGTTTAACTATTGTACCTTATTCTTTGTGCCAGGTGACCAATACCGATTCCATCACCTAATTAATATCAGTTTTGCACTGTCATGTTGGACGCGTGGCTAAGGGTCGCCTGGGACAAAGGAATTCGCTATGAGCATGTGTTTCTACCGCATTGGATTGTGTCTCCGTGTTTTATTGTAAGTGATCACGTTTACTTATGTTAATAAATGCTAGCGTGTTCATACTTAACCTAACTTTGCATCTGTCAATGTGCTTGCTATGTTTGCAAGTATCTTACCTGTAAGCCGCTGCGATGTGCTGAGCTTTCACCTATAATGTTCCCATACCATTCCTTGGCCTAAAATGGGGACGAAGCTGGTACATCGCATGCGGCTTGCTGCTTTTTGCACCGCATCTAACATGCGCACCCTATGGTGCTTTCAGGGTTCATTGTACGGGCTGAGGCCTGACGTGCTCCTACTACTTGCACGCTGCCAACTACCTGCACGCTGCCTACGCCCACCGCCAGGTCCTTTTAGCACGCTGCCAACTACCTGCACGCTGCCTACGCCCACCGCCAGGTCCTTTTATCTGACACCTGCGGCTTACCGCCGTGCCAGCCTACGCACGTGGCCCGGTCTTGCCTGCCTACCTGCGGCCTGCCGTCGCGCGAGCCGGTGCCAGCGCAGCCTACCCTGCGCACCCTAGCTGCTACAGTTCCGGCGACCCTATCGCTGTGCCGGTGCTGACCGGTCCCCGCGTCTACCACGTGCTGCCAAGGGACGGTACCCTCTTACTATTTTATCCGCGTGAGGGAATTTGTTCAGAACTGAGTGGCGCTAGAACCCACGACCTAGCTGTTTTAAGTAACCATAAATATATGTATTAAATTAACAAGCTGTTTTTCTAACTACCTCCTAACTATCAGTTAGCGGCCTGCACAGCTTACCTAGCGCAGACCTAGCCGTTACAAGAACGAAAGACATCGAGCAGATCACGGATTTACTCTACAATCCACCAGAGAAGGACCAGTACAAAGCCATCAAAGAAAGGCTAATATCTGCATATGAAGAATCTGACAGCCGCCAATTTCAAAAACTGTTGTCAGAGATAGAACTCGGCGACCAGAAGCCTACTCAACTACTCCGCCGCATGCGAAACCTTGCCAGAGATAAAGTTCCTGACTCCACGCTGCGTCTCATGTGGTCAAATCACCTTCCACCACACGTCCGCTCAGTCCTCGCAGTAAGTGAACAGTTCAGCACAAAAACAGCACTCGAAGAACTGGCGCTTATCGCTGACAAAATGATGGAGCAGACTACATCAACAGAAGTCGCAGCCGTGAAGTCAACCGCTGTACCTACACCATCAGCACCGCTAGCAGATACGCAATATATCATAAATGAGTTAAAGAAGCTATCACTAGAAATAGCTGAGCTCAAAGCAAGACCGCAACACAACAATTATCGTCGCAGCCGCTACCCTTCTAGAAACCGTTACGCTTCAAGATCACGCAATCGAGCAGAATCGCCATCAACATTCTGTTATTATCACAGACGATTCAAAGAGCAAGCTAGACGCTGCACATCGCCTTGCTCATTCGTAAAACAGAATGCGGAAAACTAAACAGGACGTTGGCAGAGGCGGATACCGGCGTTCAAGGGATATATATCCCACCGCCTATACATAACCGATAGAAACTCTAATCTATCATTCTTAGTCGACACTGGAGCCAACATATCCGTGCTACCAAGAAGAAAAGGTCAAATAGCAACGCCGTTACAATTTCACTTATACGCAGCACAACAATAGCTACGTATGGCGAGAAAATATTATCTCTCAACTTCAATCTACGACGCCGTTACAAATGGAAATTCATTGTTGCTCACGTTTCGAAGCCAATACTCGGAGCAGACTTCCTGAAGCATCATCAACTTATCGTCGACCTGAGAAACAGAAAACTCATCGACGGTGTCACGAGCTTAACGGTAAACGCCCCAATTCGAGTATCAAACACGCCTACCGTACGCAGCATTGACATATCGCAATCATATCACGACATCCTTGCTCAATATCCCAACATAACACGGTTAACATCGATGAAATTAAACTCTGACATCAACGTGCAACATTTCATCGAAACACGTGGTCAACCGGTTACATTGCCTCGCTCGACCTATTCCACCGCATCGTTTCGAAACAGTCAAGCGTGAATTCGAAAACATGATTGAACAAGGACTATGCAGACTCAGTAAAAGCCCATGGTCGTCACCTCTACATATCGTACCCAAGAAGAATGGCGATATTAGAGTTTGTGGTGATTATCGCCGACTCAACTCCATTACCATACCAGATCGCTACCCTGTTCCACGCATCAAAGATTTTACGCATCGTCTATCT
Organism: Orthosia gothica; assembly: GCA_949775005.1. NCBI lineage: Eukaryota > Metazoa > Arthropoda > Insecta > Lepidoptera > Noctuidae > Orthosia > Orthosia gothica. The sequence goes on along the minus strand of OX459070.1, from coordinate 2,160,427 downwards.
GCAAAAACTATCTTCTCTACAATAGACCTTAATCGTGCCTACCAACAACTGAACATAAGAGAAGAAGATATTGAGAAGACAACAATCATCACACCAATGAGGTTATTTGAATTTCCTCGTATGTGCCCTGGTTTGAAAAACCCGGGACAAACGTTTCAACGCTACATCCATGAAGTACTACGAGGATTAGATTTCGTTTTCCCGTTCATCGATGATTTGTTACTAGCATCAGAAAACGAAGCTCAACACCGAGAACACCTTCACATTGTTCTAAAGAGGTTAGAAAATAACGGTATTACTATCAACCCCGTTAAATGCAACCTAGGCAAACCGGAAGTCCAATTCCTAGGATACACCGTAACACGAAAGGCATCAAACCTCCGGATCACAAAATCGAAGTTATTACCAACTATCCCAAGCCGACTACAATTGAAGAGCTAATCTTCTTAGCTCGGTATGATAAATTTTTATCGCGATCACATACCTAACGCCGCATCTCTACAAGCACCATTAAACGCATACCTACATAATGTGAAGAAGAGAGACAAAACTCATATCACGTGGACCGACGAAGCAACCCAAGCGTTCGAACAATGTAAAGCTAGCTGCGTCATTAACGCAGGTCTACTAGCACACCCATCGCACCATGCAACACTCGCTTTATTTTGTGACGCATCCGACAACTCAGCTGGAGCCGTATTGCAACAATACATCAACGACACATGGCAACCGCTCGGATACTATTCCAAGAAATTCACCGACGCACAAAAGAAAAATTCAACTTTCGATCGTGAGTTACTTGCAATCTACATGGCAGTCAAACATTTCCGGAAAACATTTGAAGAACGCCATCTTATCGTATTCACCAACCACAAGCCGCTAACATTCGTTATGTCGAAGACTCATACAAACTCTGAAACACAAAGGCGAACGAGACATCTTTTGTTTATCAGTGAATTCACCGCTGACATAAGACACGTGAGCGGTAAACAAAACATCGTGGCCGACACCCTCAGCCGCATAGAAACAATTTCGTGCCCATCTGCAATCAACTACAATGGAATAGCCAGCGCACAACAAAAGGACAGCACCATCGAACAATTGTTATTACAAGAAAACATAATTCTAAAGAAGGTAATAATACCCAATACCGACGTAGAGTTATACTGCGAAACATCAACGCCATATTTACGACCTTATATACCCAAACAACATCGACAAGAAGTTTTTAACAGCGTCCACAATATTAGTCACCCAGGTACGCGCACGACTCGAAAACTTATAACCCAAAAATATTTTTGGCCATCAATGAACGCAGACATCAACCATTGGACTCGATCCTGCATACATTGTCAGAAAAGCAAGATACAACGACACACATAAGTAGGGTAATATTGGGCATTCTATACCACTGTCGGCAAGTAGCTCGGCTAGTGCGCCTCGCTACGCGCCAGTAGCATAGTATGCACAATATTGAACGATCGACTCGACTGTGTAGTATATTACTGTACTCACCTGCAGATCATGTGAGTTATACCACTGGCCGTCAGTAGTTGGGCGAGTTCACCTCGCTGTGAACGATGGTATGGATCATTTCGACATGCGTTTCGTTGTTAGAAACGACTTGATGATTAGTGATATGCGCTTCAAATGGTGGAAACGACTTGTTGGTTTTTGTAATGCGCTTCAGCAATGGAAACGACTTGATGAATTTGACACGTTCAGTATTAGAAACGATTGGTATTACTGTACTCATACAAAGATCATGCGAGTTATACGACTGGTCGCCAGTAGCTAGGCGAGTTTGCTTCGCTTCGGACAGTGGTGACAACTATCGACACGATCAATGATTAAGATTTAATTTAGTCATTATGAAATGCGTTTCGTGGTTAGAAACGACTTGATGATTTTGATATGCGCTTCAACGGTGGAAACGACTTGCCGATTTGGTCATGCATTTCAGTATTAGAAACGACTTGTTGGTTTTTGATATGCGCTTCAACAATGGAAACGACTTGGTGATTTGGTCATGCATTTCAGTATTAGAAACGACTTGGTTTTTGTAATGCGCTTCGTGGGTGAAAACGACTTGGTGTTTTTGACATGCGTCTCAATATTAGAAACGACTTGTTGGTTTTTGTAATGCGCTTCAACAATGGAAACGACTTGGTGTTTTTGACATGCGTCTCAATATTAGAAACGACTTGTTGGTTTTTTTAATGCGCTTCAACAATGGAAACGACTTGGTGTTTTTGACATGCGTCTCAATATTAGAAACGACTTGGTTTTTTGTAATGCGCTTCGTGGGTGGAAACAACTTGGTGTTTTTGACATGCGTCTCAATATTAGAAACGACTTGTTGGTTTTTGTAATGCGCTTCAACAATGGAAACGACTTGGTGTTTTTGACATGCGTCTCAATATTAGAAACGACTTGGTTTTTTCTTATGCGCTTCGTGGGTGGAAACGACTTGGTGCTTTTGACATGCGTCTCAATATTAGAAACGACTTATTAACTCACTGCTTTGAACTGGATCTGCATAATAAACAAGGTACATATTATATTTGGATTATTTTTCGTAAAACATTGGTTTTTCGAGGAATAAAGTATCTACCGAGCGCACGAACTCTTGTAGTTTTCGCCACTGACATGAATCCGCGTCTGTCTGGAACTTGAGTCGCACAAGCGCCTTCTTCCACAGCTCCAGGGAGTCGGTGTGGCGCGCTTCGTCAGCCTTGTACACCTTGCAGTCGATGTAGTACTCTCCGTTGATGCTCGCTGCTCGCCGCTCGCAGCCGTTGGCGACTCGGTTTACGAAGAATGATGATAGACATGTACTCGATGAATCGTCTTTTGGCATGGTGTCAGACCCGTAGTTGTTACTGATACCGAATACATAATTATCAGTATTGGTTTTTTTACTGAAACAACAACGAAAGGTGCTATTAGTTCATCATACACTTACAGGTTACATTTACCGTTTAGATACGCATAGGAAAAAAATACACTCAGTCAAAATAGGTACCTACAGAACATGAGAGACGTACGAATAAAAATGACTGATGATTTTAAACTGGTTTGGCGAACTAAATTATTGAATAGTTTGTTTACCTCGTACGAATTAAATCCGTTGATGGTGGGTGCGACTTGCGTTTCCTATTGTTGTCTGCAGACGGTTTGCGGCTGCGTTTGGTTTTCTGATCGGTGATCGAAGCTTGTTGAAAGTACTCGCACTCAGACTCAGACCTGAAATAAAGATACAACAAAATAATAGTCAAACATAAGGATTACAATTAGTACATCGGGTCAGATCTCTGAACTATGTATCGAGTGGAATGTTTTATACTTACATTTTCCAATTATGTCCAATCGATATGGTAGGCTGGCAGGCGTAGTGATTGATGGCAGCAGGCAGCGGTTAGCTATCAACACTTGATATTGATAGGAAAACCCAGCAGGATCGCAGAACACTTCTTGAAGATTACTTCCACACTTGTAGACTTCAGTTAGTTTGTACCGAGTACTTCGAAAACATGTAGCTTATAAACGGAGAACGAACGTTAATTCACTATGTTAAAAATGACTGCAACCGTTCATATAATGCTGTGTAAAACAACTTTTTTCCTTAGACGCATTATAGGTAGTATCGAAGAACTTCATATGTAAGCAGTTTACCACAACTGTTACCGCCCCGATTCTGTAGCGCCCGAGCGCTGCAAGCAGAAATAGTCCTTACGGTGTATAGATATGAACTTCTTCGATGGTAATTCATCGAAAAGTGTAGACTAAGGATGTTTCAGGTAGCATTGAATGACGACTCAGCGAACCGACTTAGGGTTGACAAAACGTTAACCAGTAGATAAGTTATCAATAACGATAATAGGGAATATTCTTGCAAGTAATTTAATTATTTGGCAATCTAGAGACAATCATAAGATTAGTATTTATCATGTTATACATCCAAGTTTTATTTGTAATACTTTTATGCTCGAGTGAAGTAGGTACAGGAAATAAGTTAACTTGTAACTGTAACAAATTTTAAATAAACTTAATTTTAAATTCTATTCTTAAGGTTAGAAACCAAATAAAATGTAGTATATAACTAAATTTTATTTATTTTGTGATAGTGTACCTAGTTTCTGATACTTATCCATACCTTAACAGGTTGACTGCCACATCGGTCACCGGTGACCCTCAAACAATACATTTTCTATTGTGTCTATTGTCTGGCAGCCAAACTGTTAATATGTATGCGTGGCAACCTTGGTTAAAATAACTTACTGTTGCGAATGCAACTTAGCTAACGAAAAAAAGAAACAAGGTTACACGTGTAATGTTTTACGCAATAACAATTATTTCAATCCAATAATTTTTTGATTTATCGGAAATTGATCGTATGACTAGTAGTCAATAACGAATACTTCGTTAGTTGGTAACGTTTAAAAGTCAAAAACTAAAAACTAATTTGACATTATCTCAAAGCTACGCCGCGTGACGGAGTGTAAATCCTTTAAAAAATATATAAATTCACAGCGAATGTCTAAATACCTACAGTCTTATAATCTCCCGAAGCTAGTACCTGACGTTTAGTATTGTGATCTGAATACACCCACACATTTGAACTACATAAAATTGGAACATTTATGTACAACATTAAGTAATTTACAAGAAGGTAATTATTGAATATGTTTCGTATTTTCGTTTAAAATATTGTTGATTTTAACAAAAAAATAGGTACTAACCGATCTTTCTTTTTTTCAGACACACATTGATACCTAATCAGATGCACTGGTTGATGAATAAGTAATCATCAAACTTGAAGACGTATGCAGACCTGTTCCAGATTAAACAATTTGATAATTCTGTCACACTACACTTACTTCGATTGTTCATTAGTCGGTATACGTGGGTAAGATCGTTTCATTTTGAGATTAGCGTCTATATTGGGAGAAAATTAATTTCAATTAGTAAAATAATGCCCCACTGTTCGGTTTGCAACTTATTTGTAGATAATCGTCGATGGTCTGGTCATTTACGTAGTAATGTTCATAAAAACAATAGTGCGACCACTGTTTTTGACAATGTCGCAATTATTAATTCTGCGTTTAAAAAACGAATCGTTAGTTACAAGATCATCGCAACTGGCGAAGAAAAAAATAATTTTCCGGAAATGTTTCTCATTAATATTAGTGAACAAGTTAAAACTCTAATAAACCGATCATTATTGAAGCATAAAGCTGTGAAAATAAATTTCGAACTTTTTTATTTTTTTCTTATGTTTAAAAATGATCAAAAGGAAATGAAATCGTTCGCCACAAAAAACATTACTATTAATTTTAATTACGATTTTGATTCAATATATAAAGCAACGATTGATTTACTGTTAAAGAAAATTGAGGAGTTTCAGGAGAGAGATAGTGGTTGGACATTTTCGAGCAATTCCCATGTAGAAATAAATATTAACAAATATCAACCTCTCGGCGGATCTAAATTTATAACTTTACCAAAATGTATAAAAAATAAAAAAGCTTGTTTGAATATTCGTAACAATGATGAGTATTGCTTTTTATGGTGCGTAGTGGCGGCTCTGTACCCCACTAACCAACATCCCGACAGAGTTTCATCTTATCCCTACTTCCGGGATGTTTTGAATATTGATGGTTTGACATATCCGATAACATTTTCGGACATAGCTGTCTTTGAGAAGAATAATCCGTTTTTGAATATTTACGTGTATGGTTTAAAAAATGATAAGACTATCATTGGACCTTTGTATTCAACATCGAATCATAAATGTAAGAGCATCCATCTATTGTTGTTAGAAAATAATTCTAATACTCATTATTGTCTTATTAATGATTTACCTCGTCTAGTCAGAAATCAGATAACCAAACATCATGGAAAACTGTACTTCTGCGAAACGTGCTTATTGTTTTTTCCAACGCGCAGCCGAATTGAATCACATCTGTGTGGAGGGATTGCCACAGTATTACCAGAAAAAGGAACATTTTTAAAATTCAAAAATTATGATAGAAAACAAAACATTCCTTTCGTCATGTATGCCGATTTCGAAACGATACTCGAACCGATTTCCGGCGATGAATTCAACACCGCTAACACGTCATACTCACATCGTCACGTGGCGGCCGCGTTTGCCTATAATGTAGTGTCATCATTTAACGATAGGGTTGACGGCTATAGAAGTTATCGCGGAAAAGATTGTGTTTCAAAATTTATACATTTACTGACTGAAGATGCTAAAGCAATACACAGAATTCTAACTAAAAGCGAGCCTATGATATTCACAGAAATAGATGCTCTTGATTTCAAACGCGCTGTTAAGTGCTACCTTTGTGAAAATTTACTGTTGACCGATAGAGTAAGGGATCACTGTCATATTACAGGCCGGTACCGAGGTGCAGCACATCGACACTGCAACCTACAACACAAAGTACCAAAATTCATCCCAATATTTTTTCATAACTTAACCGGATACGATTGTCATTTATTTATTAAAAAGTTAGGCGAAATTCCAGGACAAATTAAAATAATACCCAAGACTAAGGAAAAATATTATAGCGTTTACAAAGTTTATTCCTATTGCTGACAACGAGTTTATACAAATAAGGTTTTTAGATTCCTTCAACTTTTTAGGAACTAGTTTAGACAAACTTGCTAAAACATTGCAAGTAGACGATTTTGTTAACCTTAAATCAATTTTTACTGATGAAACACAATTTAGTTTGCTGACTCGTAAAGGTGTGTACCCATATGACTATATGAAAGATTGGAAATGTTACGATCAAAAGTCATTACCATCTAAATATTATTTCCATAATTCTTTGACTAACGAAGGTATTAGCGATGAAGATTATAATCATGCTCAGAATGTTTGGGCTGAATTCAATATTAATGACCTAGGCGAGTATACAGATCTATACTTAAAAACAGACGTGCTTTTGTTGACAGACATATTTCAAAAGTTTCGGAAAAGATGTAAACAATATTACAAACTCGATCCTGGCTTTTTACATAACTGCACCCAGTTTATCGTTCGATGCAATGTTGCTAAAAACAGGTGTTCAGTTAGAACTGATTTCGGATTTAGCTATCGTCAGAATGATTCAAAGCGGTATACGAGGGGCTTTGTGCATGTGTTCCCATCGGTATGCAAAAGCAAATCACAAATACATGCCGGAATATAATGCATCACAGCCTCAGAGTTTCATAGTATATCTAGACTGTAATAACCTATACGGCTTTAGCATGTGTCAGTATTTACCGTATTCTAGTTTTAGATTTCTTAATGAAAATGAATAAAAAAAAATTCGTGTTGAAAATGTCGAGGATAACTCTGAGTGGGGCTTTATATTAGAGGTCGATCTTTTTTATCCTGAACATTTACACAAACACCACAATGATTTACCATTTTGTCCTGAGAAATGTATACCTCCAGGAGGTAAAACGAAGAAACTAGTTGCAAATTTGCATAATAAGTACAACTACGTAATACATTACGTTCATTTAAAAAAGTGTTTAGAACATGGTTTAATATTACGTAAAATTCATAAAGCTATTACTTTCAGACAAAGTCCCTATTTAAAATAGTACATAGAATTAAACACTCGATTAAGACAAAAGGCAAAAAGTTCTTTCGAACAAGACTTTTTCAAGTTATTAAACAACAGTAATTTTGGTAAGACATTAGAAAATACTGAAAATAGAGTAACCGTTCATTTAGTTAATCAATGGTGCGATCAATCTAATCGAACTAAGAAATTTATATCCGCCGAGAGACTTGTAGCCAACCCCTATTCCCATAGCGCTTCTATTCTAACTGAAAACTTAGTTGCAATACAAATGAAACCTGACCAAATTATTTTAGATAAACCTATTTATATTGGATTCACTGTATAAGAACTTTCTAAGACACATATGTATGACTTTCATTACAATATTGTAAAACCTTTTTATGAAGACCGAGTGCAGCTGTGTTATACAGATACCGATTCGTTTGTCTATAAAATATTCACGTTTGATTTTTATCGTGACTTGAAGTATAATTTTTTGCAATATTTCGACACCAGTAACTATGATGATAAAAATTATTATAACATACCAATTATGAACAAAAAAGTTCCAGGTTTGTTCAAAGACGAAATGGGAGGAAAATATATCTCAGATTTTGTTGGTTTGAGGTCAAAACTTTACTCAATAAAAACAGTCGATAGAATCATTAAAAAAGCAAAAGGAGTAAAATCAAGTGTAGTAAGAGACTTAAATATATCAGATTATGAAAATATTTTATTAGACGGTGGAAGTATTCGTAGAAAAAATATTATGTTTAAATCCATAAAGCACGAAATATTTACTAAGAGTGTCAACAAAATTGCCTTATCTCGAAATGATGATAAACGATCAATATCTGTAGATCGAATATCAACGCGAGCCTGGGGTCACTCACTTATTTTAAAGAGCGAAAATTAATTTTAAGATTAAGCTAATTAATAATAGAGTTCGAATATAATTTATGTAACATAAGTAATATCCTAATCTTAATATAGTTCTTAAAAATATACCTAGGTAACTTTTTAATGTAAGTTATATATAATTCATAGTTTTAAAAACCTAAGTTAATGTAAAAATATAAATAAAATGTGAATGATTATGACTACTTGTTTAATTTATGTTTTAAAACATCATCCTCCTTTTTGTAGTTGGTTAAATAAAATGATACCCGACCAAGATTCAATAAGTGCATGTTGAAACTTGAATCGTTCATTTGTCAGAGGTAAAATGTATTTTGTACGTAATACAAAAAGACTGATTATACAAATTTCGAAGAGCCATGTTTACGTCAATTGCATAACGTTGATCATACAAAATACCTACTACAAATACACAACAGTGCATTGCCCTCACAAATGCTTAGTTATCATTCTAATCTAAATTGTGAATTATTGTAATGGTTTTTTTTTTTTTGCCATTTACCAAATAATACTCATCTTGAGTACTTGTACTAAGCACACAGTTTTGTACTTTTTGCGAGCATGTCATCGGTAAGTTTCCCAATTTATTTTTATATTGTTTAGTAACTAGCGATTGAATTCGCAGCAATTTTGCTCACACACATTCTTCACATGCGGCTTCCCTGGTAACTCATAAACGGCACAAATATGTGGATGCCTCTAACTATTCTCAATCAAATTTTTCTTCATTTAATAAGACTTTTTACAATGGTTTTCAATTATCTTTATAGCCCTTTGCTAAGAATAGTTACAGCACTGATAACAACATTTGTGCCACATTTTAAATTTAGTCTTGTTATACTTTGTATAGATTATTTTACCGATTGGTTTGTAAATGTGTGAACATTGTAGGCCTTCTAGATTTCTAGATTGTTAACATTTGATCTCGTTTTACTTTTTTTAATCTTTTGTTTATTTATTATATAATCATTTCTTGTTTTAGTTTCTTACGACTTATTATCGGGCCTGCGTTGTCCCCCCATCTAAGTACTGCTGTAACATGGAAATATTGTAAATCCTTGTACATAAATATGTCGACGCCAGGTTAAGCGGAGGAGCAATTAGGGCGTTCAGCAGATTGAGAGCCTGGGTTGTAGGGGCATATCGCACTGTCGGGGTACGTGAGGGAGGAGCCGTGAACAGGCACCGCGGGGCACAGGCGCGCGACACCCGAACTCGGTCTGGAGCAAACAGTGAACAGCGAGACAGCGTGGACGAATCGTCAATCCTATTGTTCAGCACAAAGAAGTAGTGCATCAACAGCGCTCACTTACATCTCAGTTCCAGCGTGTTGATGCCCACCATTCACGCGACATAGGTTTTGAGCAAATTTTCGTTGAACCCGTTCTATCATTAGGTTATACTTTTGCACGTGCGGATTCCACACCAGTGAATAATATTCTAGTTTGCTGCGCACAAAGGAGAAATACAATACCATAACAGTATTCTTATCCTTAAACCCATTTGCCTGCCTCATGACAAAACCAAGTGATTGGAAGGCCTTGGCACAGATGTTATTTACGTGCCGATTAAATATCATATTTACGTCCAATGTCAGTCCCAAGTCCTTGATTTCGTTGACGCGCTCCAGAGGGACACCCGATATGTTTTTCTAGTACCTATTATATAACTGCACAGTACATGTGTGCCTCACAGTCTTGTACGCTGTTGATGCCCAAGAATAGCTTCAGGTCATCAGCAAACATTAGACACTTTGCCGTCCTGACGATCTTCGGTAGGTCATTAGCCATAATAATAAATTCTGGTGGCGTAGGTCTACCTTGGCTCACACCAGAGCAAGTTACAAATGTGCCAGATTTATGCCCACGAAGTTGGACATACTGTTGACGGTCAGCAAAATAGCTGGAAAAGAGTTGAATCAGCTTGGAGGTAAATCCTATCGCAGATAATTTTCTTAATAAACCTTCAACTGTCCATTTCCAGACACAATAGAAATTACCATTGTTCTAATCCGATTCGGTCTGATGGACAGATGACCGGATATGACGTCATTTTGGACCCAATTAAATGCTTTTTAGGGTTCCGTAGCCAAATGGCAAAAAACGGAACCCTTATAGATTCGTCATGTCTGTCTGTCTGTCTGTCTGTCTGTCTGTCTGTCTGTCTGTCTGTCTGTCTGTCTGTCCGTCCGTATGTCACAGCCACTTTATACGGAAACTATAAGAACTATGCTGTTGAAACTTGGTAAGTAGATGTATTCTGTGAACCGCATTAAGATTTTCACATAAAAATAAAAATAAAACAATAAATTTTGGGGGTTCCCATACTTGAAACTAAAACCAAAAATATTTTTTTTCATCAAACCTATACGTGTGGGGTATCTATGGATAGGTCTTCAAAAATGATATTGAGGTTTCTAATATCATTTTTTTCTAAACTGAATAGTTTGCGCGAGAGACTCTTCCAAAGTGGTAAAATGTGTGTCCCCCCCCCTGTAACTTCTAAAATAAGAGAATGATAAAACTTAAAAAAATATATGATGTACATTACCATGTAAACTACCAGCGAAAATTGGTTTGAACGAGATCTAGTAAGTAGTTTTTTTTTAATACGTCATAAAACGTAAACCGCAATTTACCAAGTACGGAACCCTTCGTGCGCGAGTCCGACTCGCACTTGGCCGGTTTTTTAAGTCGTAATAGGCTTCGTCAACCTGCCTATTTTTATCAATCTCTTTGACAGCATAGTCCACAAAGTTAATGTGATTAGTAACGGTTGATTTACTGGTTCTAAAACCATGCTGGTGTTCGGCTAGTTGCACTTATATACATACATTGCAAGTTAAAAATAAAATATTACTTAAAAAAAAAAAAAAAAAACATTTGTTAAGTTATTGTACAATAGGTTGCGAAACTTTGCCCTTTTCTGTCTTTTTATAACCTTTCTATATTTTTTAAAGTAATGCATTTGCTTCTTTGTAAAAATGCAGATATCTTTTATATTCTCACAGGGTAGTGGAAGCATTTTACATTTTTAAAGAGAGGTTTACAGCTATTCAAGAACTATGCCTTGTCCATAACTCTGACGCAACGTTTCTGGAGCTTGAAATATCTGTCGATATTGGCAGATAGTACAAAAGCGGCGGCGCACGGTATCGTTCGAGTTATTGTCAATAAACTTGAGTTATGTCAGTCACCCAGTCACACTTTAACTTCAAACACAAACAAAAAACGGGCAAGACGTGAATATTGAGCCAAAATTTGCTGTGCACTGCGTTTCCAACAGTTTGAAAAATTCTTCATATTTCTGTATGAGTTTTTAGATATTTGCCGCGCCACGCTTTATACATACAAATAGGGTCGAATATCTAGTTCTGTATCTATTCGGTAGTTTCACATTTCATCAAAGGATTTTACCTGCAGAAGCTTTGGAAAAAATGTGATAACGTTTTTTAGGGTTCCGTAGCCAAATGGCAAAAAACGGAACCCTTATAGATTCGTCATGTCTGTCTGTCTGTCTGTCCGTCCGTATGTCACAGCCACTTTTTTCCGAAACTATAAGAACTATGCTGTTGAAACTTGGTAAGTAGATGTATTCTGTGAACCGCATTAAGATTTTCACTCAAAAATTGAAAAAAAACAATAAATTTTGGGGGTCCCCATACTTGAAACTGAAATTAAAATATATTTTTTTCATCAAACCCATACGTGTGGGGTATCTCTGGATAGGTCTTCAAAAATGATATTGAGGTTTCTAATATAATTTTTTTCTAAACTGAATAGTTTGCGCGAGGGACACTTCCAAAGTGGTAAAATGTGTGTCCCCCCCCCTGTAACTTCTAAAATAAGAGAATGATAAAACTAAAGAAAATATATGATGTACATTACCATGTAAACTACCACCGAAAATTGGTTTGAACGAGATCTAGTAAGTAGTTTTTTTTTTATTCGTCATAAATCGTAAACCGCAATTTACCAAGTACGGAACCCTGCGCGCGCGAGTCCGACTCGCACTTGGCCGCTTTTTTTCAATTTGGTTGATTACTTGACCAGATCATCAGATTAGAGATAATTTCGTATTTTCATTTTCTGTTTGCATAGAGTAGAACAGTAGGTATGTCACTTAGTACAAATTAATTTCTACACACAACCTCACGTCTATTGTGAACCGTACTGGTCCAACACTCAGGAGCAGGGACTTTGAATGCAAAACACGCTTTATAAATTCGAAGATCAGCTTTATTGTTTTCTATATAGTACACAGTAGTACAGTTTAGCAAACCAATAGCGATACAATACAAGTGACTAGCACTGTTGTCGAAAAAGGAATGGCTGGGCTATAAACCAAAATGCCCGCCGATTCGTTTCTATCCCCACCAATCCTGATCATTATACTTGCTTGTGATTGGTCGTCGATAACTTTCAAAGTCTCGACCAATCACAAGAAGTTAATACAACTACTTTTGATCATACAACATCATATAAATTATTGTAATTAGTCAACAAACATAAATAATTGTAAGCATAATTTAAATATCTATAACAGCTCGGCCATCCGGCTTGCAACGAGTCCCTCGTTGTTATTTGTGTAATTACAATAAAATAAACATTATTCTATACTTCAACCAACAAAACTATAATAACATATTTTTATCAATCATACATTATCTGATTAGTACTTAATTAATGATTTTGACTGTAAGTCATCATATAGCACATTTTAGTATCTAAACATCTCAAAAACAATCACTTTACAATAGATTTACTCCTGAATGTATGTATTAATCCATGACCTTGATTAACAAAATGCTTATAACCTTTGGGAGTGTCGGTTACCTGACACTTCTAACTTAATCTTTATCGACAGTATATGTTTTGGTCCATTACCTTGACTAGTAGATATACTGATGCACTAATTGCTAAAATGAGAGACATCCGTTACCTGATGCCCCAAACCAACTCATTAGTACGTGACCCTAACCAATGAGTCGGTATTTACTGGTCCATGATATTGACCAGCAAATATATCAGCCATTAGTACATATATTACACCGGGATAGTTTTGATGATACATGACATTAATCATCATAACTTTAAATCACATTATTATTACTTTTTACTATGACATCAATTCCTTATAGTTCTTTATGTGTACATATTAAAGGTACACAATGTAAATTGTCGGCGAACAATTTGTTTATTGCCTGCTTATTTAATTCTATCTATAATATTCATATATACACATTCGTCTTCATTAATGCGTATGAATCTACTATACATCTATTTACAACTCTTCACATTCAGATTCGCAATCATTACGCACGGGTTCACAATCGGTTGATACGGGTTCGTTAAAGCAGATCCATGGGAATATTTTGTCAATAGCTACCACAGCCTCGTACCTCTTACTAGTCCTTGTGAGGGGCGTGTCCTCGACCACGAACCTATCGTATGGGAGAACTTTCTTAATTCTGTAAGGGCCTTTACATTTAGGTTCGAGCTTCTTAGACTGCCCCTCTATTCCTGTCACGGCTCTTACTACTCTAACCAAATCGCCTTCCTTGAAACGTATTCCCATTTTCCTGTACCTATCATACCGTTTCTTGTCCTTCTCCTGTTGAGTCCTAATAAGTTCACCGGCCGTAGCCCTAACATCGTCAAGACTCTCCCCGACCTCAGACGTAACCTCGTTTATTACGTCATTTAACAAACCTTCAGATAGGTTAGTTATATTTCGCCCGAAAAGAAGCTCCGCTGGAGTCTTTTTGGTGGTGGCGTGTACTGTAGTATTGATACCCAACTGTATGTCTGGTAAATGTTCATCCCATATACCATTTGGTTTGTCGTGATTCATAGCACCGAGCGCTGCCAAAATGGTGCGGTGGTACCGTTCCACTTGGCCATTCGCTCGGGGTGTGGCAACAGCATTGAGCACGTGCTTTATACCACGTGATTGAATAAATGTTTTAAACTGCCTACTTGTAAAGCTTGTCCCTTGGTCCGTAATCAAACGTGTTGGCACGCCGAAGTAACTAAAATGCTCTCTGAATACTCTAATGCTTGTGGCCGATTTGGTATTTTGCACAGCGGTTATGTCAACAAATTTAGTAAACGCATCTATGATAACAAGGATGAATGTGTTGCCACGCTTGGTGCGGATAAAAGGACCCAGATGATCCGCATGTATGGTATGGAATGGTATTATAGCTTTAGGGATGGGGTGGAGTTCACCGGGCCTGGAACCACTTGGCAGCTTGTGATATGCGCAATGAAGGCAAGCAGAGACGTATTTTTTTACGAACCGTCTCATCTTTGGAAACCAATAAGTAGCTTTTAAGCGCGCCAAAGTTTTGTCAAACCCGAAGTGACCCACATCATCATGATTGGCTTTCAGTAGTTGCCATCTGGTACCACTTGGGACAACCCAACGGATAGTATTTTCGTCAATTATACGATATACCCGCCCATTTAAAAGCTTGTAATTTTTTAATATGTCAACGGCATCTTTACCTTTCGAATCGCCTAAAATCTCCGCGATATTTTTAATGTCTTCGTCAGTCTGTTGCACCGTTGCAAGCCAATCGTCAGTACCTACTAAAAGGACATCTAACACGTGATCAACGTCTGGAGTACGATCTATAGCACTTCTGCTGAGGGCATCTACGTGTGCCATTTTGTCTCCAGGGCAGTATTCTATTGAGCAATCGTATTCTAAGAACTGCAGCCACTAGCGAGCGATTTGTGGGACCAAGTCGCGTTTACTCAAAGTAGTACGTAAAGCGTTGCAGTCCGTAACTATCGTGAATTTAGTACCAAGTAAGTAATGCCTGAACCTATTCAACGAGGCAATAATAGCGAGCGTCTCTAACTCGAAGGAGTGCAATTTTTGCTCATCAGGACTGGTTTGCCTGCTATAATAAGCAATAGGTTTGAACACCCCAGACTTGTCTTGTTGCATTAAAATGCCGGCTACCCCGTACTTGCTCGCGTCGGTATGGAGTTGGGTTAGTGCAATAGGATCATAAAGTCCTAGGACCGGTCTTTGTATTAAAATCTGTTTTAATTTCTCAAATGATTCCCGTTCTTCACTACCCCAACTCCAAAAAGAGTCCTTCTTCAACAGACTAGAGGACGTGCTATTAAGGCGAAACCCGCGACAAACCTTCTAAAGAAGCTAGCAAGGCCTAAAAACCTCCTAACTTCGTGAACATATGTTGGCGTAGGGAATTTGGATATGGACTCTGTTTTGAGCGACCCTGGTCTAACACCCTCTGAACTGACTTCATACCCCAGGTAGTCTATTTTGTCATAAAAGAAATTACATTTACTCATTTTGAGGGTTAGACCACTTTTTGCCAGTAACCGCAACATCTCTTCCAAACGTACCTTCCCCTCATCGAATGACTTGGCAGGAATCAGAATATCATCCATGTATACCAATGCATACGATGAAGCAGGTGAATTGTGGATGATCTTATTCATTGTACGCTGAAAGACTGATGGTGCGTTCACTAACCCAAAGGGCATCCTGTTGTACTCGTATTGACCCTGAGGGGTTACAAAGGCAGTCTTCTCTCGAGAGCCTTCCGCTATTGGGATCTGATAGTAACCGGACGCTAAGTCGAGGGTAACAAATAGTGAACTGCCTGATAATAAGTCTAACTGATCCTCGATACGAGGGAGGGGGTAGTGCTCTTTTTTTGTTTTACTATTCAGAGCACGATAGTCCACACATAACCTCTTCTCCCCAGACTTTTTGTTAACTAGTACTATAGGGCTCGCGTAAGGACTGTTAGATTCCCTTATAATGCCGCTTTCTAACATTTCCCTGATCATGTCTTGAACTAATTGGCGTTCGGTAAAAGACAACCGGTATGGGCGGTAAACGACAGGATCGGGGTCATCTAGTTGAATCACCATTTTAGTTTCCTTCGTAAACCCAAGATCCGTTAAACCACTTGAAAAACAATATTTATATTTATGCAACAAGATCCTTAAAGAGTCTTTTTGATCGTTTGTTAAATTTTATCCCCATCTGATTGGTGATTCATCTATGGGTGATAAATTTAATTTTTGGACATTTAGGCTCTCAGCTAAAGTGTGGCTCCTAGTTATAAGACTACCCTTCTCTATAAGCAGATGGTTGTAACTAATATTCTGAACGAGAATCCTACCCGCACCTTGTGTTAACTTATACTCGCCGGGCAACAAGTAATGTTCATGACCTTCAATATTGCGTACAGTTCCATTCACGTAAATTTTCCCCGAGTAAGAATTACGCGAGCTAACTGGTATCGCCCCTAATTCACCGCGTTCTATGCGCGTTTCCTCCACGCACAAAAGCGGACAAATCAAAATAGACTCCTCACTAACACGCTGAAAAATTACATCCGATTTTGTCTTTACTATTTTGACTGAAGGCCTTTCGGTGAAAGTGTGGCCTAGTAATAAAGAGCAATTTATTAAGTAATCGTCTACTACTAATATCTCCACGTGATTTTCTACTACACCCTGCACTTCAATCGTGACGTTAGCTTTGCCTGGGGGTTTATATGGCACGTTACCTATTCCTCTCAATAGCGGCACTTCCCCTACCTTCTAGTCTAGTCCTAAACGTTGAGCTTCACTGAGACGAACCAAAGTACCCTCGCTTCCCAAATCAACGAGACATTCTGAAAACATCTTATTTATTTTAATAGGCAATTTATACTTTGCACTTGAATCGCCTGTGTTTTCTACTTTCAATATTGCTTTTGGTTTATCGTTGGTACTTTGCTTTGTCCCAGGGCACTCAGTGTCCTTATGTCCTAATAAATTACATTTAGAGCATTGGATCTTCGGTTTTGTACATCGAAAGAATGGGTGACCGGCTTCTTTAAAATTGTAGCAAACCATGCTGGATCCGGTTGGCTTCGTGGAACTGTGACCTACTTTATTACCGGTAAATGCGTTATTTTGTGATCGCCTATCTCTATCTCTAACTTTTTGCTGCTCGTTTGACCTACCTTGACCTACTTTTACCGTTTTCAAAAATTTAAGTAGAAATTCTGGTTCTGAAAATTCTGCTCCTTGAGCTCCCAACCTAACACCACGATCTTCTATACCTGCTATGATACAGTCAACTGCACGTTTACCTGATATTTCACAACGATTTAGAAGATTCATTTTAGCATAGTAATATATCTCCAACGACTCTCCATAGCGTACCTTTTTACTAAGCATTTCCATTAGTAAATCTGCATAATTATCCCTAGTTGAAAAAGCTTCCCTGAGCTTTAACTGCCACTCTGGCCAAGAAAATAGTAGTGAGGGTAGACCCTGATACCAGGTTTTAGCTACCCCTGTTAATTTCGGCAGAGCATAGTGGACTACTTGTTTATCGTTCCAACCATAGATCTGTGCACATTCGTTAACTTTATGAAGCTACGTATCAACCGTTTGTTCCTTACATAACGGGTCAAAATCAGGAATTACGTTATTTAAAACAGGAAACCTATCGCGATCGCTTGTATTATTCATACCCTTAAGCGCATTAATAAAGTTCTCATTAAACAAATTATTATTTGACTCACGATCACGAAGTGTTTCTTCACGGGGCGGTGTACGAAGGTGAGAAGCTCTGCTCCTAGGTGAATGCCTGGATTCCGCGTGGCGCGTCCTTCTTGAATAGTGTGACCGGGAACGAGACCGACTAGTCGTCAGTCGCGATCGTCTTCCTCTCGACCGCCTAGGCCGCGATACACGGCGGCGGCTGCCACGATTTTCTTCAGGTGAATGCGTACGCCCTCGACCACGGCTGCGGCTTGGAGTTGCATTACGACATTTCAGAGGCGGCGTCAGCGTCTCGCGAGGGGTCCGTCTAGGTCCATCACATTCTCTTCGAGAACTAGACCTACGTTCATCCATGTTCTTGCGGCGTTTTCTAAGTACGCCAAATACTCAAGCGTATCTCCAATCCTTTTGTGGGCACTAAGTTGCTTATCCCACTTTCTGAGATGTGAACCGTACTGGTCCAACACTCAGGAGCAGGGACTTTGAATGCAAAACACGCTTTATAAATTCGAAGATCAGCTTTATTGTTTTCTATATAGTACACAGTAGTACAGTTTAGCAAACCAATAGCGATACAATACAACTGACTAGCACTGTTGTCGAAAAAGTTAAATCAAAAAATCAAAAAACCCGACTGCTTCAAAAGCAAACTAAAAAGACGTAAACAAGGAAAAAATCATGCTGTGCAGTCGGAGGATACATATTCGCGGGCTGGCTGACCAAAATCTGGTGTATCCTCCGCCTGCACAGCATGATTTTTTCCTTGTTTACGTCTTTTTAGTTCGCTTTTGAAGCAGTCGGTTTTTTTGATTTAACTTTTTTTATTTATAAGTTTTTAGTTAAGTTTTTTTCGAATTAGATACATTTAAACATATGTGTTATATATTTTTGAAATCACCTCTTAAAACCCTTTATTTTGATACTCCACACGCTGGGTTTGGAAGAAAAAAAAAATTTGGGACCCCACAATATGGCGCCCAAAATCCGCCATTATTCTATTGTCCAATTTTAACGTAGCCTATGACACTCGCAGGGTTAAGACGAATCGATTGACGTATGAATCATCAAAATCGGCCAACGCGTTTGGTCTCTGGAACGCCACATAGAAACAAACATACATACATACATACATACATACATACATACATACATACATAGACTGATAAACACATTACCCTCCTTCGGCAGTCGGGTAAAAAGGAATGGCTGGGCTTACAACTAAAATGCCCGCCGATTCGTTTCCATCCCCACCAATCCTCATCATTATACTTGCTTGTGATTGGTCGTCGATAACTGTCAAAGTCTCGACCAATCACAAGAAGTTAATACAACTACTTTTGATCATACAACATCATAGAAATTATTGTAATTAGTCAACAAACATAAATAATTGTAAGCATAATTTAAATATCTATAACACTATATTCCCCGGTGGATTGGTCAGAGGAACACTTAAGTACGCCCACATTTCGCCAGTTATGTTTAAGTCCTAAAATAGGGGGCGAGCCTATTGCCATCAATAGGGTACAAATCCAGATTGTGCTACTGACAAATTCCAATTAATGGAAAATCCCAATTACACTTTGCCCGACCCGTGAATCGAATCCAAGAGTTCATGCTTAGCAGTAACGCTTGCGGCCACTAGACAACGAGTCAGTTTGAAGAATGCCATCGTCGTCAACATTTTAGAACGTAACATTTAGTTAAAATCCATTACAATAAGGCATATTTCCAAGGGAAACAAAAAAAAATCTTATAACTTTGGGATGCGGAATGTAAGAGTAAGCGAAAGGGATGAATGTATTGGGAGTGAGGAAGAGAGGGAATATGATTAAAGATGGTGTAGACGCTAAGGCGACGAAGATGTTTGCTAGAACTTTTGTTTTAAATTAATTTTGTTGGTGGATTATTCAGTTGTTTCACTCTGACCTCCCTTTTCACACAAATGCTTTTTAATATATAAATACCCCTATTTATATCTTAAAAAGCTACATTTTTAAGGCCGTACCCTGACCAAAAAATCAGCATACGATATGAGCATTCCTATTGGCCTAGCGGCACTGGTGGCGCATGAATTACAGTAGTGAATATTTAAGAATAAAATCTTTATAAAATCGAATAAAGGTCTTTTGAAAAAAAAACTTACAATATGTTCGTTATCAAATTGTCTATCCATTAGTGTTAGTACAAAAAATAATTAATGAATACTTTACGAGGAGATGCATGCTATCAATAATTATTTCTCATTTGTATGGTTTTGTTGGAAGGAGATTAGTGAAACATATACTCTTAAAAAAAAAGTATACTGGTAGTATACTTTTTTTTTAGAATCTATATTATGTCGAAATTTAATTAAATTTTGATTAATTGATATTTCTTTTTAAATAAAGAGTAGATAGCTCTTAAAAACTGCACAAAAATGACAAGCGCGGTGTTTTGCTCGGGGACTGACTACCATGATAAATTATGTATCATAACAAACAGGTTTTGGCTTTCTTTTTTATTAAAACTTTTTTCTAGGCAAGCGTGCTTCAACGTCGTCCACACCATTGCTTACCATCAGGTGAGATAGTGGTCAAGCGCGAGCCTATAGATTATATAAAAATAAATATTCTATGTATAGTAAATTAAACAGTTATTTAGGATTAAATATCCGAGTCTAATCGGGTCGAGTGGGCACGTACCCTCCTAAGTCACGCACACTAAGGAGGGTTCGTCGTCACAATATTATATTATAAATCTTTATTTCTCCATAAATGCATTACATTATTTTGATCCAAAAATGGCTTAAGCTAGTGTTCCAGAGAGAAAAACCCTGACTTCTAAACTGTGTTTATGTACCTGTATCGTAGTAGCAACATACTACTCTAGAATCACACTCTAACAAGAAAAGGACACGCGTCTCTCATAAAGGCTCCGTCTATAGGGATACTTAGTCTGAGGTTATACTAGTATGCTTGAAGAGCTCCGTTACCTAAATCTGTACGTGCGACGGGATCCACTGTAAAATTACCGAGCTTACGTTCTGAACAAACCTGATTATGGACTCCAAAATCGTGTAGACTATCGGGACTCCCAACTGTGAGGAATGCAAAGTAGTTGAATATGTGCAACACGTTTTGATGGGGTATATCCGGAATGGAGCGGGCCAAAAGGCTCATCGGCGATGAGGCACTGGTTAAGTCTAAGCTCCAAAGCCTTGAACATCGTCGCCGAGTTGCCAGCTTGTCGGTCTTTTATCGGTTGCATTTCGGGGAGTGTGCGATGGAATTGCATGATCTAATTCCAGCAAGCCCGTTTCATCATCGGACTACAAGACGTACGGCGATGCGCCATCGCTACATGGTAGACATACCACCCATACGCACTAAACGTTTTGGAAATACTTTCATTATGCGTACAGCTAAGGAGTGGAATTCCCTGCCGGAGTCTGTGTTTCCCGATAGCTACAATCTAGGAGTCTTTAAGTCAAGAGTGAATAGGTTACTTCTAGGCAAGCGTGCTTCACCGTCGACCACATCATCGCTTACCATCAGGTGAGATAGTGGTCAAACGCGAGCCTATAAAATATAAAAAAAAAAAAAAAAAAAAAAAAAATGGAGCTCTAAGATTTACTTTATTTGGTTACTGGGATCCACATATAATTACGATATTGGAGAGTGTAATTTAATACTGGCTTTCCCTTTATCGGATCAAGCCAGAATCCTGTACAAACTGGCATTTTAACTGTAAGTAGTTAGCAAGTGATTATGTTGATTTTACAGGGCGACGTTATCGCTAAGCGATAAAGCCGTTAAAAAACTCCATTACATATTAAATACACGCGGTACAAGTAAAAATACCTTCTTATTAAATGTCCATACTCTAACATCGCTATTAAGATGTATGTACCAAAACAGTAAGGGTAAATTGGCAAAGAGCAAGCACCAGAAACTTTTCATAATTTGAACACACAACAGCAACTTTCTGAATTCATAATTTGAAGTTTACACTTAACCCTGACATCGATTTCTAACCCAGCCGGAGATAAATGGACAAGTTTTTCTTCCATGAACAAGTTGTTAACACTCTGGACAACATTGTAAATGCAGAAGAGGTAATTTTGAAAGCGAATATGAAGTTTCAGCGTCAGAACACAAATCATGAATCTGTCATGGGAATCGACCAGAGAAATGATAAAATAGTAATTTGATCTCGGCAATCAAATGATGTAGCACTAAAATGTATATAGATAAGAAGTGTTTTTTTATGCAGACACTCAAAGAGGCACCATTTTCCATTTTCGTGAGAAAAAAGATTCAGTTTTGTTTACTGATTGTTTAAGTGATATTTTTATATTTACTGATTCATTAGTATAAACCAGCTTGTGTGTGCTCTAAAAGTATACATTTTGTGCTTCCTACTATTGTTTCTGCTTACAAAAACGTTTTTTCTTTTAATTGTATATGTAACTAGAAAATACTCTTATCACATGTTCATAATGAATTTAAAGCTTTTATAATTATAACATTATTATTTTTATTTTTCCATTTGGGGTACATGTTCCCCATGATGTTAGTTGTGTCACAAAAAATGACGATGTTAGTTAAAGGTAAATAAACTCTAGCATAAAAACTTAAGCATTGAAAATTCGACAAAATCTCAACTTCAAACTCTATTCAGGAAGTAGGTGTGATTTCCGAGAGCTATTAATCGAATCATATTAGAATAGTTCGCTGGTGCCCATCTTTAAAAACAAAGGTGATGTTCTGGAGTGCAACAACTATAGAGGAAGGTTGAAGTTGATATAATAGTATATAGAGAAAGTTGATATAATAATAATAAGAAGGTTGATATACATACTGAGGGTAGTTCCAAGTAAACACAAACATTTTGAGCTCTTATATTTTTAATTTAAAATAAATAGAAAAACAGTATTTTAGATGAAATAGCAGTGTAAAATTAGTACATAGACCTCTGGTGCACTCACTCATCTAATCAACTCTCCTTCACAACTTACCTCAACTGCCAGCACTGCACTTCACTGTTATGGACCTATACTCCAAATTATCGACTTGTGTGGAGGAACTTACGGCTACGTTTTCTTCAAGAATGACACAGTACGAGGAGGACTTGAGGAATGCCAGCGGTGAGGGTTCCCACAAGACTATTGCCAGCCTATCGAAGGACTTCACCGAGTTCAAGAGTCTCATCTGGAAAACCTTGAGTGCACTAAAATCCCAGATGGAGTTGCTCGTGGTGAGGCTAGACAGGCACGAGATGGCATCCCGTGCTAAGGTTCTCCTACTGCATGGTCTGTCTGAGGAGAAGGATGCTGATCCTAGCACAGGTGTTATCAAAATTTTGTCGGAGCGGCTGGAAATGAAAAGCGTCACCCGAAATGACCTAACAGCTTGTCACCGCCTTGGAAGCAACACAAGCAAACCCCGGCCTCTCCTGGTTCGCTTTGAGAGTCGCATCGTCCGGAACGAGGTGTGGCGAAATAAAACCAAGCTAAAAGGGTCCGGACTGACGCTTTCCGAGTTTCTCACCAAGCCAAGACATGACATTTTCATGAATGCTCGGAAATTATACGGCATACATAGGTGTTGGACATCCGAGGGAAAAATTGTTATCCAGGTCTCTGATAAAACGCGGCGGAAGATCGAGTCTGCATCGGAATATCGAGAACTTGTGGCACAGTTCCCCGTTGCCGAGACCAACACCGCTGTAACATCGAAGCCAGTGCCTGAGAAGAGATCTCGCAAGCCAGCAAAATGATGGTACGGCATCACGGTTCTTCCATTTCTCGGTGTATAAGGAATTTGTTATGGTTTTTTTTTTGTTTTTCCTTGTATGTCGGTCACTCGATTTTTTTTTGTTCTAACCTTTTATGTATTGTTTTTGTGTTTTGACTTTTGATGACCATGTAAGACGTAACTGTCACTGTCACAGGTCAATTGACATAAGTTTTCTTGTTTTTTCAAAGTTACGTTCGGAAACACACTAACCTACTTTTTGCTTTTGTTTGGCTTATTGGCTTTTTAGAAATTTTATTTTAATTAATTATAATGTGACTGGCGAGTGCAACGAGGTTTGAGTACTTGAATTAATTTTGTTTGACTTTAGTTTTTTAGAGTAGTTTTTAATTTATAATATTTTTAATTTATAATATTTATATTTTATTATGTCAGATGATCTTGTGGATGATAGTTTTTTTTCGTGCTCCTCCTCTTTTGTTTCGGAGGAGAGCTTTGCTGTGGATCTTAGCGATGATAATTCTCTTAATCTTCGAGACAAGGTGGTCTCGAAGATTAAGAGAATTATCATCGCTTCTTCATTTTCAAATTGTCGCAAGTTCTTCAACGCTGTTCACATAAATGCTCAAAGCATACCTGCTCACTACTCTGACCTGCTGTCGTCCTTCGACTCAGATCTTGTTCATGCTGTCCTTGTATCCGAAACCTTTCTCAAACCTGCACTTCCTTCCACGCAGTATTCTCTGCCTGGATACAAAATTGTCCGCAATGACAGAACGGGCAGGGGATGTGGGGGGGTTGCCATTTATCTCCGTGGGGATATCAGTTACAGGATAGTTGACCAGTCTCCGAGTATCTACTCAAAGTTTGCTGAACATCTATTCATTGAAATAGAATTTCAACACACAAAACTGCTTTTAGGTGTCTATTATAGTCCCTCCTGTCAAATCGACTACTTTTCCTCCTTCGAAACTAAATTAGAAAATCTTTTCCCACTCTATGAGCATACACTTATCTTCGGAGACTTCAACACCTGTCTGATCAAGGGAGATGTGCGGAGCCGTAAACTCCAATCACTTGTCTCTTCAGTCAATATGCACTTACTTCCGCTAAATGCTACTCACAGGGCTCCTCACTGTACTCCTTCTCTCTTAGATCTCATTATAGTTTCTGACCCTAATAAATTAGCCACGCATGGACAGCTTCCTGCTCCTTTTTCCTATCATGACCTCATTTACCTTTCCTACAAAATTCGACCACCTAAACGCAAGGCCAAATTTCTTTTTCTTCGTAGTTTTAAAAACGTTGATCTGGAGCGTTTGAGGGCTGATGCGGGTGTGATTGACTGGTCTTCTGTGTTGACCTGCGAAGATATAGACTCTATGGTGTCAACCTTCAGCAGGACTTTGCTGGAACTATATGAGGTACATGCTCCACTTAAAAAGGTGAGAGTAAAACACCTTCCCGCGCCATGGCTATCCCCAGCAATTAAAAACCAGATGGCTAAGCGTGACAAGGCTAAGCGCGTGTACAGAAAGCAGCCCACCGAAGATAACTGGGCAATTTATAAGAGGTTGCGGAATCGCTGCGGTCGTTTGTGTAGGAATGCAAAAAGGCGCCACATTCATAACTCCATTGATAACTTCAACCCAACACAAGTATGGCAATTTTTAAAAACTCTTGGTATTGGCAAAGCCTCTAGCGAGAGTGCTCCCGAAAAGATGGACCTCAATGCACTTAATGCTCATTTTTGTAAGTCACCTATCACCCTTGACAACCATGTTAAATCCTCCACTCTCAAAGAACTCTCTAATCTTCCTTTGCCAGCAAATACTTCTTTCTCTTTCCACCCAATTGCTGAACTAGACATTAAGAAATGTATCCTATCCATCTCCACTAAGGCGGTAGGAGATGATGGCCTTCAACTCCAAATGTTCTTGCCTATTTTGACTGAAATAGTTCCTGTTGTAACTCACATTGTAAATTTTTCACTCTTTACAAACTCTTTTCCTACGGCCTGGAAGAAGGCTCACGTCCTGCCGCTTCCCAAAGTTTCAAATCCCTCCTTACCATCCCACTTCCGTCCAATTTCCATCCTCCCAATCCTCTCCAAAGTCCTCGAGAGTATTGTTCAGAAGCAACTGTCTTGTTATTTGTCCTCTAATGGCCTGCTGAGTCCTTACCAATCTGGTTTTAGACCTGGCCATAGTACTGTAACAACTCTTGTTAAAATAACAGACGACATAAGACTGGCTATGGAGAATAAATCTCTAACTGTATTGGTTTTACTGGATTTCAGCAGTGCCTTCAACTCAGTTGACTTTGACATTCTCCCAGGAATCCTTTCCACCCTTAATGTCTCTGCTCCAGTAATTGAGTGGTTCAAATCTTATCTTCGGGGCCGCTCACAGTCTGTTCAATCTGATGAATGTTCCTCTAAATGGTGTGAATTGACTGCGGGCGTCCCTCAGGGTGGCGTCCTCTCTCCTCTTCTCTTCTCAATTTTTATAAATGCTATCACTAAGGTCCTTTCTTCTAACTATCATCTCTATGCAGACGACTTGCAGTTGTATCGTCATTTTAAAGTAGCAGACCTCGTTGAGGCTGTGGCTGCCATCAACAGTGACCTTGAAAATATTAACCAGTGGGCTAAATCCTACGGACTATTACTAAACCCAAACAAATCGCAAGCGCTCATTGTTGGTGATAGATACATGCTCAACCTATTGGATCACTGGTGTCTCCCGCCGATAGTGTATGATTCAGTGCCCATAGATTACTCCAAAACCGCAAAAAATTTAGGCGTTCATATGGACACTAACCTCTCTTGGGAGGTCCATATTGCAAGTGTGAGTAAGAGGGTCTTTTACTCCTTTCAGTCCCTTAAACGTCTCCAAAAATTCTTACCATTTCATACTAAGGTCACTCTTGTGCAATCGGAGAGAAGAGAGTGAAATATCGGAGAAGCAAATCGGTTTATAACTGGTCGAGGTACAACGGCTGCTATTTTCGCAATCCACCAGTTGTGCGAGAAATACGGAAGTGCACATAAATACTTGCACATAGAGTTCATTGACCTCGAAAAGGCATACCTCCGGGTGCCCCGTGAGGTTTTGTGGTTGGTCCTTAAGAAGAAAGGTGTTCCTGGGAAGTATTTACAGTTGGTCCAAGCGATGTACAATCGATGCAGTACCCAAGTCCAATCTACAGTGGGCACTACTGGCAGCTTCAGTGTGGCAGTCGGCTTGCACTAAGGGTCGGCACTCAGTCCTTACGTCTTCCTGATGATAATGGACGTGCTGACGTTGAACATACCCTGGTGTATGCTGTTTGCCGATGACATCATGCTGTGCTGGTAGCCGAAAGTGGCCTAGAGGTCCAGAGCAGATTGGAGATGTGGTGGCTCAGACTGGAGAGTGTTGGCTTGAAATTGAGCAGAACTAAAACCGAATACTTGTTCTGCGATTTTGGCGGTGTCTCCAGTTCCGTGCCTATAGCAATCGCTGGAACACCCATACCGTTGTGCTCCGACTTACGGTACCTAGGGTTGCTTATCCAAGGGGATGGCGAGATAAACCGAGATGTAACGCACAATGAAAAGGCGACAGGTCACTGGAACAAGTTGCGACCCACGGATGCCCCTCAAGTTAAAGGGGAAAATATACAAGTCCGTGATTAGACCTGTCTTACTGTATATATCAGAATGTTGGGCTGTAAAAAAGATGGATGAAAACAGATTGCATGTAACAGAGATGAGAATGTTGAGATGGATGTGCAGAGTGATGAGAATGGATAAAGTGAGAAATGAGTATATTAGAGGAAGTTTGAAAGTGGCGCTAGTGACAGAAAAGTTTAAAGAAAAAATGTTTGTCCTGGTATGGTCATCTGATGAGGAGGGGTGAAACGCATGTTACTAAAACAGTTCTGAATATAAATGTGGATGGATGGAGAGGGAGGGGACGGCCAAATAAAAGATGGATGGACTGTTTGAGGAGTGATAAGAAAGAAAAGGGAATCGTTTATAGCGTGACGGGGGACAGGATGGTATGGAAGATGAAAACGTGTTGCGCCGACTCCAAACAATATGGGAAAAGGGCAAAAAGATGATGATAAAAGAAAGTTTAAAAAGTTCCTTAAAATAACATTTTCACAATAAAAATAAAATCAAATAAAATCAAGTGTTTCCTCCACTATCTTGTAATAAAGTTTTCACCCGCTTAGACATGTTGACAATAATGTTATTCACTGTCTCTGTTGAATACAGGCTTTCGGATCACAAGCCAAGAGGCAACACTGGGGCCTGTGAGCAATGCTGCGACCCGAGAAACCGCGACACGCGGCAGCGGTAACTAGGGGTTTGTTTTTTGGGATACCGATTCCCGTATAGGTGCAAAGTGATACAAGCATACACAACTTACAGCTACAACTCACATGTGTCCCCGTGGTGGTCTCCTGGTCTCGTTCAATCCCGTGTCCGGTCGGGGGTTATTCAAATTCAAATTCAAATATTTTATTTCAGATAAACATCCATATAATGTTAGTAGTAGTAAAACTTAGCCTAAAATATATATAACTAGCTTCCGCCCGCGGCTTCGCCCGCGTAAAAGTATCTTATCATCCCAAGGGAATACAAACTATGTCTTTCCCGGGATCTCAAACTATGTCCATGCCAAATTTCGTCAAAATCGGTTCAGGTGATCCACCTAAATCGTCATTTGGGGGTAGTTTCAAAAAAATAATAATGATTACATTAATTGTTTATCGAGGTTGGTATTTATGTCAAGTTTCATATTTATTAACCCAAGAAATCAAATACTACCGTACAAACTTCAACACCCTCTATATCGTCTTTTCGGGGTCGTTTCAAAAAACTATTTATGACACCTTTATTGTTTATTAAGTTGGTATTTAAGTCAAGTTTAAAATTTTGTTAACCTAAGAAATAAGATTCTTCAAAAACACTTTAACACACCCCAAATCGTCTTTTGGGAGTTGATTCAAAAGATTAATAGAGATAAACTTTATTGTTTATTTAGGTTGGTATTTAAGTCAAGTTTCAAGTTTATTAACCCAAGAAATAGGTTTCTTCAATAACACTTTAACATCGCCTTAATCATCTTCTGGGATTAGTTTCAAAAAAGTATAATAACGACTGAAGCTGTGAAGCTGTCGGCAGCCTTGAGCACCATGGCCTGTCTTGTTGCAAGAGCGCAGGACGCATAGCACGGCACGCCAGCATCTATGACATTATTTGTCGAGCCCTTATCACCACCAGCGTACCAGATGCATTGGAACCTAACGGCTTGGTACGTGACGATGGGAAGAGGACAGTTGGCATGAAATTGGTGCCGTGGAAGGTGGGTAGGCCTCTGGTGTGGGACGCAACCTGTGTCAACACCCTTGCGCCATCTCATCTTCCTAGTACGGCGGGCTGTGCTGGCGCTGCTGCTGCGGCTGCTGAGGCCCTCTAGCGGCGCAAATATCGCTCGTCGTCGTCGTAATATTGTTTGGGGTGCACGTCTCCTTTTTAAGGAGATTACTCGCCGACTGATCGACACTGTACGTGACCAGAAGGCTGGCTCGTTCTTTGCGCAAAGAATCAGCATTGCCATTCAACGTGGCAATGCTGCCAGTCTTCTGGGCTCATTCCTGGATGACAGCGATGTGGAGGAGTACTTTGACGCTTAAGTGTACTTGTCTTTTGTATATAGTGTAAGTAGTTAGGTTTAGTATAAGTTTGTATAGTTTACTTTTGTTTATTGTTAGCTTAAATGGACAAAAATTAGGAGAATAAGTCTTGTTCCTTAGAAAATAAAAATAACTACCTTCAATATACATTTAGGTTAGTATTTGTGCCAAGTTTCAAATTTACTGACCCAAGAAATCAGATTTTTCCATACAAACTTCACACTGCCTAAATCATAATTTGGGGGTAGCTTCGAAAAACTAATAATAGCAACCTTTGCTTAGATTACTATTATTGCCAAGTTTCAAGAATTTTGGAATTCGATTTTTTATCCAATCTTTCAAACCCCTTTTTACCCCCTAAGGGGTAAAATTTCCAAAAATCCTTTCTTAGTGCTCACTTACGTCATATGAGGAACCTTGTTGCTAAATTTCATTCTTCTAGGCTTAGTGGTTTTGACTGTGCGTTGATCGATCAGTCAGTAAGTCAGCCATTTTCGTCTTTTATATATTATAGCTGTCCCCCGCAGCTTCGCTCCCATCAACTGGCTATCTACCGACCTAGCACCTACCTATGTACCCTACCTACCTAACTACCTACTTGGAGAGTCTCGCTCGGAACGTCAACGCGAGTGCGCGCGCGTCACATCGATGCGCCCGCGCCCTGTGTGTTTACCTAATTTTTGTCTACGTGCATACTATACACCTACCTTCGCGTGTAAAATTAGTTTTCAGTAGTGTTATTCTTTGTGCGTAATATTATTGCTAATGGAGTGCGCTAAGTGCAGTAAAGTGTTATCCAAAAATGGATCGCACTTTCAATGTCAAGCATGCTTTGGAACAATTCATAGAGGCTGTGTTGACTTCTCGCAGATATTCGTGCAGGTGAACTTACTGTAACAATTGTGAAGTGGACTCCCGAACGGATGACGAAGAACAAGACGAGATAAATAAGGATTTCGAGAAAATACTGAAGGATATCCAGAGAAAAGTTAGTGGAATACCTACCTTAAAAAGTCAACTCGAATCCATAAGTACCAGTATGAGTATGTTTTCGGATAAATATGATACGCTTATAGCGGAACATGAGCAATCTAAGCAAAAATAACAGAGCTCAAAAAGAACGTCACAAACATAAATAACAAGATTATATCGCACCTCCGATAAAATAGGGTTACAACTCGAAAAAGTCGAACTTTGAGTTAAAGATACAGAAATACTTAAAATTTTATCATCTATCTTCTCCAAAATGGTTACATCTGTAACATTAAAACTCGCCGCTAGGTGGAGTTGTAACACTACATGACTAAAAGATTTTGATTCCAGAATGATCTCAATTAGTGTTACATTTATTTTTATGAAAGGTGGACGTGCGTTTGTTGAGACAAATAGTGTTACAATTTGAAAAATAACAGTGTTTCAGGCAGGTAAAATCTTGTTGCTTACATCAATTTGTCTAATGAACAGTTACAAGTCGAATTATTACAGTTTATTGTTAAAGGATTGAATTAAACAATTTCAATATTTCTGTAATAAAGTGATACATTTTGTATTGTATCAGTATTCCCTGAAGAAGTTACATGCAGAACTACGCTTTGGTACGGGTAACTTGAAATTGAAAGACGTCAGAGTCGTAAAATTCATGAAAGAAACACCTTGTGTTGTTTATTACAAGAACTCTTATGAAGACGAAGGATTTTCGGAATCTATAATTTGGCGAACACACCCTGAGGTTCTGCCTGGGCTAAACCCTGCTTACGTCAGACAGCTCTCAATAAGCGAGAGGAAGAAAGCTGATTTGATGAGTTTGATTAATAGTAATCATATACCACGGTTCTATGCGCCTTTTTACAACCAATTGTAATTGAATATTGAATTACCTAATACTAATACCTACATTTTTTTAATAATTATACACCCTAATTATGAGACGACTGAAACTTAGACTTTTATCTGTGATTTTGATTTTTATAGTGATGATAGTTCCTACGTAGTAACATTATTTCTTTAAGGAGAACATTAAACAACTATTATTTAAGCATAGCTTAAAGAAAGACTACCTAAACTTGTATTGTAAAGTGATTCGTTAAAATTGTGATTATTAGAATTGTTTTGTTTTTTTTAATTAGAAATTTTGAATGTTTTTGTTAAAGTTGATTTTGTTTCCAAGTCTACAGCTGTATGAATACTTTATTAAGTAAAAAAATGTTTAAAGAACTGCCTGATTTTATTATTATAAGAATTGTTACATTTGTCGCATTGTATTTTGGTTAGAAGAAGTTCGAATAGTTATCTAAAATACTGTTACAATTGGTAATTTTCAGGTTTGTTTTTCAGGAAAATTGAAAAACAGCGTATGCCATTAAAACATATTTTTTGTAAGTTTTAAGTATGTATAATTTTGATCACATAGTAATAATAGTGTAAGAATAAAGACTGATTAACAAATCCGTGAGTTTATTTTCGCTTTTCTCAAAATCCAGGTTTTTCGAGTTGTAACCCTATTTTATCGGAGGTGCGATATATCTAGAGAAATGTAATTCAGCATTAGAACAGAAGGTCCAGGAATATGACCAGGCCTCGCGTATAAATAACCTTGAGATTGTAGGCGTTGAACAGCTGCCGGGAGAGAATCTACGCGAAGTGGTGACCAAAACTGGGCAGCTCATCAATGTGAGCAGCACGGAAATTGAGTGGGTTAGCCGGCGACGACAGCAGCGTACCGACAGTGGTAAGCCAGCACCAATTTTGGTTGGCTTCCATGCTACCACTAGCGGCGCTAACGAACGCGACACCTGGCTCGCTCAGCGGCGCAAGTTGCACGAGTTCACTAGCGATGTTATCACTGGAGGTAGTATGCAAAATAAAGTATACATCAACGAGGATCTTACTAAAGCTGCCAAGGAGTTATTGTGGAATACTAAGAAACGGCTGCATGGGCTATGGAAGTACGTCTGGGTCTCCAATGGGAAAATTCTTGCTAAAAAGAATGATGGTGATAAGTCAGTTTGGGTAAGAGCAGAGAGCGACCTCGACGAAATTATCAAAAATTGAACCTTTCGTCCTCAAATAAAGTGTCTTATTGTGCTTAACTAATTATAAAGTTCTCAGCGTTAATAGACGGTATCGAGGTTATTAGTGATAACACATTTGATGCGTCAATAGTGAACAGCATAGACGATTGGATAGCGACGTGGAACTCTAATCAAAACTTTAGTTTGGTGCATATTAACATACGATCTCTAAAAAAATTTTAGTGAGCTATTAATTACATTAAATAACCACCTAGATAAGTTAGATGTTATCGTTATTACAGAACCCAACATAGACTTTTCTATTATAGATTTATTTTAGATAAAAGGATTCAATGTTCATAGTTTTATACGATCGGGGCGAAAGGGGGGAGGGGTGCTTGTGTACGTGCGGGAGGAGTTGGATGCGCGGGCGGCGGTGGCTGCGCAGCCGGTTGCCATGTGTGTGTTGTGTGTGTGTGTGTGTGGAACCTATTCATGTGGTCGCATTATTAGACCTCCCCGAATAAATAAACAGGAAAAAATAATTTTGTTCTTTGAGGAACTTAGGAAACTATTGAATAGCTTACCGCAAAACTCCAAGGTCATATTGTGTGGCGATATGAATATAAACCTACTACGAAAACACGATAAAAACGTCATTACATATGAAAATCTATTGGCCGAGTTCGGTTTCACTAAGTGTATCGATAAAGTTACGTAAATTTTAGTTGATGCATTGGTGGAATCCTGCATTGACCATATTTTTATTAGGACAGCTACTTTAAAAATAAATTCCACGGTAATTCAACATAAAATATCTGATTCAATCATTTTATGATATCGGTCGCGGTGGAATGGAAACGCACACCGTTAGCCTTGCCTGTGGACGATGGCGGCCGGCGACGGCGCGGGCGGCGCGACGGCGGCGCTTGTGCTCTCGCTTCCACCTCCTCGCGTGCGCATGCCTGTCCTGCTCACTCGCCTAACGTAACCTCACAAAGCCGTTTTAAGCTTGACAATCGTGCGGTTCGTGATAAGCTATTGTCAGTTAATTTTGAAGAATTAATGCATTTTACATGCCCCATAAAGTTGTACGATGCATTTAGAAATATATTTCAACAGATCTATAATAGTTGTTATGTTTTAAAAAGTCAAACTAATTCAAACAGGGATAACATCCCGTGGATAACTAGTGAATTAAAAAATATGATCTTAGAGAGGGATAGACTGTTTATTATTTGGAGTAATGACCCTAAAAATATGGTTAAACGTTTAACTTACACAAAATTTAGAAATAGATGTTATAAATATTTTTTTTTAAATAGAATTAAGTACGATAGGCAATGTATATTAGACTGTAATAATAATATTAAAAAACTATGGGACAGATTAAATTACTTATTAGGAAAGGAAAAACAATGTTTGGATAAAGCAATCATAAAGAATATGGGGTCTAACGAACCTATTAAAAATATATGTAATAATTTTGCTCGTACTTTTGCTGAGGAAATAGAGAAAATTAAACATATTTGTAGTATTAAGTTTCTAGATAGAAGCTCCTACGTTGGACAAACGGACATAAGTATGAGATGGCAGCCCGTAGATAGTAATTATGTTAAACAAATAATAACTCAAATGGATAAAAATAAGTCACCGGGTAGCGATCTGGTGCGAATGTCCGATCTTAAAATTTTGGTTGATTCAGTTGGCCCTGTGATCTCTAACCTAGTCAACTTGTGTGTACAAAATGGTGTGTTCCCTAGTATGTTAAAAGAAGCCATAGTGCGTGTAGTGTATCTGTCTCACTCACACGTTCACTTTGCCATCCCCACTTTCCCCCACACAGACATACACAATCTCGTGCGCACCATGTTGTATTGCGCGAGCCACTGGCCTGAGCAGACGTGTTGAAGTGTGGTCATTAAGTGCGTGAACGAGCCTGTGAATTGCCCCATTTACCGGTCACTACAAATGGCGACGAGGGTAAAGTAACATTGTGTAATTGTGTAAATAAAAAGAAGAAGGATTGGGGTAAGTAGATAATGCATGACATGACACATGGTTATTTGTTATCGTTTAGGCACCCACATTCCGTTATGTAAATAAGATGTTTAAGCAGGTCTCACGTGATAAAAATGAAAAAAGTATATGGTAAATACCTATTTATTGTGTTAACATCATATGACTGCTTAAATACATAACTATGTAGCGGAAAATAAATTCTGCCTAAGTATTGAGTAAATAACCGTTCCAGATTTTAAAAATAAAGTAAATGTAGTATTACGAAGGTAAATAAATTCGTGTTATTCTAATCAAAGAGCCGAGGGCCATGACTAAGTAGTGTCTAAGTATTAAAAAACTGTGCCGTTAAACAAACACCAAACAGCTGTTCTGAAACGATTTCAAAATTGTATTTGTGGGTAGCTGCGTAACAAAATTTACTTTACTATTTCAAATCATAACATCTGATCAGAATAATAAAATCGATACATTGTTATTTTGAAACCAAATTACTGCGTCTGCAACGCGAATATCTTTGAATTTTTTCCACAGACAATCGATAGTCTACTCAACTAGTCGAAATATTTTATGGTTACCGGTCATAACTCAAATAGGGGTTTCAAATGATCGGGAAATATGTTTTGATTACATATGTTTTATAGCGGCATATTGTGATTTCGTTTCAATTCGGACACATAAAGCTATTTGAAATTGTGGTACATCGATGCTATGGAGTTTCAGCAATTCGGCAGTTCGATTGGATTACTTTGGGGAATTAGCCATCGGGACTTTCGAAATCAAGCAGTAAACCTAAAGATTATAGGCACTCTAGTGCAGTTTGCAGTTACAACCACGCCTATGGTGTCCATACTGGCTTATCTATATAATCTTAATGGAAGGCCTTAAAACTTTGGTATATATGAACTGTTTATGTTGTGTGTGTACATTGCAGGTAAATATAGGCCGAAATGCCCACGTATTTATTAACAACAATTAACAGTAACAGTAACTTTCAATATCACCAAAGGTGGTTTGGGCAACAATGTAGTGTACATCCTAATGGCCAATACTGAGACTACCCCATATTGAGTCTACCGATTAAAATGTTAATGTTAATAAACAATAACTTTTAATATCACCAAAAGTGGTTTGGGTAAAAAAAAAAAAAAAAAAAAAAAAAAAAAATATTGTGTATTGTAGGTCTCAAGATTTAATTGAATAACGTCAAGCTACGCTGATTCAAAAGAGCTCATAATGGGCACGTGTAAATAGTTACATAAGCCATGCATATGAGTCCAAATTCCTGCTGTAGACAGCGGTGACTCATGCTATGACAGTGCTATATAAAATACGGGGTTTTAGTTACGTGGTTTAGGGAAATTAAACCTAAAAAGAAAATGAATGAATGATTTATAACAATATAAACAAATTTGCATTTCTATTCAATTTGTAATTACAATATTAGTTAGTTAACAAATTTGTATTAACTTTGAAATAATCTTTTGAAGACCTTGTTGTTTGTTCATTGCCTACGCAGCATATACAGTACGCTTTGAAACAATATATTAAACTTATTACATTCTGAGCAAGAAAAAAAAACTAAATCGCTCGCGCGCAGTTCGAAAATTATCCCTAGTAAACATTTAATTATTATTTACTAAGATGGGTGGCTTATGTGCTGTTCTGGACTGTTGTCTGTCTCTGTGCCGAGTTTCGTCCGGATCCGTTCAGCGGTTCTGTCGTGGTTGGCGGGTGGACATGCATCCGTCCGTCCGTACTTTTACGATTATAATTAAAGTGACGATCAGTCTTTGACCAAAAAATCAACTGACAGTTGCCTACCATTCTTCAAAAGGGGTTGAGCTGCTGACCGTATCAGGTATGTATTAGATTTTTCTTACTTTATATATACACCAGTCATCTCATGGTGGATTTAAGACGTTCCAAAAAAAAAAAAAAAACTGTGTCAATACAGGCGCGCAACTACTATGACCATTTTGTTCATTGCAGTAAGTAGATCATTAGTTCAAAAATATATATTGTGATAAAGCAGAAATTAGAATAACTTTAGTCGCGCATTGTTTACTAATAGAAGGAAACGCAGAATAAAATTAGATGAAATAAATACGAACAATTAAGTTTACTATTTATGAGTTCATTCTGAATTCAAAGAAAATGCTAAATAACTACGAGTAAATGTCGAGTACATATTCAATAAGCAAATATCATTCGATTTTTATCACGGCGAGATTGCTAAACGAATTGTCACTGACTTTCACACTATAATATATTAGTCTATGACTGTCTTATCAAATCGATGGCAAGTTGTTGCTAAAAAATATATATTTAAGCAAGATTAGACCAAATTGGGTTAGAATACCCGTAGAAGAATTAGTATATGGTGGGTCAGGCTTCAATCTTGTTGATTGTACATATAATTATATTGAGTCATTACAAAATTAATTATTTTAAACTGAAAATTTAAATGGAAGTGTTGTGACACTGAGATTCGCGCCACTATAAAATAATACAACACAGAATTTACATTTGCAGTTTTCGAAGTATTTAAATCAGGACACCTGAATCTATTTGAGAAGACACGATGAGCAATAGCTATCTTTGTACTTTGATTTACACCTGTGTGTGTATGTCTTACAAATACAAAGTTTGAATATGAGTTCTTCATTAACGTCAAACGGACGAAAAGGTTAGTTTATGGACAAACGCAAACGATCAGCATTCATCATTAAAATGAGATGGTTTGCCTGAACATTAAGCGTATTTCAAGCGAAACAAAAGAACGTATGGCATATGTTTGGCTAATCATAAGCGGGTGATGCCATAAGGTATGGCTAGATCCTAGTCGAGTTATGTCAATTTGGGTTAGATTCAAGGCGGGTCATGTTGTGTAATAGTGTCTATTTCATGTAGAATGAGTCTAATGAAAATCTAAACTCAATATACGTAGATAACGATTTGATTTAAAGTGGTGTACAGTTTGGAGAGCACGCTGGATCAGAATAGCCATATGACCACTGCTGTTGTAAAAAGATACCGCCAGGACCAGACAACTATCGAAATGTCAGTTTTAACAAAGTGCCTCATCGATCGATAGCCTTGAAGTTATTTAGCTGTGAAGATATGCAATGTTAACGTTAACACCTTACCCCGAACTGTTTTGGTA
This sequence comes from Orthosia gothica, assembly GCA_949775005.1. NCBI lineage: Eukaryota > Metazoa > Arthropoda > Insecta > Lepidoptera > Noctuidae > Orthosia > Orthosia gothica. Next base: position 2,122,765 of record OX459070.1, on the reverse strand, counting down.
AAACCATAAGGGTAAACACTTTCGTAGGTGTGTGGTCCATTGGTGTTGAGGATTGTCAGATTTACAATGTCACGGAATAGTTCTCAGTTATAAGTAAACATCATTATGTTGAGGAAACCGTATGTCCAGTTGCCGGTGATTCGGGCACGTGTGACGTCCGCCAGGCAATGTTTAGCTCGTGTGGTGGATTGAGGCCTTGTCCCTGTCGCAGAGGGGAGGTACGCTTGCCAGCAAACGGAGCATTATAGGCTGATTATGCTTATAGGAATAGCTGGAGTGAAAAGACGCTGCCATTTAATTGGTTGGTTGTTCTACCTTTCAATTTTGGGCGCACGGTTGGCGTAGTGGTTGAGCGATTGACGGCTGTGCTGCGTGTCGCGGGTTCGATTCCCGCACGGAACGGATGTTTGTATGACCTGCAGATGGTTGTTCCGGTTCTGGGTGTTTGTGTGTGTGAGTTTATATGTTTGTGAGCGCGCCCACGATACAGGAAGAAATGCCGAGGTGGGGCAACGTATTGGTGGGTTGCTGCCATTAAATTGGCAGGTTTGGCTACCATTAAATTGGTAGGTTTGCTTCCATTAAATTGGAGGGCTGTTGCTGCCATTAAATTGGTAGGTTTGCTTCCATTAAATTGGAGGGCTGTTGCTACCATTAAATTGGTGGGTTTTGCTACCATTAAATTGGTAGGTTTGCTTCCATTAAATTGGAGGGCTGTTGCTGCCATTAAATTGGTAGGTTTGCTTCCATTAAATTGGAGGGCTGTTGCTGCCATTAAATTGGTAGGTTTGCTTCCATTAAATTGGAGGGCTGTTGCTGCCATTAATTTGGTAGATTTTGCTTCCATTAAATTGGAGGGCTGTGCTGCCATTAAATTGGTAGGTTTTGCTTCCATTCAATTGGAGGGCTGTTGCTGCCATTAAATTGGTAGATTTGCTACCATTACATTGGTGAGATGTTGCTGCCATTAAATTGGTTGATATTGCTACCATTAAATTGGTGGGATTTGCTACCAATAAATTGGTGGGATTTGCTGCCATTAAATTGGAGAAATTGTGATTACCATTAAATTAGAGATTTGAGTACATACATGAACTCACACCTTTTTTTTTTCAATGTCAGTAACATTCTAGAAACACAAACAAGTATCACAAACTAATATCCACGTACTAACAACAACTATTGAAATGGAACACAGTGGAATATTACAGTATACAGAGTTTTGGTGATAGCTTTATTTTCTCTCATTAAATTGAAGAAAAAATAGGAGGGTGAAGGGATGTTGAGATCGTGACTAAAATACAAGAATCTGTCACGTGAAGAACAAACAATATTATGATTATTTGTCAACATGGTTTCCAAAAGGGTAAAAGTGCTAACACTCTTCCTGCTCGATTTACTGATGAAATTAATACATATTTAAGTGAAAAAAAGTTTGTAGTCGCGGTCTTCTTTGATTACAAAAAAGCCTTCGATACCCTTGAAACTGAGACCTTATTGAATGCCATGGAGGAGTGTGGAGTGGGAGAGCCGCTGAACAAATGGTTCCGCGACTATCTCACATCACGGTCCTATCGAGTAAAGGTAGGTGATGAGTTCAGCGGCGAGAGGAAGGTGGGGTGCGGGGTGCCGCAGGGGTCCGGATGCGGGCCTGTGTGCTACTTATTACATATGAATAGTGTGTGCAGCGTACTGCGCCACTGTTCGGCGCATATGTTCGCGGATGACCTGTGTGTGCTGCGCGCCGGCACCGACCTCGCTGACACCTGTTGACTCGTTCAACAGGACGTAGACGCAGTGGTAAAGTGGTCTCATGACAACGGTATCGTTCTGAATGGCGATAAAACTAACCTGTTGATGATTCATTCCCCTCATATTCATCCGAATAAAGCATGCCCTTCCATTTTTACACATAGCTATGATTGTATGCATAATAATAATTCAAACTGCAATTGTAAACCAATAGAACAAGTAGAAGGTGTCACCTATCTTGGAATGAAATTTTTCTTGGTCTTCACATGTTGATTACATTTGTGGTAAGCTTAAAATATTGTTAAGTAAATTCTATCACTTAAGCTTTAAAGTTCCCTCCAGCACCTTAAAATGTTTATATATGTCCTTAGTTGAATCAATACTGAGTTACTCTCTTGATTGCTATGGGTTGACTTTTAAAAGTAATATACAGAAACTAGAATCAATACAAACTAGATTTTTAAAATTATTAGTTAGCAAGAAAACTAAAAATAGCTGTAAAGGAGACTATAGTAGGCTATTCAAAATATGTAAAATTCTACCAGTTAGCCTTAAACATAAATACGTATTATTAGTCAATAACCATGGTGGTCGGGATAGTGACGCACTAGTTTCTAACAGGTATACTACAAGGTCGATGACAGCAGGCAAATATGATGTACCCAGAGTTATTAATTACTATGGCGACAGAACTTTAAAAAAACGCGTTCCCTATTTATTGAACACTTTGCCTGCTGACATCAGACAAGAAGATAATAAATTAAAATTCGCACGAAAACTTAAAAAAATATTTATTAGATTCTATTTAGTGGATTTAGGTTAAGTAGTTTAGTATATATATGGGGTTATAGATGTGCTTTATAACAAGAGAGACTCAACGATCTCACAGTTAAACTGCGTAAGCAGTTTTGTGGGGCAATGTATTAGTAATAAGGAATTTTAATAATAATAAAACATTCAAAACATAAAACATTCAAACATTACTCACCTGCTCTACCGATCAACCTACCTACCCTACTCTATCAACCTAATCACCTGCCCTACAGATCAACCTACCTACCCTACCCTATCCTCCATACCCTATTTACCCTACCCTACCTACATACCCACCTTTCCCACCTACCTACCTACCAATTTGTTAAACTATTTATATTTGAATAAGAATTAATACTACAATACGAATGTAACCAACTTTTGTTTCTACCGGCGATCTAATTAAATTTTAGAACACAAAAGCTGCTATTGTGACTTAACTATGATAGTGAGATATATTCTCTCATAGTCTTTTTTTTAGTTAATAATGAGTACTTTAATCATGTAGTACATCATTTTTATGTATCATCAATAGTTTTCTCAGCGCACGCCAAATAATGAATTTAATAGGCAAAAAAATATTGCTACTTTCGGTTACATTATTGCAATTTTCAAAAGGATTTCTATTTTTTTTGGAAAGAAATTATAGACTATGTTACTCGGGAATAATGTAGCTTTCCATAGGAGAATTTTTAAAATCGGTCCAGTAGTTTCGGAGCCTATTCGGTACAAACAAACAAACAGGTATAGATAGTTTGGGATAACCGACGTGGTCTGCATCGAGATTCCTGGCAGACACCTAGACACGGTGCCGACAATAATACATAGCTGGGAGCGAAATATATACACAAACAAATGCATGGGCTACTCACAGTACCAGTCACTGATCGCGAACGTAATTTCGGATAACGATTGGTTTGTTTTAATGCAATTCAACAACATTAAATCAAGACCGAAATTTTTATGTCTCACGATATCAATGATATTTTAATTTAACAAGTGTTGCCAACTTCAACTCAACCAAAAACTGTCAATATATATAACTGACAGCGAGTTGGCACAGTGTTGCATCAAAATAACAAAAAAAAAATAACGGAACCTTTATTGGTTTCGAACAGTCTCCTATGGTAGTTTTTATCATTCCTGTATAACGGTGCTTCGCAATTCACCCATATTGAACGGTGTACCGAGTATGAACTTTGATGTTCGTTTTAGCGTGTCCCAGGCGTGTTCTATCGAATGCATGTCTGGTGATCTCGCCGGCTATGCCAAACCTGCGATATTGAGATTATTAAGTTAGACTGGAGTTAAAAAGTGGTATCCGACCGAGCATTATCGTTTATCAAAATGAAGTGGCTCCTGATAAAGGGGCAATTGGTACCATGTTTTATTCTTATATAAAACTTTTACAGCGATTTGCAATAAAATCACCAAATCCGTAAGAGGTCGCAAACATATCCTCACTGAATCCATTATTGTTCCTCTACCATATATCAGAGTAATATAAAAATTCAAAATACCTCGAACTTCCTCCAGCTCATTTTTGGCTGGATGACCTATAAACGCGGGTTTTTGCGAACGCGAAATTGAATGAAACGATTATTCCCGGTAGAAATACGATTTTTCTGCCTTGTCCTGATCTTCTCACAAAAGCATTAGTCTCTTTGAATCATTAACAACTGCAATAAATGGTTGAAACAGATAAACGGTGAATCATGCACATCACTCTGTAGCTTTGATCATTTCTCCTCATCTCAAGTGGCCTGGTCCTCTCAGTTTGGATTAAGTTGTGCATAATGAGGTTCTTAACTTCGAAAAAGATCTAAACATAAAAAAATAAAACAAATAACTCCGTGAAGTATGGCAGATTTTTTTTCATACTTTTTAAATAAATCTATAAAGTGGCAATAAACTATATTTTTTTTCAAAATGATGTAAGTTCGAATAAAGTGATCTTCATCTTTCAAGCGATTGTTTTACATAATCGCTTGAAAGATGACGACAATTTTTTTTGTCAATTAAAAATTATTTGTAAAAAGAAAAACAAACCCGAAACGGCCGGTCAGAAAGCGCCAGTCAATGTTGTTGAACACCTTTCGCCCAGCAACAAAACTCTTCACGCTGCGGCTAAAATTAAGGCTAAGGAACTGAACTACAAGTACGGTTGGGTTTAGAAATGGCAAAATATTTGTGAGAAAGTTAGACGGAGCAGGATACATACTTATCAAGAACATGGATAGTCTAAGTAAGATCAAGTAATTGGTCTCATATTAATGTCATGTCTTAGTACCTATCTATACTTTAAAATTCACCAATTTAACAATCTATTACCAGAATTGTAGAGGTCTGAGAACTAAAACTAACACCTTTTATATTAACCTTTCTTGTACTAATTATGATGTAATAATTTTAACCGAAACCTGGCTAACTAGTAGTGTACTCAGTAGTGAACTATTTGATGATAGATATGTTGTTTACAGAAGAGATAGGGAGACAACAGGCTTCCATCCTAATAAAGATGGAGGCGGGGTTCTCATTGCTGTTTCAACTAAAATCAGTTCAAAGTGCATTGATAAATGGCACAGTAAATGTGAAGATCTTTGGGTTACCATCGATATTTTGACTGCACATAAATCACGGCAGTTGGCTCTCTGTGCAGTCTACCTTCCTCCACCTGTATGTCTTCCAACAATTGACCACTTTATAGAACACTGTAATAACGTGTTTGAAACAGCAAATATACCAATTTGTATAATTGGGGATTTTAACTTGGGCAAAATAGATTGGGCTCCGAGTGCCGTTAACCGCTCACTACCTAGCACTAATTTGAGATTGTTGGAATTTATGAACGTAAGTAGACTTTCTCAGTACAATTTCGTAAAGAACTGTTCTGGGCGTACTTTGGATTTAGTTTTGTCAACCATATCTACGTGCACTGTGAGTGAAAGCGGTTGCTCTTTAACTTCTGTTGATAAACTACATCCTCCGCTTGAGCTTACTGTGTCATTATTGAAAGAATCCAATCTCCCATACAATAGTCTCAACAAGAGAAAAAACTTTTATAGGGCAAATTATGAACATATTAGAACTTATATTAACGAACATGACTGGAATCAACAATTTGCTAACATTAATGATGCTGACAGTATGTTGAAGGAGTTCTATGAAGTGTTAAATAGTGCAATAGATGCATTTGTCCCAAATTGTAAGTCAATGACTTGTCGTTACCCTCCATGGTTTAATAAAGAAATTATTAGAACCCTCAAGGAGAAAAATAAATTAAGATTACGCTTTAGGAAATATAAGAACCCATTAGATGAATTGGAGCTAAAACTAGTCTCAAAACGTTGTCAAAACCTGGCAAAAACTTTGTACAGTAAATATATGGAAAACTTAGAGTCAGAAATTAAATATAATCCTAAACTATTCTGGACTCATATAAAAGCTAAGCGCGGTGGTTCTAGTACGTATCCATTAACGATGACTGACGGTCAAACTATAACATCAAATGGTTCGGATATTTGTGATCTCTTTGGTAAATACTTTGCATCTGTTTACACCCCTGAACAAGGCACGGTATTATTATTATTATTATATACTTTATTGTACACCACTTAAATAATTACAGGACTAAACATTTATAACGATAAGTGTACAATGGGTGGTCTTATCGCACAGGGCAATCTCTTACAGACAACCTTTGGATGGACTGAATGAGACGAGATAGACATAGGGCTGTCAGTGTACAAAACTATATTAGATAATATTACTAAGATATAACATAAAATACATACATACAAATAAAATAAAATACTAATAAATATCAAATATAGAACAGAGAAAGGAGAAGAATAGTTACAGAGAAAGGAAATGCGCCTTCACCATTTTTTTAAATAAAGGTAATGTTTGCGCACGCCTTACCTCAATAGGTAATGCATTCCACAAGCGAGCTGCTTGAACCGAGAAAAAATTCTCGAAAAAGGATGTGGAATGCATACGAATGCTTAATTTTAGGTATTCCGATGATCTCAAGGACCGAGAATGTGTGTCACAGAGGAACTGAAAGCGTTCTTTAAGATAAAAAGGACTAGAAGGATTAAAGAGCACATTGTATAGCAATGAAAGTATGTGGGCATTCCGGCGAAGGCGAATAGGAAGCCATTTGAGCTTGGTTCGAAATTCAGAAACATGGTCATACTTGCGCAAGCCAAATATGAACCTTATACAGAGATTTTGAAGTCGCTCAAGCTTGTCCAATTGGTCTTGGGTGAGATCGAGATAGCTGGCATCGACATAGTCCAGGATAGGGAGAAGAAGAGATTGTGCTATCGCAATTTTAGTGGTGATGGGAAGAAAGTTACGAAGGCGTCTCAGGGAGCCTGCAGACGCAAACAGTTTACGACTGACCTCCTGCAGTTGTTTAGTCCAGGAAAGGGTGCAGTCGATGTAAATCCCCAGGTTTTTCACAGTTTGAGCTATAGGAACAATGGTGTTGTTGAAAGAAACCTGGGGAAGTGTCGCCCAATCAATCCTAGAGACCGTTCGGGAACTTCCCACAACTGCCACTTGAGTTTTCGTCGGATTGATCTTCAGCCCAAACGCAGTGCTCCAGTCACCAATTCGAGCCAGGTCCGTATTAATAGTCTCAATAGCGTCTGATAACTCGCCAAGAGGGGCTTGAGTATAAATTTGGAGATCATCAGCATAAAGGTGGTAGAAAGAAGATAACCGTTGAGTGATTGCATTAATAAAGAGCGCGAAAAGTAGGGGAGATAAAACGCCACCCTGCGGCACACCGGCAGAGGTGTGACACCAAGAAGAGAAAGACTCCTCAATGCAAATACGCTGCCGGCGGCCAAACAGGTAACTATGAAACCAGTCAATTACCGAAGGAGATATGCCAAAAGAGGTCAGGACGCCCAGCAAAATGTCGAAGTCAACCGTATTGAAGGCATTGCTGAAGTCAAGTAGAGCAAGTACAGTTAACTTTCCCATTTCCATGCCTGACCTTATGTCGTCCGTAATATGCACAAGTGCTGAGGTAGTGCTGTGTCCCGGACGAAAACCAGATTGGAAGGGATTAAGCAGCTTGTGTTTGGAAAGGAACGAACCGAGTTGATGTTGGACAAGTTTTTCAAGGACTTTGGATAGGAAAGGAAGAATAGAAATGGGATGATAGTCAGAGAAAGATGCAGGATGAGATTTTTTGGGTAGAGGAATAACATGGGCATCTTTCCAGGCTTGAGGGAAGACACCACTGGAAACAGAGAAGTTGAGGATGTGAAGGATAACAGGAAGAATGTCATCAAGGATGGGGATGATCATTTTACGGCTAACACAGTCACTACCAACAGCGTTGGACGAAATCGATACAATACTCTTTTTAACATCACTAGCGGTGAATTGACTTATGAAAAAAGGAGAAAAATCAGGTACCGGAATGTTTGAAAAATTACTTAGCGTAGTAGCTTTAGTGGCCCTATCCAATACAGGCGAAGTAGAAAAATGACTATTAAGTAAATTGAAATCCAAGTCTTTAGGAATCGTATTGTGAGACTTTTTTCCGATACCTAATGATTTGAGAAACTTCCAGACCTTGGCTGGATCACCGTTCTGAACTGAACTATGGATATATTGGCGGTTTGCGATTCTACACACCTTAGTGCAGTGATTTCTAATTGAGACGTATTTTTCCCTGTTGACGTCATTAGGCCGAATTTTAAACTTAAACTTTGCAGCTGCCTTTTTAGATAATAAAAGTTTAATTTCGTTGGTCAGTCAGGGCGTCGGAAGATGCCTAACTCTCACGGCTCGAATTGGTGCATGTGTGTCGTATAGATGGACTAAGGTAGAAGTCAAGACTTCAACTTGTTCGTCGACGGATGAGGAAGTCACTAGTGGCGTCCGGTCAATATAACTGGCATCCTCTCGAAGTCGATCAATGGTCGGTGAGTCGGTATTTGGGAATGACTCAAATTTTCTAGGCACTTTAGAAACTAATAGCCAGTGCCTGACAATACCAGAACTGGATAGTGATACTCTGCTCAAAAAGCTGCAAAGTGTTAACATCAAGAAAGAAGCAGGTCCTGATGGAATCCCACCCTTGTTTATTTCTGCCTGTGCTATATATAAGGTGTCGCTAGCTACTGGAACCTTCCCATCGGAGTGGAAAAAGGCCAAGGTTGTTCCTGTATACAAGTCGGACAAAAGAGACGCAATTACCAACTATCGTCCTATCGCGATTCTCTCCACGTTTGCCAAAATATTTGAGTCGATGATCTGTCCTTGCATCCAACGCCATTTCAGACTTTATCTCAGTGAACACCAACACGGCTTTGTTGCCTCAAGGTCTACTGCTACAAACTTAGTGGCTCTCTCGGAGTCCCTGATTGAATCTGTTGACTCAAATAAAGCAAGCAAGGCCTTCGATAAAATTCCTCATTCCATACTGATTCACAAACTAGCAACGTATGGTATCACTGGTCCCTTGCTGAAATGGCTAACATCTTATTTGTCAAAACGTGAATTTTATGTTGTTGTTAACGGTTTTCGATCCGCAAGAAATTATGTCATGACTTCCGGTGCCCCACAGCAGTGCTATTCTCTAAGGATACAGCCTTGAGCGCAGTGCTGCGCCAGCGACGAAACTACAGTTTGGTATTCGCTAAGCCGCAAATAGCGACACTAGCGCTCTAAGCCGTGACGGCCGTGAGTTAGAACTACTCAACGTCGAGCAAGTTGACAGTTCTTCATACATTTTGGTATTCCCTAAGAAAAAACAGCGTCAAACTCACTGACAGCCTCACTCACAGCCACGATTTTATCTGTCAAATCCAAAAGCCACTATTTTAGCGCGTAAATTCTTGTATTTGAATGCTAGAATAAGTTTCACTGTTTCAATTAATAAATAATATTGTAAGAAAATGGCTGTTCGGTTAATTATAAAGATGTACTTATTAGAAGAAGCAAAAAAAAGGGATAATTTGAAAAAAGCTCGACAGGCGAGAGAATTAAGAAAGCTAAATACATTATCCCGGGATAGAGATTATATTCACATTTACAGGCTTTCTGAGGATCTAATTAATATTTTGGAAAACTTAGCTCCATACATGCAACCGCGGGTTCGTTCTAGTGGTTTAACCAATAGATTAAAGGTTTGTTTTCAGCTATATTTCTTTAATCGACGAGATATGATGAGTCACACACAATTAAGATATTTAATTCTTGATGTTTTAGATACTATGCACTCTATCATTTTTGGCTAACGGAAGTTACCAAAAAATCATTGGAAAGAACCTAGATACTTACGTATCACAAACATCTGTCTCTAGAGCAATCCACGAAGTTGTTAATGCTCTGAATAATTCAAATATCATTAGTAGATATATTCGATTTCCCCAAAACTTCAATGAAAGACAAGTGCAAAAGTCAAGGTAAGCATCAAAATAATATTTTCTTGTTATTCTAACTCTCTATTAAAATATGATAAATATTTTGAAATTTAAATACTAATTACAGGTTTTATGACAAATTCAAAGTTCCAGGCGTGTTAGGTTGCGTTGATGGCACCCTGGTTTCCATGGTCCGTCCTAAAAAACATGAGGAGAGATATTATTGCCGAAAAGGCTATCATGCAAGGAATGTTTTAATTGTATGTCTTTCATTACAATTAATGTAGACATTAGTTACGAAAAATTCATAATATTAATATAATCATACTTATTTCAGATTAATGATGCTGATCTGAACATCTTGCATGTGGATGTGACTTTCGGGGGTTCAACTCATGATAGTTTTGTTTTTGCAAACACTAGAGTTAAGGACTATTTAGAAAATTTAAATAACAATGGAGAAAAAGTATACCTACTTGGTAAGTTATTATTTACTATACAATGATAATTACAAGTCAGGATTGAACTTTTTACCGGCTTCATTCATTGATTTCAGGTGACTCAGGGTATCCACAAAGACCCTATTTAATGACTCCTTTTAGAGACCCAGAAGTTGGGACTCCAGAGAGTCATTACAATCATTTACAAAGCAGTGCACGGAACAGTGTAGAGAGGACGATTGGAATACTGAAAGGGCGCTTCAGATGTTTACTGGTTCACCGAGTGTTGCACTATGATCCTGTAATGGTGGGCAAAATAGTTATAGCTTGCGCTATTTTACACAACATATGTAATCGAGCTGGGCTGCCAGCTCCTATGTTAGACCACCATGATTTAGATGAAGAATCTAGCTTACTTAGGATCCTCACACAGCGGGCTGCAACACAAGATGAGTTAGTGAGTGGACAGATAAGTAGGCAAAATTTAGTTAATCAATTATGGCGAACACGTCATATCTAAATATGATTTCTACTTCTTTTCAGCAGAGGAAAACATATTTAGGTAGGATATACTCACCATAATTGATTAGGCAATTACAGTTTGGTGTTTGTATTAAGGTTCACTTTTGCTTGTTAGGGTTTCGGGTAAATTAAATACGTGTTGTTTGTACGCAAGTATATTGGCGACTAACTTAATTCTATAATAATAAATGCTTTTAAAGACGACATGACATATACATAGCTAGGTATGTAGATATATGACTTACGTAGCTATAAACACAATTTTCGATCCAACATACCGCCCACCAAAAGGACTTCAAGTTCTTTTATAATCTCAAGTAAGTTCCAACAAATCAAATTATCCTCTAAACAATCAAGTATCTGACTCCAAATTGTCAGTCTAAAAAGCAAAATATTACAACTGTAAATTAATAAATTCTAACTATACGTACTACAATAATACACAATATCTTAATTAATCAAAGGAAGCTAAGTAGTATCAACTGGCAATGCACATAACTTAGTGATAGTTCTCTTAGTAATAGAATCTCCACTTTTCACACTATACACCCTCGTGTTACCATCCATGCCTGGGTGTTTATCTGTGATTCTTCCTAAGGACCATTTGCCGGGTGGTTGATTTTCCGTCTTGATCAACACAATATCCCCTATTTCAAATTCTTTCGCTTTCTTCATCCATTTAGGACGCTGCTGAAGCCTGCTTAAATATTCCTCCTGCCAGCGTCGCCAAAAGTCATGAAGAATCTTTTGGGTATGTTGCCAGCGTGACAAATTATGAACTTTCACAGCTTGCAGATCAGGTGAGGGTACCACAATCGGTGGTTCTCCAATTAAAAAATGCCCAGGAGTTAATGGATCTAAGTTTTCTGGGTCCGTGTTATCTATTGGGCACAGCGGGCGTGAATTCAGACAGGCTTCTATCTGGCATAGTATTGTAGTCATTTCCTCGAACGTCAGGTGAGTTGTAATAACACGTTTTAGGTGGTACTTAATCGACTTCACGCCTGCTTCCCATAATCCTCCAAAGTTTGGACTATACACTGGGATAAAGTGGAATTGTGTGCCATCTGTTGCTAGCGTGGATGTAACTTCTCCCGTCATCTGTGCTTCCTTCCATAAGTCATGAAGTTCTCTGTTTGCACCCACGAAGTTTTTACCGTTATCACACCACAGGTGGCCACATTTACCTCTTCTGGCAACAAAACGTCTAAAGGCTGCTATAAATGCCTCTGATGTAAGGTCTCCAACTAGTTCTATGTGGATTGCTTTGGTGGACATACATATGAAAATTGCCACATATGTCTTTTTCGTTTTGTTGCCTCTTCCTTTAGATACCAGCGTTTGTAACGGCCCTGCGAAATCTACACCGCTATGCAGAAACGGTCTCGTCGGTGTTACTCTCTCCACAGGTAAGTCTCCCATTATTTGTGCTTTCGTTGCGGCATTCATTCTAGCGCACTTCATGCATTTGTGAATATGTTTCTTCACCAGTGATTTAGCTCTTATAACCCAGTATTTAAAACGCAAGTGACATAGCATCAACTGTACTCCTCCATGAAGTGTTTTGTCATGTACATCAGCAATGATTAACTGTATCAGTGCGTTTCTATTTCCCAGGATTACAGGATTCTTCTTATCATCAGGTAAGTTAGCATGTCTTAAGCGACCGCCCACCCTGAGTACATTTTTCTTATCTAGGTATGGATTTAGACATCGTAGCGAACTTGTTTTCTTAACTTCTTTTCCTGTTTTTATTCTATCTATCTCTTCTTTAAATTCTTCCTCTTGAGCCTTTCTAATACAGGTCTGTAGAGTATCTTCTAATTCTTGCGTTGTTAAATTCTGGTTAATACTGTTTATGTTCTTCTTATACTTCAAAAATCTTCTACAGTAAGTAATCGCTTTTATTAACTCTGTTAACGTTTCAAAATTATCAAATTGTGATAATAAAGTTGTTTCAGGTTCTTCCATCCGCTCTGCGTTCAGGTAAGTATTGATTTTAGTTTTCTTCATTTCCAAGTCTGTTTCTGTTATTTTATGTTTAATATTTATTTTTGTTTCAGATAGCCAGCTCGGCCCGTGCCACCATAAGTTACTTTTCTTCAAGTCGGTTAACAACATTCCTCTAGATGCCAAATCAGCGGGATTTTCATGTGACTGTACATGGAACCAGTGTTTGTTATTAATGTTTTCAACAATTTCGACTACACGGTTTGCAACGAAGGGTTTCCACCTGTTAGGTTCACCACTAAGCCATGCGATAACAATTGAAGAGTCAGTCCAAGCATACATTCGTGTTGTCGGTATCCTCATTGATTGTCCAACCTGCTTCATTAATTTTGAAAGAAGTAGGGCACCACAAAGTTCTAGCCGAGGTAACGAAATTGTCTTCAATGGTGCTACTCTGGTTCTGGCAGCTATCAGTTTTGTTTCAATCTTGTTGTCTAGAGTTTCAATTCTTATATAAACTGCCGCTGCATATGCACGCATTGAAGCATCGCTGAATCCATGAATTTGTATTTTGTTGTTGTTAACAGTCATCGTACCAAGCCATCTGTCTATTTGAATTTCTGTTATGTTAACGAAGTCTGATCTTATTTCTCTCCATTCTTTTTCTAATGTGTTACTTACTTGTTCATCCCAGTTAACCCTTTCAAGCCAAAGCTTTTGTATTAATATTTTAGCCATAACAGTACTTGGTGCTATCCAACCAAGAGGATCAAACAATCTTTGTATATCCGATAATATGTTTCGCTTTGTTATGGACTTGGCTATGGGTGTAAATCTAAGATTGTATTGAAACTGGTCTGTTTTTAAATTCCATTCAATTCCCAATGCTTTAAGAGTTCCATCGAGGTTTAAATTAATCTGTGCCTTCGCAGATCTTTTATCTACTTCTATATACTTCATTAAATCGATACTGTTGGATGCCCATTTCATAAGTTGAAAACCGCCCTTTTCCAGAATGTCTGATAATTCTTTAGAGAGTGATATAGCTTCAGCTACAGAGTCTGTGCCAGATAACAGATCGTCCATGTAAAAATCCTCGTTTATAGTTTGTGCAACAAGATTATTACTCCCTGCTTCGTCTTTGGTTAGCTGTTGGAGCGTTCTAACGGCCAAATATGGTGCTGACGCTGTTCCAAAGGTGACTCTGAGCAATCGATACTCTTCCAGGGCATCAGATTCCTGTTGCCTCCACAGGATTCGCTGGTATTCTGCGTCTTCTTGGCTCACTAATACTTGGAGGAACATCTGTCTTATATCTGCCATAAAACAGACATGTTTCATGCGCCATCTCATCAAAATGTTTCTCAAGTCTTCTTGCAGCTGAGGACCCACAAGTAATTCATCGTTCAACGAAACGTTGTTTGATCCTTTACACGACGCATCAAATACAACGCGTGTTCGGGTGGACTCTTTGTCAGCTCGGATAACAGCGTGGTGAGGTAAGTACACAGCTTTTTTATCCTTTTCCTTATCAGGCACCTTCTCAATGTATCCTTGTGCTATATAGTTATTTATAACTTTACTATATTCTTTTTGCAGGTCTGGCGATTTCCTAAACTTCCTTTCTAATAGTGTAAATCTATGTGTTGCTATCGATTTTGTATTACCATCTGGTGATTGTGGACTGTATGTATTAAACGGTAATTTAACAATGTACCTTCCTTCTTCATTTCTAGTAGTTGTATTTTCGTATATTTCTTCACACAGCTGTTCGTCCTTTGTTAAGTGTCTTTTAGTGTCTACGTCAATTTCCCATATTGATTTCAACATGTCTTCTACGTCAACTGAATGATGCATGACAACATACTGGCTATGAAGTGTTGTATTAACTTCTCCAAAAAGAATCCATCCCAGGCTGGTTTCCTGTGCGCTTGGTGTTCCTGGTGGACCTTTGATTAGGTTGTTTTGCAGAATTGCAGCATATTCTTTCACACCCAAGAGCAGATCTATAGACCCTGGCTTGAAATAAGTTGGATCAGCCAGGTTGAGGTCTTGAATGTGTGCCCAATCTTGGTTATTGATTGTTTTGGTGGGTATCTTTGCGGTCAGTTGCTTGGACATAACGTATGCCTTGATCGGTAAACAATAGTTTCGGTCCAATCGTGATCGTATTTGTAGCTGTACCACATGTTTTATTTCGGTCTTCTGCGATCCCACCCCTATAATGCTTGCTTTTACAGGTTGTCGTTCGAGCTTCAACAATTGAGTCGCCTTCTCGCTAATGAAAGCTGCTTCGGAACCTGGATCTATTAGCGCCCGCAGTAAAATGGTGTTACCTTGCTCGCTTGTTGCTTCCACTACTGCCGTTGCTAAAAGTGTTGCTAAACTCTTCTTAGTATTGTAATGTGACGCTATCATTGTATTGACTTGTAATGCTTGCTCTTCTCTTGCTTCTACATGTGTTACAGCTGGCGGAGAGGTGACCGATGATTCTCCATGCTGCTTGGTCTTTGTTTCATGTAAAAGGGAATGATGGCGCCTGTGGCAAAGACGACAAGATACTGGCACTTTACACTTAAATGCCGAGTGTCCTGGTACTAAGCAGTTATAACATAATTGTTTGTTTTTCACAAACTCTCTTCTTTCGCTAAGTTCCTTCTTGCAGAATTCCTTACAATGAATTAAACTGTGACTTTCTTTACACATCACACAAACTTTCTCCGTAACTGGTGTGGCAACATGGAATGAACGCTCCTTTATTGTTTTATTGTCCTTTGATGTACTATTCTGGTTTGTTAATTCCAGGGTACGGAACTTCGATTCTAAGAACTTCTTGAAATCACTCCAGGTAGGTAAGTTTTCGGCTTCTTCTTTATATGCATGTTCTTCCCAGTTCTTGTGCGTCTCTGAGTCCATCTTCTGCACCAGAAGATATATAAGGAATGGATCCCAAGAGCCGACGTCAATATTTAAATTATTAAAATTGTTTAGACACTCTGTAGTGGTATCTAACAACACTTTTAACTGAGAAGCTGATTGAGAAGTCATCTTCTTTTGGTTGAATAACCTTTTCATAGAATGATTCAATAGTAAGCGTTTGTTGCCATACCTCTTTTTCAAAATATCCCATGCATTTATATAATTTTTATCGGTTACCTGTATATTCTTCAATAGTGATTCGGCTTCTTGAGTAACACTAGTCTTCAAATAATGAAGCTTTTGGACATCGCTGAGCGAAGTATTATTGTGCACCAGCGATGTAAACAAATCTTGAAAAGTTTGCCATGATTCATAATTACCGGCAAACTTCGGTATCTCGATCCTCGGAAGGTGCACGAGGCTATTTTGTAGACTTGTGGAGCCGAAACTACTATTTGCTGATTTTGATTCCAATACTGATGGTTCCGATAACAAAATAACCATGTCCTTTAAGTCACCTTGAAGCACGTTAAACAAATCTTCATAAATAAAAAACTCCTCATTTGAAAAATAAGGCAAAGTTCCTTTCTGTTCCTTTGGTGTGGCTTTCACTAAGTCTTTATGCGCACATTTGAACGTGTCCCAATAATCTTCAATGATTTTCATACGTGCTTCGATATATCCTCTAGTTAAGCGTGCTTTAGGACATTTTCTTAGGTTAATTTGTGTTTTCCGTAGCACGTTTGCAGTGTCTTCTAACACGAAGAGAAGTTTCTGTTGTTCCTCAGTCGTAGTCATTTTGCACGTAAACAAGCTTGAATGCAGCTGATACCCGACGTATAAGGTAGCTTCGTAATAATTACTACAATAGTTTTCGTAGTAAACAACTTGCTAATTCTCGGAAACCGATGCGCACAAAAAAAAAAGGTCGGCCTTATCGCTGCTGTGGAATGTGAGTCCTTTGTTCTCTCGGTTGGTGTCCGTACTGGATGGATCCGGCTCGATTGCGACCATATGGTGTTTGTATTAAGGTTCACTTTTGCTTGTTAGGGTTTCGGGTAAATTAAATACGTGTTGTTTGTACGCAAGTATATTGGCGACTAACTTAATTCTATAATAATAAATGCTTTTAAAGACGACATGACATATACATAGCTAGGTATGTAGATATATGACTTACGTAGCTATAAACACAATTTTCGATCCAACACAGTTTTTTTTATATTTTCAAGGCGTTTCATATTTTTTATGAAAATACTTAATTAGTGAATGTTAGTGTGTGTTTAATATGGAAAAAATTAGACTATACACACTGTTCCGTTGATGTTGAATTAGGTATTTTACCTGCTTGGAATATTTGTTAGTATGTGAGAACCATGATCCTATTTATCAAATGAATGAATTTACCTGTTGATGCTTTTAATTCTTTATACCGTAGTATGTAGTGCTATTCTAGGTGCATAGTCCTCACTTATTTGAATTAATGTATGTATGTAAATATTGTAAAATTGTTTTTTTTTAAGAGTTATTGTGGAGTTTCTTGACTTTGAACTTTATATTGATTAATAAAAAAAAACTAAAAAAATATCGTACTCAGTTTTATTTATTTATTATATTTATTTTCCTTTTCTTACACTAACTAAATTAAATACCTATGGCACAGGTCACACAGAAATGGCGTCGGGCGCGGACATGGCACGGGCGGCTTCCTATTCCATTCAAATTTCAAACTAAATGAATGAAAATAAAGAGCAATTTGATCAGGCGCGGGCGTCGAAATGTCGCGTCATAACCACGTCCGAACAACGACATATCGTATGTCCTAAATTGCGCTTTATTTCCATGCATTTAGTTTCAAATTAGAATGGAATAGGAAGCCGCCCGTGCCATGTCCGCACCCGACGCCATTTCTGTGTGGCCTGCGCCTAATGCAACTAAATATTTGTACCTACAATGCGACATGGGATCCTTAACAAGAAAAAATTAGAACTACCATTAGTTCTAATTTCTTCTTGTTAAGGATGCACATAAGTCATGGAGTGCTTGGGTATGTCTCGACCAGGACTCGGCAATTTCTCTACAAATATGAATTAGTTCTTGCTGGTTATCCATGCGCCTCTCTTCTAGAGCGATAAAACGTTCCGTTAAGCTCGCCATTTGTGACTGCCTTTGTGAAGGTGGTGAGCGCTGCATTCGGCGGCGTCGTGCCGCTAGTATTCGCCGCCTACGAGGAGCTATGAACATAAAAATTACAACAATTTACTATTCGACGTAAAAAAATAAGAGAGCAATATGTATAACAGCATCACGTCCGCTCTCTCTTTCTGAAAGAACAGATCTATACCAATAATATAAAGAGGAAAGATTTTTTTGTTTGTTTGTATCGAATAGGCTCCGAAACTACAGGGCCGATTTTAAATTTTTTATCACTTTTGGAAAGCCACATTATGCCCGAGTAATATAGGCTATAAATTAATAGCTGTCCCACGCGGCTTCACTCCCATCAACTTGCTACCTACCTACCCATCTACCGTACCTACCCTATCCTACATACATGATTTACGCAGCGCACGCAACGGAAGCTCTCAAAAAGGATTAATTTCGCCCGTTTTTGCAACATTTTTCTTTTATGCTCCGCTCCTATTGGTCGTAGCGTGATGTTATATAACCTTCCTCGATAAATGGACTATCCAACACAAAAAGAGTTTTTCTGAGATTAGTGCGTTCATACAAACAAACAAACTCTTCAGCTTTACAATATTAGTATAGATTATTAATAAAAATAAGAGATCCCTATGAAAATTGCAACAATGTAACCCAAGTATTAAAATTATGCCTATAAACTTCATTATTTGGCGTGCGCTGAGAAAACTATTGATGATACATAAAAAATATGTACTACATGACTAAAGTACTCATTATTACCTACAAAAAAGTCTGCGAGAGAATATATCTCACTATCATAGTTAAGTCACAATAGCAGCTTTTGTGTTCTAAAATTTAATCAGATTGCTGGTAGAAACAAAAGTTGGTTACATTCGTATTTATTAAAATATAAATAGTTTAAAATTGGTAAATAGGGAAGGGTAGATGGTTAGGTAGGTAGGTAGGTTAAGTGGGTGGGTAGGTAGGTATGGTAAATAGATAGCCAGTTGACAGGTGCGAAACCACGGGGATCGGCTAGTATGCATGCTGATTGAATATTTGTTGAAAACCCCAAGAACTTGGCCTAACCTGAGAATGAAAAGTGAGAATACTATTTAATTATCTAGAGTTTTTTACACTAAACCTACAATAAAATTAAACTTACATGAAGAGGCAATTGAGGCATTTCTCCTGTGAGGCACTGCCGATGGTGATCTAGCATCAGACTGTAATACAAAATATAAACAAGTTAGTGAAAAATAAAAATAACAAAGGTAGTATGACTTGTATATAAAACCTCACCACTTGTTCTGTGTTAGGCTGTTCTATTGGCATATTCCGTTGCCACGATGTCCCTGGTTGTACATCCTGCACATGTATTTTATATTGTAACCACCATCAACATTCTATTTTAGGGCACTTTTATTGAACAATGCAGTACTATTATATTTTATTAGAATTAACTTACTGGTATTGAAGGTGTGGACTGTTCTGTGTGGACCATGTGTGGAGTAATGTGTTCTCCAGAAAGTAACCCCACATGATTCTATAAAATTAAAGATTATAACTTTACAGTATACAGTTTTCATATAATGTAATTAAAATGCAGTTATACCTGCAGTATGATCTCTGACACTTGTGTTTCATTTGCCTCCTCTGGATTATACTGTAAACAATTAATTCTGACTTAAAATTGCTTCAGGCAATAAAATAAGTATGTGTTGCATAATGTTTCATCATACATACTTCAACCACAGCATATCCATCTATAGTGTCTGGTGCATCAGGAGTCAAATTATAACTTGGTCCCGGTTCATTAGCAGATGGCTAAAAATTAAGAAAAGTAGATTGATATTTCTGGAAATATCTTACCAAAAGAGTTTGATAAATGGTACTACCTACTTTGCATAAATAAAATTAATAGATTACGTGAATAAGCTCAATTTCCAGCTCCCTATCACCAGAAGCAAAGCGTTCGCCACCCATTAACTGAACAATCTTGTCTTCTATTGGAGAGAGATACAGCCCTTCCTCTAGAGCACCACCACCTGTTTGCTGCCTAGCCATTCTTATTCTTAGCTTTTTTTTTTACTGCCGACTTCTTATCCTTCCAATACTAAAAAAATATACAATGTCAAATATCAAGATTTCATATAATCATAAAATCGTAATTAATGCCCATGTACCTACGTGTTCCTTTGTTCTTTAGAAACAGTCAAAGTACATAATTATGCATATATCACACTGGTATGCAATACATGTTGTTAACAAACCTTTGACCATTGCTGCCAATTTTTAATGCAGCCACTGCCATCACTATTTAGCTTCACAGCTATTTCTTGCCATGCCGCTCGTGTGCGGTCTCGGGCATGCGATGTTCGGGCATACCCTGTCGCCAACCAATTCTTTTCTTCCAAACTCTCTAATAACATTTCCACTTGGACTTGAGAGGGAACAGCACTTCTCGGCATGCTTAAAATAAACAATGCAACTTTACTTAGTATAGATAAACATATTATTATAAAATAAATACCTAAATATTTCATGGACAATAATAATAGCATTGAAGCAGCAGTGAAGTTAATATAATACTTACATTTCAGACAGCCACAGAATTAATTTTAAAACAATTTATTGCTTTGCTAGCAAATAGATGTTTTGTAAACTTACAAAAAGTAATAAAAACAGACAAAAAAATGCGAATCGACTGCAAGTAGCGAGTATCGGAGTATTGTTTAAGTGACAGGACAGGTCGTTGCATACTTACGAAAAATAGGCAAAGAAATTTTATTTTCATTCAGCCATTCATGTAATAATAAAAATGCATTATTTAAACTCCTATAATTATAAATACTTATAGTTATCAAAATCGTTAGTAGTTTCACTCTATTACTTAAAATACTTGAAAATAGACCTATATTATACGTTTTAAGTCCATAAAACTCTCAGTCGAGATTTATCGATTTTAATTTAAATAATTTGTTTCAAGCCCTAATTCGTCTACGAAATTGTGACGGGAGATGTCAGGCCTAGAGTTCGTCGACGACCATAACCGTGCTAGAGAATACTGTTTGTATCAGCGCTGCACGATCGGTCGATCTCAAGACTGTCTCGCTGACGAGCTCGTCGACGAGCACAGCCAAGAAACTGTCTCTTAGAGAATAGCATGGCAGGGGTCACACCTTGCTCCTATTATTTATCATATATATTAACGACCTTCCCTACTGCTTTTACTTTTCCGATTGCTTTCTTTACGCTGATGACTTGAAGTTTGCTCGAAGAATTGAATCCTCGACTGATATTGCGCTTCTTCAAGAAGATCTAAACAGAGTTGTTGAATGGTGTGAGGCTAATGTGACTACATGTCATTTATTCTTTATTAAATATTGAGATTTATATCAATAATTCTTACACGGGTTTACACGTGTTAGCCATTTAAAAGTACGTTAAGTTAGGTCTGACAGCCACTTTAATAAATTATGTAACATTACCCATTTTAATAGAATAAAACAATATTGGTATTCTATAAAAAAGGGTCCATGGGTTAGAAAGCCATGGGAAAGGATGTCGATAGTGAAGATTTGTACGAATTCTAAGAAGTAGCCATATGGCAACGATGAACCTTGCCGGCCGTCCCAAAACTATAAAGTATAAGTGCACAAAAACGGTCATAAAATAGACCTTTCATAGCGTTGCCAAACTGTGGGAAGTAAGCTCGTGGTGCGAGGTGCAGCAGGGAAGGGACGCGGGGAGAGGTAGCGAGAGGAGGTACGACGGACGGATGGAATGGTCACTTGATTTGAGGCGGGCGAAGCGGACGGTCTGGTTCTGAGGAGCGGAAGAAGACGTACGAGTGAGGATACTAGAGTGTTAGACACATAGGGTTTAGTTTGGATTAATTTTTAGTTTTTTTTTTTTTTGTTTTTTTTTGATTAATTTCGTTGCGGGATCCAAGACAGGTAAATTCATTCTCCGGGACTTCGTCGAGCTTCATTGCCTCGGCGCTTTTCTGGTGGTCGCCACTGTTGATTCTGGCTTTCAGGAGTTGCAGTGGTTTGGGAATAGTGCGGTGGGATTGTCCCAAAAAAAAAAAAAAAAAAAAAAAAAAAAAAAAAAAACGAATAATCTAAAGTCGAGTCGTTGTAACGTATCGTGTTAACGAGTTTAATTATTAAGTTAATTATAATTTAGTCTATTCGCATTAATATGGTGTGAGTGCGTGCCAGTATGAATGGGGTAAGTTTTAATCTTTGTATTACATAGGTAGGGACAATTCACTAATGTACTATTTATTCTAGATTGGCGAACCCTTGTATTTACCTCCTAAATCCATCCTTTGGCAGATATTTGTGGCTAATATTTGGTTTAGGGAAGCAGCGAAGCCTTTCGTCACACGTTACATGCCCTAATTCACCATTTATACACTAAACAATTACACATTTGATTAAGGACCTTTATTGAGAGTTAACTGACATTACATACACGGAAGGCGGAACCGCTAAAACTCATTTCTGTATAAAATAGGCTAAATATGGCCGCTCTTAATTGAGCACGTAGGAGAACCAAATGTTAGTTGTTAAAATATACTGTTTCCTAAGAAGGTCTAGCTCAGAACACTTCGCGAAATACTTGCTGTCGCTCATATTCCAGGGAGGGGGGGTAGGTTTCAGCCGGTAGGCATCACAAAGAACCCCAAATTACATCGTCTAATGACGCTTAGGGAACGTGTCTCGTTAAAACCACACCAAGCCGTTTTGTAGGCAATTACTAAATCGTCACTATTTAGCGAGACACGATATTGGATGGCTGCCGTCCCTGACGGCCCCAAAATCCACGCAATGGGCAGTTTAAGGAGATGAGAAGCGACGAATGAATCCGCTCCGACGTACGGCAAGTATCTTTCGCATTGAGTTTTGCTAAAGACTGAGTCTGCGGTACGCTTGCGTAATTTTGTATTGTCTTAGTAAAGGGTGAATAGGCCGAGAGAGTGCTACTTATTATAGCCCGCGTCCAGTGTAACTGGTAGCATGTCTCGCTCAAATGGCAGAGGCAAATAGGCACAAAACTGACCACTGTCTTAGGACTGGGCAAGGCATGCTAGTGCTTAGGGAGCCTGTACTCTTGGAGCCGCCGCAGATTCTCACTAGAAAATGCAGTCTAGGCCGAGTAGTACACGTTACGACGGACCTGCTGCTGAAAAGCGGTCTCACGTCACTCGGGTGGGAATCTAGACTATTGCAACTTAACTTATTAACGTAATTCAATTAAACGTATTTATGAATGCAAGCGTAGCGATCCTACCAACTTCCTTTCGTTAGGTAAATAATGCACTTTGCAATCCCTTTGTCTAATTAACTTCATACTTCACTATTGTTTGACTTCTTTAGCCCTTAAGGCTATCAGACAGAAATGTGTGCTGGAAGTTTGTTTCATCATTTCTTCTTACCAGCTATTACACTACGAAATGATGGCGGGATGGGCGCTTTTGGGGGCTGTCTGTAGGTGAGTTGATATTATCAACTCCAGTTACTTCCTGAGGTAAACTCTCTGTTAATTTAGTTATTTGTAGTAATTCTTGAATGTAAATTCATTATCCGCGACCATTATTCGGTCTTTGATTTTAAATACTCTATACATTAGTGTATAGAGTTTATCACACAAGCGTTAGTTAATTATAACAATTTAGTTTATATCCCCTTAGTCATATTTTATCCTTCTAAACCACTTCCAAGTTATAATATTATAACTGTGAATTCCAAAACAAAACAAAAACATAATTTGGAATTCACTTATGTCGGAAGGGAATTATCCAGTCGATGGTACGAAGTTCATTGAGCAACGCGGATGGCGGGGCGTTGTTCCCTCTTTTATAAAAAGGGGCCGACATTAACACTAAATCTAGGACATCTTAGAAAAAACGAAATTTTTATCAGCCTAGGGTCATTTAGGAACAGTCACATGTTGTGGTGCCGTGACCAGGATTCTCGTCATTAAATGTACTGACTAACGTCAGTACAACGAGAAAAAAAAACACAATTATGGGTTACTATAAAAACGACGCAACGTTACAAAACAAACAAAAAGGTTTACTACGGTTTAAATGTACTGACTAACGTCAGTGCAACGAGAAAGAACAACTATGGGTTATTAACACAACTAAGTAATAAGTCAAGCTTCTATTATTTGAAAGACACAAAAGAGTTACTACGGTTAAAATATTATAGGTAATACAATCGAATGTTTTACGGCAAAAATAACACAAAGTGTTAGGGTTATATAGAATTGTTAATGATAAAGTTTACAACGGCGATCGATAACGATCTCATTATGTTAGTTGAATTTGTCAGCTACATTTAACGGCTTCAAGTCCTGGGTGATTTGTTTGATTGAGAGTCAACGTGGTCTGCATTGACATGGAGTTAGGGTTCAATTCCGACCTGACATACTACTAGACGATTGGTTTCATAATATTATGTGGGTTAGATTCCCACATGAATACATAATAATGATTAATACAATTTTGGTGCTTGTGTTACTGTGGGTTGGACTCCCATAAACTAACACAACGTAACATAGGCTTTTATAGAATTGATAGAAAATAAAATAAGTAACTAGATAATAGATAACTAACTAGTTATGTTGATTGAAATCGACAACTACATTTAGCGGGTTCAAATCCCGTATGATTTATTTGGTTGAGAGTCGATGTGGATGGTATTGCCATAGATATGGGTTCGATTCCCGTCTGATAAACTGATTGATGTGAAATTAGAATCTCATGTGCGTGCTACTGTGGGTTTGAATCCCACAAGCGCTTAGATAATTTCAGTACGGTTTCATTTAGTCGTTTCCAAAGCTAACGTATTAAAGAGTTCGACCCTGCAAAAGCGAGTTAAACGTTACGATTATGATAAGCAAATAAAGGATTGATTGTTGGTTCCGAAAGCTGATAAACAATCATCGGTTCGATTCCCTACAAACGTGAGTTTTGTATCTGACAGGTTGTGCAAATCATACATAGTACGTATATATATTGTAACCGGAATCTATAATTACATGTGCTCATTTTGAAAGCAGAATCCCGTGTATAGAACGCTCACAGATGCGTCCGTTTTTTCTTTCGTCGACCCTAGCCAAATGACTCCTTTGTTTTTTTTGCCGGGTTTTAAATTACAAAATCAAGGGTCTGACTGTGTTAGTTAGCCTCGCACACCACACGGTTTCTCAAGTTTTATTGAAAGCAATCTTGCACAATATTCTTAAGTTTAATTTGCGTTTTTATTACAAAATAAGGGACTGGCAGTTATTACGAATACATTCACAGATAGGACTTGGGTATTTGAGTGTACGTAGAAACCTGAGTACATATCCTTAGTTGTTAGTATATTATAAACCCGTATGTATTCGTTACTTCATAACATAGTACTCGTTACAAACGTAACGTTACTCGTTACCTTCGTTACAATCTCGCTTCGAATTAATTGCTTTGCCTTACGATTTCGTTACTGACAGCAGAATTGTACAATTTGAATAGAATTTGTGTTTTAGGTTACAGTATCCACATCTGGAACAGTATAATGGTCACTGGCTGGCTGTTAAGATCGAAAAAGTAAACAAAATGTGTCGGGTTTAAAGGCTTTTGTAATTCTCAGAAACAAAAAAAAACACGTGCAAGCAATATAATCAAAGACTGCTTTCTCATAACTATTCGGTCAGTTTTTTTATGTACTATTGAAGCAGAGGAGATTATTGATGATTTGATGAATTTAGATAACTCTATTGCAATTTGTGACGAACAGGAAAAGACTGAAGAACAATGTATAGTGCAGACTTCGATTGATGGTCTAAGCTCAAGTTATTGTATTACGAAAGATTGTTCTTTTATTGAAGACTTTCACATCCAGAAAAATTATGACGTTACACTAATTAAAATCCAGACGTGTTCACTTCGCAAAACAGACTAAAGTTACAGATTTTATGAATACAGAAAAATTATTATACGTTTAATGTACTTAATAAAAATAAAAATAAAATGTACTTAATTCGAATAATAAAGTAGACACGTAGCAAAACGAAAATAATAAATTACTTTTCCTTTGTGTCTCAATTCATTCTACTTGCCAGGCTACCTGTACCTAATATTATATATCCGAAATGCAGTCTATTAACGGTTACTGAACAATAGCCACCCAAAATAAAATAAAAAAGGGCATTCTAGGAAAACAAAAGGTGACCATAAAATTAGCAACAAGGTACGTTAACATATTTATAATTATAGAAAGCTTCACTAAATACTGGTGACTCGACAAAGTGTTCACGTTATAAGAGAATAGATACTTGTGTGGCTTTATTTCAAATTCCAGGATACCAAGTCACCACATAGCTACTACTACTCTATGTCTAGACCAACGGCGTGTTCTTGGCCAGAGCGTCATCCAGGTGATTGACATCAGCAGAACCCGGTAGAAGCTGTAGCATGGCTTCAGTCCCTAAGTTAAGTTCCCTTTTTTTTAACGCGATGCCTCAACGGCCGCAACACCTGAGTCAGGTGTGAAACAATAGGAAAACAATTGTTTCCTAATTATGACCCATGAAATTGTAACCGAAGGTTGGAACTATAGCAAGTTGTCCTTAATGTTACACTCTGAGGGGGGCAATGATTCTGACTTTCCAATGCGTGACCTCGCTAATAAGATAAACTTATGGTGTATAGGTTTATATTTAGTGTGGAAAATCTAATGTGGCTACAGTTTACATATGACTTTCAAACCTTTATTGGATTATTTGAAGTCTCTGATCTCTTAAATCAGTCTGATATAACTCTCAAACTCGTGTTAGAATTCTAACAACCTTGTTTAATTTGTAAAGGTTGATGTACCTAATCTTCTAATACTTGTTTAATTTCAGAACTGCCAATCCTCTTAAGTTCAGAGGGGGGCTGTTTCATCTTATTGGTATAAAATTCTAATAAGCACATGTGCGAACTATTCCAGCTATTCTTGAAAACGAATTCGGCAGCTGACTCGGCATTAAGGTGCTTAAGCAGAGACCGCTGTCCAGTGCAGAGCGCCGTCCAGCGCAACTGCGATAGGCTGAGTTTAGAACGAGAGAGTGCCGTAGGTAGTACTAATAGGAGATAACCTGGTATGTAAAATTAAAATAATAGGCATGCACAGGTCTTTTGAGATCTTTTCTAATAAGATTAAAATATTTCAACGAAATATAAATTAAAATACAAAAGTATTGTTATGACTTAAAGCTAAGAAGACTCTGGTATGTAAAGCTAACCAAAAAGCATACCTACAGGTCTATTGAAATTAGTCACTTGTTATTGGAATGGATAAGCGTCATTATAAAAGACTAATACAGACATAGCAATTTCGCAACTATCGTTAGGAGGAAATACGAGACTGTGATAGGTGAAATTAAAATATAAACATGCACAGATTTACACGCACTTAGTTACTTGAATATGACAATAATCTTAGAGAGAAGTTGCGGGGCGTCGATGAAAGATTGCGCTAACTTAATGAGTAAGGAGACTGTCGCACCCGGGGGACTTCCCTCGCTGCATGCTGTGAATTATTTGTCGCACTTGCTTAGCAGTAAATCTAACTACTTGCTTCTGTGCAACAGTCTCAGCATCATCACATCCGAACGTGGAGAACAGACCCTGCGCAGAGGAATCACAATATGGTGTCATCTTAAAATGGTCTTTAAAGAGATTGGCGATCAATTTGTGATCACCGATGCCATTCACGCTCACAGGAAAGCCAGGCCTAGCATTCATTTTTCCGGTTTGCTTCCAAAATAATTTAAAATCCCTGTCAGTATGATGAGAGGCCAAGATATCCATTTTTATCTGGTCCTGCCTCGCCTGACACCACCTAAGTTGCTTTTTAAATGCGGATCGGCTGTCACACATATCAGAATACACTCGACCACTAATTGGCTTTCCAGCCTGGACCCATAACAAGAATTTCAGTCTGGCTTCCCTGTGATAACCAGCTACATGTCTATTCCACCCAGCTATATATCCACCTCTCCTCCGCCCCACCCCCCGCTCATAGGAAGCAATGGCGGCATCAGACAGGATTGACACGATTCTAGCATACATGGTCCCTAACAAAGTTTTATGGGCAACATTGCTACAGTGACCATCACAACATTGTGAAAACTCCCCAGGAAAATCAATTTCCCGAAGCTGAGAGTGACACTGACGATGATAGGACTTGATTTGATCTGCGGTTCGTTCCCCCCATACAACCTTGTTGATAGAGGTTACGACCGCCTCCTCCTTACAAATTAACCTACCCAGATCACATTCAACAAAAGTGGGAAATGGTCAGACCAGTGCACGTCATAATCAACCCACACATTACTAATAGACGGTAAGGTAGCCTTAGTGATGACACAGTGATCCAACCATCTCGCACACCCGTGCGCCTCACTAACAAACGTAAACGTTTCCGACTTATCACCTAAAAATTTTACATCCACACATGTCCAATCACAATCATTACAAAAATCCAATAACTCAATCCAAAATAGTTCTTTCAGGTGATCATTATAGTCTCCTAATATATAACTAGCTTCCGCATCTCTGTTATCTTCAACAATTGCATACACATTACTTAAACATTGCGTAAATTCAGGTAAGTTCGCTACACAGTCAGTCGGCATATAAATGCAAAATATTAATATAAACTTGTCACGTACCCCAACTTTCACTGCGGTAATGCGCACATCATCACAATCTATCACTTTAACCGACTGGAACACACTTTTTCTCCACAATATGGCAACCCCTCCATAGGGCCTCCCACGCAATAGACCAGCAGAGGTGTCCACGGCCGATGTTCCAGTTCCTCCAAACTCGTCATCTATATTATTCAACAGCGGTAAGTCATGCGGTAACAACCAAGTCTCTTGTAGCGCTATGATATCGCCCATTTTGCATAGTCTTCTTACACCATCAATAGAACGCTTCAGAGACTTGCATTTAAAAGATATCAAGTTACAAGATGTTTTACTGAACATTATGAGAATTAATCGGTAGCCCCTGTGATAGCCTCTCATTACTAGCATTGTATCTATCCCTAATGTGAACAAAACGCCTGAAAGAAATACCTTCCGGCCAAAGGCTGTCATCAAGAAATACATCCAGACTGGATTTGCTCACATAAAACTTGTAGGCGCTATAATTTCGGTGTTTTAACATTTTTATCTTTATAGGTGATATTTTCTCTTTCGTTTTATTTAAAATATACTCCGCTATAACAGCCTCAGAAACCTCTTTGTGCACATTCGTAATGAACAGAGGTACTTTATAATCAGCAGCCCTGAACTTACAGTTTTGTTCCAGACAAGCTTTCCCTTTACTCGACGAGAATTTGTTGGCGAAACGCCTTCTCTGAACTATTTTCCATTCATTGTCCTTTACTGGTGTACGCCACACTCCGCCTTTACTCACATTTGCATACGAGTTATCTGCTAAACAAGACGATTTTGGTTCATCTATTTGTTTATCAACACCATCCATAACAATAAGATCCTGCGATGACCCACATTTGTCTTCAATCGCTCGATAGCTGTTTAAACATTTAGTCTCTCTACTACCCGCATTATCGACATGACGCGTTGATTCACTCTCGCATTGTGTAAGATTTCTTTCGCGCACACCGTCAGCTGTTGGTATTAGTTGAGAGAGGGTAGACTGCGTATTTAATGTTTGTCCGTTAAATGACTCAGGTAACGGAGAAGCAATCGCCTGTGGCCCACTATTTAAATAATATGCACCGCGATATTGTTTATTTACAAACGGATCGCTATCGATGTTGATTCCATTTCACGTAACTTATCCGTAGTGACATAGGTGTTTTTGATGTCATCCAACAGTGCTCGCATGGAAGTTATTTGCTTTAGTATCGACGTCACATCTACGTGATCCAAGGTAACAGGCGGTACCTTAAAAATAAATCCTTAGCCACGAATATCGGGAGTTTATCTGGATCCACACTTTTAAGCACTGTTATGATGTCCACTATGTCCTTTTGTATTTTCCCTTCAATGCTCTTTTTTCTATTTACTTTTCTAATATCCGTATCCACCGAATCAAACAGTAAATTCTTTGATTTTTCCACATCTTCCACTTTAAAAGCGGTTCGACAGATACGTAACAAACTTTCTTGATCCATCACATCAATAGTGTTTGTAAGAAACGTCAACACTTCGTCAAAAAATCAAACCGACTTCCAGAACAAAAAACTACAAAGCAAAAAATAAATTTATTTTCCGAAGTCGGTGTCTTTTGTCCCATTGTTTTCAGTGTTTCGACACCGACTTCGGAAAATAAATTTATTTTTTGCTTTGTAGTTTTTTGTTCTGGAAGTCGGTTTGATTTTTTGTTAAAAAGTTTTTTATTTTTCTCTTTTTAGTTTTGGTAGGTACCTCCAATTAACATGATTATCTTTTATAGCCAAAGTACATCTCATGGCGATTCAAATAAGCCCAAACACGACTAGGATACATTGTTTTATTTTAGAGTTCCAGTGCCTACCTTCCGGCTTCATCATCAGATCAGTTCGATGGTGCCATTTTCATCAGTATCATTTATTTATAAGTATTTGCTTCATGGTCGGGATATCATATGCCCGTGACATAATTAGCATTTAAGAGTTCCAGTGGCCATCTGTGGTCTTCTTCATCAGTTCCATTTCACCAAATGATACTTTCTGAGTGCAAATGATTGCATTGTTGATGAAAATACCAAAATCGCTATGTGTTTGCCTATAATATTTGAGGAGTTCCCTCGTTTTCTCTAGGATTCAATCATCAGATCCTGACCTGATGACTATGGGACCAACTAGGAAGTATACCCTTTCAAACAAAAGAAGAATTTTTGAAATCGGTCCAGGCGTCTTTGAGTAATCGGGGAACATACATAAAAAAAAAAAAAAAGATTCCGACGAATTGAGAACCTCCTCCTTTTTTTGAAGTCGGTTAATAACAACATTGCAGTAAGCACATTTTACCGTGCACGACGACATTATTACAACGCGCAGCAAGATAACCACTCGGTAGCGGCGCGGCGCGACACTGTATTTACATATGACTGTCATTTATTTATAAAAGAACTTTCAAGTGTTTGCGGTCGAATCAATTTAATTCCAAGAACCAAGGAAAAATATATTTCTTTTACAAAAATTTAATCCTCAGAAAGTAGTCCAATTAAAATTCATAGATTCTTTTAATTTTTTAAGTTCGAGTTTAGACAACTTAGTAAAGACGTTGGACTGCAATGATTTAAAGCATTTACGTTCATTTTTCACCGATGAAAATTTATTTCGACTATGCATTAGGAAAGGTGTGTATTGCTATGATTATATAAACTCCTGGGAACGATACGCAGAAATTCGGTTACCAGATCGCTCAAATTTTTATAATAAACTCACATCCGATACAGTGTCTACTGACGATTACAATCACGCTTTAAATATATGGTCTAAATTTGGTATTAAGAATTTAGGTGAATATACTGATTTATATTTGAAATGTGATGTCTTACTATTGTGTGACATATTTGAGAAATTCCGATCTATGAGTTTATGTCATTATGAGCTTGAACCTTGTCATTATGTTTCGTCACCATCATTAAGCTGGGACGCCATGCTCTTGTTAACTAAAGTAGAATTAGATCTAATATCTGATATAGAAATATATCAAATGCTAGAAAAAGGTATCAGAGGAGGTCTTGCTCAATGCTCGCTGCGGTATGCAAAGGCTAATAATAAATATTTGTCAGACTATAACGAAAAAGAACCCAGTACATTTTTAGTTTACTTAGATTGTGTCAATTTATATGGTCATGCTATGACACAAAGACTTCCCACTGGCAATTTTAGATTTTTAACAAAATCTGAAATAAGTTTATTTGATATTGCATCCGTTTCTACCGATAGTGACGAGGGGTACATACTTGAAGTTGATATTCATTATCCTTCTGATATACATGACGCCCATTCTGATTTGCCATTTGCGCCAGAAAAAATATCCGTTCCTATTCCATCTGTCAGCAAAAACATGAAACTAATTGCTAATCTGTATGATAAACATAGGTATGTCATCCACTATGCTCACTTACAAGAATGTTTAAAGAATGGTCTTAAATTATTAAATATCCACAAAATTCTAGCATTTACTCAACAAAATATCTTAGAACCATACATAAACCTTAATACAGTACTCAGACAAAAAGCTAACTCAGATTTCGAAAGAGATTTTTTCAAGAAGCAAAATAATTCAATATTTGGTAAAACGATTGAAAACAAAAGGAAACAAGTAGATGTTAAATTAGTTAATGTGTGGAAAGATGGATTTAATAAGACCAATAAAATAAAGGGGACAGAAAAATATGTGAGTGCCCCTAATTTAAAAAATGTGGCTATAATTTCAGAGAACCTTGTTGCCATTTAATTAGAGCCTGCTAAAGTTGTTTTAGATAGACCAATATACATTGGTTTTACAATACTGGAATTAGCAAAGTGTCATTTATATCAATTTCACTATTCTGTTATGAAGAAAATATATAAAGATGGTATAAACCTTTGTTATACTGATACTGATAGTCTCTTGTATTTAATACATATATGTCGCATCAAGGCTGGCCGATAGATGTAAACCATCGGGAAGTCAGGATGTATTTCCGTAGGTTAAGACATCGTGTGTGGGCAGGACGGTGGGTACAATCGTGCAAATGAAATCACATAAATTATTCGATACACTGGGTTTATTCAAATATTCACAGTTACAATCCTGCTTACTAATATTATGGATCGACACTGATTCTACGACGTGTTAGCTCTCAGGCTGTCAGTACTCAACTGCCATATTCTATGTTCCCCACCACGCAAGTGGCTAGAGGAAGCGCGCCAATGCGTAGTTGTTTAGCTTTGGCGCCAGATGGCGTGCTTGCGATTTGTTTTAACGTCCGTACTATTGACTAAACCCGACACGGCCATCCTGCGAAACAGGCGTCCTCGTCTGTTCCTCATTGTCAGGGTTAACAGTGTATCGAATCATGTGGAAATTCTAATGAATGTCCTCAGCTCTTGGGGAAAGCTGAGGGGTCTGTCAGACTCCTACTGACTAAAACCACATGGTGTTCTCTAGGCCGTAATTTATCTTGAGAGGCGAGCGTGGAACACAACACGTCGCCTTCTCGGGCCTCTCTCAGGTGACAGATCCCCAAATCTGTCACCCGCAGGCATCATCTTCTTGTCCTTGATCACTGCCATCTCATGTCGTGTTGCGCCACACGTCCTCTTAGTCTACTCCGACCCGCCAGTCTCCCATCATACAAGGGACTACTTTTTTCATTTGTCACTACTAATTTCATTCCGCACCACTGTCTATCAGACAGGAAAAATCACGGTTGTCAATTTGTATAGTATGCAATTTTTTGTTGGTTAAAACTAGGCTATTTACTTGAGAAGATTTTTCGTCTTTAGTTTTCTTATTTAAGCGTTGAAAACAGTTTTCACTGGAATGACCCTTTTTATTACAAGAAGTACAAGATATTACACCCCTGTTTTCAAACCCGACTGGTGGTACATGGCCCAGGGTAATGATTTAAAGATTAGAGTTCGAAAATTTTCCTAGTATCACGAACCCAATGATCAAGTTTGGTCAGGAGTAGCCGAGCGTTGTGTGTTGGCCTGTGTGGCAACTGTTGGCTTTTATGGCAACTGTTGGCCTGTGTGGCAACTAAAGGCCAGTGTGCCAACTGGAGGCCTTTATGACAACTGTAGGCCAGTGTGGCAACTGGAGGTCTTTGTAGCAACTGTGGGCCTGTAGGGCACCTGTAAGTCGGTGTAAAAAACACGTTTGTGTAAGGAACCTTACAGGGGATTCCTGTTGAGTTATGAGGTTAAAATAAAGTAAACTCGCATAGTCGCGTGAGAGGTGAGGTCACCATGTTAATGTTGATGACGTTCGAATCGTCAAGCCTTCATTACGAATATTGAAATAATTTTGGTTTACTAATTTTGATTACTATGCGTAGATTGTGTTATTAAGATACACAAAGCTCAAGTACCAATTGAGATGGTAGATGACGAATTGACGTAACATACGACAGGCTAAATGTCTGTGGGGCACTGGTTCTAAGTTCAGAGAGTTGAGTTGACTCGACATCGTGAGGATGTGCGAGTAGAGCAATTGTGATTGCTAAGAGAGCTATGAGATAGCTAAGAGAGCTATGTGATAGCTAAGAGAGCTATGTGATGGCTAAAGATCGTGAATAAGATACCTGATGTCTTGTTTCATTAAATATGACATTAATGACTATCAGTGGTACTTGGACTTTGTAATCACGAAGATTAGGTGCTATCAGGTACTGGATCGATGATTAAGTTGCTATTTTCTTTAAATTGAAAATAGAATTACTTGTTCCTTGCAATGGTGAACAGAGAGATTTAAATGATCATGTTTGATTGTTTCGAAATGTTTCCTCACTCTAGAGTATGATTCAGGATTGGACGAGTGAATACTGTTTGGAAATTTTGTGTTTCAGAAAAACATCCCTTGTATGATGGGAGACTGGCGGGTCGGAGTAGACTAAGAGGACGTGTGGCGCAACACGACATGAGATGGCAGTGATCAAGGACAAGAAGATGATGCCTGCGGGTGACAGATTTGGGGATCTGTCACCTGAGAGAGGCCCGAGAAGGCGACGTGTTGTGTTCCACGCTCGCCTCTCAAGATAAATTACGGCCTAGAGAACACCATGTGGTTTTAGTCAGTAGGAGTCTGACAGACCCCTCAGCTTTCCCCAAGAGCTGAGGACATTCATTAGAATTTCCACATGATTCGATACACTGTTAACCCTGACAATGAGGAACAGACGAGGACGCCTGTTTCGCAGGATGGCCGTGTCGGGTTTAGTCAATAGTACGGACGTTAAAACAAATCGCAAGCACGCCATCTGGCGCCAAAGCTAAACAACTACGCATTGGCGCGCTTCCTCTAGCCACTTGCGTGGTGGGGAACATAGAATATGGCAGTTGAGTACTGACAGCCTGAGAGCTTACACGTCGTAGAATCAGTGTCGATCCATAATATTAGTAAGCAGGATTGTAACTGTGAATATTTGAATAAACCCAGTGTATCGAATAATTTATGTGATTTCATTTGCACGATTGTACCCATCGTCCTGCCCACACACGATGTCTTAACCTACGGAAATACATCCTGACTTCCCGATGGTTTACATCTATCGGCCAGCCTTGATGCGACATATATGTATTAAATACAAGAGACTATCAGTATCAGTATAACAAAGGTTTATACCATCTTTATATATTTTCTTCATAACAGAATAGTGAAATTGATATAAATGACACTTTGCTAATTCCAGTATTGTAAAACCAATGTATATTGGTCTATCTAAAACAACTTTAGCAGGCTCTAATTAAATGGCAACAAGGTTCTCTGAAATTATAGCCATATTTTTTAAATTAGGGGCACTCACATATTTTTCTGCCCCCTTTATTTTATTGGTCTTATTAAATCCATCTTTCCACACATTAACTAATTTAACATCTACTTGTTTCCTTTTGTTTTCAATCGTTTTACCAAATATTGAATTATTTTGCTTCTTGAAAAAATCTCTTTCGAAATCTGAGTTAGCTTTTTGTCTGAGTACTGTATTAAGGTTTATGTATGGTTCTAAGATATTTTGTTGAGTAAATGCTAGAATTTTGTGGATATTTAATAATTTAAGACCATTCTTTAAACATTCTTGTAAGTGAGCATAGTGGATGACATACCTATGTTTATCATACAGATTAGCAATTAGTTTCATGTTTTTGCTGACAGATGGAATAGGAACGGATATTTTTTCTGGCGCAAATGGCAAATCAGAATGGGCGTCATGTATATCAGAAGGATAATGAATATCAACTTCAAGTATGTACCCCTCGTCACTATCGGTAGAAACGGATGCAATATCAAATAAACTTATTTCAGATTTTGTTAAAAATCTAAAATTGCCAGTGGGAAGTCGCCGGTTGCCGGTTGCCGTTGCCGGTGGCAATTTATATGGTCATAGCATGACCATATAAATTGACACAATCTAAGTAAACTAAAAATGTACTGGGTTCTTTTTCGTTATAGTCTGACAAATATTTATTATTAGCCTTTGCATACCGCAGCGAGCATTGAGCAAGACCTCCTCTGATACCTTTTTCTAGCATTTGATATATTTCTATATCAGATATTAGATCTAATTCTACTTTAGTTAACAAGAGCATGGCGTCCCAGCTTAATGATGGTGACGAAACATAATGACAAGGTTCAAGCTCATAATGACATAAACTCATAGATCGGAATTTCTCAAATATGTCACACAATAGTAAGACATCACATTTCAAATATAAATCAGTATATTCACCTAAATTCTTAATACCAAATTTAGACCATATATTTAAAGCGTGATTGTAATCGTCAGTAGACACTGTATCGGATGTGAGTTTATTATAAAAATTTGAGCGATCTGGTAACCGAATTTCTGCGTATCGTTCCCAGGAGTTTATATAATCATAGCAATACACACCTTTCCTAATGCATAGTCGAAATAAATTTTCATCGGTGAAAAATGAACGTAAATGCTTTAAATCATTGCAGTCCAACGTCTTTACTAAGTTGTCTAAACTCGAACTTAAAAAATTAAAAGAATCTATGAATTTTAATTGGACTACTTTCTGAGGATTAAATTTTTGTAAAAGAAATATATTTTTCCTTGGTTCTTGGAATTAAATTGATTCGACCGCAAACACTTGAAAGTTCTTTTATAAATAAATGACAGTCATATGTAAATACAGTGTCGCGCCGCGCCGCTACCGAGTGGTTATCTTGCTGCGCGTTGTAATAATGTCGTCGTGCACGGTAAAATGTGCTTACTGCAATGTTGTTATTAACCGACTTCAAAAAAAGGAGGAGGTTCTCAATTCGTCGGAATCTTTTTTTTTTTTTTTATGTATGTTCCCCGATTACTCAAAGACGCCTGGACCGATTTCAAAAATTCTTCTTTTGTTTGAAAGGGTATACTTCCTAGTTGGTCCCATAGTCATCAGGTCAGGATCTGATGATTGAATCCTAGAGAAAACGAGGGAACTCCTCAAATATTATAGGCAAACACATAGCGATTTTGGTATTTTCATCAACAATGCAATCATTTGCACTCAGAAAGTATCATTTGGTGAAATGGAACTGATGAAGAAGACCACAGATGGCCACTGGAACTCTTAAATGCTAATTATGTCACGGGCATATGATATCCCGACCATGAAGCAAATACTTATAAATAAATGATACTGATGAAAATGGCACCATCGAACTGATCTGATGATGAAGCCGGAAGGTAGGCACTGGAACTCTAAAATAAAACAATGTATCCTAGTCGTGTTTGGGCTTATTTGAATCGCCATGAGATGTACTTTGGCTATAAAAGATAATCATGTTAATTGGAGGTACCTACCAAAACTAAAAAGAGAAAAATAAAAAACTTTTTAACAAAAAATCAAACCGACTTCCAGAACAAAAAACTACAAAGCAAAAAATAAATTTATTTTCCGAAGTCGGTGTCGAAACACTGAAAACAATGGGACAAAAGACACCGACTTCGGAAAATAAATTTATTTTTTGCTTTGTAGTTTTTTGTTCTGGAAGTCGGTTTGATTTTTTGACGAAGTGTTGACGTTTCTTACAAACACTATTGATGTGATGGATCAAGAAAGTTTGTTACGTATCTGTCGAACCGCTTTTAAAGTGGAAGATGTGGAAAAATCAAAGAATTTACTGTTTGATTCGGTGGATACGGATATTAGAAAAGTAAATAGAAAAAAGAGCATTGAAGGGAAAATACAAAAGGACATAGTGGACATCATAACAGTGCTTAAAAGTGTGGATCCAGATAAACTCCCGATATTCGTGGCTAAGGATTTATTTTTAAGGTACCGCCTGTTACCTTGGATCACGTAGATGTGACGTCGATACTAAAGCAAATAACTTCCATGCGAGCACTGTTGGATGACATCAAAAACACCTATGTCACTACGGATAAGTTACGTGAAATGGAATCAACATCGATAGCGATCCGTTTGTAAATAAACAATATCGCGGTGCATATTATTTAAATAGTGGGCCACAGGCGATTGCTTCTCCGTTACCTGAGTCATTTAACGGACAAACATTAAATACGCAGTCTACCCTCTCTCAACTAATACCAACAGCTGACGGTGTGCGCGAAAGAAATCTTACACAATGCGAGAGTGAATCAACGCGTCATGTCGATAATGCGGGTAGTAGAGAGACTAAATGTTTAAACAGCTATCGAGCGATTGAAGACAAATGTGGGTCATCGCAGGATCTTATTGTTATGGATGGTGTTGATAAACAAATAGATGAACCAAAATCGTCTTGTTTAGCAGATAACTCGTATGCAAATGTGAGTAAAGGCGGAGTGTGGCGTACACCAGTAAAGGACAATGAATGGAAAATAGTTCAGAGAAGGCGTTTCGCCAACAAATTCTCGTCGAGTAAAGGGAAAGCTTGTCTGGAACAAAACTGTAAGTTCAGGGCTGCTGATTATAAAGTACCTCTGTTCATTACGAATGTGCACAAAGAGGTTTCTGAGGCTGTTATAGCGGAGTATATTTTAAATAAAACGAAAGAGAAAATATCACCTATAAAGATAAAAATATTAAAACACCGAAATTATAGCGCCTACAAGTTTTATGTGAGCAAATCCAGTCTGGATGTATTTCTTGATGACAGCCTTTGGCCGGAAGGTATTTCTTTCAGGCGTTTTGTTCACATTAGGGATAGATACAATGCTAGTAATGAGAGGCTATCACAGGGGCTACCGATTAATTCTCATAATGTTCAGTAAAACATCTTGTAACTTGATATCTTTTAAATGCAAGTCTCTGAAGCGTTCTATTGATGGTGTAAGAAGACTATGCAAAATGGGCGATATCATAGCGCTACAAGAGACTTGGTTGTTACCGCATGACTTACCGCTGTTGAATAATATAGATGACGAGTTTGGAGGAACTGGAACATCGGCCGTGGACACCTCTGCTGGTCTATTGCGTGGGAGGCCCTATGGAGGGGTTGCCATATTGTGGAGAAAAAGTGTGTTCCAGTCGGTTAAAGTGATAGATTGTGATGATGTGCGCATTACCGCAGTGAAAGTTGGGGTACGTGACAAGTTTATATTAATATTTTGCATTTATATGCCGACTGACTGTGTAGCGAACTTACCTGAATTTACGCAATGTTTAAGTAATGTGTATGCAATTGTTGAAGATAACAGAGATGCGGAAGCTAGTTATATATTAGGAGACTATAATGATCACCTGAAAGAACTATTTTGGATTGAGTTATTGGATTTTTGTAATGATTGTGATTGGACATGTGTGGATGTAAAATTTTTAGGTGATAAGTCGGAAACGTTTACGTTTGTTAGTGAGGCGCACGGGTGTGCGAGATGGTTGGATCACTGTGTCATCACTAAGGCTACCTTACCGTCTATTAGTAATGTGTGGGTTGATTATGACGTGCACTGGTCTGACCATTTCCCACTTTTGTTGAATGTGATCTGGGTAGGTTAATTTGTAAGGAGGAGGCGGTCGTAACCTCTATCAACAAGGTTGTATGGGGGGAACGAACCGCAGATCAAATCAAGTCCTATCATCGTCAGTGTCACTCTCAGCTTCGGGAAATTGATTTTCCTGGGGAGTTTTCACAATGTTGTGATGGTCACTGTAGCAATGTTGCCCATAAAACTTTGTTAGGGACCATGTATGCTAGAATCGTGTCAATCCTGTCTGATGCCGCCATTGCTTCCTATGAGCGGGGGGTGGGGCGGAGGAGAGGTGGATATATAGCTGGGTGGAATAGACATGTAGCTGGTTATCACAGGGAAGCCAGACTGAAATTCTTGTTATGGGTCCAGGCTGGAAAGCCAATTAGTGGTCGAGTGTATTCTGATATGTGTGACAGCCGATCCGCATTTAAAAAGCAACTTAGGTGGTGTCAGGCGAGGCAGGACCAGATAAAAATGGATATCTTGGCCTCTCATCATACTGACAGGGATTTTAAATTATTTTGGAAGCAAACCGGAAAAATGAATGCTAGGCCTGGCTTTCCTGTGAGCGTGAATGGCATCGGTGATCACAAATTGATCGCCAATCTCTTTAAAGACCATTTTAAGATGACACCATATTGTGATTCCTCTGCGCAGGGTCTGTTCTCCACGTTCGGATGTGATGATGCTGAGACTGTTGCACAGAAGCAAGTAGTTAGATTTACTGCTAAGCAAGTGCGACAAATAATTCACAGCATGCAGCGAGGGAAGTCCCCCGGGTGCGACAGTCTCAGTATTGAACATCTAAAATATGCGGGTGTTCACCTGCCGCGCGTGCTCTCCATGTTTTGCAATCTTTGTTTATGCCATGGTTATTATTTGCCCGATGATCTCACTAGAACGTTAGTTGTTCCGGTTGTGAAGAATAAAACTGGGGATCTGTCTGACGAGGGTAACTATCGGCCTATTTCGCTGGCTACGGTGTTGGCTAAAGTGTTTGACAGCCTGCTTAATAACACCCTTAGAAAATACATAGGCCTGCATGATGCCCAATTTGGTTTCAGGAGTGGGCTTTCTACGGAGATCGCCATATTTTGTCTTAAGCAGGCAGTTCGATACTACACTGACAGGGACACGCCGGTATACGCGTGCTTTCTGGATTTGTCCAGAGCCTTTGATACTGTCTTGTATGAGAGGCTTTGGAGGAAGCTGGAGGATGCGGGTGTGCCGGCGGAAGTGGTATCGGTGTTAGAATGTTGGTATCGTTGTCAGCGAAACCAGGTGCGATGGGCGGGGGCTCTATCTGATGAATACGGCATGGAGTGTGGTGTGTGGCAGGGGGGCA
Organism: Orthosia gothica; assembly: GCA_949775005.1. Lineage (NCBI taxonomy): Eukaryota > Metazoa > Arthropoda > Insecta > Lepidoptera > Noctuidae > Orthosia > Orthosia gothica. Next base: position 2,081,839 of record OX459070.1, on the reverse strand, counting down.
TCACCTCTCCTCTGCTCTTCTACCTATATGTTAATGACCTTATCGGTAAGCTCAGCAGCACCCATACGGGTTGTTATGTGGATGGGGTTTGCGTAAATAACATCAGTTATGCAGATAACATGGTGCTGCTGGGCCCTTCGGTGGGGGCTGTTCGTAAACTGGTTGCGATTTGTGAGGCATACGCGGCGGATCACGGACTGAGATATAACTCTAAGAAGAGCGAAGTTCTTGTCTTCAAGAGTGGAAAGCGTGGTCCAGTCCGTGTTCCGCCTATTATGCTTAATGGTGTGGCTTTGCGTGTAGTGACAAGATTTAAATATCTGGGGCACATTGTGACTGACGAGTTGCAGGATGATGCTGACATAGAGAGGGAACGCAGGGCGCTGGCAGTCCGGGGGAATATGATTGCGCGTCGGTTTGCACGCTGCTCGAGGGAAGTTAAGTTAACTCTTTTTAAGGCGTATTGCCAATCCTTCTACTCAAGCAGCTTGTGGGTGAATTACACCCAACGGGCTGCTAGTGCTCTGCGTGTCCAATACAATAATATGTTCAGGGTGCTGATGCGGCTGCCTCGCTATTGTAGTGCCTCCGGCATGTTTGCGGAGGCGCGGACGGACGGTTTCCATGCGGTTATACGCAAGAGGGTAGCCTCCTTGTGGCAGCGCGTGCGAGGCAGTAGCAACGGCATCTTGCAAATGATTGCGTCTCGAACGGATTGCCCAATCCAGAACAAATGGATGCGCATTGTTATGGGCGCTTACTAAAATAGTTTGTAAGCAATGTACTAACACCTTTTGACGTTATTTAGACGTTATTTTAATATTTTTTATGTTTGTTTAATTGATTATAACTTAATTTAATGTTTAATTTGTGTTTTAATTATTTAATGTTTTGTTTTGTGTATGGATTTGACATCTGAAATAAAAGTATTAATAATAATATCCTGAAAGATTATGAAATATTATGGGAATAAACTTTACAGACTTATTATTTAAGTTGAATGAATTATGAGCTGGACCGCGATATTTACCTGTGAAATGATCGTGGTCATGAACGATAAGGTCATTACTAGAAAAATTTTCTTTACAAATATGACAAACTACAGCAGTCTTAAATGAAAGAAGCTCTTCATCATTCAACGGGGACATCTCTCTAGGTAAAGATAAATTATCATATAAACTTTCTAAATCCTTAGCAATAGATTCTACAAATTTTTTTGAAAAATTTGGACCTCGATAAGATACTAAATTATTAAGTTCTGGATTAGTCTCGCAGCATATATAATAGGCGAAAGAAGTTGCTTCATGAATTTGAATGTTTTCAACATACTGACTTTTATTTTTATCTGAATATTCTCGAAGTAAGCTTTCAAAGTCTCCATATATAACAATAGAAATTCTTTGAGTCCTTATATAATTAGAAAACCGAAGCTTGCTATTCTCTTCTGGGAGCACTGTTTTCATTCGTGCACAATTATGATTATCTAATTTTGTTTCTGAATCAAAGTATAAAAAACATTCGTCACATAAGTGAATTTTAGATTTGTGTTTTGTTAGTTGATGATGAACTAGTCGCGCAAAATTCTTTATTAAACAGAAATGATTTTTGTCTCCTCTTTCAATTAATAATAAATTTACGTGGGTAAGTTTCCGTTGTAAAGTTTTGTATAATGGTCCAGTAATAGTGTTTTTTTTTTCTAAACCATAAACATTTACACTTATATGCGGATTTTTTTTTTTTAAATTGTTTTAAATCATCGAATGATGGGGGGAAAGATATACCATTTATATTTAATAATTTAGAGTAATGTGGATATGATGAAACTCTATTACTGTTATAGCGTGCTGGATACATATGAGCTACAATACACCAGAGAAAGCAATGTCTATCTTTATTGTAAATGTTAAGACACGACTTTGTTTTAAGAATTTTTATCGGTAAAGATATGTAACTGCCAGCTTTTATCCCCTACCATGGTGCTAAACAAAAACATTACAAAAATCAACCACCAACATGCACACACACACAGGTACCACAGCGACTGGTAGTGCACAGACTTCGAAAAAATTTTCAATGGCGTCGGAGCGGGTTCAACGACTAGCGGCGTGTTTTTTTTTCACTATCGTCTATTAAAGTACCGATTTAAACCCAGATCCTTTGAGAATATCCTTCCCCGTGACGTATTTCAGTCAAAACTTGTGCTGACAGGTATTTTTCCGATTCGGTTGGGTGGACAGATAACGCACACGTTGACGTCTTCCGATTCGGTTGGATGGACAGACCAGGGGTTAAGGGATTATACTTAACAATATTCATTTCCAAATGATTAATCAACTCTATAGCCCAACCAGATTCTGATAATTCAAATTCTGTGCACTTAGACAGTATTTTTTGCACACATTCGTCAAAAACTAATTTTATATTAGTATTCTGAATTATCAAATAATACATTGTATTGAAAGATTTCAAAGACAATTCTTCATTTTTAGGTAACTTGTATAGGTAATACAAAAAGCTCAAATTGTATCTTAATCGCTCGATGTTTTAATCGCAATGTATCAATAATCTTGCAAATCATGCTAGAAATATCTGATAAAAATATCTCTGGTGATATGTTATCTAAACTTATTGGATTAAATCTATAACTAGCAATTCTATTTTTGAAAGCAGTAGCTATTATTTGCACATTATCAAATTCAGTACTCAACAAACAGTTTGATTTATGTATATTACTTTTCTTATGTGTTGAATATTTTTGAATATAAATCTTACAATCTGTTTGGTTATATTTAATACAAAACAGTAAAACAATTAGTCATTAATTTAACCTTAACTATATTCACCAAAGTTAAAAGTTGTTTTAAGTTTTGATTTAAGTAATTCAAGGTCAAAATTACTGGTCTAGAATTTTTTAACTACATCAAAATTAATATTCAAGGTCAGAATTATTGATCTGAATTTTTTTTAATAATCAAAGGATAAGATTCAAGGTCAATTAGTGGTCTAGAATTTTAAGCTTTGAGATTCATTATTTCGAGTTTATTGGCTTTTGGTTTTTAGTTTTTTGGTTTTTAGTTTTTTGGTTTACTGAAAGAAAACATACAAATAATGATTAAAAAAATATAAATAAGTAAGTACTTATGATAAATTTCATTACAATTATCTACTTTAAAACATTAAAAAGAAAGATCAGTTATAGACTTCATGCATAAGTACTTACTTAAATTCAAACATTATAGAATATAAACCATTTAAAATATTTTAGACTAATAGAGTATCGGTTGTATTTTCCGATAATCTTCTTTAGCAGAAGTCACAAGTTTTGTGACTGCTTTCCATACCGGACTGCTGTCATCCATAGCCGATTTGAAGGTAACTAGTGCCCGTTTCCAGCGGTCGGTGCTGAGCGCCTCCGCTTCCTTAGCGTTGTAAACACGCAGTTCCACGTAGTAGTTGCCCTGCCGGGTGGGATCCCGCTGGAGTGTATAACCGGAACCGCTACGTCTTGACAAGAAGCTCCGCAGTGCAGCCGCTCGGATGGGTTCACCACCAAGTTCTTGCTCGTTCTGAAATTAAAATGATTATCATTAGTGGTGATCTAGTAGCAAAGGCATTGCTTCTCATGCTTGAGGTCGTGAATTCAAAAACGGGCAAGTTCCTATGTGACTTTTTTTTAAATAAATTTGTGCTTTCTAAGTTTATTATCATAATTACAAGATTAAAAAAGAAAAAGCATGAAAGAACCGTCAAAACTATTCTGACTCGGGAATCGTATTTGCAATATCTTAGTAGTCTGAACATATACAATATAAAAAAAATAATGAAAAATAAAAATTACAAGGAACCACATTTACAAATAAAAACTTTAGCATACCTCTGAATACGACAGCTTCCTTTTTTTGACCGATTTCGATGGCGCCGGCAAATCAACGTCCGACTCCGTGTCGGACCCAAAAAAGCTAGATTTTACCACCGAAGCACTGGAAATCTTCTTTATTGCAGGTTTATTTGTTTTGCCCGAAACCTTTTTCCTTGACTTATTTTTCTCTACCGATGGTGCTGACTGAGATGCTGGTATTTCACAGTCCGAATCGAAGGGATTGGTCGACCTAAAATTAAGAACACCATAAATACATTTCACTCATAAATTCAATTAACTATTAGATATTATAATATTGAATTTATTATTCGATATAAATAATAATTGCGGAGTTATACGCACATACTTGTTGTTCTATTGATCACAATAATATTGAAAAAGCAGAAGCCACAACTACTCGGGATGAGCACTAATTAAAATGAAATGATTGAATGCAGTCATATTTATAGATTACATTTTTAAAGCAGTGGTTACAGTTATAAATCGCGAGCAAAGTAAGAAAGCGATTTCAACATGAGTGCTAAAAGGTTAGTTCTATGTCATCAGCAAATAGGGTCTAAAATTAGTTGATTGTTACTTACTCAATATGATCCCATCCTTACTTGCCCTATTTGTCGACGGCGCCAGTCCGTCGCGTATACCTGAGATGATTTTCTAAAAAGGAAGTGGTATGTACTCTCTCAGAACAATAAGATTGATACCTATTACTGGGTAATTTTGTGTTGATAAGCGAGGAAGATGTTAAGAATCGGGACTTCTCTTAGTTTTATAAATTGGTTATAAATGGTATGAGAATTCTTGTCGCTCTTTTATGTGTAATAATTAACAAGAAAGTAAGAGAGTAATTATAATCTTATTTTTATTCGTACTATGGTTATACAAAGTATAGTATGACCCACCATTTTAAGCAGATTGTATCAAATCATTTGTTTAAAGTGAGCTAACTACAAGTAACAGATATCAAACAAACATGTTCGACAATTTATGATTAAATAATCATAACATCATCGCGCATCTGAGTCGATGCAATCAGATTACTATACACATTGTATTAATCGTTCGTGTATGTGTACAAAATTGAGGATTCTAGATCAAATTGTATGTGTGGAGAATTGGGGTTTCTGGATCATGCGCTCGAGCAAAGCGAGAGCAAGTGATCCAGAACCCCCAATTCTACCCTACTTATGTTCATTCCGAAAATGATGTATTACAAGTAATACCAATTATATTTGTAGCAGTATAAGTACAGATAATGCGGCATTTGACAATAAATGATAATAATAAAAAAAAAAAAAAAAAGTTAAGTAAAGTTTTTATTGTTTCTCATACAATTGATCTACAGCACAAAATTGAGGCAGCCCCGGTAAGTTATAAGGATACTTGTAATGGGGTTACCTCGCAACTTCCCGTGGGTTACTATCTACAATGTTGAGACATAATTAAAAGGAAAAGAGGATGATTACAAAATTATTGTAGCATGTTCAAGTACCTATGTGTAGTGTAGTGTGTGTATGTAAGTGTGGAGGGATGGAAAAGCGGGGTGTGTGTGAGTGAGTAAGTGTGTGTGTGTGTATTAATAAATGATTAACTGCTGTATGTTATGGTTGGGTACTGGTTCTTCTTTAGCATACTCTGGTAAATAAAAGTTCAATTTCATCGTACGTTTGTAATTTGAACCATTCCGTTAGGGTATTCGTGCCGCAACATGGGGTAAATATTTAATTACCCCATGTTATTGTAAAAATTAATTTTAGGTTTAATTTATTATAAATATAAGTTGATTGTGTATTATACTGTCGCCTGGCGAAAAACGTATGGACCCGAGGGGAGTGGGCCACAATGTCTTTACGTCTTTTATCGAGCTTTGTTGGATCAAATGAGAGGGTTTTATGCAGATGTATGGTTATGTTCAATATGTATAATTTCCTAACAGTGAGCAGATTACTAATCTTGTACAGGTTGTCTGTAGGATATCGAAATGGTTTAAAATACATAACTTTGATGAGAGACCTTTGGGCTCTTTCTAGGTCTAGAAATTTGGTCTTGGTGGCCCTTCCCCAGATCGGTATACAGTATGTGATGATGGTATTTTCGATATGGGTGTGCCAAGATAATCTTTGGTCTACTGTTATACCAAGATATTTGGTGAATCTGACTTGCTGTATGCTTTGACAATTACAGGGATAATGGGGGCCTGCACACTCATGGATCACGATCCCGAACTCCGCATCTGGCTGTGTCCTCTGATTAGGAGTAAAACAGATGAAATTCGTTTTAGATACGTTAAGGGTTAAAAGATTAGAATTTAACCAACTTGCTAGTATCGCTAATCCACGTTCAGCAGCAGCACGCACGGTAGTCCAAGAGTCACCGGCGAAAACTACTGCTGTGTCATCTGCATATGACGCGTGACACGTTCACTCTTCTGTGAACACTCACTAGAACAGTACGCGTCGCTCCAAATAATAGATCGTCAACTTTTTTAGTTGTTTACTTTTGAATTGAGCTCACAGTTTGTTAGAATTGCTTGGATTATAAATTGCTAAGTGCTTCAATAATGAAAACGTGTGCAGCTTGTAATGTGCAATTTAATGATGGAGTTCAGTGTGGGAGCTGCAGGAAACATCTGGATTTTGGATGTGCAAACATCTCCGAAGCCGGATGGAGAAAGCTTGGTGCTAGTAGAATGGCTCAATGGAAGTGCCCTGCTTGCCGTACGTCGTCACCGGCTGTGCTCACCCCGGAACCAGCCTCCCTCGAAATCATACTGCAAGAGGTTCGCGACATGAAACGCCAGCTACGTGATTTACCGACCCTGGTAGAGGATATCAGACTAATCAAAGATGAGTTAACCGACTTGAAGATGACATGTGATGGCACCGTTGGTAGACTCGACGAGTTAAACACACGTCTCTCGGATGTTGAAGCAAAAGTGTCGGCATTTGATAAGCTGAACGAAACTGTGAGTTGCCTGCAGGCTGACTTAGCGAAGTCAAAGTTTGAACTGGCAACGTACGAACAGCGATCCCGACTTAACAACGTGGAAATTAAGGGAGTTCCCATACGAAAAGATGAAAATCTTTTTTCGGTCATTGAAGCGATTGGCCGGAAGGTAAACTACAGCTGCCCCAAATCCCAGGTGAATTACATTTCAAGGGTGCCTATGTACAACTCTAATGAAAAACTTATTATAGTGAGTTTTTTAAACCGCTATGTCAAGGAAGATTTTATCGCAGCTGCACGTGCCGTTAAGGACCTTTCCACATGCCACATCGGGTTCCAGGGCTCTTCTCAGCGTGTGTACGTCAATGATCATCTGAGTATAGAATATAAGAAGCTCTTAAGTAAGGTTAAGATCATGGCCAAAGAGAAACATTACGAATTTATATGGGTAAAGCATGGTAAAATTCACATATTAAAAAACGCTAATTCTAAAGTAGCTATTATACGAAAAGAATCAGATTTAAACAAGATTGTATAATGTGCTTCCTAGCTATTCTAAGTTTTTTAGAAATTATATTTTACTGTTTTATTATAAATCAATCGCTCATAATAATTATCTTGATCTTTTGTATTTCAAAACTTTGTTACAAAAGGTTTAACACCTCAGCCGCACTAATGATTTCGACACCTTTCTGTTGTTTGGCACAAAAGATCCTTTGTTAGGGTTCCGTAGCCAAATGGCAAAAAACGGAACCCTTATAGATTCGTCATGTCTGTCTGTCTGTCTGTCTGTCTGTCTGTCTGTCTGTCTGTCTGTCCGTCCGTATGTCACAGCCACTTTATTCCGAAACTATAAGATCTATGCTGTTGAAACTTGGTAAGTAGATGTATTCTGTGAACCGCATTAAGATTTTCACACAAAAATAAAAATAAAACAATAAATTTTGGGGGTTCCCATACTTGAAACTAAAACTAAAAATATTTTTTTTCATCAGACCCATACGTGTGGGGTATCTATGGATAAGTCTTCAAAAATGATATTGAGGTTTCTAATATCATTTTTTTCTAAACTGAATAGTTTGCGCGAGAGACTCTGCCAAAGTGGTAAAATGTGTGTCCCCCCCCCTGTAACTTCTAAAATAAGAGAATGATAAAACTAAAAAAAAAATATGATGTACATTACTATGTAAACTACCAGCGAAAATTGGTTTGAACGAGATCTAGTAAGTAGTTTTTTTTTAATACGTCATAAATCGTAAACCGCAATTTACCAAGAACGGAACCCTTCGTGCGCGAGTCCGACTCGCACTTGGCCGGTTTTTTTCTTATCGCACTGTTTACTTCAAAGATCTAACGCATTTCAATATATTTTGCTCGCTCGCACTTATGCGCACCACTCATTGCTGCTTGCTTTTTCGCACAGTTGTTTACTACCTAATTTCGCATGATCATTGTTCTTGCACAAACTTTTTTGGAGTTTACCTTCCAAGCATGTTTATATTTTTATTTTACCCTGTTATGCATTGTTACATATTCAAATGTTTAATTATAATACGTTATACTGACTTGTATACAATTATTGAGTGTGGTTACCGTGTCTAATAACTTAAACATATATTATCAGAACGTTCGCGGTCTCAGAACGAAAACTCATTCATTCTATCGTCAAATGTTAATGAACTCGTATGACATTATAGTACTTACTGAGACATGGTTATTGGATGGGGTTTTAAATTCTGAGTTTTTTGACGAACGGTACATTGTGTGGCGTCGGGATCGGGACTACGCTTTAACCGGGCAATCGCGGGGTGGGGGGGTACTTATTGCTACTCGCAGAGAATTATCAGTTATTTGCCAACCTAAGTTTCATTCTACAGCGGAGGACCTTTGGCTATCCTTACGCCTAAAAAAAACTTCTACTCAGAATAATATAAACTTGAATATTTGTGTTATCTACTTATGTCAACAAAACTCAGGTCTTTCTTTTTCTTCGCAACTTGCTAATTTTCTGGCAAAATTAAACGATGTAGTTATTAATAATGTTTCTGATACCTTTCTCGTTGTGGGCGACTTCAACATGAGTGGTATTAACTGGGCCCCTCCAGAAAACCTTCCACTTGTCCCATTGAATCCAAACAGTAATGATGAAATTTTATTCTGTGATGAATTATGCACTCTTGACTTAGGGCAATATAACGTGGTGCCTAATAGGTATGGTCGATTTTTAGACTTAGTCCTTTCCAATCAACTAGTGAATGTAACCGAATGTTCTAGCCCACTGGTGCCCATCGATGCCTATCATCCTGCACTATTAATTAATTTGGATTTGATAGTAACACCTCTGCTTGAGTGTGCACCACGTACTCAATTTATGTTTGATAAAGGTGACTATGAATCTATCAGTAGAGACATTTGTAAGACTGACTGGGTAGCTGAGTTCTCGGCGCGATCAATTGACGACTCAGTGAACTTTTTTAATCAATTCATTTTTGATCTACAGAATGTATATATTCCACAGAAACTGTCTCGCAATAAAAAGTATCCCACTTGGTATAGTTCGTCACTTATCAAAACAATCAAAGAAAAATATAAATACTTTAAAAGATTCAAAACCTACGGTAATAAATCGGATGAATTAACTTTTAAGCTTCTTCGTGAAAGGGTAAAAACTTTAGAATCTCAATGCTATCGAAACTATTTGGATCTAACTGAAAAATCCATTAAAGATAATCCAAAATATTTTTGGACATTTGTAAAAAAACGTCACAACTCAAATGCAATCCCAAGTACCCTGAACTACAATAGTGATACTCTGCGGACGGGGGAATCTATATGTCAAGCTTTTTCGGAATATTTTCATTCTACTTTTCTCAATCCCATTGCTAATCAACCGATCTCTTCTCCTTGTCTTTTCACCGAATCTCTGAACACATCATCTGATATCAGCAGTATCATTGTAAATGTTGATGAAGTTACAAACTTGCTTCGAAGGTTAGACACATCTAAAGGGGCAGGTCCAGATAAAATTCCATCACAACTTCTTGTAAAGTGTGCACCTGCGATAGCTCAACCTATCTCGATTTTATTTAGAAAATCCTTAGCTACTTGTGTTGTCCCACAAATATGGAAATCAGCGTTCATATCGCCTATACATAAAAAAGGTGTGAAAACTGATATAAAAAATTATAGGCCGATATCCAAACTGTGTATTATAGCCAAGGTCTTCGAAAGAATTATATACAATCAGGTTTATTCTGCACTAAAAAATTCGTTTAGCACGTTCCAACATGGTTTTCTTAAAGGTAGGTCTACTGTCACGAACCTAATTCTTCTTAACGATTTTATTACTGATGCCATGGACAAAGGCAGGCAGGTCGATGTCGTTTATACAGATTATAGCAAGGCTTTTGACCGTATTGACCATAACATCCTTATATCAAAGTTAAATGGCATGGGAATACGTGGCGATCTACTCAGATGGATTTCCTCTTACCTTGAGAATCGGTCCCAAGCAGTAGTACTAAATAATTATGTATCTAGCTGGGTCCATGTCCCTAGTGGAGTCCCGCAGGGTTCATTGCTCGGTCCTTTGTTATTCATAGTCTATATTAACGACATTGACTCTTGCTTGACTTCATCCAGATTATTATGTTTTGCCGATGATATGAAAATTTATGCCTCGATATCGTCGCAAATGGACGTAATTGCATTCCAGAACGATCTGCATAGTTTAAATGATTACTGTCTTAGTAATAAACTTGATCTCAATCCCGCCAAATGCTCGGTTATTACGTATTCTCGGCAACGCTCAGTCATTGCTACATCGTATACCCTAAATAATCAAATTTTGCTAAGATCAAATTCCATCCGTGATCTGGGGGTTCACCACGATTCCAAGCTCAGTTTTGAGACACATGTCGATGCAATAGTCGCCAAGGCATCAAAATCACTGGGTTTTATAATGCGGTTATCCAAGTGCTTCACTAAAGCTAAAACTTTAAAAATCCTATATTGTACTTTTGTTAGAAGCCACTTGGAATATGCGTCTGAAATATGGAACCCATGTTACCACAAATACATAAATCGTCTAGAAAGCATCCAAAAAAGATTTATAAAATACTTATGTTACCATCAGAAAGTACCATATCAGTCCGAAAATTACCTTATACTTTGTAAAAAATACCATATATTGCCTCTATTCATTCGCCGCGAGATTAGTGACTGCGTTTGTTTGATAAAAATCTTCAACAACAGTATAAACTGCTCCGATATTTTATCCAAATTTTATTTTAATACCCCTAGGAAGTCAAAAAGATTTAATCCACCTTTGCAGGTTCCATCAGCCTCCACAAATTATAGACAGAATTCGTATATTGTGCGGGCAAGTAGATGTTTTAATGAGTTGTGTAAGCAGCATGATATTGATCCATTTTTAACTAGTGTGCCATCAGTCAGGAAGTGCTTAAGCCGAAACTTTTTCAATCAGTTCAATGCAAGGTAAAGGTTGTTGTGTAGTGTGAGCAATATGTTAGTATTGATTATGTAAGTTGTTTAGTGGTCTTGTTTGGCGATCTATTGTTATAGACGTCTTCTGAAGTGTCCAATAGATATTAAGTAATATCCAATATTTTATAAGTGAAGACTTTTAATTGGCTGACTGTCAAATTTACTGCTCTTGTTCTGTTTATTTTTAGCTGTAAGTTTTCCATGTTATCTAAATAAATAAATAAATAAATAAATAAATATGAAAATACTCGTCCACCACTGTTCCCGATTTTACACAACTCATTTATATAAATCAGGAACAGCGTCGGGGCAAGCACACTTCCCTGAGGTACTCCAATACATACCGATTTTTCATCACTAATTAAGTTGCCAACCCTAACCTGCTGTTTACGGTTAGATAGGTAACTATCAAAGAGAGAGAAAGCCGTACCCCTTATGCCGATTGCTTCAAGTCTGTGCAGAAGGATGGGGACAGAAACAGTGTCAAATGCCTTTTTTAGGTCTAAAAAAACTGTAAGGCATTTCAGACCTTTGTCTACACAATTTACTATATCGCCAGTTAATGCTTTAACAGCGTCTTGTGTAGATAGACCCCTTCTGAAACCATATTGCGAGGAAGATAAAATGTTATTTTTATTAAGATAACTAATTAGTCTATTATTTAGTAATTTTTCTAGAATTTTTGCGATGCTTGATATAACCGATATAGGGCGATAGTTGTTTACATCATTCCGGTCTCCCCCCTTGTGCACAGGCGTAACCATCGATCGCTTAAGAGCATCTGAAAATATCCCGGTTCTAAAGCACTGGTTAGCTAGTTGGCTTATTAAAGGGACCAAGAAGTCTCTAGAAATTTTCAAAAAAATTGTAGGTATACCGTCCCAACCAGGTGAGCTTTCAGAATCAAGACCCATAAGCAAACCATCCACTTCCTGCGGGTCGGTATCAAGCAGTACGAATGTTCACTCGGTTGGTATGAAGAGCTAGGATTGGGGAGATTAGATTTTTTAATTATCTCTTCCGCCAATGTTTGAACAATTGTAACGAAAAACTAATTAATACGGTTTAAAGAATCGAGAGGGTTTGGTGTGATTTTAAGAAGAATAGAATTGTCTGATGTTGGTGTTATTATATATATATTAATTAACGAAATCACACAATTTAAAATTGTGTGATTTCGTTAATTTTTTGCCAGAGCTGTTTTGGATTGTTTATCGACATAGTTATTTGTTCTCTTTGTGATTTTCTTTTTAGTGTCTTTATTAAGTTTGTACAATAGTTACGAAAACGTCTGAAGGTGATTTGTAGTATTATATTAAAGGCATCTTTCTTAGTTTGTACTTGCATTTTGTTACGGAGATTAATACATCGAAGTACACCAGCAGTCATCCAAGGCTTGATAACCCGCTTACCATTTGAAACTGACTTAGTTGTAGTATTAGATAGTAGTGAAGTTTTTATTACGTCTATAAATTTATAAGCTATGAACTCGGGGTCATTAGATGTATTAAAAAATAACATGTCAGTACTTATCAAGTTAGTATAGGCATTATCAAAGTTAATAACAGTTTTGGTTTTGGCGGACTTTTTAATTTTTAGTGATTGGGTTATGTTTGTTATTACCATTGCGTGATCTGTGATTGAGGTATTAATAACACCCACAAATGCCGAGCTTAAAGTTTTGTCAATTTTAATGAGAGCATGGTCCAAACAACTTTGTTCTCTGGTAGGAAGACAGTGTCCTGGTAGTAGGCCATGTGCCGCTAACATATTTAAATAGTTTAATCTGATCCTACGTTGTTGAGTTATTTCAGAATTTTTGATTATTAAATTAATATTGATGTCCCCTACTATTATAATATTTTTCTGTGTTTTAATGGAGTCAAGGTGAAGATTCAATGAATTAATAAAATTATCAGCACACAGGTTAGAGGGAGAACGGTATATGCCTATGATGGTATAGTTGGAAATGGATACCTGGATAGCTGACGCGTGTGAAATATTGATTTCAGTTACATGGGCCAGATGGCTATCTCGAACGTAGGCTACCACACCGTCATTTTGATTAAGCTGATTTTTCGTATAGTAAGTGTAGTTATCAAGCAATGGTAACTGTCTGTGATAGTTAAGTCTGCACTCCGTTAACATCAACATGTCTATATTATGTTTTATTTGGGCTAAGTTGAGTTGTAAGTCTTCAATGTTAGCATAGACACTCCGGATATTTTGCGTTAATACTGTCAAGTTACAGTTATCATTCTGTAAGTAATTACGCAATTCTTCAATGTTGATAATAGCTGACTTCGAAATTTCGGTGTCATCTATTTCCCGTATAGTATTAAGATTGCTAACCATTATTGTGTCTATAATACGAATGGTGCATCGTGCAATTTACGTTAGTGAAGAAAAATTTCGGGACTACTTGTAAATATTTTAATTTGAAACTTAATGTATTTGTGCTAGGCAGTTTGAGTATGTTCTAGAGTGTGTGAGAAATGTGTAAAGATGGGTGCGCGATGAGTGTTTGAGAGATTGTTAGTGTAAGTGTTGTTGAGTGTAATATGTAAGTTGTATGAGTATAGCATTTTATTACATTATGGTGGTATTGAACCTGCTGGAATGTGTTGATTTTAGATATTATCCTGATGCTTGACACATTTAACAAAATATAAACATAAAAAATTTGTTTACTAATACATAAGAAAATGATGAGTAGTGGCAACTTAGTATAAACCTTTACATAACTTAGTCACAGTTCTTGCATTAGGTGATATACCTGAGTCTCACTCTTGACAAGGATAGCCCGTGAGTTTTCATCACGTTTTACGAAGACACGTCCAAATGCAGTCCAGCAGAATTTATATAGTTTCGTTTTTGCTAGGTACCTCGCCAAGAAGTATAAACGGTTTCCCTTAGCAGTAAGATGTTCCGCTATGAACACGGGAGTATCCTCATTGTTGGTGAAGCCGAGATGCTTAGCCTGGAGCTTTATTTTATTCTTTATATTGTAGGTTTTGGCTTTCTGCAGGAAATCCGTTTTTATTATCGATGAACCAAGCTCGACAATAATGGGGGTGTTTTTAACCCCGACCTTCTTGCCCTGGATTCTATGAATATCCTTTACATCTTTCGAGTCCAAATTTCCGCTAATGCTGTTTGAGAGGGATAAAACCATACTTATGAGGTCAGCTCTAGTTTCTTGAGGTTTTCTAGGAACGTTTTTGAGTCCTATACAGGTTTTCTGCGTGCATCTTTGTAAGTCTTCCATTCTTTCTTCCAGTAAGGTTATATACTCGCAGTCTTTTTTTGCCTGTAACTCAAGCGAATCAATTTTCTTAAGAAACTCTTCATGTTGACTGTACAGGCGAGATACACTGGTTTCAATGCTAATGTTAGTTTGCTGGATTTCTTTTAAATTTGTGTTTATTATCAAGAGTTCGCTTTTTTGCGTGGCCAGAAATGTTGAAAATAATTCCCTCATCTCTTTCTTAAATTTACGAAATTCTGAAGGCAAGTCTTCCTCTCTCATCCCTTTGTTGCGAACAGCAACATAGGTGTTAGGTGGCGTATTGTTGCCCATTTCACTCACATTAGGATCCGACAGCGATTTATTCAATTGTGATGTAAACATGTTACTAGGGTGTAATATTTTTTTTTTTGCGCTGGGGCCGAGGGGAGGAGCTTGACCGACGAGTGATTGGGCAGTGGGCGTTGCTGATTAGTTAAATGAAGATGCGCAGGCGCAGGTCATCCAGTAGAAAGTTAGGAGCCTTACCCAAGGTGTAGTCAACGTGCGGCGTAGCACTGGCGTTAATTGGTCAAAGGTGAGCTCTGTTACCAGGAGTAGATGTCGGTGAGGATATGGCGTTATTGATGTTTATTGACGTCTCGCTCACTGTGTACTCGCACACGACATTTCTTCTACACTTATGCTCTCCTGCTTTTTGCACTGAATTTAATTTGCGTAAATTTGATTTAATTTAAAAGATTTTAAAGATATAAAGATTTACTTTAAAAAAAAATAGGTTTTTATACGTCTGCACCTTTCGGCGGTCCGAGGGAAGAGGAAAATATATAAATAAGTTAATATTAGTAGGCTGCAAAGCAAAAAAAGGCCAAATGTGTAATGTGTAGAAGTTATGTGATACAATAATTTAATTCCAGTTATCCAGTAGCACAAGCGGGCAAATGACATTTCCAATACGATTTCAGAATTGGTACTTATTCTAGACATAGTATTACATGACAATTTTATGTGGAGCTTGAGATAGACAATCAGATATCCAGTGTTGACATGATTATAAAGGCAATTCTTTTAAATATATCAATAATAACAACAGAGTTACAGCTTTTAGAAGTGTGAATATGTAGTAAAACTCAAACAGTCTTATTACAAAAAACTCAATTAACCTTGGTTTAAACCTGGACTATCAAGTCCAGGCTTATCTGCAAAACCATGGTCTAAATTTGTCCGTATTACAAAACTTAAAAAAACCCTGGTCTTCTTAGTACCGTCATTTGAACCATTGTCAATATATCAACTACAGAATAAAACAAATATCATTCGTTCACCATAATATCATTCAAATGCAACGTTCCGTATGCCCAGAAAAGAAAACTTTTTAATAATACGATAAGGATTAAATGATGTTTAGGAGTGTTAAAATATTGACACTTTGTTATTTTGCTTGTATATAAACATTAGTTATTTTATCGATTGCAGTTTTGTTTAGGTTTAAGCACATTACTTAAATTCGTATTAATTACTAATAATACATCTTCGTACGTGTAACGAAACGTAACATTCTCGCGCGTTACATGAAACCATAACAATAAACAAAACCATCGCTCGTTGAACAAAGTTCATTAGCCTTTGGATTTTTAAGTTCTCCAAGTCTCTATTATAACAATTGCCGCTTTGTTAATAATGTGTTAGTATATTAAGTGTTGTGATGGACCAACAAAAAAAAACATCTGAGAATTGGAATACCGAAAAAGTAATATCCTCAATATCAATTAATTCCACCATGTTAATATCCATTTTCGGGTAAAAACAACACAACACATTGAAAATGATTCTATAACCTAAAAGAAAAACTTTGACTTAAACGACTTAGACCATCGTTAAACTAGGGGCCGCCGAGGTTTAGCGTTAGAGCATGATATGGTCCATGGTTTATCGCTAAACCATTATTTGTAATATCATTTTTGTTTAAACCGTGGTTTATAGAGATTTAAACCTGGGTTTTTAGTTAAACCGCTTTTTGTAATAAGACTGAAAAGGTAGCAAAATAGTAAAAAAAATAGAGAATCAAAAGACTCAATGGTGGTAGTAAAATGTGGCTTAGGACAATATTTTTCGGTACAATAGTGGACATTAAGCACTGTTATTTTGAACACCAAGTGGCGGACACTTATTTTCACCATTAATTTTCCGGACGTCATCTGCTGACCGAATCGCAAAGGAAGATACTCCGTCTCGTTCACGTAGAAGTATAGTTGAGTTTTTAACCCATATATATTTAAAATTATGTTGTTTAGCGGCATCTTTACATTTCTGAAACAACTGCTTCGTTCAGGTGTTCATTTATGTATATCTTAGCCGGTGATCCAGATATACCAATTTGATCAGTTTTTAGGCCTTTAGCCAAGCGGAAAGCGCTCAGAAGGTTATCACGCATAATCCGCGCAGTAAATTTAACAATGATATTTTTCGGTCGATTATTGGTTTGCTGGGTGTGCTGAACTCGGTGGACGGATATTATGTCTCTCTGTGATGTAGGAAAATTAAGAGTATTGCCAATCGTCTCCATTAACTGAAGTAAGTTTTCACCGAGCTTTTCAGGTACATTGCAAATTTCAGCGTTGCAGCTCCTCGCAAGCTGTTCTAATGAGTCTATTTCCTGTTCAAGGTTGTTGATTAAAATTTGTGACTGGTCGGAGCTGCTACGGACAATGATGTCCACACGTTTCTTAAGATCTGCATGCTCATCAGCCTGGCATTTTACCGAGCTTGTTAAATCTGAAACATCCCGAGAAACCGTATGAACGTACTCCTTCAGCTTCTCTTGCTCGTTTCGGAGAATATTCATGTCTTGTTTTATTTCGGATAGAGTGCGTTTAATACCATCGTTGAATCTGGACATGCTGCTCTCCATTTCTTCACGCCAGCCAGGCAAGGTGCCTCTGATGTCATCAGTGAACGCAACCATAGCGTGGTCCATGTCGTTACGCCATCCCTTTAAGGTGTTGTTTAGTTCCAACGAGAATGCGCTCAGATTATTATTGGCGGTAGTATTCGTATCGCTGCCAGTGACAATCGTTGATGTAGAACTAGACGAGGAGTTCGGTGACAAGGATTGTTGATCCATGTTATCACAAGGCATATTCATAGCGTCCTCGTGGCTTGTAGGTGGTAATTCCAGTGAGATATTTTGTCGCGAGTAAAGCCTGTGTACTGTTTTTGTGTGATGTTCAGACACTCACAGTGGTATATCCGGTCAAAGATATGGCATTTTAGTGATAACTCTAACGTTCCAACAATTTGATCACAATGGTTACATTTGGAATTCATGCCGAGGATAATTGAATCAAAATGATAACTATCAGGAAGTGTATATTGTAGTACTACCAACGCCACCTAACGCCAATTGTAAAAAATGTGTTGGCAACCACTCACACTCGATCTCAAAATGATCTACGATGAAGTGAAACTTCTAGTAGTTCCAATCTGGTAGGACAGATGTCGCTGTTCCCAAGCACACTGTGATAGCTAGATGATTTGCAGAATTTGAATAAAAAATTGTCCAACACTTATACACCAATATAAAGTATCTTGCACTCACATTTTCAGAGAATGCCACCAAAAACGTCACAAAAAAAGATTATCCACTTAAATTGCACTTATGTTTATTGTCTTGGCCGTTATATGGAAATACGGCACACACAATTTTTTAAGTTTATATACAGTAAATGTTATTAATATTTATATGTAAACTATAAACACAGTTGGGATGTTTAAATGTCCAAGCTTTTAACACGTATTTGTGATAGATTATACACTTTTGCTAGATCTACAAATATTAAAAACGGAATAAAATAAATATTTAAGTGGGTATCCCGTATGTTGTTGTGTCCCGTTTGTTGTATAACAAACTTGATTGTTTTATCTCCTGCCGACTTTGGTTGAGCGATGTCGATTCATTGTGCTTTAAGGGCACATTTGATCTGGAATTCCGAACGCGTGTCCGTCACGGCGGCAACCTCTAGACCTTTTTTCTTGACAGAGTATTTTAAACGAAATATTATTGTTTTCATTGATCTTTAATTTCAAGAGTTCTTCTGCGCCCATTAGTCCAATAGCCAGAAAATATCGCCTTCGATAATTCGAAAGTTTTTTATTTTTGCTAGGTACCTTAAGTGAATTCATTGCTATGTACAAAAATGCTAACAGTTTAGAGTTATGCAATAGGTATGAATAAGGTATTTCCTATTATATTGTGTTATTGCAATAAAATAAAATTCAAATTTAAACAATTTGCTGTTTCTTTATTAGTACTATCTAAAGTTTATATTAGTGAAAATGCTAACAGATAGGTACAGTGGATAAATAGAAAACTGAAAATGGCTCGTAACTCTTATAATAAAATATTTGAGTTTTTCAATTCATTTCCTGTATGCATAGGGGGATTAGTTACACCTTACAACAAAAGTTGTAACATCTGAGTATTATGCTGCACAGGTAAATGTATCTTTGCTTTGCGATATGCAAAATATTGAATTTAAGTTTATAATTTTGCGCCTACATATTCGAATAAATAAACTTTAACACCATGCAAAAGTTTAAACACTTACGTATACCTTTTATATAATTTGGGTATTGCGGGGCGCGGTGTAGGTATGTAGGTACGATCAGTATTAAATTCTTTGAATTGAACTATAGAATTAACGGGATGAAGTAGAACAGTTGACAATCGACTTCTGAGGTTTTGAGTCACGCCCATACCCTAAATTGCAGCGAAAAGTATTTGAAAATTAAATATACAAGACCGATCACAGAGGCCCGCATCATAAACGGACTCTTCCGGATGAATTTTAGGAAAACATTGCCGCGCAAATTCTTATTTCGAAATGGCGTTTAGTATCTGACAGACCGTTCACTGTTATTTTGCCTATGAATGCAACCTTATTGCTACGAAAATAAAGGTCTCTGAAATAGGTAATCTGGCATATTATACAAACCTTTCGCCGTGAGAATTGAATAAATATTAATATGTCTGGTCCTATACGACTGCCCGATATAAGAACGCAGTAGGTGACATTTTTTATAATGGTTTTATACCCTGGTAATCTTATTTATATTATTTTAATGAGTTTTACTATGCTGCGATGGACTATATAACCTGAAAAACTAAAACTTTAATTGAGATTTGGTGCTTTCATAAATCAATTTTATAATTATTTATAATACGTAAGTCCCTTCAAATTGTAAAAACACCTTAAATTAGCAAATATCCGGCACTTAACAGGTATTGAATTGTCTTGTTTAGAGATATGTAAAATATTCAATAGATTTATGACACTATTCATATCATTTGTGTTATTACGTACCTACAGTTCATCCCTAAGCCTTGTTAAATACTCACTTAATTATTATTTTTCGTTTAGTTACCTAACACATGATGACATTCCATAGGCTAATTTAAATCATAATATTTTTTCGCTTTTCTAGAATATAATAGTTTAAGGCATTTACTAGGTTTTGATGTACAACAGCCGTGTGGTATGGTCACGTGGTGCCAATTTTTCTGTTTAATAGAGTTTAAAAACAAATAGACAGGGCGCAAAACACACGATTATAGAAAATGAATCCACCTTTAAAATAAAAAATGCTCTATGTGTTGTTAAGCGTATCACAAGGGAACGGCTGAACCATAGAAATATAATATATCTATGGGCTGAACCAATTTGTTGTTTTTTTTACCCGACAGCAAGGAAAGGGTTAAGTTTTTCGCAAATATCTGAGTCTAAAATTGACATCTAAACTTGCCGAACTCACTAGAGTTGCTACTATATTGATACTATTTAAAAAAAAACAAAAATAGCCCGACTGCTTCAAAAGCGAACTAAAAAGTCGTAAACAAGGAAAAAATCATGCTGTGCAGTCGGAGGATACATAAGCGCGAGCTGGCTGACCAAAACCAGATGTATCCTCCTCCTGCACACCATGATTTTTTCCTTGTTTACGACTTTTTAGTTCGCTTTTGAAGCAGTCGGGTTTTTTGATTTTTTGATTTAACTTTTTTTATTTATAACTTTTTAGTTAGGTTTTTTTCGAATTAGATACATTTAAACATATAAGTGTTATATATTTTTGAAATCACCTCTTAAAACCCTTTATTTTGATACCCCAAACGATGGGTTTGGAAGAAAAAAAATTGGGCCCCCACAATATGGCGCCCAAAATCCGCCATTTTTTTATTGTCCAAAAATAATGTAGCCTATGACACTCGCAGGATTAAGACAAATTGATTGAAGTATGAATCATCAAAATCGGCCAACGCGTTTGGTCTCTGGAACGCCATATAGGAACAAACATACATACATACATAGACTGATAAACACATTACCCTCCTTCGGCAGTCGGGTAAAAACTGGCTAAGTGCGAGTCGGACGCGCGCACGAAGTTTCCGTACCATTATCGCAAAAAATGCCGCAAACATCACATTTTTCATATGGGATCCCTATTTAAATACTTATTTCATTCTGTTTTTTTTAGTATTTGTTGCTACAGAAATACATCATCTGTGAACATTTCAATTGTCTAGCTATAATCATGAGATACAGCCTGGTGACAGACGGACAGACAGAAAGACGAATCGTGGAGTCTTAGTAATAGGAAAATGAGTAAAAAAATGAGTAGGTAGTATTATACCTTCAACTGTCAATTTCCAGACACAATAGAAATTACCATTGTTTTAATCCGATTCGGATGAATGGACAGATGACCGACAAAATACATAAATACATTGATTCGTCCAAACATACATCACATCAAGCTTACAGTGTTATCCACTGAGTCTTAGTGGGTAACACTGCCTTTATTGTATTAGATCTTAGGATCTGCGATGCAGTCAATTTAGTTATGTGACAGTTGCACCGGTTATAAGATGTGCATATTTATACAGTCACATATGTTTGGAAAAGGCATTTGCTTGGACTTTACCCTCATATGTTGGAGTTGGCTTCCACTGTTTTCAGTCAAACCAGATGCATCAAATTCCAGTGTGATATATGAAGTGACTGCCTACTCTGCCAACCCAGATTATACGGTAATCCTACAGGATAAGACGGTACCCTTTTCTGACAACCCGTAATGTCTGTGAAAGATTCACTATACGGAGAATTTTATTTTTTCTGTCATCTCGAGACACTGTCAGCACGGCAGGTACGACCATTCCGTGTTCTGTGAATATTTCATTCATATTCTTTTTATAGGAACGAAAAAGGTAGAAATCGTATTCAACCTCAACATAAAAGAAAAACAAATTTACATAAAATTAGACTTTATAAACGAGGTTTAAATACTACAGATGTGATAGTAATGAAATTGTTTTGCACCTCATTCAATACGTTCGGAGTGGAGTGTCACCGCGCCGCGCCGCTCGAATGATCGTACCTACTTACCTACACCTCACCCAAACTAAAGGCATAGTACATAAATGTTTAAACTTTTGTATGGTGGCAGAGTTTATTATTACGAATATGTAGGCGCAAAATTATAAACTTAAATTCAATATTTCGCGTATCGCAAAGAAAAATACAAATTACCTGTGCAGCATGATACTTAGTTGTTACAACTTTTATTGTAAGGTATAACTACTCCCTCTATACTTAAAGAAAATCATTTGAAAAACTTAAATCTATTATTGAAAGAGTTACGAGCCATTTTCAGCTTTCCATTTTTCCACAGTACCCATTTGTTCGCATTTTCACTAATATAAAGTTTAGCTAGTACTAATAAAGAAAAAGGGAGTAAGGGGAGAACGGAAATAACATCTTTATCCGGCCCAACAGTCAACCTCACCTGCACGCGTCAGTGGTTGGTTATGAATAGCCTATATAACTAGTTGGTTAGAAACACCGGGCGCCGCGGTGCTCCCTGCTAGATAACGAACGAGGCTCTGGCGACCGAGCAATGGCGGTATAACCATATCACCAGTCGGGCAACCGACCGAAGAGGTAACAGCGGCCTTGGAGTCAAAATAACTTCTAAAATGTCTGGGGCAGAAGGCAACGGGAAACCACTGCTTCTATTTTCCCAAGAGAGTCAGCATGGAAGGTCAAGGAACAGTAAATAGTCTGTCTGGCGATCCGGCTGACGCCCGGTGCCATCTTCCCGGGAGAAATGGTGTGAAATATGCTACCGGCCATGCGCGCGTTACCCGTCAGGCGCCACATGGAAATTCAGCTACTGATGAATCTAAATCGATTCGCTATCCACATCGCTTTGGAACGTGGAATGTGCACGGCCTCAACCAACCTGGCAAACTACGAACTGTCGAAAGCGAAATGCATAGAAAGAACGTTCACCTGCTAGGGCTAAGCGAAACACATTGGACGCGACACAAGCGACGCAGTACAGTGTATTTTTCAGGGCCGGAACACGATAGCAGCAGAGGAGTGGCTTTCAATGTGCCGCGGTCGTTGAACAAGTGCGTTGTGGGATAAGAAGCAGTTAGCAATCGTATCTTAACACTCAAAATCAACACCATACCGTGCAAGGTTAACCTCGTACAGGTATATGCCCCCACAGCTCAGTCAACCGAAGAAAAAATGGAGGGTTTTTACGATATGTTGACTGCGACACTTAAAGGAAGCCCAAAACGAGAAGTTACCATCATCCTAGGGGACTTTAATGCAAAAGTTGGAGATACCATAGACGATGTTCACCTTCGTCGTGTTGCGGGCAAATATGGAATCGGGGAACGTAATGATAGGGGTGAGCGGCTGTTACAGTTCTGCTGCGAAGCAAATTTTACTATCATCAACACCTGCTTCAAACATCATATCCGTAGATTATACACCTGGATATCCCCTGATGACAGATGTAGGAATCAAATAGACTATATACTGGTAGGGACGCGATGGAGAAGCTCAGTGACAAACGCCTCATCTTTCCCCGGAGCTGACTGCGGCTCCGACCACCAACTTCTTGTAGCAACAGTTCAAGTGCGGCTAAAGAGGATACAGAAACCTAAAGTGGTTCCGAATATGTAAAGCATAAACTTTAGTGGCTTCAGGGAGGTTTTTGAGCAGAGAATGAGAGACTTTCCAAATGACAAGACTGACAGCGACAGTAAATGGGACTATCTCAAAAGGATGATAGTAGAAACAGCCAGGGAAAATAAGCTGGAGAAACCCGTTATGAGAGATTTCATTACACCTGACACGGCCCAAATCATCTTTGAGAAACGTGAACTAAGGGAATATGTTCAACTGAAGATCAGCAGCGATATGCAGAACTGAGCCGCCAAGTTCAAAGACGCTGTCGGAAAGACTATGATAACCATATCAACGAAATATGTCACGAACTCGAACAGCACTCCCTGAAGAACGAATCCAGATATCTTTTTCAAAAAGTAAAAGAATTAACTGGAACGCGTAAGCCAAAAACCTGTGCCATTGGAGATAAAAACGGGCGTCTTCTTACAAATGTGGCTCAAGTGTTGGAGCGCTGGAAAAGCTACTGCACGGAGTTTTATGACACGGGAGAGCCTACTAACGCTAATAATACATGGGTGAAAGAAGAACCTGATATCCTACCATCAGAAATTGAGCAAGCCATCAAAGCTCTTAAGTGCAAGAAATCACCGGGTAAGGATGCTGTTACAGCTGAAAAACCTAGGTCAACGAGGCACAAAGGCTATCTCCGAAATCTGTAATACCATCTGAAATACTGGAAGATGGCCAAAGGACTGGACAGAATCGGTGTTTATTCCTTTCTCTATATATACAATTGTTTTAGAAATTAAACTACTGCACCTAATGTACACTTTTGTGAACGTACTTACTTTTTTAATAAATTATTCTTATTCTTCTTCTTATTCTTCTTATTCTTTGCATAAGAAAGGTTCTTCAAAAGACTGTGGAAATTACAGGACTATAGCGTTAATATCTCATGCGAGTAATATCCTCCTCCATGTCATAAATAGACGTCTTGACTACTTTTTACGCCGGGAGATACCCGAAGAGCAGGCAGGTTTCGTTAAGGGCAAGGGAACACGGGACCAATACTTAACGTCCGCCAAATCATCGAGAAAAGCAGGGAGTTCAACAATCCCGTGATTCTATGCTTCATCGACTACACAAAAGCCTTTGACTGCGTGCAATGGGACAAACTGTGGAATGTGCTACTAGAGGTGGGAGTTCCTGAACACCTCGTTGCTTTGATCCAGAGTCTATATATCGAGAACCGTTCTTTCATCAGGATAGGCACTGAATGCTCCAATATGTTTCAAACTAAGAAAGGCGTGAGACCGGGTTGTATTTTGTCACCCGCACTTTTTAACATATATGGAGAGTATATCATTCGGAGGACCATCGAAAATTGGGAGAAGGGTTTTCCTATAGGTGGAAAGAGACTATCAAATCTCCGATATGCCGACGACACCGTTCTTCTAGCAACATCCATGGAGGATATGTGTGAGTTGTTCCAAAGACTCGAAGCGGCAAGTGGCAACATCGGTCTGGCAGTGAACAGAACAAAAACCAAAGTAATGATAGTGGATCAAAGACAAAAGACAAAGACAAAAGATATTTATTTCAACTGGGCCACCAAGCGGCACTTTTGAATGTCACAATTTAAATTTGAATGGAATACAAGTGATTCTACCGTGCATTCGGAAAGTAGCTAGTTATGGAGAAGAATGCACAAGAAACTCCATACTTTTTAAATTTACATGGAATAAAAGTTGATTCTACCGTGCATTCGGAAAGTAGCTTGTTATGGAGAAGAATGCACAAGAAACTCCATACTTACTCTTTTTTTAAAAAAAATATTCTACCGTGCATTCGGAAAGTAGCTTGTTATGGAGAAGAATGCACAAGAAACTCCATACTTACTCTTTTAAAAAAAAAAAAGATTTTTACAATATTTAGGTACATGAGTACATACATTAATAAATTCACCTTATGTGAGGACAATGCACCCAGAATAGCACTACACACTATACTATGTAAAGGTATAAAGTATTAAAAGTACTCACACATGTACTGTGCAGTTATATAATAGGTACTAGAAAAACATCAACATCCGAAGCAGTTAAGTTATGACCAATCCCAACTGACGGCGCCCGTTCACGAACATGACGCATGAATCGGCACCACCCAGCTCAACCATCATGAAGGGAACCGAATGATCCAACACACGCGCCACCATCAAAGAGACATTTGAGAGAGCATGACACACTCAACTGCCAGGGCACACACAAGTCAACGAACGACACATAGGTATAGCAAATGGTAGATTTACAGTTGGGTACATAGTACCCACACACGTGCTGTGCAGCTATACAATACTAAAAGAAATCGAGTCTATACAACACAAACATAAACATATCATTTGTTTTTGCGCCCTAGTGGTTGTGGAGCAGGACTAGCATTGAGCCAAGCATTTTTATCAGTGATATAATCCCCCAACTTATAATATGCCTGCCTGCATAGTGTGCGTTTTATACAATTTTTAAATTTCGTCTCATTCAGTTCTAGAATATGGGGAGGAATTTTATTGTAACATTTTGTACAGTATCCCATGAAAGATGAGGCCACTTTTGCCAGTCTGAAACCTGGTTGAACTAATTGGTCCCTATTTCTAGTAATGTAATGATGTCTGTCTCCGTTTTTACTAAAAAGATGTAAATTCTTTCTCACGTACATGATTTTTTCATAAATATATTGACAAGGAACCGTCATGATGTTAATGTCCTTAAACAGTTCCCTTAGAGAATCGCGCCGGCGAAGATTGTAAATCGCTCTGATGGCTCGTTTTTGCAGAATAAAAATAGACTCAATGTCTGCAGCCCTTCCCCATAGTAAGATACCGTAAGACATTATACTATGAAAGTAACTAAAATAGACTAGCCTAGCGGTATCCACATCAGTAAATTGAATCTTTCTGACAGCATAAGCTGCCGAACTCAGCCGCCCCGCAAGTGATACTAAATGAGGACCCCATTGTAACCTTGAGTCTAGCGTGATCCCCAGGAAAACCGTTTTATCGACGAATTCGAGCTTCTCCTTGTTTAATATAATGTCACAATCAGTACTTTTGACATTTGGCATGGAAAATTTTACGCATTTGGTTTTTTTACCATTTAATACTAAATTATTGGCAGTGAACCAATCCTGAACCTGCCGTAGCGCGTTATTTACGTCGTCAACCTGACAAGTACGTCTATTCATTTTTAACCGACTTCAAAAAAAGGAGGAGGGTTCTCAATTCGTCGGAATCTTTTTTTTTTTTTTTTATGTATGTTCCCCGATTACTCAAAGACGCCTCGACCGATTTCAAAAATTCTTCTTTTGTTTGAAAGGGTATACTTCCTAGTTGGTCCCATAGTCATCAGGTCAGGATCTGATGATTGAATCCTAGAGAAAACGAGGGAACTCCTCAAATATTATAGGCAAACACACAGCGATTTTGGTATTTTCATCAACAATGCAATCATTTGCACTCAGAAAGTATCATTTGGTGAAGTGGAACTGATGAAGAAGCCACAGATGGCCACTGGAACTCTTAAATGCTAATTATGTCACGGGCATATGATATCCCGACCATGAAGCAAATACTTATAAATAAATGATACTGATGAAAATGGCACCATCGAACTGATCTGATGATGAAGCCGGAAGGTAGGCACTGGAACTCTAAAATAAAACAATGTATCCTAGTCTTGTTTGGGCTTATTTGAATCGCCATGAGATGTACTTTGGCTATAAATGATAATCATGTTAATTGGAGGTACCTACCAAAACTAAAAAGAGAAAAATAAAAACTTTTTAACAAAAAATCAAACCGACTTCCAGAACAAAAAACTACAAAGCAAAAAATAAATTTATTTTCCGAAGTCGGTGTCGAAACACTGAAAACAATGGGACAAAAGACACCAATCATGGCAAGGAAACAAAATACTGGAGTTCAACAGCGGCTGCACCCCCTCCCCCACAAAGTGCACCTCACCAACATTAGAGGTCTGCACTCAAATCTCTCTGCAGTCCACTACCACCTGGAGGCTGAGAAACCAGCGCTGTTTTTCCTTACGGAGACGCAGATAGCGAGTCCGCCAGACGTGTCGTACTTGTCTTACCCAGGGTTTACCCTGGAGCACAATTTTAAACCACGCGCGGGTGTGTGTATGTACGCCCGCGACGACACTTGCTATCGGCGTCTCCGTAACCTTGAGGACTCCAGATTCTCAACGCTTTGGGCTCTGGTGGACACAGGTCTGGATAAAATTATCTACGCCTGTGTCTACCGGTCGCACAGCGGAGATCAGGAGACAACCAGGCTCACAGAGTACCTCAGTGAGGCGGCTGATGCGGCACAGCAGCGGTACCCTTCCGCCCAGTTAGTGTTACTGGGGGACTTTAATGCCCACCACCAGGAGTGGCTCTTCCCATACCAGTGCACTGACTATGCTGGACGGGAGATGCGTAAGCTTTCGCTTGCACTAAACCTTACCCAGCTGGTCCAGGGGGCAACAAGGGTGCCGGATGTTGATTCGCACACGGCCAATTGCTTGGACCTTCTGCTGACAACAGATCCAGACCGATACTCTGTGTCGATAACTTCACCGTTGGGTAGTTCCGACCACTGTCTGGTGAAGTCTGTGTCCGTCTACTCCCCGCCCGATCCCAGCCCAAGAGGCACCCGGCGGGTTTGGCGGTACAGGTCAGCAGATTGGGATGGCATGCGATCTTTCTTTGCATGCTATCCTTGGCAGCCTACTTGCTTTTCTTCGGCTGATCCTTCGTCGTGCGCGAACGCCGTGACGGATGTGTTGCGTCAGGGAATGGAGTACTACATTCCGTTCTCTGATGTGACAATGTCCAGCGTTGACCGGCCATGGTTTGGCGCCGAATGTTATCGCGCCGACGCGCTTAAGCATGAGGCGTACCTGGCATGGGTCGACGCTCGATCGCGCAAAGCGGGTGATGTGGGTCAGAAGAAGAAGGCCTTCAACAGGGCTGCCAAGTCCTTCAAGTCGGTGTTGCGAAGGGCTCGTTTCGACCACATTGGCCGAATAGGGACCAAACTTGCTTCTTACCCAGCAGGTAGTAAAGCGTTTTGGTCCCTGGCTAAGTCGGTCGAGTCGAACTTCTGCCGTCCCTCACTCCCACCACTGCTGAAACCCGACGGGTCGTTGGCCCACTCCGCTGAGGAGAAGGCAAATTTATTTGCATCTCTTTTTGCGGAATCTTCGCGTCTGAATCCTGGTGATTCGCGGCCCCCTCCTTCTCCTGTTGGATGCGAGACGTGTATGTCGGACATTCGCATCCATCAAAAGGACGTTCGTAGGGTGCTGCGTAACCTCGACGTGAACAAGGCTAGCGGCCCTGACGGAATACCAGCAATAGTTCTTAGAACCTGTGCGCCTGAACTGTCTCCGATCTTGACTCGTCTATTCCGCCTTTCATATGAGACTGGAAAAGTGCCGAATGCTTGGAAGCAAGCCAACGTACAGCCTGTGCCCAAGAAGGGCAGTCGAGCTGACCCGGCCAACTACAGACCCATCTCTGTAACGTCCATACTCTGTAAGAGTATGGAGCGTGTACTTAACAAAAAGCTCTTGGCATACCTAGAATCTAATGATATCCTTAGTGACCGTCAATACGGCTTCCGCCGAAATCGGTCTACTGGGGATCTTCTAGCGTATGCCATTCACATATGGAGTGAGGCCATCGAGAGACACGGGGAAGCGCTTGCCGTCTCCCTCGACATCTCGAAGGCTTTCGATAGGGTCTGGCACGAAAGCCTCATTGGTAAGCTTCCTTCATTCGGTTTGCCCGGTGGTCTGTGTGATTGGATTGCAGACTTCCTGAGAGATCGGTCCATTCGAGTGGTTATCGATGGCTGCTCTTCGGACCAATTGGATATTAATGCCGGGGTCCCTCAGGGGTCAGTACTCTCAGCAACATTGTTCTTATTGCACATTAATGATCTGCTAAAACCCGGCACCTTTGGGTATGCTGACGACAGCACTGTTGCTGAGAGATACTTGTCCAACGCACGGGCTACCGGGCCGCAGATCCGGTCTCTCCGTGAGGCCATGGTAGAGCGTTTGAACCTGTCCTTGCAGGCAGTCTCGGAATGGGGCGATGCCAATCTGGTCAGGTTTAATGCTGCTAAAACCCAGGCGTGTCTTTTTTCCGCTAAAAGGAGCCAATTCTACCCGGCTCCTTCTTTCCGTGGTGTTACCGTGCCGATAACGGACCATCTTGAGCTTCTTGGTGTTTCGTTGACATCGACTCTCAATTTTGGCCCATACATTGAGGGAAAGGCTCAGCTGGCGGCCAAAAAGTTGGGGATCCTTTCGAAGGTGAGACGGTATTTCACGCCGGAACAGCTGCTCAACTTGTATCAAGCGCAAGTTCGATCATGCATGGAGTACTGTTCTCATCTCTGGGACGGATCTGCCAAATACCAGCTTGATGCACTTGAATCGATCGAAAAGCGGGCCAAGAGACTTATCGGCAATGAGGCACTGGTCAAGTCAAAGCTCCAAAGCCTTGAACATCGTCGCCGAGTTGCCAGCTTGTCGGTTTTTTATCGGTTGCATTTCGGGGAGTGTGCGATGGAATTGCATGATCTGATTCCGCCCAGCCCGTTCCATCATCGGACTACCAGACGTACGGCGATGCGTCATCGGTACATGGTGGATATCCCACCCTTACGCACAAAACGTTTTGGGGACACTTTCATTATGCGTACAGCTAAGGAGTGGAATTCCCTGCCGGAGTCTGTGTTTCCCGATAGCTACAATCTTGGGGTCTTTAAGTCAAGAGTGAATAGGTTTTTTCTAGGCAAGCGTGCTTCACCGTCGACCACATCATCGCTTACCATCAGGTGAGATAGTGGTCAAGCGCAAGCCTATTGACGATAAAAAAAAAAAAAAAAAAAAAAAAAAAAAAAAAGTAATGTTTCATGACTAACGCAATCAAACGCCTTCGACAGGTCGCAGAAGATACCTATGGCATCCCGCGACTCTTCCCACGCATTAAATATGTTTTTTAATAGGGTGACACCAGCGTCAGTTGTACAACGTCCTTTGGTAAAACCATACTGTTTATCATGTAAGATGTTATTCGTATTAAAATGAATAAGCATTTGATTTAGCATTATCTTCTCAAATACCTTGCTGGAAACCGGCAACACGGATACTGGTCTATAATTATTTGTGTCTTTACTGTCCCCGGATTTAAAAAGTGGTATAACCTTACTATATTTCATTAGATCCGGAAATACTCCTTGATCCACACACAAATTGAAAATCAAAGCTAAGTACGGCGCTATAGTCTGAATAATGGAGGTACAAGCTTTAATGGACATTCCCCATAGATCTTCGGTCGGTTTTATCTTGATTTGCTTAAAAGCTTTTATTACTGTTATGGGGTTTATATGTGAAAAGTTAAATTCATTGGGGCAGGCTGAAACGTTCGCGTTTAATAATCCAAAAGCGAGTGAGGGCGAAGAATTTAAGGTTTCAGTAGTTTTAATAGGGATGTTGGTAAAGAAATTTACAAACTCTTGAGCAACTGTTTTGTTATCTCTAATAAGTCCGTGTGTGGTCTCAAGTGTGTAATCATTATTATTTCTTTTATTCCTGTTCGTTTCATTGTTTATAATTTGCCAAACCGTCTTTATTTTATTTTCTGCTAATTTAACCTTATTGCTAATGTACAAGGCCTTAGCTGCCTTACATGTATTTTTTAAAATTCTTGAGTAAGTAGCAACATACTTATTAAACGTTTCAGTATTAATAAAAGGCTTAAGGCCGTAAAGTTCGTAAAGTCTTTCCCTACTTTTTAGGGTTCCGTAGCCAAATGGCAAAAAACGGAACCCTTATAGATTCGTCATGTCTGTCTGTCTGTCTGTCTGTTTGTCTGTCTGTCTGTCTGTCTGTCTGTCTGTCTGTCTGTCCGTCCGTATGTCACAGCCACTTTATTCCGAAACTATAAGAACTATGCTGTTGAAACTTGGTAAGTAGATGTATTCTGTGAACCGCATTAAGATTTTCACACAAAAATAAAAATAAAACAATACATTTTGGGGGTTCCCATACTTGAAACTAAAACTAAAAATATTTTTTTTCATCAGACCCATACGTGTGGGGTATCTATGGATAGGTCTTCAAAATTGATATTAAGGTTTTTAATATCATTTTTTTCTAAACTGAATAGTTTGCGCGAGAGACTCTGCCAAAGTGGTAAAATGTGTGTCCCCCCCCCTGTAACTTCTAAAATAAGAGAATGATAAAACTAAAAAAAATATATAATGTACATTACTATGTAAACTACCAGCGAAAATTGGTTTGAACGAGATCTAGTAAGTAGTTTTTTTTTTAATACGTTATAAATCGTAAACCTCAATTTACCAAGTACGGAGCCCTACGTGCGCGAGTCCGACTCGCACTTGGCTGGTTTTCTTAGTCCTGTAGTCGCCCAGTCACTGAATAAAAACTTAGGGCATATAGTTTTAGTTTGCTTCTTAAAAATTGAATTGAAATCTTTTTGAACCACTGAAAAAACTTCATCATACAAAATATTACCAGCATTCACTGTGAGGTCCTGATCTCTTATTTTATTGATTAAAGTGCTGTTAAATTTATTTAATTTACCGGATGTTATTGGTCTGAATTGAATCTGCACTTGTTGTTTTAGCATAATGGACTCAAAGGCCACCAGTAGCCCACTATGATCCGAAGGCAAATAATTAATAATGGCCTTGTCAAAGTAGTTGCAGCAACAAAAAACATTATCAATACATGTAGCAGAAGTCAATGTAGTTCGTGTTGGTTCCAATAATACATGTGACAAATTAAATGATTTAAAGAGATTTAATAACCTACTGCTATCTGAATTTTCTTCTAGAATATTAATATTAAAGTCACCACAGACAATTACTTGTTTATTACCAATTGCAAGTTTAGCCAAAACATCTTCCATTACTGACTCGAATATAGAGTAGTTTTTATAATCAGGGGGTCTGTAAACGCACACTATGACATGCTTATCCAACTCAACACAGGACAGTTCAACACTATGTTCAACTGATAGGTCTACTATAGGTATCTTTACGGGGTTTTGATTTAATACCATTTTTAATTAATATAAGTGAACCCCCGTGCAACATAATATTTCTGTTAAAACAGCTGCCCACAGTATAATTTTCATAATTGATTAGCATTGCATAATCTTTCAGCCAATGCTCAGTAAAACAAACAATTTCGAACCTTCTTTTTTCCAAAAACAGTTCGATTTCTAATTGCTTCAAAGAAAAGCCCTGAATATTCTGATGGAATAATTTCAGAGAATTCTGCTCAGACCTTTTCTTGAAATTAAATTTTTGCGAGCAAGAAGGTACCTTCTTGATGGTGGATATACTCTTATTTATTCTGTTATTGGTAACCTCCATTGTCCTATCAACTAGTATAAAGAATAAATATTAATAGCATCTTTGCTAACGTTATTCAAGGTATTAACCACCTTTAAATTAGTACTATTACTAATATCAATAATTATTGGATACTTCGACATACTACTTATGTCTGAGTTTATTGTATAAGATAATAGCCGAGCTATTTGATGTCTTACCCTAAGAGGCGGATACAAAGTATTGCCTGTCGACTTTAATTTATCAACAAAAATGTTGATGTCAAAAAAAACTAGTTTGTCACTATAGTGACTCACAAGAAAGTGCAGATGCTTATTAAGCATGTGAATGTGATTATTTTGTCTATTTGACAATTTATCTAAGTAAGGGAAGGCACACAAAATAATTTTATTGCAATTTAACTTTAACATCTCTTTTACATACTCAGTGATGTCATTTTTTTTACATTTTTACTATTACCTACAAATACAGTTATATTGGTATCTGGTTTATATAAATTCTTTGTCACAGATTCCATTATTTTCTTGTAAGATGACCCGGGCATGCAATAATTAAAAGTGGAATGATGCTGACTGCCATTTATTAATTTACCTAAACCTCTTCCAACACCATCCGAAAACATAACCGAATGAAAACCTTCGTAACTATGACTAAATAACAAGCCAGCACTCTCAGGCCGGTCTACTTGAGGCAAAGCCTGTACTATATTAGATATGTCTTGTACGAAGACACTATCTTGAGGCACCCTCTCAGCTTGGACTGGGTCCTCCGTAGCATCAGGCTGGACTGCAACTAGGTTTGAGACTGTCTGGCAGTTACACTGACACAACACTAACTCATTTGCGGCCAAAATGTCTTTTATTTGTAATTTTGAATTTACATATTTATTGTAAAGAGAACTAAGTCGGTTCTCAAGTACCTGGATTTCTGTCTGTTAGCGGTGTGTGTCAATCTCATAGATATTTTTGCTGTCTTCTAATTTAATTTGATAATTATTTAATTTATTAAGTAGGTCAACACGTTCTTTCCTGAGTAACCTATGCCCACAATAAAAAGATTTGATTTGATTTGATTTATTATTCTATTTAGTTTTGCATATTTCTTAAGTTTCTTATGACTAACTTTGTTAAAAAAAATCTGATTGAAAAAAGAATCTTCAGTTAAGTCAATAGTAGGTATTGAAACAGGCTTACAATTAGATTTAATAAGTTCATCATACAAATGGCAAGTTTCATCAACCTGGGTTGACTCCTGTTCTTTTTGTAATTTTAAAATATGAGTATTTGCATGAATCAGTTCTTGTTCAAGATCCCTAACTTTATTTAAAGCCTCCTCATATAGATAACTGCAGTTATTGAAACCATCCGTGACTACCCTCAGTTGGTCGCGTTCATCCACAACATTCTGGTATTGCTGACTTAGTTCAACTAGCTCCCGTTTAAGGATTGTGTTTTTATATACAATATTCTCAACTTCTACTTCACAATCCTCACTTTCTTGCAACATCTCACGACATTGGCTTTGTGAGTCTTTCAGTTCCTGGAGTGCTGTTCTCAATTTAATTTCTAAGTCCTGAGCAGTAGCCTTACGGGTCATCACAGGCATGGTTTCAGGATAGGTTACTGGAAATAGAAATAAAGTAACGGTGAGAAGCAAAGGAATAGAGGAAAAATAAAATAAAGTAAAGCTGGAGATAGAGGGAATATTTAGTGTAGTTAAGTAGAGAAATGAGGTAGGCTGAATTTGGATTAAATAGCTATTTATTACTGAATTTAGTTGCTTTTGATTTTATTTTTATTTTTAATGTGGGTACGGTGCCCAGAATCTGAATTAATGTTTTATTATAGTTTTCTAGTTAAATTATGCAAAATAACGATCATAGCGTTATGTTAATGTTTATTATTAAATTATCTGAATATATTAGAAGAATTATGGACAATGGGATCTTGGATTTGTTTCGTTTTCTAAGAAGTCAACAAAATGATTTAGATTCACTGCACAGTACTAAATCAACAGAATTTATACGTTAAAACTAAACGAGAATGTATTACAGGGTTAAATGTACACTTTGTGTGCTGTAAATAAAACAATACTGCCCTTAGAATATCCGTAGTTCCGCACTTTAGACCTCAGTTGTCAGCTGTTCGATAGGTTACCGGATCAGTGCCACAAACTTTTGTATAACTCGATATTTTGCCAGTAAAACAATAATCCTGAGTATTTATAGCGTTTTGTTGTGTTTATACTTATAATTAAACATTAATTGCACTTAAATACTAATTAAATATAATTTTAAAATACGGAACACTTTGACATGTCACTCGGACAGTGTTGCAAACTTTACCGATCGAGCCGGAAAGCTTGCAAATGTCACGAGCAACATTCCTGGCATTAATATTGTCGACCGCTACATAAACCTGGGTTCCCAAATCTGCAATGACGGCAGATGTGCCCCCGAGATAAAGAGGCGAATCGGGATGGCAAAAGATGCTATGACCCGTTTAAACAACATCTGTAAGAAAAGAGGAAGATCAGATTGATACGAGCGCTGGTATTCCATATCTTCCTGTATGGAGTGGAAACGTGGACAATCCTGGCCCGAGAAAGGCAAAGGATTGATACATTCGAGATGTGGTGCTGGAGACGAATGCTAAGAGTACCCTGGACTGCGAAACGTACCAATGCATCGATCCAGACCCAACTCCAAGTAAAAACTCGCTTGTCCACCATATGCCAGCAACGCATTCTCACATATTTCGGCCACACAATGCGCAGAGGCAACGAGAATTTAGAAATACTGATTGTGGTTGGGAACACAGAAGGCAAGAGATCGCGCGGTCGTTCACCAACAAGATGGACCGATCAAGTCAAAGACTCGTCGACCTCCAATTTCTACACGATTGTAAGGAACGCGCTGGACAGAAACCGGTGGAGGCAGATCATCCGCTCCAGATGTAAACCTGATGCTGACCACGATCCTCAGACATGAGGGACCGACCAAGAGAGAGAGAATAAAGAAAAAGTAAATTATTTAAATATAAATATTTTATTATTGTTATAACACGAAATAATAGGAAATACCTACTTCATACCTATTGCATAACTCTAAACTGTTAGCATTTTTGTATATAGCAAAGAATTCACCTAAGTTATCCACCCAGCGAAAATAAAAAACTTTTGAATTATCAAAGGTTATGTGAAAAATAACTGTATCCCTACTGGACTACATAACCTGTTGAAGTTTAGGTTTATTTAGATTCGATGAAAAGAAATTGAGATTTTCTGTAGCACAATATATTCTTCGCATTATATATATTTGCACGCAGCCATTAAACGGAGACACATAAAGAGTTTTTTTTTTTCGTGTTCTTTTATTTAGGGGCTTTTAGTCACAATTAAGACCATGCCTGCCCCATCATAAGCTAATCTTATACGCATACATAAATATACACTTATTCTAACTTATCTATTATTTTATTAACTAAAATGGCTGCTTCCGACAGAGGCGCTGACAGGATACTTTGGAAGATTCCTAAATCTATTAATTTAATATTAAATCTATTCATCAGAGCTTTTCTCCCATCTCCGGTCCTGACACATTCCACCAACAAGTGGTATACGTCTTCCACAACACCACACTCGGTACAGTTTGGGTAGGGTATTATCCTTATAAGATGCCTAAACTTATTGCAAAGAATGTGTCCAGACCGGAGTCTGTGGGCTATTATCACAAATTTCCTATTAAGTACACTGTTGGCAAACCAGGGAACACGAGGGGGTTCAACTTTGAATCGTTCTATACCAAATTCCTTTTTCTAGCGATATTTCAATAAAATACTCTTTCCAATAGTTTTGGCATACAGTCTTAAATTTTGTTAAAAATCGAAATAACTTGGAATGATATTGGTTTCGATACCATCTGATACAGTTTTTCTTGCTTAGCCATACAGAGTATAACACAGATAAAATAGATTTTACTAACTAAGTTTTCGGCTCTCTGGCAAAGAGCGAAACCATGTTACTAAATACTGTACTATTAAAATACAATTATATGTTTAATAGAAGTGAACAGTTGGTAATAGCTGTTACCTGACCCACTCGCCACTATCTGACCCACTAACAGTAAGATGATTTTGAACCTTCTGCTATTAGCATTAGATAAGTGTTATTCGATATGTATCAGCTATTATAGAATACAGTTATGCCAAAATGATATTTAACACGTTATGTTAGGTTTGTACGTATGTAAGCGTTTGAATACTGTTTTGTCACCATGATGGACTAGTTAAAGAACAATGGCGAGATTTTAGCTGACTTAAATTTGAGCGTCTAAAAGTGAGTTATATACGAAATACGTTCTATTAATTGTCTACATTTTTTAAATATATTATTGGGCTGGTTCAAAACGGATAAAAAAAAAACATAATAAATAAAAAGTTATTTGATTTTTTAGTTCATTTCTTTAGCTTAGTGTTGGCATTATATATTTTATCTGCTAAGTGACAAGTAGTAACTATATTAACTAATAATATAATTAATGTATTTATTGCAGTAAATGAGTTAACAATACAGTTTATGTCTAAGTATAGATGTTCCTCGCAGGTAGGTAAGAATATTGTAGTGCAGTAGAAATATATGAATTACTTTTAATTAATGATTGGCAAAAATACTAGTATCCAAGTTTAAAAAATATAGCTTGGTTGTTGACGAGGACGTCGACCTTTTGATAAACGTCAAAGTCGCTTAGTTTAATTAAATAAATATACTCTTTCCAAAGAGTATATTATACATTTCATGCTGAAATAACTAGGTAAGGGAGATGCTAATGCGTTATTCCCCTTTTACTTCTACGAAATTGAATAATATTGCCTATTAAACACATTATTAAAAGTTACCCAGACATAACCTACAAAAGTTTATGACTGAATATCTATTATTCTCGACATTCTCGAACAAAAATTCTTGCACAAACTAATTTAGAACATCACCCTGACTTAAACCAGATATTTTTCATTTAAAGACGTAGGAATTTAATCTCAGCTAAAAAAATGTATGGGCACCTGCCATTGTTCTTTCAAAAATATTTGTTGAGTCGGTTTGGTCTAGTGGTTGCATCAGTGAAACTATGTCAATATGGTTGTGAGTTCAAAACTAACCTTCCACTTCTTGTTGCTTTATGTTTAAAATATTCAATGATGTTTCTTGAATTCAAATAATTATTTGAATTAACTATTTTAAAACAACTAACAAAAGAAATGAAAAAAAAACAATATAACTACTAAATAATTACTTACTTAAAATATTACTTGTCCTATTATTCATCATTTAGTAAGGACTAAGGAGAGGTAAATAAAGTTCGCGCGTATTCACTGCAATTGTGCGTAGACGGCTTTAGCTTTATCGTTACCAACTGCATTTTTTTTTATATGTTTTTTATGTAGGTGCAAATTTACGGTTTTGGACTTTTTCCTTTACTTGTGCTATAACATATTGCTTCTTATTACCCTGTAGATTTCGATTCCCTTGCGAGTGTAAAATGTGCGTCAAACTAAAGAGATCAGTCTATTTCGTCCTCGTTCAGTCATTGATAAGTTACTGCATAACAATTTGGGGTGGTGCACCCAAAACCACTATCCTTGAACTCGACAGAGCCCAGAGAGTTATCTTAAAAGTCTCTAATTTTCTTCCATACCGTTATCCTACAGATCTTCTAAACAAGCAATCAAAAACCCCTACAGTACGACAACTTTTTATCCTGAACACTCTACTAAAACAACATTCATTACTCACCTATCACCCCTCAATGACACACGGTAAGAGATGATATAATCCCGTAAGTCACACTCATTCTCCCCTTTCGACTGTTTTTTCTAACCGCTTCATTTGCTATTTGGGAAGATTTTTGTGCAACAAAATCAATACAATTGAAATCATATTTAAACTCATTATGAAACAATGCAAAAGGAAGCTTACCATGTGTATACTGGTACTCAACTATTATGACACCGAAAAACTACTTACCACCGTGACTTAATGTATACCGAATGCTATCTGATAAATCCTCACACACACACTCACTCTCAGACATACATACACACCCCAAACACATCTACTTACTCACGCTCTGAAGTCAAGCAGGACTAACAAGGTGAGAGATTTATTCTCCATGGCCCAGCGGATGTCGTCAGTGACCATCAGAAGAGTGGTAACGGTACTGTGACCTGTCTGGATTCCAGATTGGAAAGGACATATAAGATGAAAGGAATCTGGAAATTTGACCATGAACAATGTGCTTCAGAACTATAGAGAGGAAAGGAAGTATAGATATGGGTCTGAAGTGGGATAAAGAAGAAAGATTACTTAATGTGAGAAGTGGTATTATGTGTGCCTTTTTCCAAGCTGAAGGAAATATGCCAGAGAATAAAGAGTAGTTAATTAACAATATGAGTGAGAATGGGCAGGAGTTGCGGGCGAATAGGAATTATCATTTACACACATTGTTTACAAAATGATATTCAGGTACTTGAGGACAAACTGGGCTCCCTTTACAATAAATATGTTAGCTCCCAGTTTCAAATTAAAGAACAAATTCTGGCCGCAAATGAGTTGGTGATGTGTCAATGTAATTGTCAGATAGTCTCAAACCTGAAGACTGTCCAGCCTGAGGCAATGGAGGGCCCGGCCCAGGCTGAGAGGGTGTCTCAGGTCGGTGTCATTGACCAAGGCCAAGACATAACTGATATTTCACAGGAAATGTCTCAAGTAGACCAGCCTGAGACTGCTTCCTTTGCATCTAGTGATAGTAATTATGGGTCTCATTCGGTTATGTTTACAGATGGTGTTGGAAGAGGTTTAGGAAAATTATTAAATAGCAATCAGAATCATTCGACTTTGAATTATTGTATGCCTGGGTCATCTTACAAGCATATCATGAAATCTGTAACAAAGAGTGTATATAAATCAGATACCAATTTAACTGTCTTTTTGGATGTAAAAAAAGATGACATCACTGAGTGTGTAACTGAGTTGATAAAATTGAATTGCAATAAAATCATATTGTGTGCTTTTCCATATTTGGAAAAATCTACTAGTAGACAAAATAATTATATTCATATGCTGAATAAACATGTTCATTTCCTTGTCAGCCATTACAGTGACAAATTAGTTTTTTTTGACATCAACATTTTTGTTGATAAATTAAAGTCGACAGGCAATACAGTGTACCTGCCTCTTAGGTTAAGACCTCAAATAGCGAGGCTATTATCTTTTACTTTAAACTCAGACATAAATAGTATGTCGAAGTCATGTACTGTAGTTGATATTAGTAGTAATACTAATTTACAGGTGGTCAATAACATTAATAACGTTAGCAATTCTGCTATTAATATTTATAATTTAAACTAGTTTGTAGGACAACGGAGGGTACCAATAACGAAATAGTTAGGAGTAAATCCACCAACAAGAAGGTATCTTCTTGCTCTCACATAGTTAATTTAAATAAAGGGGCTAAGCAGAATTCTTTGAAATTATTCCATCAAAATATTCAAGGTTTTTCTGCAAAGCAATATATGATCAAACGAACTTCCAGGTGAAGTTCGATCATTATTATGATGACTTGCTTCATTTGAAGATATGATTATAACAATGTAGTTTCCCTAACTTACTTGGTAACTTCGCACATATTTTAAAGATTTTTTAAGCTTCAGAACGTTTAGTATGTCCTTGTGTCACTTTGACGTTTAGCTCATTTTTTTTAGAGTCAAGTTAGCTGTATTTATGAAACAAAACTTTCTGTATACCTGGGATATTCATTTATCAGGGAGGGAGGGAGCTCAAATCTTCAAATGAAGCAAGTCATCATAATAATGATCGAACTTCACTTGGAAGTTCGTTTGATCATATATTATAATTCCTTGCTTCATTTTTCAGATATGATTATAACAATGTAGATGCTAAGAGTCAGGAAGTTTTAGATTGGAGAAAATAAACAATAAGTTAGCAAAAATTATCGTTTTATTTTTCAACAAATCAGTCCTATAATAGTTATGACTATTTATCAATTTAAATGAACTTAACATAAACTTCTAGACATTCATTGAGATCACCTTAATACACAGAATCATTTTTAATTTGAAGACAATATTACAATCACAATTGGTCTTCTCTTGGTAAGCAAACAGATCTAGCAAATTCGCCTTCATTTACGCCTTTATTTATTTAGTTGGATGAACTAGTCCACCCGGCGGTTTTGCGAATAGTTTATATATTAACCCCGGCCAAACTCGCGGCCGAGGTGGAAACGTGTCTTGTGCTGTGCGCACTGAATGTACTGATGTCAACGCCACTTTCTGACAGCACTTGTTTGATCCATCTGCTGATGGTTTGTGTAGTGGCAGGCTTGTGTGGCCGTCTGTACGTTAGCAAAAGATTGTTTGTGCTCTCAGTTCTTATGTTTTTAGTTCTAGAAATATAATCTGAAAGAGCTGTCGCTGGGCAAATAGAAATATTTTCCCTAAAGTATGGCAAAAACAACAAAGGCTGGTCCCTACCGGGTGCAGATGTCTCGATGATGTCTATTATGGAGATTTTTACGCCATTGTCTGAAAATCGTATGTTGTCGAGTTTAATTAAGGAGAGCGTCTGCACCCTGTGAGCTGTACAAATTGCTAAAAGAATGATAAGTTTTTTTGTGATTTTTTCCAGTGTCAGCTCACTGTTTGAAAACCATGTTGAAATAAATTTTAAAACCAATTGGGGATTCCAGGTGGTGGAATACTTAGGTCTTAAAGGCCTTAATTTATACGCGCCTTTAAGGAGACGCTTTAAAGGTTCATCTGAGCCAATATTGTTGCCTATAAAGGCTGATAAAGCAGAACGATGATTCAAACTGCCATACGCACACCCATTATTAAATTGTGCCGCTAAGAATGAAAGTAAAGATGTGGTGGTGCGGTGGGTCAAATACGTTAATTTTGTTTACTGTACAATATTGCCACCAGAGCTTAAGTGAGGTATTGTATTGCTGTATGGTGCTGGTAGAAAAAGAAGATAGCATCAGTTCGGCTGAGTGTGCGCATGCACCTCGCCGACTGCAGGGGGTAACACTCCCTGAAATGAGATTGTAAGAGGTTTTTATTGGGGTTTAAATAAACAACGTCGGAAACAATAAGGTTTTGTAATAATGGAAACCATGGCTGTGAAGGCCAATTAGGATAAACTAATATGCCCTGTGCATTATCATCTATGATTTTTCTTAGGCATTTTAGTATCAGAGAAAATGGTGGAAACGCGTAAAAGTAGTAGCTATTCCAGTCTGCTGTGAATGCGTCAACGGATACTGCGTCTGGGTCTTGTTGCCATGAGATGAACTTGGCACACTTAGTGTTATCTCGAGAAGCTAATAAGTCTATCTCGGGTTGATCGAAATGTTTTATTATGCTTTGAAAAGCTTCATTAGAAAGAGACCACTCAGTATCCGGGTTTACAATTCTA
The DNA here is from genome assembly GCA_949775005.1 of Orthosia gothica. Lineage (NCBI taxonomy): Eukaryota > Metazoa > Arthropoda > Insecta > Lepidoptera > Noctuidae > Orthosia > Orthosia gothica. Next base: position 2,039,345 of record OX459070.1, on the reverse strand, counting down.
GAAGCGGCATCTGCACGGTTATCTTTGGTATTGACGTATGATGCATATACCCAAAGGTCGCGCTGCTCACACCATTTCCAAAGAGACCTGGCCAAGTCGTTTAAGTGGGTGTACTGAATACCCCCCATACGATTTATATAACTAATCGCAGTGGTATTGTCCATGCGTATTAATATTGCACAGTTGGTCAAATCGCTCGTAAACGATTTCAAGCCCAAAAAGGCGGCCATCAGTTCTAAGTAATTGATATGATATTTTTTTTCTGATGACTTCCATTTACCATGTACTTGAACGTTCTTACAAACAGAACCCCAACCTGATCGCGACGCGTCGGTATAAATTTCGATTGCAAATTTTGACTGTCGCATAAAATTGCGTGTTTTATCAATATTTGACAACCACCAAAACAAGTCTTCTAATATAATTTCAGGTAGGTTAATTTTGGCTTCGTAATTATTATTATGCTTAAGAAGCGCGAGGAACTTCTGGCGCTCTAAGATCTTAGTGTAAACCCAAGCGTACTTTACGGCTGGACACGCGGCGACTAGTACACCAATAAGTCGAGCTAACTCACGAATAGAGCATGACTGTAATTTTGTAAACTTAGTAACTAACTCGGCAATGCTACGTCGTTTACTGTCTGGTAATTCTATACTAAGTTTTTTGGTGTCATAACAAAATCCTAAATATTTGCAGGATTGTCGCGGTTTTAATATACTTTTGTCATAATTAACAATGAAACCTAGGAACTCTAGTAGTTTCAAAGTTTTATTTACATTATCAAGACACTTGTCGTAACTATCTCCAATACATAAGATATCGTCTAAAAAAGTTACTGATTGGAATCCGCGACGTCTGAGATAAGCCATAACTTCTTTCAAAACCTTACGTGAATACCCGTGGGGCTACTGATAAGCCAAACGGCATGCAGTTAAAGCAAAATGTGTGAGATTTCAACGAATTATTGGGCTGAAATTGAAATTTCAAATATTTGCGGTCAGAAGGCTTAATGGCAATGAGGAAATATGCATCTTTTAGGTCGATGGTGGCAAGGTATCCATCGCGTGGTATCAACTTGCATGCAGTTCGATAGTCCTCCATTTTAAAATGTTCGTTTTTTATTAGTTTATTTAATGGCTTTAAATTTAATATAAAGCGCTTATCGCCGTTAGGCTTCATCGTGAGAAATATTTTCGATATAAATTGATCTTTAGTCACATTGAGATAGCCCCTAATGACTTTAGATTATTAATGGCTTTTAATATTTCTGATTTTTCAGTATATGATAGAATGTTTTTAGGAATTACCTGTTGGCTCACAGGGGTGTGAAAAGGTATTGGATAGCCATTTTTTAGCCAACCAAGAATCACAATGTTGCTGGTTATTTTCAACCATCGCTCATAAAAGTGGGTAAGTGGTGTGGCGGATATTCGCCCCTTATTAGCTTACAGCATAATATTTATTGGTAATAGCCTATGTTATGGCTTGGGAGACCTTCGACATCTGCCTTGCGAGATTTGCTATCGTAAAACCGTAAAGTCAATGATGGCGCCTCACTAGCAAAATCGGATATGAGCTTGCGACGCCATATTCCCGCCTCTAGTTCAGTTGTCATAACTCACCCGCATAGCGCGCACGCCTAATTTGAGCGTCGAATTCGGTTTTCTTCCTAATTTGAAAGTCAGCTCCAATTCTGGAGCACATTATAACCGCAACAGCCTAGATATCAACAGTGTACGTTTGACTGGATATTTGGATCACTGGTGGCCACCAGAGAAGAGAAGAACAGCGGGAGTCTTCAAGCATCAGGAGACCTGACCCAAGAAGCCAGCCTCGGTAAGCGATTTGCAATATTCTCGTTGGTTTTCACGTCGAATGGTCCCCAGTGTCTTTCCTATAGGCTACATATAGACGAATTTGGACTTGCACGCCTCCACGTGACAAGTCGTAATACGTTCTCATCCCGCACTCAGGGCACGGCTATTTACACGCCTGCACTTCCATCTGTTGGTCCTTACGAGCCTAGGATAGGTTTCAGCTACAAAAGTTAATAAAATACTCATCCCGCTTTAATATTTTGGCGTTTGAAAAAACTTACACATTCGTAAGAAAACCGCCATCTTGTTTTCCTATAATAATTATCTTACATCGAACTCTTCAAATCTTCAAGATGGCTGCTAATAAGCTTGAAATGAAACTAACTCAGTGTGACTACATGTCATTTATCTCTATATTTTAATATTTTAAAGCTACGCATGGCCGGCCAGATGTGTTGAACACATTGAGACGCGGACCTTCAGGTTTGACAGGCTATGTCATAAACTATGGAACACGAACCCAACCTTTTCAAGATGCTCATAAATTGCCTTTCAAAGTGGAAGCTGTCAAGACAAAAGTAATTCTAAAGAGGTTTGGAATATCTGATTTCTAACACGAACCAGACCCAAAACAATTAAGCGATGCACAAAAAACTGAACTGAAAAGGAGATTGGTAGAGATGGGCGACGTGCTGGTAGAGGCGTGAGTGGGACACTTGGTTTTAGGCGGGCAGAGAGGACGGTCTGGTTCTGAGGAGCGGAAGAAGACGTACGAGTGAGGATACTAGAGTGTTAGACACATAGAGTTTAGCTTTGGAAACGAATTATCTAAAGTCGAGTCGTTGTAACGTATCGTGATAACGAGTTTAATTATTAAGTTAATTATAATTTAGTCTATCCGCGTTAATATGGTGTGAGTGCGTGCCAGTATGAATGGGGTAAGTTTTAATCTTTGTATTACATAGGTAGGGACAATTCACTAATGTACTATTTATTCTAGCTTGGCGAGTCCTTGTATAAATCCTCCAATCCTACAATCCATCCTTGGCAGGCATTTGTCACAAACATTTGGTTTAGGGACGCGGTTAAGTCTTCTTTCACACTTTCATACCCTAATTCACCATTTATACACTAAACAATTACACATTTGATTAAGGACCTTTATTGAGAGTTAACTGACATTACATACACGGAAGGCGGAACCGCTAATACTCATTTCTGTATAAAATGGGCTAAATATGGCCGCTCTTAATTGAGCACGTAGGAGAACCAAATGTTAGTTGTTAAAATATACTGTTTCCTAAGAAGGTCTAGCTCAGAACACTTCGCGAAATACTTGCTGTCGCTCATATTCCAGGGAGGGGGGTAGGTTTCAGCCGGTAGGCATCACAAAGAACCCCAAATTACATCGTCTAATGACGCTTAGGGAACGTGTCTCGTTAAAACCACACCAAGCCGTTTTGTAGGCAATTACTAAATCGTCACTATTTAGCGAGACACGATATTGGATGGCTGCCGTCCCTGACGGCCCCAAAATCCACGCAATGGGCAGTTTAAAGAGATGAGAAGCGACGAATGAATCCGCTCCGATGTACGGCAAGTATCATTCGCATTGAGTTTTGCTAAAGACTGAGTCTACGGTACGCTTGCGTAATTTTGTATTGTCTTAGTAAAGGGTGAATAGGCCGAGAGAGTGCAACTTATTATAGCCCGCGTCCAGTGTAACTGGTAGCATGTCTCGCTCAAATGGCAGAGGCAAATAGGCACAAAACTGACCACTGTCTTAGGACTGGGCAAGGCATGCTAGAGCTTAGGGAGCCTGTACTCTTGGAGCCGCAGCAGATTCTCACTAGAAAATGCAGTCTAGGCCGAGTAGTACACGTTACGACGGACCTGCTGCTGAAAAGCGGTCTCACGTCACTCGGGTGGGAATCTTGATTATTGCAACTTAACTAATTAACGTAATTCAATTAAACGAATTTATGAATGCAAGCGTAGCGATCCTACCAACTTCCTTTCGTTAGGCAAATGATGCACTTTGCAATCCCTTTGTCTAATTAACTTCATACTTCACTATTGTTTGACTTCTTTAGCCCTTAAGGCTATCAGACAGAAATGTGTGCTGGAAGTTTGTTTCATCATTTCTTCTTACCAGCTATTACACTACGAAATGATGGCGGGATGGGCGCTTTTGGGGGCTGTCTGTAGGTGAGTTGATATTATCAACTCCAGTTACTTCCTGAGTTAAACTCTCTGCTAATTTAGTTATTTGTATTTGTAGTAATTCAAGAATGTAAATTCATTATCCGCGACCATAGTTCGGTCTTTGATTTAAATACTCTATACATTAGTGTATAGAGTTTCTCACACAAGCGTTAGTTAATTATAACAGTTTAGTTTATATCCCCTTAGTTATAATTTTATCCTTCTAAACCACTTCCAAGTTATAATTGTATAACTGTGAATTCCAAAACAAAACAAAACATAATTTGGAATTCATTTGTCGGAAGGGAATTACCCAGTCGATGGTACGAAGTTCATTGAGCAACGCGGATGGCGGGGCGTTGTTCCCTCTTTTATAAAAGGGGCCGACATTAACACTAAATCTAGGACATCTTAGGAAAAACGAAATTTTTATCAGCCTAGGGTCATTTAGGAACAGTCACATCAGCTTACAGCCAAAAAAGAAGCTATTTTCGAAAGAATTAATCGCTTATATACTTCATCCAAAAATATTTCAAATTATGATTTACGCTCAAATGAGTTATTTTTGGCACAATCTGAATCCATTACTGAATTGTATTATAAGTTTGAAACAATAATTGAACAAGTTAATGAGTTACGGTTTGAAATTGATAGTACTTCGCCAGACTACTCGTCCTTGAATTCCATTGAGGATTTATATTCATGCATTAAATACAAACGTAACCTCATACTTGGAAACAACAAAACATTCACGACAGAACAGAAAAAAGGGATCGTAAAATTGCCACCTATACAGTTACCCTCCTTCGATGGAAAAACTGAGAACTGGCCAATATTTTACGAAATATTTCGTAGTAACGTTCATTCGAATACCGACCTGACGGACGCGCAACGTGTGCAGTACTTAATCAGTAATTTGACTCATGATACCTTAAAGTTGACTGCAGGTATTGTTCCCACAGGGAATACCTATAGTATAATTTGGGACAGTCTTGTCAAAAGGTACCAAGACAATCGTAGTTTAGGTATTCATTATCTGAATAACATTCTGGACATTAAAAGTTGCGCCGGTACCGCCGTTGGTTTAAATACATACATAGAAAATTATTCCGCGTCTGTCGCTGCATTGAAACAGTTAGAAATTCCCGACCTATTAGATTTTGTATTACTGCATTGCGGTTTGAGGAAACTTGATTCCCAAACACTACAGCAATTTGAGAATAGCGTCAGTGAGAAAGAATTACCTTCTTATAAGGTATTTATCTCTTTTATTCAAGATTATGTCAAGGTACTCGAAAGGTCGCATAATAATAATTCGCAGACCGAGCCGCGCGCAAAGTATAGTGTAGCTAATTCAAGTAAACAAAACACGCAAGGTACTTCTAAGACCTTCTTATCTAGTAATGAACCGGTTTCGGAAACAAACTGCCAGCTTTGTAAGAAAAATAAACATCAGCTGTTTCAATGTCAGCAATTTAATAATATGGATTCACCGCAAGTTCGTTTCGAATTTATTAAATCGAAACGTGGCTGTGTGAACTGTTTAAGTTTGTCCCACTCATTGAATAAATGCAAATCACGTAATGTTTGTAAAACTTGTCAAAAACAACACCACTCTTTATTGCACTTTTCTGATTATAAAAATAATAATACGTCTGAACAGTCGCCGGCGGCGATCGCGGCAGCCCCGGAGCCCAAGCGCTCTGTCTCGCTTAGCGCGGGCGCTCGTTCGACCGGCTCAACTATTTTGCTGTCTACCGCACAAATCTATGCGCATTGTAACGGAAAAGACAAGCTAGTGGTTAGATGTTTGATAGATAACGGGTCTCAAAATAATTTAATTACGATGGATTGTTGTAAACGTTTAAACATACCTATAACAAAATTACGTAATTCATCGTTGCAAGGTGTTGGTATGACCTCACGTCCCGTACATGGTTTTATTTATTTTACGATAGAATCACGTATTAATCCTAATAACAAGTATTATATTCACGCATTAGTAGTTGACTGCATTACGGACAGACTTCCCGCGAATCTTATTGAATTAAATGACAATATGTCATACTTATAGTCTTGGTTAATACGGCTTAGACTATAAGGCACACCGCATAAAAACTATTGAAAAATGTCTTTATACCACGGGGAGCGTTAAGAAAGCATATAAAGAACTGAGAACACATAAATCATGGATTGAAGAGTTGAAAAGCAAAACTACCAACACACAAAATAGAACAGAAATACTCAAAATAGCAACAGATTTTTACAAAAACCTCTATAGCTCGCCTAATCAAACAGTATATAAATTTCCGAGTAGTAGTAAAGATGAGGCAAAACCAACCATTGACGAAGACGAAGTGGTGAAAGAAATAAAAGCACTAAAAGCAGATAAAAGCCCAGGACCCGACAGGATCACCAACGAAGCCATAAAAATAGGATATATGTATCTAGCTAAGCCTCTAACCAGACTGTTCAACAAGATACTGAGTTGCAAAGATACTCCAAGTCAATGGTCAGAGTCGGAAATAATTTTACTCTATAAAAAAGGAGACCCAAATGACATTAGTAACTATAGACCGATAAGTCTACTAGCTTCACTATACAAACTTTTTTCCTCTATAATAGAGAAAAAAATAAAAGAATCCACAGAAAAATACCAACCAATAGAACAGGCGGGCTTCCGACGAGGTTTTTCAACGGTTGACCATATACACACACTAGAAATGGTAATAGAAAAATTCCAAGAGTTCAACAGACCACTCTATACTGTTTTTATTGATTATCAAAAAGCCTTCGATACTCTACTCCACCCATCGATTTGGGAAGCTCTACTCTCTCAAGACGTGGCATTGGATTACATACAAGTCCTAAAAAACATCTACGACAACAGTACTAGCAGAGTGAAGTTGGAGACCACTGGGCCACCTATACAAATAAAAAGAGGTGTAAGGCAGGGCGATCCAATCTCTCCAACAATCTTTATAGCAGTGCTAGAGACCATCATCCGCAACCTAAAATTTGAGAAAGTCGGCATAAATATAAACGGATGTTACCTGAGCCATCTCAGATTCGCTGACGATATAGTCCTGCTATCAGAAAGCACGAACCAACTACAACTAATGATAAACTCGCTACATGAAGAAAGTCGTAAAGTGGGCTTAGAAATTAACTTAAATAAAACAAATGTCATGACGAACCATACTCAAACACCTATATACCTCAATAATTTGCCTTTATCTTACGTTGACACCTACATTTACCTAGGAAAACAAATTTCATTCAACCAAAACAACAACGAACTGGAAGTAGAGAGAAGAGTCAACATCACTTGGAAAAAATTCTGGAGTCTCAAGGAAATTCTAAAAAGCGACATGCCCATAAAGTTAAAAAGCAAAGTCATGAACACCTGCCTACTTCCCTCACTAACATATGCCTGTCAAACCTGGAAATTTACTATGAAAATAAAAAACAAGATCATAACAAGTCAAAGAAGTATGGAAAGAAGCATTCTGAAGATTAGAAGGATCGAAAAAATCTGTCATACTTTAATAAGACATAAAACTAAAGCCATCGATGCTCTCAGCTACGCACAGAGGCTAAAATGGCGATGGGCAGGACATGTGGCCAGATTAAATGATAATCGCTGGACTAGAAAGACCACATCATGGTTAGGACCATCGGGCCAAAGAAAAAGGGGTAGACCAAATGCGCGCTGGGCAGACGACGACGTTATAAAAATAGCAGGTACCCACTGGATGCGAGTAGCAGAAGATAGAAAGCATTGGATATCTCTGGAGGAGGCCTTTACCTTCCGTTGAGAGGGGTTCTTGCAAATTGTATATTTACACGCAAAAACTGACAATACCTAATTGATTCTACATCACAAACAATACCAAAAAAATATTTTGTTAAGAAATTATTTTTTAAGAAACTATCACGACTAATTTTACTATGTGAAATTTCATTACGTATTCTTATTACTGTCTAAGACAATTAATAGAAGTATGAAAGTAATTTAATTTAATTGTAATGTAATGAAAGTAATTTATTGGCTTTATTCGAATTAATTAATTTATTGAAAATTGAATTTTTTGTACTATTTTAATAATTTAAATTGTGAATTGTAGTGTAATTATTTTATAGGAAACTGAAATTTTATTTTATGATTTTATGATTTAAATACCTAAATATTAAATGTAATACCTACCAAAATACCATTAACCCAGTACCAGTAACATTGAATCAATTAATTAATAATTACTCTTACTAACAGCAAGCTAATCTAATTTAATTATGCATGTACACTGTTTTTAAATTGTCAATATTTATTGTAAAGCAAGAAATAAAAGGTTTTTTTATTTTTATTTATTTATTTTTATTATGTCATACTTAAATAATTTACCGCTTGCCGATTTAATCTGAAATATACCGGGAGAAACAGATATTGTTCTTGGTGTTCAACTGTTCCCGTACATATATTTGGGAAATAGGGTCGATTCACATTCTCGCGCACCGCCCGCTATATTGACCAGCTTTGGATACGTACTTATGGGAGATATTTCATGTCATTGTGACACAATTTCTACGTCTTCATTTACCGCTCTTGCCAACATTGACATTGAGTCAAGCTTGCAGAGGTTTTTCGAGTTAGAGGAAATTCCATCTCAACGTTTTTTCGCATCGTCGTCATTTGGTTGGGATAGAATTTTATGGAACATGCCTACATCAGTTCTGTTCAAATTCAGGGACCTTACTAGATTATTTCTACTGGACTCATATTGCACACATTCCATCAATAAATGTTGTAGGTCCTCGACAACTCCACATTCCTCACAATTGGGTGACGCGATTTTCTTCATCATGAAGGCAAATTTCTTGCATGGAATGTGTCCAGATCTGAGTCTAAGAGAAGTAACAATAAGTTTTCTACTAGCATCACTATTCATGAACCAGGGCACGCGAAGAGGTTCACACTGTATGGTTTTATACCATAAACCTTTCTCTAATGACCGTTTATTAAAATATTCCTTCCAATAATCATAGCATAGATTTTTAAATTTTGGTAAAAAATCGGAATAATCTAATATAATATTTATTTCTTTTCCATTCCTAGCCGCTAATTTCGCCAACGTGTCAGCCTGTTCGTTGCCTCGCAACCCAATGTGCGATGGAACCCACTGCAACCTCAGTTGGATGCCTTTTACAGTAATTTCATCAATTTTAGATAAAATAACATACGCTATCGATGCACCTCTGTGGCCAGAGGCGCATCGAGCTATATGCTGTAATGAACTTTTGCTGTCTGTACAAATGACTACATTTTTGTATCCGCTATGATTAATTACATAACTCAAAGCCTCTGAGATTGCAATGAGCTCCAACGTCATAATGGATGTAGATTCACTGATTTTAAAACAATTATCCTGAGTGCTTATATCTATATTAGGTATATAATATGCAGACCCATAACCTTCTACACTCTTCGACCCATCTGTAAATATGTAAAACCAACCACTATACTTTGTATTTAATTCACTAATATTTTATATTATATATTATTCATTAATATATTATTATTCATTTATATATTATTCATTAATTCATCTCAACGTTTTATTAGTCCAGACGAGTTAGATTGTGAAAATAATTTTAATTCTTCCGTTTTATTTAGGGATGGTAGATATTTTGTCGATTTGCCTTTTTATCGAAACCTCTCTGAGTTAGGCAATTCTCGCGGAGTGGCTCATCGTAGCACACGCCAACCCTACGCGAGAGCTATAATAAAACCATCACTGATTATTAACAGAAGGTTATTTATCAGAGGTACCGGACTCTGAATTGTCAGAAGAAGGTTACTATATACCGCATCACGCCGTTATCAGACCGGACAAAGATAGCCTTCGAATTGTTTTGGACGCAAGCGCCAAAACTCACTCAGGGTTGTCACTTAACGACATTTTGCACGTCGGACCTAACTTGCAAGCCGACTTGTTTTTGTTATTGCTTGATTTTCGTACGTTTCCTGTAGTTATTACCGCAGATATTAAACAGATGTTTTTACGTATCGGTGTAAATGAGCACCACCGCAAATATTTAAGAATTTTATATCGTTTCAACAAAAATGAACCTATACGCACTTTTAATTTTAACCGCGTTCCTTTCGGACTAAAGTCTAGTCCTTTTTTAGCCATGCGCACACTGCGCCACTTAGCGCGTGAGCATAGTGACCGCTTTCCTGAGGCTTCTAAATTGGTAGAAACTCAGTTTTATATGGACGATTATGTCTACTCTGTTCCTGACGAACAAGTCGCTATGAGATTAGCTCGCGAATTAATAGATCTATTTAAATTAGGTTCTTTTGATCTCGTCAAATGGGCCAGTAGTTCACCCGCATTATTAGAGATTCTGACAGAGTCTCACCGCTCGCCAGTAAATTTCTCTGGTACAGATAATAATAATAATTTTAAAATCCTTGGCTTATCCTGGGAACCCGCTAACGATAATTTTTCCTTGACGACTATTGCATTGGGCAGTAGGTGCACGAAGCGAACGATTCTATCGCTAGTTGCCCGCTTGTTTGACGTACTTGGCCTCGTGGCTCCGGTCGTGTTGTACGCTAAAATCCTTATTAAGGAACTGTGGCTAGCTAAAATAAACTGGGACGAAATTGCTCCTGAATCTATTATCAGTCGTTTTACTACCTTTGTACGCGATTTTCCCGCACTCTCTTCTCTAAATATACCGCGTCATATTGGCGTTTTTAGAGAAGCTGTAGTGAATATCGTAGCCTTCTGCGACGCCAGCTTTAGTGGTTATGGATGCTGTATTTATTTACACATCACTGATGCTGAAGGCAACATCACCGTTCGGCTTTTATGTGCAAAGTCCAAGGTTTCGCCCGCAAAAACTACAACGCTAGCGCGATTAGAACTCGTCGCCGCTTTGCTTTTGTCTAAGCTTGTCCGCGTGGTAAGAGATAAGCTTTCCGCTCGTGTACCTATTGCAGGTGTTTACGCTTTCTCAGATTCATCTATTGCCCTCTCATGGATTCACTCATCTCCTCACAGATGGTCTATATTTGTTAGCAATCGTATTGCTAAAATTCATGAAAACTTACCTGCTGCTTGTTTCAATCATGTGTCAGGAAAAGAGAATCCTAGTGATTGTCTTTCGCGTGGCATGTTGCCGTCAGTTTTAATAGCTCATTCGTTGTAGTGGCATGGGCCCGCTTGGCTTCGTCAATCTGTAGACGAATGGCCTCTGAAATTCACTCCGACTGAATGTGCGGCATTGCCAGAGCTGAAAGCAACGGCTTTAGTTACTAAAACTTTAAATGATGAACCGCATATTTTGGACACTATTGTCAACCGCGTTTGTTCATGGAATAAGCTATTGCGCATATTCATGTACATACTTAAGTTTACGAACAGACTACATAGCCAGAGTTCTGTTAAAAATATTCAAACCGCTGAAAATTTTGTTGTACGAATTCTTCAAAATATTCATTTTTGTAATGACTTAAATTTAATCAAAACTGGTGAACTTCCATCGAAGAAGCTTCGCAGTTTATCAGTTTTTGTGGACGACTATGGTATTTTACGTGTTGGGGGCCGACTTTCTAAGTCTGACCTACCATACGAAGCGAAGCATCCCGCACTTTTACCTAAACGCGATCGCATAGTTGATTTAATTATTGATCACTATCACAATACTTATTGCCATACCGGTTTTGGACTATTGATGTCCATCATAAGACAGCGGTTTTGGATATTGGATGGTAGGACTGTTATTCGTTCTCGCTGCCGCAAATGCAATACCTGCTTTCGTTTAGGTCCTACGCATCCAACCCCAAAAATGGCTGATCTGCCTGGATACCGTGTTCGCGATGCCAAGGCCTTTGTACATACTGGGGTAGATTTGGCTGGCCCCATTTCTTACATACCTATTCGTCGCAGAGGTCAGCATTCGCACAAGGTATATATATGCTTGTTCATATGTTTAGTTACTAAGGCTAAACATATTGAACTTGTATCGGATCTCACATCAGAGGCTTTTCTTTCTGCCTTTAAAAGGTTTATAGCCCGCCGCGGTCCAGTGTCTGTTCTGTACTCAGACAATGGTACCAATTTTGTCGGTGCTAAGGCACAGCTCAACGACATTTATTCATTTTTACTAAACTCGACCGTGCAATCCGATATCAAACAAGAGCTTCTTAAAACTCGAATTGAATGGAACTTTATCCCACCCCGCGCTCCGCACTTTGGAGGTCTTTAGGAGTCGAATATTAAAAGCGTCAAGACTCATTTGTACCGAGTCATAGGGAAACAACTTCTCACTTATGAGGAACTTTTGACCGTTCTGGTACAAATAGAAGGTCTGCTAAACTCTCGACCGCTTAGTGTTTTATCGACGGATCCGCATCCGGATGTGCTCACGCCGGCACATTTTTTAATGTCCAGTCCGCTTACATATCTGCCTTCTTCTGAACTAACAGAAGAAAGCACTAATTTAAAAAATCGCAAAAAGCTGTTAGACCAGCTTGTATTATCATACTGGAAAAAATGGCGAATTGAGTACTTGCACACGTTGCAGGTTCGTCAGAAGTGGTGCACACCTGATCACCCTGTAGAGATCGGTACTGTCGTTCTCTTGGGTCAAGATAGTGTACCGCCTTTAAATTGGCCACTTGGCATTATAACACAGGTGTTTCCTGGTTCGGATGGCATAGTTCGAGTGGCTTCAGTCAGGGTAGCTTCAGGTACATACAAACGTCCTGTCACAAAGCTTTATCCTTTGCCAACCCAATAGAGCAGTTAACACAAGTATTTATTGCCTTAATATAAATTTCATATATCTAGTTTTAAATTCTGTCATAACTTAACTTATCAATGTTAAACCGCTTACTTAATTAATAATCTTATCGTAATAAAACCGCTTATTTCTGAGTGTTTTATTTATGCATTTTAAAATCGTTTCAGACTACTATTGACAGTTTCTGTAATGTATTCAGACTGCCAGAATTTTAATTTTACCGCTTATCGCATCTTTACCCCGTTATGTTACTACTAATAGGGTATGCATTTTTTGTTTTTTTTTTTGAAAGCTTTGGACCTTTCAAGGCGGGGAGTATGGTGTGGCGGATATTCGCCCCTTATTAGCTTACAGCATAATATTTATTGGTAATAGCCTATGTTATGGCTTGGGAGACCTTCGACATCTGCCTTGCGAGATTTGCTATCGTAAAACCGTAAAGTCAATGATGGCGCCTCACTAGCAAAATCGGATATGAGCTTGCGACGCCATATTCCCGCCTCTAGTTCAGTTGTCATAACTCACCCGCATAGCGCGCACGCCTAATTTGAGCGTCGAATTCGGTTTTCTTCCTAATTTGAAAGTCAGCTCCAATTCTGGAGCACATTATAACCGCAACAGCCTAGATATCAACAGTGTACGTTTGACTGGATATTTGGATCACTGGTGGCCACCAGAGAAGAGAAGAACAGCGGGAGTCTTCAAGCATCAGGAGACCTGACCCAAGAAGCCAGCCTCGGTAAGCGATTTGCAATATTCTCGTTGGTTTTCACGTCGAATGGTCCCCAGTGTCTTTCCTATAGGCTACATATAGACGAATTTGGACTTGCACGCCTCCACGTGACAAGTCGTAATACGTTCTCATCCCGCACTCAGGGCACGGCTATTTACACGCCTGCACCTCTTCCAGCATGTACCTGCGTCAATGGTGAGTCTGGCGTGGGCGTCCGCGGTTTGTCGTGCGGCGCAGCGCGCTGTGGCGGCTGCGCTGGCGACACGTACGGGCGGCGACTCCTTGCCGCAGTCAGCCTCCTGTATACACCCCGCCCCCTCCTGTTCGCCGGATACCGAGGGGGCTGGTTCCAGTTTCCCTGGTAGGATGGACGGGCGCTGACGTGTTGAGGCTGCTTTGTAATTTTGCCAGGCTTTTTAATGGAAAGGCCTTGCTTCTCAATGGCCTTGGCGGCTTTAATTTTCTCAGACAAGGATGAACCAAACAGTGATTCGTCCCGTTCAGACTCATTAACAATATTTAAAAAGGCCTTGTCCAAACTAGGAGTTATTAATTTTACTCGTGCCTGTGTTGCCAAGTAGTGTGAATAACAAAGTAGGCGGCAACCATTGCTTAAGTGTCTCATAGCTAGAACCTTGTTATCGCTTTTCAGCAGCAGATCCATGCCTCTGTTGATGGCAGTAATGCCCGTACCAAGCTGCTGTTGAGACGCTGTAAGTGTCTTGTCACGGTTACGAACCATGTCCAGGTACTGCTGCAGAAATTTCTGCATTCAATTTTGGTGCTTGTAAAAGCATACAGTTGTTTGGTATAGGATAATCCTTCATTACAATGTCTTTACTACCTGTAGACATTCCTTTCTTAAGTAAAGGAAGCCACAATTGTGATAAATTACCATGAATGATATAAGGCGGGGAATGGAGGACACTAAGGTTACTGCTTTAGTATTAATCGACTTCTCCAATGCTTTCAATACCGTCAGTCACGATGTCCTTTTATCTATCCTTTCTTATCTTATGGTCTCTCACGAGGTACAGAAATGGGTTTTCCTCTTATCTTCGGGGGTGTCAGCAGTCAGTTTGTACTGGAGACTCTTCTTCGGGGTGGTGCGACCTTGAAGCTGGCGTCCCTCAAGGCGGTATTTTATCTCCTCTTCTGTTCTCCATTTTCATAAATCTTATAACCACCGAACTTCAGTGTGCGTATCATCTTTACGCTGACGATCTACAGCTCTACTGTCAGGCAGATGTTGACAAATTATCGGATGCGATCAAGGGGCTTAACCAGGATTTGATTGCATCGATCACTTTTAAAATGGTTACCGATTCGTCAGCGTAGAATGCTGAGGGCCTTGACTACCCTGTTTTCTTTTATTGATAAACCCACTTCTCCTTCTTATCTGACTTCACATGTCCAATTCCTTTGTTCTGCCCATAGTAAAAATCTTCGCTCCGCCAATAATCGTAAATCGTAATAAAATTACAAATAGCAATTTAAGTTTTGAAGGAAGATTGAAGGTATTTGCACTAAACGTTACATCTGTTTTAGATTGTACGTATTTTGTGCATGTTTGTCATCGTTGAAGACTCGCAGTCAACCCCGATGCAATTAAAGTAGGCAAATTATTAGGTGTTACAGCACATTTTTTTTTTTTTATCTTAGTTTCGAAAAATGACAAAGTTATTGACTCGCAGTCAATCCCAAAGCATTTCGAAAGCTATGTAGGTAGGTCTGTATTAATAATATCACAGTTAACTTTTTGATGGCAAAATTGTGCACTTGTGCTTACCTTCGTCTGATGATGATGGTAGAGGTAGGAGTCATGTTCGTCGTCTTTCTTTTTCTTTAATTTTCCGTTTTTTACGAGCATAGTGCTCGAGTTTCGATGATGGGCTTCTTTTCGGCATTTTTTGCGGAGCGCGTGCGTAAGTTACCGCGCACGAAAAAAGGAATGAGCTAAACGTCAAAGTGACACAAGGACATACTCACTAAACGTTCTGAAGCTTAAAAAATTTTTAAAATATGTGCGAAGTTACCAAATAAGTTAGGGAAACTACATTGTTATAATCATATCTGAAAAATGAAGCAAGGAATTATAATTGGAAATAGAACTGTTTTTAGAAAAGACAATGTTTGAAATTATTTGTTTTACTGAGCATTGGCTGAAGGAATATTCAATGCTTATTAATTATGAAAATTATACTGTGGGCAGCTGTTTTAACAGAAATGTTATGTTGCGTGGAGGTTCACTTATATTAATCAAAAATGGTATTAAATCAAAACCTCGTAATGATATTTTAGATCTATTTATTTATTTATTTATTTAGACTTCATGCACAAAGGTACAAAGGCGGACTTAATGCCTTAGGCATTCTCTACCAGTCAACCAAGGGTGGTGAAGAGACAACATGGTAGGTGCATAGTTTAATAATAAAAAAAACTAGTAGTTATTATGCTAAAATAGGTGAAATACACGTACATATATATTGAATATAATATATACCTATATAAATTTATATATATTTATGAAGTAACAGAAAAGAAGAAAGTGAGATGACTCTGCTTATTTGTGTTGAAAATAAATCCGCAATTTCTGCTTAAATGCGTACCGACTGGTGGCCGTCCTGATCTCGGAAGGAAGCGCATTCAAAAAAAGAATGGACTGGATATGAAAGGAAGAGTGAACGAAATCAGTAGTATGAGAAGGACAGAGTAAGAGGAGATTATTGGAAGAACGTAGATTGCGAGCGTGTGAAGAACTTAGATATTGAAAGCCAGAGATAAGATAGGAAGGAGGCGTGGGCGAATTGAGTAGCGAGAACAGCGTGGTCAAAGCGCGTAAGCTTCTTCTCTGGCGAATGGGCAACCATTTTAACTGGGACCCTACATTTTTCCAGTCTGCTTATGAACCCTCAACATTTGATTATAACTGTTGGGAACCACCATCTCGAAATGCCGACCACGATGTCTTCCTATGCAAACTGCAACTGTCTCTTGATGAAATACATAAGGAATTAAAATCACTTGATTCAACTAAGGGTCCTGGTCCTGATGGGATTCCTTCGGCTTTTCTGAAGAACATGTGTGATACATTATGCTATCCTTTACTTATATTATTTAATAAATGTTTATCATGTGGTATTTTCCCCGAAGTTTGGAAACATGCAAATATTGTACCAGTTCATAAGAGTGGCTCCAAGCACGACGTAGAGACTTATCGACCTATCTCTATACTATCTGCTTTTTCCAAGCTATTTGAGAGACTGGTACATGATAAATTATATCCTGTATTCGCAATGTTTTAATAAAAGAACAACATGGCTTTGTTAAGGACAGATCTTGCATTAGCAATCTCCTCATTGTCACGTCCCAACTGTTTGATAGTCTCGATAATAGACAACAGATTGATGCGGTTTACACAGATTTTCAGAAGGCTTTCGATAAACTTGACCACACACTACTACTTAATAAAATTGCTTACAATGGAATCAGAGGGGACCTTTTACGGTGGTTTATATCTTACATAACTAACAGAACACAAAAGGTGGTCGTTAATGGCTTTGAATCTGGCTCTTTTCAGGTCACTTCCGGTGTACCGCAGGGTTCTATTTTAGGCCCTTTATTGTTTTATCTTCCAGCAAGATTTAGACCGTTTCTCTAACTACTGCTCTTCCAATAAGCTTTACCTTAGTCTTCCAAAGTGTCATGTTATAACATTTACAAAAAGAAAAATATTACTGAGTTCGTCTATCGTCTTGCCAATACGCCAATTAGTAAAGTAAGTTTTCTCCGCGATCTTGGTGTTCTGCTAGATACAAAGCTCCATCTGGATGCTCATATAGAAAAAAATTTTAACAAGGCCTACCAAATGTTTGGTTTTGTTATGAGATCTTCTCGGGATTTTCGTCGACCTTCTACCTTTTTGCACTTATACAAATCAATAATTAGGCCACAGTTAGAGTTTGCAGTGCCTATTTGGAACCCTTTGTATGTAAAATATAGTGAAAGATTAGAATTAGTACAACGTAAATACCTTCGTGCTATGAATTACAGATGTTATCGGAATAAAATGTCATACCACTTACTTCTTAAAAAGTATGATCTTCTGACCTTAAAGTCAAGATGGAAGCTTCTGGAAGTTATGACTCTGTTCAATGTGTGCCGCAATCATTTTGATTTTCCGGACCTAGTTAGGAGTCTAAGTTACCTGGTTCCTCGAACAGTTCGTGTACGTGAGGTACACACTCGACATCTATTTGCTACTAGCCTCTGTAAATCCAACGCCGGCTCACGTTCACCACTTCATCGCTTGGTTGAGACATATAACAGTGAATTTATTTCAATCGACATTCTTTTTCTTAGTAAAAATGCATTTAAGAAGCAAGTCCGAGCAACCCTAAAGGATCAGCAAATTAATATATAATAACGTAATGCTTAATAATATACGCACACAAATTTAAATTTAAATTTATTTTTTTTATTTTTTTTGTTTTTCCTTTATATATTATTTAAAAACCCAGATATTATGAGTTTTGGGACAGTAACCGTTGTGTATTGTATCTGTGTTAATGGCTAGTTATAAATACTTTAAATAGTAACCTGTGGAGAACGTAGTGGGTAGCATAATTGTTTAAATGTAATATTTAAGATTGTATGACTGTTTCTTATTGTGCTACTGTTTGTTTTTTCCTTAAATAAATAAAATAAAAATAAAATAAAATAAAAATCTTTTATGGGGTACTGTATAAAATGTTACAATAAAATACCGCCTCACATTCTAGAACTGAATGAGGCAAAATTCAAAACTTTTATAAAACGCACACTATGCAGGCAGGCATATTATAAGATGGGGGATTACATCGCTGATAAAAATGCTTGGCTCAGCGCTAGTCCAGCTACACAGTCACTAGGGCACAATAACAAGTTATAAGCAGAAAAGTTCTGAAGTATTGTTGGACCTGCTGAAGACTGTATGAATGTATTTGTGTTGTATAAACTCAATTTATTTTTATATTATATAACTGCACAGCACATATGTGAGTACTATGTACCAACTGTAAATCTACCATTTGCTATACCTTTGTGTTGTACGTTGACTTCAGTGAGCCCTGGCAGTTGATAGTGTGTCATGCTCTCTCTAATGTCTCTCTGATGATGGCACATGTGTTGGATCATTCGGTTCCCTTCATGATGGTTGAGCTGAGTGGTGCCGATCCATGTGTCATGTTCGTGAACGGGCGCCATCAGTTGGGATTGGTCATAACTTAGCTGCCTCCGCCTGTTTTTAATTACCTATTTATCGTATTTTTAATTGTTTGTTTTACTGTAGAAGCTTTTAAGTGCGTTACTTTTTTTTGTTTTTTTTTACATCGTTCTCACATGTATGTATTTTTTTTTTCAACAAGATAATGTAACCAAATACTTGTAAAACACATTTTTTTTAAAAGAGTATGTGTGGAGTTTCTTGTCCATTCTTCTCCACAACAAGCTACATTTCCGAATGGACGGTAGAATCGATTAGTATAAGTTTTTTTTTTTTTTATTTTTTTTATATTATTTATTTTAAGAATCTAGAATGTTAGAAAATATGAATTTTATTATATAATTTACACCTTTCACCTTAAATACTCGTATTACCTAAGATTAGAAGATTATTATATTTGATTAGTTGTGATTATTTAAAATAAATATTAAAAAACGAAATGTACCTCTTCTCGCCTGAAACACAGGATTACCTAGTTCAGGCACATAACACAATGTGAACTTGACATAGACTTAAGCCAAAATTGTATTGATTATTTTGACTTATGATTTTAAATAAATATAATATATTGAAGTAATTCACTTTAATCGACACAGGCACTTTCGAAGACGAGAGACCGGTCGATATCACCTGCATCACGCTTTAACGCCATCAGAAGAATTGCGCTATAATTACGCAAATAACAGATTTGAGGTTTGCGTTTAGGAGGTTGAATACGATAAGAAAGAGATTCTTTTTTTTTTTTTTTTTTTTTTTAATCAGACATGTGTTAAAGTCCCACTACCCACTAGTTGTTGTGAGTGTTATTTTTGCACTATTATTGTCATTTTATAGATGTTAAAATTTTGTTTTTGCATGCAGTGTCTATCGCATCATATTGTACACTAGAATAACCAGTGTAACAATCGTAGAGAGGCCAATAAATAAATAAAAAGTCTCCCATCAAAACAACATGCTCATACAACGGGCAATAATTATTTAGTGACGATTCCAAAGAGTCAAAATAGTTATGTGAAGGTTAGGGGAGTAAAATACTGAAAGTAAAACTTCAGCATGATGTAAGGTGATCTCTAGGAACAAGAATTCAGCTGACGAAAAGTACCGAGATGGAGACGCACTCACAATATTGTGCGGTATATCAGCACCTTTATAAATTGCCACCCTTGCCAGTCCTGTCATTTCTGACCAGAACAAAGCTAGGCAGTGCAAAGTGCGTAGAAAGGAGATACGGCTCAAGAAAAATTTCAGATATAAGAAGTACATCGAGATGAGCACTGCTAAAGGATGCCAGAAGATCGGAATAGTAACCAGGAACACTCTGAGCATTAACATGGGCTATGTGAAAATTTGTTGGATACTTAGAAAAGATAGTGGAGATGTTATTATGCAGAGTATGAAGCGAAGACTCACTTCCTCCACTAACAAAACTACAAGTCGAAGAAGAACAGGATAAAAACTGACAGGATCATCCATAGACGAATACATAAATATAATACGAAGGAAAGAATACAACTAAATTTATATGACAAAATTAAAACTTATTACATCTAAAAGTATGGGCTGATTGTTAATAGCGACCACTCTAACTCACTGGTGAGTGACAAGACATTTACCAAAAACAAAAAACTGCTTACAACGAATGACATCCAGGCATGGACCATGCATAAAAACCGATAATACAAAACGTTGAAAACGGAACGTTGCACATGTAGACCGCTGTCAAATTGACATTGACAATGACAGTTCAGTCTAGCCGGTTGAATGACTTGCCGTCAACAAAAAAAAAAACAGTTTATTTTCCAATTTACTTTGGATTTTGGCAGAATAGTATATAGAATAGAATTATCAAAAATTATTAGACCGACAACAAAAGGTATTATAAACAACACAAACGTAGAATGAAGGTGATGCGGAAAATACCAATGAAATAAAGTTCCGGCACAAAAACAAGTAAAAGTATCGTATATTCGGCATAATTAAGAAGTAGGTAGCTTGGTGGACGAACAAAACAACAACAACATTAATTATGCCAAAGCGCCTTTGGTCTCTTGAGGGTGTAGCAGAAGTCTCAGTGGCACTCATATTCTTTGCAGAAGAATTTTCCACCGCCTGCGCAGCGTTACGATGGCCGCTAGATGCCTTGGGAAACCGCGACACCAAAAATTTAAGTTCACCCGGAGTCTCAATCTTGTGACGCTTGGTACCAGGTGTTATGATCACAATCCTGCCCTCTACCGACCAGCCATACTGCATCCCAAATGCTTGCGCGCGACCATGAAAGTTTGATTTCTGCTGTGAGTCAAGAATTCGGAGATGGTGATACCCTTTCCTTTCAGGGACTTCTTTCTCTCCCAGATTAAGTGACTGTGTCTGTGTGACTCAGTGGTCTATAGTCTGACCAGTATAGGCCGAGCTTTGCCTCGTATAGAACCCAATCTATGGCAGACATGGATTCAATTCATCCCAATCTCAGGTAAGCTCATTTGGTCGGCTAATACCTTGTGAACCATTTCATGCATCTTTTCACCAGGATGCTCAGCGATCCCATGAAACAGGAGAATCTTCCTCCGCATCAGGATGTCATGCCTGTCAAATCCTAGAGACAAAGTTTAAAAATCAGCGAACTCACTTGCAAGCGCTGATAGCTCCAGTGTAGGCCAAGTTTCAGTGAATTCATTCTTGAGCTTGGTCTCATACTCAGCCATCCGCGAATGGAACAGTTGCTCCAGGTCTTCCAGACTTGTCGAAGTTTTGAATCCATGGTGTGGTTGAGGAGAAGTAATTAATTAGGTAGAAGTACAAGATATCAGAGAGATTTGGAAATAATATATTGTTAGCTATTATTTAGGTTAAGGGTAGGGGTACGGCAGATGACGGTATAAAAGCGGTGTAGAATGGGCGCACGCTCCCTGGATCGCCTGTGGCCATCAAGTGTCGTCGTGTTCGTTTCGAGCTAGCTGCCTCCGGAGTGACGTCACCTATCCGCCCGAGCCGTTTAGTGTAGCTACCTGTTGTGTTCTCGGAGGTGTTTGTTTACTTTAAAGTAAATTAATACATCTGGGAGCGCAACGGGAAGTTACCGCCCCGCGCTGCTCGGTTTGTTTACAAACCGTTGCGGTTGCGGAGGCCACATAACCAACTTCCGCCCCCATCGAAGATGATGATGAAGCATGACGATGCCTCTGGTGGTCGAGGTCCTAATGACCGAGACGCCCCCTCTTCCAGCCGATCTACCAGCAGCCAGATGGGAGACCGCTCGTCGTCGATGCCCAATGTTATGGGTGCGTCACCTGGAGCGGTCTCACCAGCTGAAAACGTGTTTTGCACGCCGCCCACCAGCCGAACCGGCCCTGCACACACCGGATCGCCGTCGTCACTGGCGACTGCGCGTGTTTCGCCAGTGCCGCCGCCGAGCCGGCAACCTGCTGTACCTATCCGGCCACCTGCATTTCGCCCTGTGCCTATACAGGCACCGGGTACGACCGGACCACCGAGTCGAGCACAAGTTGTTCGTACCGCCACCGCCGCCGTGCGCCAAGCTGCGCCGGGCCAGCGCGTGACCGAGACGCACTCTTCGCGCCCCGCGGCGATGACAGTGCGGGACAACAACTACAGGAACCAAGCGCGCCCCGTGGCGTCGCCAGCGTTCAAATCGCCACCAAATGTGCGCCCCGCTGCGCCTAACCCGCTCACGCGTGACACTTATGCGCGGGTCGCGACTTCGGTTGCCACCTCACATCATGCCACCGCCCAAAGAAAAGAAGAAATAAGAACTTCACCAAGTGCGCAAAAACAGTTTTTAACTGACACCCGCAAAGCGCCCAAGAAAAAAATGACGACGAAAGATAAGGTTAGTACCGATCTGCGCCGCGCCGCGTCGCCCATGTCGCGCCGCCGACTGACGAGCGCCATGGGCGACGAGGGGGGCGCATATCGAAGTGTAGCCAAAACACTTTTTACGTCGCCACCTAGAATGTCCGCCCAGGACTCCCCTGCTATGCTGTCTGCATGTTCGTCCCGTCAGGGATCAGACATGTCGATCACCTCAGGGGGCTCCCGTGATGATCGTCGAGGCATGTCAACAGATATGTCCGATCGAACCACCACAAAGGGCGAGTATGAAAACACAAGGAGTAGGTACAGTCCAACATTAGATACGCTGGGACTCGACTATGAGTTTACACTCGATGTCGCAGCTAGGCCCCAGCGTAGGCAAAGAAGCCCAGATGAGGAAAACACAGACGAGGCAGCGAAGCGCCACTGTGTCGACTCACCTATACCGCAACATAATCTGCGTGAGAGGGGCGGTTCGATTCCGCCCCCCCACTACGCCACTGGGGGGCGACGAAACTCCGAACCCACCCCTAAAAATTCTGAGCCAGTGGCGTGCACTGACTTTGTTTCTGCGACGCAAATGACCGATGTAAACAATCGGTCGAGCGCGTGCGCGACGCAACAGGCCAGTGCCGCGGCTCAGAATAAGAAACCTAAGTCCCCAAGATACCCTCCTCTTATTGTGGAGAAGCTGCCCAACTGGGCGGCTCATTTCAGGGCTGTTAGGCAAAAGCTGGGCCACCCTCCTAACGCGCGTCCATATCAAAATGGCATACGATTTATGCCGGAAAGCGCGGAGGAATACAGAGTCGTCCAGCGGTACCTAACGGACCTGGAAAAGGAAAGCGGCCTAAGTTGGTTCGCTTACTCTCTGCCCGCTGAGAGGAGCGTTAAGCTGGATATCCGCGGATTGCCAGCGGACACTGAAGTCGAGGAGATAGAAGAAGAGCTGCGATTGCTTGGATATGAGCCGGAATACGTCCGCCATATCAAGGCGCGCGGCGAGCGACCCGGCTGCATATTCCATGCAGTCATAAAAAGGACGCCCGACTTCCGCAAGATCTATGACACCACCACGTTCTTATACATGCGTGGTGTCAAGATAGAGGCGTGGAGGGGCAAACAAGGGCCTGCCCAGTGTCACAGGTGTCAGAAGTTTTGACACAGCTCGCACCTGTGCCACCGCCCGCTCGCTTGCGTGAGATGCGGCGAGAATCATGCCGCCAGGGACTGCCCGCGTCCTAGAACTGAGCCCGCAACCTGTGCCAATTGTGCAGGTGACCATCCTGCCAGCAATCCACGCTGTCCCGTATTTATGCGGGAAGCTAAAAACAAGCGGGCGGGTACTGTCGCCATCACTAGGCAGAATAAAAACATTAAAAATGCCACCGTCAAACCCGTAAATGCTGAGGCCATGGAGGCTCCTAGCGAGTCCCTGATGGCGGCAGCTAATGGGCCAACTAATAGGGATGAAGCCCCCTCCGGGAAACGGAGGAAAAATAAGAGGGGGGGTAAGAAGGGGAAACAACCCCAACCCCCTACCTTTATTGATACTAACAAAAAAGGGGCGACAAACACCGCCACTTACAAGGCGCAGGCGACGGCACAGACCGCCCCTGTCGCTGCTGAATCCAGGGCTAAAGAGCCCAGATCTCAACTTAAGGCGCGTAAACCAGAAATGGTAAATACCGCCGTATCTACAGGGCATAACACACAGCCCAAAAAGACCTCTTTCGCTGCGCCAGTTCAGCAGCGACAGAGCCTCAACACAGAGGATACACACTCGCATCCTACATCCAGACCGAGACATGATTTCACCGCCTGCGCCATTAAGCTCCTGATGGACCTTATTAAGGCCATCAGGCAAGGCCAAGACGTGGAAATGGTGATCCTCGACGGGCTGGCCGAGCTACTAGCTATGTACCATGGCTAGCTCGCTGAGAATCATTCATTGGAATGCCCGCGGCCTGCGAGTTAAGGTCGCCCCCCTCCGCCTCCTCCTTAAAGAGCAGCTCATTGACGTGGCGCTCATTAGTGAGACACTCCTGGGACCTACAGACAAGATCAGGTTCCCAGGATATCACGTCTACAGGAAGGACGAGAGGTCGGCCTCTGGCTCGATATACCGCGGTCTGGCGGTTTTAGTCAAGCGGAGAGTCGTACATCAACCCCTTCCCCCGCCCCCTGTCAGTACCTTCTACGTGCTGGGAGTGCAGGTTCACGTCGCCGGCGAGGACCTAGACATCTATGCGACATACAGCCCGCCCGCTAACCGCTACGACACAAGCGAGTTAAGGGCCTTAGTCACGAACTCGTCGCACCCAGTAATCCTAGCTGGCGACATGAATTGTAAGCACCCCGCGTGGAACTCACTGACTCGCAACACAGGAGGAAACCGACTCTTCGCTGACTCAGAGGCGCATGGATATGTGGTATCCGGCCCAGAGGTGCCCACGCACTATCCGGCGAACTCTTTACAATCGCCGGATGTGCTAGATATCATTGTTCATAGCGGCCTAAAATGTCAGATCGCACAACAGGTTATAGACGACGAGTTGCTGTCAGATCATCAGCCAGTACTCGTCGTCCTATCTGAGATGCCAACCCGACTCTCGCCTCCAGCGCCACGTCGTACGACGGACTGGACCAAATTTCAGGAAGTGATTGAGACCACCACTCCCTCTTGGCCCGTTACTACCGCCGTCGACGTGGACAGACTGGCAGCGGAGGTCACCGCTTGCATACAACATGCCTATAATGAGGCGACGACTGAAAGTACGCAGGTGCGGGGGTCGGTTTTTAAACCCCTGCCTAGCTACTTAAAACAGTTAGTTGCCCAAACTAGGTGCCTACGTAAGCGCTGGCAAGTTACCCGCTGCCCAGTCATAAAAACTGAACTCAACCGCCATGCGGAAAAGGTCCGGGCCAAGCTCCAGGCGCATAATGCCGAGAGCTGGGAACGACACATAGATGCTACTGAGGGGGACTGGCCGGCCGTACACAGATTGTGCCGGCAACTGTCCAGTGCCCCAGCTCCGTTACGCCCACTCCTTCACAGCGACGGGACGCCTAGATATGCCGCGCCAGACCGCGCGGAGATCTTTGCTGACCACCTGGAGCGTCAATTCCAGCCGAACCCGACTGATAACCTTGAACATGTCGCGGCAGTCGAGCAGCACCTTGTCGAGTACTTTGAGTCCCCGATAGCTCTCGACGAAAACCCCATTTTCTTCTCGCCAAATGCAGTCAGACGCGCCATTCTCCGTACCAAGCCGAGAAAGGCGCCTGGTGCCGACGGTATCACGAACACAGCGCTGCGCCACCTGCCCTACCGAATGGTAGCAGCGTTGGCGCGCCTGTTTACAGGGATACTGCGCACTGATCCTTTCCCTCGTGCTGGAAGGAAGGGCGCGTCATTATGCTGCCAAAGGCGCACAAAAATGTGCTAAAGCCCGAAAGCTATCGGCCCATTACTCTTCTCTCTACCATCTCCAAGGTGTTCGAAGCACTCCTGCTGCGACATCTTACACCGCACCTGACACCTAGGCCGGAACAGTTCGGGTTCCGCTCTGAACATTCTACGACGCTCCAGCTATCCAGGGTACTGCACCTACTTACAGCGACGCTAAATAAAAAGGAGCACGCAGTCGCAGTATTCCTGGATATGGTAAAAGCGTTCGACCGCGTCTGGCACGAAGGCCTTATCTATAAGATGAGTAAGTCCGACGCGCCTCGTCGCATAATTAAAGTGGTCCAATCCTTCCTGAAAAACAGGAAATACAGGGTGGTGGTCGACGGTGTATTATCTAGCGCCCGACCCATAGCGGCAGGCGTACCGCAAGGCGGTTGTGTCTCGCCACTGTGTTACTCATGTTACACCGATGACATTCCCACGACGCAGGAATCCACACTCGCGCTGTATGCAGACGACGCCGCGTACATATGAACCTCGCTTAACGCGCGGCACGCGGCCGTCAAAATGCAGCGCGTGTTAGAACTTCTTCCCGAATGGCTGTCGAAATGGCGGTTATCGGTGAACGTGGGTAAGACACAGGCCCTACTAGTCGGGTGTGCCCACCTCCCCCCACCCCTCACACTGCAGGGGGTCGATATCGAATGGACCCCCCGGGCGAAATACCTGGGGGTTACCATAGATAGAAGACTCAACATGGGAGGCCATGTGAAACAAGTCGTCGCTAAGGCAAGAGTTGTGCGCGCAATGCTCAAACCGGTGCTCTCGTCCCGACTCCCGTTACGTACGAAACTGGGCGTATATAAAACTTATATACGTCCAGTAATTACATATGCCGCTCCATCATGGTACGTCCTCACTAGCGAGACTAACAAGAAACGTATCCGTGCGCAGCAAAGTCAGACGCTGCGCTGGATAGCGGATGCACCTCGCTACGTGAGAAATGATGTTATCGCTCGAGATCTAGGGATTGAGAGCCTGGACAGCTATTGCGCCCGACTCACTACAAATATGTTCGCGCGTGCCGACGCCTCTGCCCACCCGCATATCAAACAGATAGCGCCATGGCACGCACGCCCGCCGGCCCTTGTGCAACGCATAGGCCCCACCCATGCTCCCCCCAACCCCTCCCCCGCAGCCTCATATACACAATTGACGCTTGAGCGAGCCGCACATTCATTACACGCGCCTCGTTCATACAAAAATACTCCACTATTTACATACATACGGTGTATATAGTGTACTAAGTTAACATAGGTACTATGTGCATCGCTAGCCATACATGCACGACTCCACAATCGTATAAACACACATAACAAGTATAAGCCGCGCGCGGTGCGTGCTTCGTTATATACATGAACGGTGTTACACATACAATACCGTTCAAACATACATAACGGTTCCTTAGCCTGGGACGTAACTGGCTAGATTCGGAAGCGTGTCAGGCGGGGCCATACATCCACAGTCGGGCGCGCCTATATAGTCATCATCTAGTCGCTGACTATTACTTGCGCGGCCTCTAGGGGTTCGCCTCTAGTCTCACCGTGTGGGAATGTGTCGCCTAGGTGATGTGAAAAACCGGCGCTGTGAGACAGCGTCGCGGCGCTCCCGCTGTACATATGCATCTACTCCCATGGCAGGTTAGTGTATACACGCCTGCCATATACCAATGTGCCAAGATGGCCACACCCAACTGATTCGTGCCCGTTGTAACGGGCACGCAACGAAACCGCGGTATAAAGGCCATGCCTATAAACCGCTTCGTAGCGCCCTTTGTAGGGACGCAGCGATCATTACTCGAGGCACGCTCCCTTTCTGCTGTCATCCGTCGTACGAGGAGGTCGTGAGTCTTTAAAATTGTGTTCTTCTTACTGTATTTGAGTCATTCTTTTGTGTCATATTTTGATTGTATTTGTTTTGTAAATTCTTATAATTTTAGGTTAATTAAAGTTTGTTTTTTTTAATCTAATTCGTTTCTGATTTCTAATATCAGCAGTGGGATTAAGAAAGCATTCCCACTTTCATCCTGATTATTGTTCTCACCCATTTTCTTAGAACAATTTTTTTTCCTTTGGTTAATTTAAAAAGTTTCGAATATTATTTTCTTATGAGGGTACTTTTCTTTGTTTTTGTTCGTTAACTGTCATTTACATTAGCGCTATTTGTGTCGATGCTTTGTTTTGGTGCTTTTAACTAAGTTTCGAACGTCTTTCTTTGCTTACCTACGTTCCTTTTAATTTTATAGTCATTCACGTTGACTAGGTTTGTGTTGACATTTTGTTTTGTTATATATAACTGAGTTTGAAACATGGATAAGCCGGGACGTTCACGTTCTCGTTCTCGTAATCGACGCTCGCCGAAATCGCGTAGCAGGTGCCAGCGTAATAATCGTTCTCCGAATAAACACTCGCATAGCCGTTCGCGGGATCTAACTCCTGAATCTCGGTACTCGCGCAATCACCCGCGTAGTTTTACACCGCGTTATCGACGCCGGCGTAACCGTCACTCTCCGGATCGGCGTTCCCGAGGCCGGCACTCGTGTAGCTACTCGCGCAGTCGTTCGCCGCATGCTAAGCGTGTACGCAATCGTCGATCGGCTTCGCGGGGACGACGTTCTCAGGGGAGTGACTCGCGAGACCGCCGTTCTCGTGATGGAGGGTGTCGTCGTGATAGGTACTCGCCAAATCGTGCCACTAATGTAAACCGCAGAGAGAGATTTTCACGATCTGTACGTACGCCTTCCTTGCCGCCATTGCAGAGAAATTGTGGCTCTTTAAATACTGTGCTCTCACGTTTGGAGGCGCTAGAGAGGCGTTAGCATGCCCCAGTGTCAGTTGAGCCCGTCGCTGGACCAGGCACGGAACAAATTGTTGAAGCGATACATTCGTTGAAATCTGTAGGTACTAGTCATTATTACGTCTCAAATTTCGAACCCAGTGTTCACGACGTAGATACATGGTTTAGTGAAGTCGATAGGGCTAAACTTGCCAATAAATGGAGTGACCACGAATGTCTTTCACGCATAGGGAACTGTCTAAAGGGTGATGCAAAATCATGGCTCAATGAGTGGGTATCAAATGATAGAACGTGGACAAACTTTAAAAGTGATTTTAAACCGTTGTGCATTAAAAGAATAGATTCGGCGGGTATTTTGTTTAAGGTAATGTCGACTAACTCGGATAAGTACCGTACTTATGCCGAGTATGCACGCAAGTCACTATTGCGGTTGCGAATCGTAAAAGGTCTGAGCGATGATCTGATCACAGAGATTGTTTTGAGGGGACTAACTGATCCTCAAGTGAAGGCAACAGCGACGAATGCTAACTTAAAACCCGTTGATTTGGTCAATTATCTGTCTACTTTTGTGAAACCTATCAAAACTATGGATACAAGTAAAAGGACAAATCACCATTTTACCGTCAATAGGGACAAGAACAAATCACAGGGTTTTAAG
The DNA here is from genome assembly GCA_949775005.1 of Orthosia gothica. Lineage (NCBI taxonomy): Eukaryota > Metazoa > Arthropoda > Insecta > Lepidoptera > Noctuidae > Orthosia > Orthosia gothica. The sequence continues at coordinate 2,009,756 of OX459070.1, read as the reverse complement.
AAAGTTCTAACCAAGTGTTATGGTTGTGGCGAGCCCGGACACAAGCAAGTTTCGTGCCCAAAACGACCTAAGTCTAGTACCAATACCGATTCAAAGTCAAAACCATCTCCATCTGAAAGTAAGCCAGTTTTAAGTGAAATCACATGCGCTTACTGCAAAAATCCGGGTCATGATATAAAATCATGTTTTGCCAGACAACGTGTTAATGAGAAACGTAATAATAATAAAAAAAATAACTTTGCTCGGCTCCTTTGCAAAAGCGCAGGGATATTGTCGTAGGTGTCATTCAGGGCATTCCAGTAGACATTTTAATCGACAGTGGCGCCATTGGTGTATTGTTAATATCGTCCTCGATTGTGACATATTTTTCTTGTGCCAAGAAAACTACTAACTGTCAAATAAAGGGGGTAGGCGAGTCAGTTACTCAAATTGATTCATATGTCACGCTTACAATCGAATTGGAAGGTATCTCACTGCAAGTAGATTTGTTGGTAGTTACGAGCGAATGTATGAACGCCCCTGTTATTACCGGGACAGATGTGCTTAATAGAGATGGCGTTGTTTACATACGAACAAAGAATACTCAACGCATTATCCGTGATTCAAATCCGTCAGCTGTATCGACTGCGGCGTTGAATGTGCAGCCCGTTATCGATACTCTTTTAACCGGTGATGATTTGACTAAGTTACAATCTATCTTGCAAGATTATTCAGAACACATGATCTCGGGAACAGCTATGTCGTCGTGATATGATGAAAACAGGGAATTGATCAAATCTCTAAGCGATTTGATCAAATCACGGAGGATGTTAAAATAATAACACGTTTTTATCATTTCCCTAAACAAATCTGGTGATTTGACAAATCCCACAAAAAAAATCTAGTGATTTGAACAAACCCCTAAATTGATTCAGTGAAAAGATAATAAAACATGTAACAAAGTCGACGTAGCCCCGCTGCGCGGGGCTCCTATTTCTGTCTGCAGGGTCAAAAGTAACCTAACACGAACGAGATGACGGGAGCTGCGTTCGCTCGCTTTGCTCGCTCACTTCAGCTCCCGTCATCTCGTTCGAACCTAACCTGTCCGTGTCGGGGTGCCCTAAGTTCCCGAGCTCGCTTCGCTCGCTCTTGGACTGATTCTTTGACCATATAACATAACGCAGCCGATTACCTCGGAAAGCAAAGTACAAAATAAACCTTTAAATTACTACAGAAAAGTTATTTTTGTCATTTCACTGAACCAATTTTGAGATTTGTTCAAATCACTAGATTTCTTTATTGGGATTTGTCAAATCACCAGATTTGTTTAGGGAAATGATAAAAACGTGTTATTATTTTAACATCCTCCGTGATTTGATCAAATCGCTTAGAGATTTGATCAATTCCCTGTTTTCATCATATTCCTGCGACAGCTACATCAACTGTCAATACCGGATGTATGCGCATTCAACTCAGCAGCGATGTCCCTGTACATTATCGCCCTTATAAAATGTCTCACAGTGAAAAGTTGAAGGTTCGCGACATTGTTCAAGACCTTTTGTCTAAAGGCATCATACGGGAGTCGGAGTCGCACTATTCTAGCCCTATTCTGTTGGTCAAAAAGAAGAACGGCTGAGACCGTATGTGTGTTGATTTTCGCGCCTTGAACAAAATAACTGTTAAGGACAGATATCCTCTACCGTTAATTGATGACCACATTGATCGCTTGGGTAAGTGTAGATTCTTCACCACGCTAGATATGGCCACAGGCTTTCACCAAATTCGGTTAGATGACGAATCTGTGCCATTGACCGGTTTCGTAACGCCCGAGGGTCATTTTGAATATTTAAAGATGCCCTATGGCTTGGCTAATGCAACCATAGTGTATCAGCGCATTATAAGCACTACGTTACGCGATTGCATAGAGGCTGGAAAAGTTTTGGTTTATATCGACGATTGTCTGATCCTGTCTGATACAGTTGACGAGGTTTTGCGGACCTTGCGAGAGGTCTTGGCTACGTTAACCCAGGCGGGTTTCTCGATTAACCTTAAAAAGTGTTCGTTTTTGTGTACCGAGATTGAATACCTAGGGCGGATTATATCAAGTGGCGAAGTACGACCATCTCCCGGAAAAATTCAGGCCTTAGTTAATTCTAGTCCCCCGCAAAATGTCAAGCAGGTGCGCCAATTTCTCGGGTTAGCAGGGTATTTTCGTAGAAACATCCCAAACTACTCAATTAAGACAGCATGCATAGCACGTTTAACCCGCAAGGACGTTCAGTTTAGTTGGGGATCAGATCAAGAGTGTGTCAGAAATGAGATAATCGCTAATCTGACCAGCGCACCTGTTTTAGCTATATTTGACCCAAGTTTACCCACGGAGGTACATACCGATGCCAGCAGTTTGGGCTACGGTGCTGTTTTGTTGCAAGTCCACAAAGGCAACATTAAGCGCGTGGTTGCTTATTACAGCCAGGTGACTAAGGGTGCTGAGCCGAAATATCATTCATATGAACTCGAGACCCTGGCTGTAGTAAAAGCACTGCGGCAATTCCGGCACTACTTAGTTGGTTCGCGTTTCACGGTAATTACAGACTGTAACGCACTGAAAGCTACTCAGAGTAAGAAAGATTTGTTACCGCGTGTGGCAAGATGGTGGATTTACTTGCAAGATTTTGATTTTACCATCTCATACAGAAAAGGCGCCATGTTGCCGCACGCGGACTATTTGAGTCGCAACCCCATTAGTTCGGTTAATAACATTGAAAGGCCGCGTAATTGGGCCCAAATGGCGCAATCCGGTGATGTAGAGACCCGTAACATAATCGAGGCTGTAGAACGGGGAGAGTTAGAGCCATCACGTTATCAAGTACAAAAAGATGTTCTTTATTACCGGTACAGTCAGGTAGGGGAAGAGCCGAGGCTCCTTTGCTATATACCGAAGGGCCAACGCTTAAGCCTCCTTAGGGTCTTTCACGATGAACACAGCCATATAGGCACTGATAAAATATTAGAGCTTATACTTAGGCATTTTTGGTTTCCTGGCCTTAGGGCTTTTGTAAAAAAATACATACGTCATTGTATAACTTGTGTTGCACATAAACGTGTTCCTAGAGCCCCTCTTCAACCTATTTCCTCCTGGTCTAAACCTGACGTCCCGTTCGACACCCTACACTTCGACGTGCTGGGCCCTTTACCTGAATCGAAAGGATTTAAGCACGTGATGCTGGTCGTTGACGCCTTTACCAAGTTCTGCCTCCTCACTCCTATCCACCGCCAAGACTTGGACGAACTGAAGCAGGTCTGTAAGACTGTTATATCCTTACTTGGAACACCGAAATTAATAGTGACCGACAGAGGCCGCATGTTCGAGTTGTCTGGGTTCAAAACGTGGACGCAAGTCCTCGGAATCGAGCTGCATCACATTACTGCTGAGATGCATCACGCTAACGGGCAAGTAGAGCGGTACGCTCGAACTGTTTTAAACATGTTACGAATTGAGGCAAATCACAGAAAACATGAATGGGCTGAGGAATTATGGCGTCTGCAACTAATTCTTAATATAACACAGCACAAGACTACACAAACATCGCCTCTAAAACTGTTGGTGGGCCATGAAAACAATACGCCAGCGATTCGTGCTCTGGTGCGAGTTATCGCCCAGGAGCCTGCTACAAGTAGTCGTGAGGCAAGAAGAGAAATCGCTAGGCAAAGGACGGCCGAACGGTTAACTAGAAACCAGGCAGCAATGGACACCTATGTTAACCGGGACAGACGCCCCCCTCGTGAGTTTCAGGAAGGCGACCATGTCTTCGTCATCAAGTATGCTCAGTCCACAGGCAAGCTTGACCATGGAATGCGCGGCCCCTACCGAGTGGTGCGTGTTCTTCCTCACGGCCGCTATGAGCTGAGGCTGTTGGCTGGATCATACGGGAAGACCACATATGCTGCTGCGCAGTTTATGGTTCCCTGGGGAGGTGAATGGACTCCCGAGTCTTGCTCTGCCTTCTTTGAGGGTGAGTCTCAGATTTGTATGATGTCTCTGATCCGGAAGTGTTGCATCTATTCTGATGAATGGTGCTATTGGATCCTTGTCTGTCTGTGTGGTACACCCAGAGGGGTGTACCCACGACCTCGGAAGCTGGTCGGCTTTGCAGACCGATCAGTCACTGTGCAGTGTAGGCTCACAGTGTTCTTTATTAAGCATGTTATGTTTTATGGTGTGGTTGTCTGTATGTGTAGTGTTCTAGAGAACTTAAGTTAGATGTAACCATGGAATAGTTCATTTTGTTTTATTAAACGAAATGTTTCAAGTTTTATTCTAGAACACAGGCATTCAATTAATGTTTATCTCGTAACAGTACTGTTGGATTTCGTATTAGCTTATCATTTTCACTGTAGGGTAGAAGTAAGAAATGACTTGCAAAATGCGTCACTATCCTGTCGTGTCCCATCCTTTTCCCTCATGCACACCCGGACTATCGCTGTCCTTGTCACCATCTACGGTGACGGTGTGAAGACTCTATTGTCTTGTCGCGTTCTTCGACGAGAGCAGTGTTACTAATTGCCTGCTCCCTTGTTAATTTTATTACAAATTTACGGTTGTGAACTGTCGCGAGTGCATTTACGAACTATTATCAAAAACACTTCGTAAAGTGCGTGTATTAGCTGTGAAAGGCGTCTGTGCGCCCTCTCGTGCGCTGCCCTGATCCAGCAAGGTCTCGAACCTTCGGCCGGGCGACGTGGAAGATTGAGGGTGAATCTACAGGTCAGTGGTGTTGCATTTTCCTGCCAACTTCCTTTGTCCATGTACAATTTCGTCGTCCTAATTCGTGTCGTATTTTGCAAGGTCAGACTCACGTATTTTTCGACCCCGCTTCATACAGTCCACTATTTAATTAAACCAGCCCCTCGCGTCTGGGAAAAACGCAAACAATTTAATATTTCCGCCCAAGTATTTGGTGTTAGGCGCCACCATTATTTTTGGTCACTTCGAACCGTATTTACTTTTGGTCATTTAGGTCGCATTCTTTATGTAAACCGCATGGTCAGTTATAACTAAACGGTCACTGTACTACGTAATTAATAAATAGAATGTCGTTTATTCTTTGTTTTTTCCCCGCACCGACATCTATTGCTTTTTATTTCCGCACCCGCATTGCATAGTACAACACAACGTAAAAGTTATTTCTTTTCAAATTCATTCCATTTTGGTATTCCGCCATTTTGAATCGGTTCCTATATGATCGTTCTTTAGACAACTCGTTCGTTCGTAATTGTTCGGTGAACTTCAGCTCGCTTCGTTAGGTCACGTTCACATACCAGTACTTTTGATATTTTTCTCTCACCCGCAATCATTTATTTTATTCTCGCAACTAAAGTTAGTCGTTTTATGATTATAACCGCTTATTAGTACTTTGTTTACATAATCGTATTGCCTACTTATCGCCGCTATACTACATATATACAGTTATTCACAATGACTAAAGCAAAGAGGAAAGGAAGTGATGCAGATCAGTTCTTTGACACTACCACTACTAATAAAAACCAGTTATCGTTATACGTAGTCAAACGCGATGTAATTTACAAACGCGTAGAAAATATTTTCGAACTTGCACAGAAAGCAAATAATGATCGACAATATTATAAGTCGTTTTGTTCTAGTGCTTTAAATATTGATACATTGCGTAATGATTATCAACAAGTTTTAGATTCTTATAATATGTTAAATTTACAGTTGAACCCCGATTCTGAGGTCGAATATGATTCCTGGTTATCTTTTGAAGAAATGTTTTGTTTTATAAAACAGGTTTTACTCAATAATAAAACCGAGTGTCCTGAATCTGAATCTCAAACTTCATTACAAAAATCTAATCCTTGCCTTCCGCCCATTGATTTGATGTCATTCGACGGTAATGTCAAGAAATGGCCATTGTTTTATCAACAATTTAAAAGCATGATACACGATAACACATCGCTCACTAATAGTGAAAAAGTATTTTACTTAGTAGGTAAATTAACTGGGCAGGCGTCGTGCGTTTGCGCAGGGTTGGCGCCAACCGCAGAAAATTATATTATTATTTGGGAGGCACTCGTGCAAAAATATGACGATCCTCGCTCACTCGCATCCGCATATTTAAACCAATTGTTACAGTTTAAACCGCTATCCATTGCTAGTTCTGATGGGTTAGACTCATTTATAAATAATTTTGATTCTTCAGTACAAGCACTTAAGCAATTGAAGCTTAACGATTTAACTGAATTTATTTTCTTGCACTTGGCTCTTCAAAAGTTGGACGCAGACACAGTTAAATTATTTGAAATTACCTATCGTAAAGATAAAATACCTCCTTATCATAATTTAATTGAATTCATAAAGGAGCAAAGTAAAGTTTTGTCTCGTTCTATGAACCTTAGTAAATCGATAGATAATAATTCTCAGTCTAACCAGCAGCGTCAAACTAAGCACATCCCTAAACCGTCCAAGTCTTTTGTTAATACAGATGTAGGGTATGGTCCAAGTGTAAGCGATAAATGCGCTTTATGTAATGAGAAACCACATGAACATTTATATTCTTGTTCGTCATTTAATAAGTTAACCCCGCGAGAAAGATATAATTTTATAAAAATTAATCATTTCTGTAACAATTGTTTAAGTACTAAACACAAGACTTTTTCTTGTACTTCGAAACATACTTGTTCTCATTGTTCAAAGCGGCACCACACCTTAATTATATTTTAATTATACCACATTTCAATCCAACACAAAATGATAAAACGAATTGTAACGTTAGCTCTGTGGTGCCCAATACCTCTAATCCTATTCCCGCTACCGCTCATGACTTGCCGCGCCCTACACCGGCCAGCAGTCATTTAGAGTCCGCTATGACTCATTCACTCGCCGCTTCTAATGACCCTACAACTATTGCAAATAATGCATCGGTGTGTACAGTTTCGTACGATCGAACAGCTCGTTATCAAACGACTCCGTTGTTAGGGACCGCAAAAGTAAAGTTTGTTGATTCTTTAAACCGCACTCACTTTTTGAGATGTCTAGTGGATCCTGGCTCTCAGAGTGATTATATTTCCGCAACTTGTTGTAAGCGACTATCGCTTCCTATTTATACTCAAACCCGCTATTCGCAAGTTCAAGGCATTGGAGGAGCCTCACAAAAAATTCTCGGTGTTACTTCTGTTAAATTCACGTCTCGCTTTGATAATAAGTGCGAATATTCTATAAGGCCGATGGTAGTAGGACAGATTACGTCACAGTTGCCGGACACCTGTGTTGATACCGCGGCTATTGAATTTATTCGTAACTTACCGCTCGCCGATGATGACTTTTCGCAACCGGGAACTATAGATATACTTTTAGGTGTTAAATTTTATTGTGAAATTTTACTTTCTGATAAAATTAAAAGCTCAGATAACGGTATGCCCTCCGCCCTTGAAACGACTTTAGGTTACCTGATTTTAGGTGACGCTCCTATTATTTCTCCGCAACCCGCTACCCGCACATTGTGTGCTTTTACTTCTGATCCGCTGCATCAGATGGTTGAAAGATTTTGGGCAGTCGAGGAATTACCCTCGCAGTCATTTTTAAGTCCCGACGACCAACAGTGTGAAAATATTTATATTTCAACCACTGTTCGTAACTCCGACGGCAGCTATTCAGTTGACCTTCCTTTTAAAGAAGACCCAAATAATCTTGGCAATTCTTATACTACCGCTAAAAAACGTTTCCTACTTTTAGAAAAGAAATTTTCTAAGGATCCTAATTTAAAGTTAAAATATGACGATGTTATTCGTGATTACCTAAATAAGGGTATACTGTCCCGCACCGCACCTGAGGCATTAGTCGCCCCAGGCTTTTATCTACCGCACCATCCTGTAGTGCGCAACGACAAGGCGACAACCAAGGTTCGTCCTGTGCTCGATGGCAGTGCCAAGACAAGTACAGGCTTATCACTAAATGATGTCCTGTATACGGGTTGCAATCTACAGGCTGATATATTTCATTTACTTTTAAATGTTCATGTTTATTACATTGCCTTTTGTGCAGATGTAAAACAAATGTATTTATGTATTTATACAAATGCTCCGCACCGCAAATATCAAAGAATCTTATATAGATTTTCAGAAACCGACCCACTCGAGGTTTTTGAGTTCACTCGAGTCACATTTGGGCTCCGGTCTTCACCATTTTTGGCGCTCCGCACGCTACGCCAGCTCGCTAGCGATGAACGGCATAATTGGCCAACTGCGGCAGCCGTATTAGAGAGGGACATTTATATGGATGACGTAGCTTCATCTGCTTCTTCTCTCGAGGAAGCAGTCAAGACAGCTACTGATCTGATCCAGATCTTCAAAACTGGCGGGTTTGACTTAGTTAAATGGACTTCCAACTCACAGGAATTACTCGAACATATTCCCGAGTCGCACCGTCAATCTGAATGCATTTCTTTCGACGATGGAAATACATTTAAGATATTAGGTTTGCGTTGGTTGCCCGCGCAGGATACCTTTATTTTCAAAATATCAAGTCCCCTACCTGTTTCTACTAAACGCGCCATTTTATCCGCTACCGCTCGGTTGTACGACGTCTTAGGACTCGTCGGCCCTATAATTCTTTTCGCTAAATTAATAATTAAGGAGCTCTGGCTTTTAAATCTCGATTGGGACGATATACCCCCTTCTCGCATTGTTAAAATTTGGCAACAATACTTAATAGAATTACCGCAAATATCTAATTTATCATTTCCACGTCATTTAGGTATAGAAACCCGTTCTACAGTTTCCTTAGTAGCATTTTCAGATGCGAGCGAATCCGCATACGGTTGTGTGATATTTTTACACGTCGTCAATGGCGATCAACCGCCTATTATTTCACTCGTGTGCTCCAAGTCGCGTGTCGCATCTGCTAAACCTAAAATCACTCTCGCACGCTTGGAATTAAACGGAATACTTTTAATGTCACGACTTCTTAAAACCGTTCATGACACTTTATCTAAACGACATAAAATTGAAAATATTAATGCTTTTTCGGACTCTGAAGTAGCACTCAGTTGGTCTGTTGCTTCGCCTCACCGATTCAACACTTATGTTGCCAACCGCATTTCTCAAATTCAGGAAAATATTTCACCTGAAAATTTATATCATGTCGCTGGCATAGAGAACCCCGCAGATTGCGTATCTCGTGGACTCATGCCTTCGCAGCTCATTCAACATGAGCTTTGGTTTAAGGGTCCATCCTGGCTTTCCTTGCCTAGACAAGACTGGCCTATACAACAATTTTTATCCAACCAGTCTTCATTACCGGAAGAAAAAACTGTTACGCACGTGACTCAAGTCACAGATAATGATAACCCGCTCTTAAAATTTGCTTCAGAGTGTTCCATTTGGGAAAAGCTGCTGGAAGCTACAGTTTTTTCGCGTAGATTTATTAAAAAATTGCCGCAAAACGATACAATTACCGCTGAAGATTTAAATACAGCTGAATTGGATATAATTCGCGCGGTTCAATCTAAATACTTATCCGAAGAACGAACAGATCTGTTGTCTCGTTTCTCTTTAATGGATTCGATAGTTCAATCGTATTGAAGGCGATTTAAGTCGGAATATTTACATAACTTGCAACAACGCGAAAAATGGAATACTCCGTCTAATCCTATTACAGTCGGTACTGTAGTGTTGTTAAATGTAGATAACGCTCCACCCTTACAGTGGCTATTGGGAGTGGTTACCAATGTATACCCTGGTAAGGATGGTGTTGTTCGCGTAGCGGAAGTAAAAACTAAAACCGGTACTTATAAACGACCAGTAGTGCGGTTATGCCCTCTTCCGACTCAATAGCCATATATTCATATATCTCTATTATATATATTTTTACGCCCATAAGTATAAATTAGCTTATTTTATGTTAGTTAAGTTAAAGTTATAAGTTTCATTATATTTCTCCGCTCTAGTTAATCCTTGAAGTTGCTAAATATAGCGATTTTCTTAGTTTTCTAACCTTTTTTTTGAAGGGTTTCTTCAAGGCTGGGGGGATGTTGGATTTCGTATTAGCTTATCATTTTCACTGTAGGGTAGAAGTAAGAAATGACTTGCAAAATGCGTCACTATCCTGTCGTGTCCTATCCTTTTCCCTCATGCACACCCGGACTATCGCTGTCCTTGTCACCATCTACGGTGACGGTGTGAAGACTCTATTGTCTTGTCGCGTTCTTCGACGAGAGCAGTGTTACTAATTGCCTGCTCCCTTGTTAATTTTATTACAAATTTACGGTTGTGAACTGTCGCGAGTGCATTTACGAACTATTATCAAAAACACTTCGTAAAGTGCGTGTATTAGCTGTGAAAGGCGTCTGTGCGCCCTCTCGTGCGCTGCCCTGATCCAGCAAGGTCTCGAACCTTCGGCCGGCCGACGTGGAAGATTGAGGGTGAATCTACAGGTCAGTGGTGTTGCATTTTCCTGCCAACTTCCTTTGTCCATGTACAATTTCGTCGTCCTAATTCGTGTCGTATTTTGCAAGGTCAGACTCACGTATTTTTCGACCCCGCTTCATACAGTCCACTATTTAATTAAACCAGCCCCTCGCGTCTGGGAAAAACAAACAATTTAATATTTCCGCCCAAGTATTTGGTGTTAGGCGCCACCAAGTACAACTAAAACTAACTTTAACCAATATTACTAATTTAGAAACTTACTACGATTCAAATTGTAATATTGCGATATGATTTCAGCGAATGATGATGATGAAAATAATGAGCCAGCACCAGGACCATCTACTAGACCTGATGACCTGAGAGAAGAACCAGCACGAGGCCTGGATATGCCTGTAGTTGACTAAGCTGTAACTGGATCAGTCGACCAAGCCTGCCGTGGACGTCAGGGTGTCAGGAGAGGCCGTGTTAGCTATTATTTAGGTTAAGGGTAGGGGTACGGCAGATGACGGTATAAAAGCGGTGTAGAATGGGCGCACGCTCCCTTTCTGCTGTCATCCGTCGTACGAGGAGGTCGTGAGTCTTTAAAATTGTGTTCTTCTTACTGTATTTGAGTCATTCTTTTGTGTCATTTTTTGATTGTATTTGTTTTGTAAATTCTTATAATTTTAGGTTACTTAAAGTTGTTGCCAAATGTTGTTTTTTTTTAATCTAATTCGTTTCTGATTTCTAATAATATAGTGAGTGTAGGGTGGGTAACTATGAATAAAAATAATTAAAACTATTAAATAACCATTTAAAAATTAATTAAGACTGTATAAGGCGTGTATACTCTGTATCACGGTAAAGATATCTAACAGTATTCTTTTTTCATACAAACGGTCGGAATGCGAGTCATAGGTACCTACGCCGCCAGCTTACACTCGATACACTACAGTCACAAAATAAATAGTCACGAATAGTGTGATGGTTTTGTAAGCAGTAAGCGTGCGATTTGTGAATATTTGATTGAAATTCGTACAAGTTCTTACTTACTTAATATGACAATTAAGACTATATTGTGCTGTTGTATAACGCACCCAGAGATAACCTTTTTTAGATTACACGGAACCTCTGAAAGGCAAGACTATAAAAAAAATACCTAACCTACTAGTCCGTAATTTGTTTCTTTTTATAATTGGTACGTATTTCGCTTTTTCCACCTACTAAAATACCTGGATTGATAAATAAATAAGTAGATAGAGTGATAAAGTCATACACGAGTGACCTACCTACGCTCGGTTTAGAAAAAACTAGTAGGTTCCTAGGCTCGGCTATCCACTTACTTATAAACTTAGCTACTTATATATATTATTTAATTAGACAAAATATCATTACGAAATGATTGATAAATGGGATAAACTATGAGATTAATAAATAGTAAGTATCCACCTAGTAAGATTCAAAATAAGTATAAGTAATTAAAATAAAAAAATTACCTCAGATCAGAGAAAAGAATCTGATATATTGACAATTACAAAACTAGAAAGAAACTCAAGTAGGTACAGGCGGGCGGCGCTAACGCGTGTTTACGCGACGCGCGCTTGTAGGTACTTATTTCAAGGATGGGCTGAGTCACAATACTGTTAGATATCTTTACCGTGTCTGTGTCTACCCACAAAAGGAGTGAATCTTTCTAGAATGTCAAAAAACAATTATTATAAATTTCAAGTTATTAAAATTTATAAAACATACAAATAACGTTTTGTATTACTTTGTTGTATACTTTTTAGCTTATGGGCTAACAGTAAGTTAAGTTATTCTTAAACGCTAATTAATAATAGGAACGTCGAGATTAAATCGGCGGGTAACGATTATCATCAAACTGGTGTATTTTTTGTGCTGAAACAAAAGACATAAAAGTATGATTAATGGATGGAAGTTTAAATTCAGTGACAGTAACCAATCGTCACATATGTATGTAATATTTTTCTAATTGCTCAATATTCACATAATTATGTTTCTTTGTATGGACTTCTTAACACTTATGTCAAATTTGTCCATGCATATCTCCGAAACTAGTTATCGGATCAAGATCATTCTTTTTTATTGGTTTAAATATTTCTCAACTTAGGGAATAGTGCAAGTTTCTTCAAAATCAGTTACGCAGTTTTTAAGATATTTATTTATTTAATAATTCATGTACACACACAGTATAATACATAAAGACAACACATCAAGACAAAAGAGTACAAGGGCACTGCTTATTTCTTAAGAAATTTCTGCCAGCAGACCCGCGAAAAGGAAAAATGAAAAAGAAATGTAGACAATAGTGTGTGAGAACAGGAAAATAAGAAAAGTGAACGTCTTAAACTAAGATATAAAAATTTGCGCACCTACACAAATAGTGTGATGGTGGACATATACAAATATAAATACATAACTGCAAAATATATAGATACTTATGTATAATATATATATACATACACATATATATAAATAAAGATCAGACTTGAGAGGATAGATAATGCTCTTTTAAACGTTTTTTGAAGAGTGAGATAGTGTTTAAATCTCTGATGCTAGGCGGAAGTGAGTTCCACTATCTTACAGCATGGACAGAGAAGGAATAGGAATAGTAACTGGTTTTATGTGGATGGGATTTAAGGAGAGATTTGAGATGTGTTCTACATAGTGCATCTCTGGGGCGAGCGTAAGAGAATCGCTCACGCAGGTAGGAAGGATAAGAGGGGTTATGCAAGATGTTGAACAGGAGACATAAAATCCGAGTGTTCCTACGAAGACGGATTGGGAGCCACTTGAGTTCCTTGCGAAGATGAGAAACATGATCATACTTACGTAGACCGAAAACAAAGCGAATACACAAGTTTTGCAAGCCCTGAAGCTTATTTTTTTTTTTTTAGTTTTCTTTTTTAGCTCCTCTGTGGCATCCAGGTAGAAGGCGTCAGCATAATCTATAATCGGCTGAATAAGTGTTTGCGCTAAGGATATTTTTGTCGTTAAGGGCAAGATACTCTGAAAGCACTTCAGCGAATGGAAAGAGAAATGTACCTTACGACTGACCTCGTTGACCTGAGCACGCCATGAAAGATTAGAGTCAATGATTACCCCCAAATCTTTTGCCGTTTCGGTATAGTCAATGCGAACACCGTCGAGGTATAAAGGCATAAGGGAAGTGACGTCAGCCGCATTGCGAACAAATTTGCTGCCTATTACCATGGCCTGAGATTTGCTAGGGTTTATTTGCAAGCCAAATGACTTAGCCCATATGCTGATATTTGCCAGGTCCTGGTTCATTGCCGCAATAGCCGAACCAGCGTCATTAATAGAGAAATGTCGATATAGCTGCAAGTCATCTGCGTAAAGATGGAAACTAGAAGAGATTACTCTGGTAACAAAGTTAATGAAGATTGAGAAAAGCAGAGGTGATAGTACGCTACCCTGAGGAACACCCTCAGTGAGGCTACACCAATCAGAGAATGACTCATCAAGGCGAACACACTGAGAGCGTCCCCGAAGATAAGAGTTGAACCAAGCTAAAGCGGAAGAAGAGAAGTTGATAGATTTAGGAATACCTAGTAAAATGTCAAAATCCACTGAGTTGAAGGCGCTACTAAAGTCAAGCAATACAAGCACCGTAAGGGACTTACTCTCCATAGCCCAGCGGATATCGTCAGTAACTTTTAACAGTGCAGAGACAGTGTTGTGACCCGCGTGAAAACCGGATTGAAAGGGGGAAATGATCGAGTTAGACGCCAAGAAAAAGGATAACTGTCTATGAACTAAGTGTTCACAAACTTTAGAGAGAAACGGAAGTATAGAGATAGGTCTAAAGTAAGTTAATAGAGATGGATTATTAGTTTTAGGTAAAGGTATGATGTGAGCCTGCTTCCAAACCGACGGAAAAGAGCAAGAGGTGAATGAATGGTTAAAAATGTGAGTTAGGACAGGGAGCAATGAGGGAAGTATAAGAGTAATCATTCTGGAACACAACATATCAACACCGACTGCTGAAGAAGTTATTGCAAGTATAGATTTCTTAACGTCCTCCTCAGTAACATCGCTAAGGCTAAAGGTTGAATATTGTGGCAACGGCATACTAGAAAGACTATCTAAAGTAGCGGCTTTGACGCGCGGATCAAGAGAAAAAGGAAGAAGAGAGAAATGTTTGTTGAGATCATTGAGGTTCAAATCCTTGCACTGGTTAGTAGGTGATTTATTTATTTATTAAAAACTATGTAAATAACACCTTAAGCGCTCATGCCCACGAGACGGTTTTTCGCCGCAGCTAAGCCCGGCGTCAAACCGGGTCTATGTCCGGTCGTCAGTAATGTATGGGACACTATGAAGCCATTCACACGACGCCGGCGCTGGCGCCGGCTCACCTCGCCACCGGGCACGGTGCTCGCCGGGTCTACGCCCGGTGCATAGTAAAGTTGGCAGTGTGTGAGCCCATGTACATGAGACTGAACCTACGCCCGGCGCGTGCTGATTACCTACGCGAAACGCAACTTTATGGAGATCAACCACGAATTATTAACATTTTGATAAATGTTTCTTTGTTCATTCGAAAGTAATTCTCAAATTGCTTGTCATGTTTCATTAGTTGCTTCTAGCGTATGAAATGCACCATAATCTTCTCTTTCTGTTAGCATGGGTTGTACCCAATATTGTCTTTGTATTTTTTGTCGTCATTTTTAGCTTTCTATACATGTACCGAGTGGAGTGTTGGTGATTCAATTGTGTTTGGACATATATACTATCTGTGAGTGGAAACATTTACAAATAAGGACTAATTTATAGCTTAATGTGTGAGCTTTTTGTTAACCTACCCAACCATACACGGAATACTGGTTATTTTCACAAAATGGAAGAATTAAAACAAATGTTGATAGGAATGCAACAAGATATGAAACAACAAAAACAAAACATGCTAAAGATGAAGGAAGACATAAAAAACACAATAGTCAACAGCATTAATGACAAAGTTAACAGTCTGGAATTAAAAAATGAACTTTTAGAGTAAAAGGTGGAGGAACAAAACACAAAAATAAACAACTTAGAAAGGCATATAAGACGCAAAAACCTAGTCATGTTCGGAGTAGACGAGTGCGAAAAATCCTATTGCGACCTGGAAGAGGTAATAATCAATATAGTAAACACTTATTTCAAACTGCCATGTGACAGAAGAAACATTGAAGCCGTCAGAAGGATGGGGAAGAAAGGTGAAAAAATCAGACCAGATATCATTCACCACGTTAGGTTATAAAATAAACATTAAAAAAAACAAGTCTTGTCTACAAAATACTCCGTATTACATAAAGGAAGACTACCCAATGGATGTCCTAAATAAGCGCAAAGAACTACAAGCTGAACTGCAGAATGAAACAGAGGCAGGCAACACGGCTTTCATAAAATATGACAAACTTATAGTGTTAAGCAACAACAAGCGCAGCCCTCGCAATCAGTCACATAAGAGGAACCTGTCTGAATCTCCGGAGGCATTGCATCCTAGCGGACAAAAAGCTCAAACTAAGAGTAAACAGCCACAGAAGAAAAACAAAGTCACTAAAATGAAAGACTACGTATTACAGAAACCTAAATTCACCTTTAATCAGACAGATTCCTCTCAAAGCCAAGCGAAGACAACACAGCACAACCTGACATAGCAACCAAAATCGGACCGCTTTCTCCCCCCTCATCTCCCATTACGTTTGGTCAGCGTGGGAGGGATCGACCAAAACCCTTCAAAGGAAATCAAAAAAAAGAAAGTCAAATCTAATATTTGTAGTTTAAAAACAAAATATAACATGAAGAAAACATCAGATACAAGATCTCCCAGTACGGCTGGTCCCCGCGGGAGTGATCGACTGAAACCCTCCTTGCATTGTAATGAAAATAGCAACACATCACATCTTAATATATGCACACTTAACGTCAGATCCATAGCAAGCGATACGAGACAGGATGAACTGCTACATGCCTTGAAGGATATCCACTAGGATATTTTAAGTATATCGGAGACAAGACAAAAGGACTGTGAAATCCTGGAAAAAGACAATCTCATATTTATGTACTCTGGCAACAAGAGCGGCTACAGTGGCGTTGGCTTTTTGTTGAAAGACTACATGAAAATACACGTAATGGATTTAAAAACAATCACAGACAGAGTAGCTCGACTCGACATAAACATAAACAATACCCAAATTAACATTATCCAAGTCTACAGCCCAACAGAAAAATCAAAAGACGAAGACATACAACTATTCTATGAACATTTAAATATGGCTTTGTACAATACAGGCCATAATACAATAATAATGGGAGACTTTAATGCCAAAATTGGCACTGCTAAAATTGAGGACAGAGACATATTTATTTATTTATTTATTTATTTATATACACTTTATTGTACACCATAATAAACAAGAAAAAGAAACTTAATACTAAAAACATACAATGGGCGGCCTTATCGCATACCGCGATCTCTTCCAGGCAACCTGGAATGGACAGAGATTACCTGGACATGACATGGGGTTGTCATTGGTGCGACAATACCAACAATGAACATAATGTAATTTCAATAATATTTTCTAGAAACACAATAAATACATATGCTAAATAATAGATAAATAAATACATACATACAAATATATAAGCAATGAAAATAAATGATTTACGATATTCATAGCACATTATGTCTAAAAACAAAGAGCACAATCACAGCGAAAGGTAATGTTCTTTGATGAGTTTTTTAAATACAGGCAACGACTGAGCACGTTTAATTGGGTCAGGCAATGCATTCCACAGACGAGCAGCCTGGACAGTAAAGGATTTGTCCATGAAAGTTGTGGAATGCATTGGCATTCTAAGTCGCAAGTTATCCGATGACCTTAGAGATTTCGTGTGGGAATCGCAGATAAACTGAAAACGATCTTTGAGGTAAAGAGGTGTAGAAGGAGTAAAGAGCACATTAAACAAAAGAGAAAGAATGTGAGCATTCCGGCGAAGGCGAATTGGCAACCACTTGAGCTTTACACGAAATTCTGAAACATGGTCATACTTGCGCAAACCAAATATGAACCGTATACAAACATTTTGAAGCCGCTCAAGTTTATCGAGTTGTTCTTGAGTAAGGTCAAGATAGCTGGCATCAGCATAATCAAGGATGGGAAGAAGAAGAGATTGTGCAAGCGCAATCTTAGTGGCAGTCGGAAGAAAATTACGCAGTCTCCTCAAAGTTGCAGCAGATGAAAACAACTTACGGCTGACTTCTTGCAGTTGAGCAGTCCAAGAGAAGTCCTTGTCGATGAAAATCCCCAAGTTTCTAACTTTCTCACTGAAGGGAATAACTGAATTGTCAAACATAACTTGGGGAAAACACGTCCAGTCGATCCTAGAAACCATTCTAGAACTGCCCACTACAATTACCTGCGTCTTTACAGGGTTGACCATAAGCCCATACCTCCTACTCCAATCGCAAATGCGAGCCAGATCATGATTGATGGTATCTATAGCCTCAGACAGCCTTCCGAGAGGAGCTCGCGAGTATAATTGCAGATCGTCTGCATAAAGATGGTAGGAAGAAATTAGTTCATTGGAGATTGAGTTTATAAAAACTGCGAAGAGTAAAGGGGATAAAACGCCACCCTGTGGTACCCCGGCAGAAGTACCACACCAGGAAGACAACTTCTCTCCGATGTTAATACGTTGCCGGCGCCCGAACAGGTAACTACGAAACCAGTCAACCACCGATGGAGATATATTAAGAGAGCATAGAATGCCAAGCAAAACATCGAAATCAACAGTATTAAAAGCATTACTGAAATCGAGCAATGCCAAGACCGTCAGATTACTGCTTTCCATGGCTGACCGAATATCATCCGTAATGTTGAGAAGAGCTGTGGAGGTGCTGTGACCAGGACGGAAGCCGGACTGGAATGGATTGAGGAGATTATTTTTGGATAGGAAAGTGCTTATTTGATTATGGATTAACCGTTCTAGGACTTTGGAAAGGAATGGTAAGACAGATATTGGACGGTATTCAGAAAAGGATGTGGGATTGGACTTTTTTGGTAAAGGAATTATCTGTGCATCTTTCCATGAGAATGGAAAGACACCGCTAGAAGCAGAAAAGTTAAGGATGTGGCAAATGACAGGAAGGATAACGTCCAGCACCGGGAGTAACATTTTACGGCTGATACAGTCACTTCCTACTGCATTGGAAGTAATTGATAGTATGCTCTTCTTAACATCACATGCGGTGAATTGACTAAAAACAAATGGAGCATAACTGGGAGTCGGAAGAGATGAAAGATAATCCAACGTATTCAATTTTACTGTCCTATCGAAATTGGACGAAGCTGTGAAATGATTATTCAATGCATCGATATCTAAATCTTTAGGGATTGACTCTTGTCGCGTTTTACCGACCCCCAATGATCTTAGAAAATTCCAAACTTTGGATGCGTCTCCGTTTTGGACAGAGTTATGAATGTGTTGGCGATTAGCATTCCTACACACCTTGTTGCAGAGTTTGCGGATAGAGGCATATTTGTCCCTATTCGCATCAGTAGGTCGTCGCTTAAATTTGGCCTTTGCCGCAACTTTTTTGTGCATTAACTTTTTGATCTCATCTGTCAGCCACGGCGCCGGCAAATGTCTAACTTTAACAGCTCGTACAGGAGCATGAACATCATAAAGCTCGATGAGTTTAGCAGTAAAGACATTAACCTGCTCATCGACCGACGTGGAGGCAAACAGAGGAGACCAATCAATATTGCTGGCATCCTCGCAAAGTCTGTCAACGTTCATACCACTAAAATTGCGCTGCATGAGAATTTTGGCTTTAGCCTTAGGTGGACGAATTTTATAAGAAAGAAAAATCAGGTCATGATGTGAAAAGGCGTCGGCTGCGCATTGGCCATGCTTAGCCACGCGATCAGGAGAGGAGACAAAAATCAAGTCAAGAAGCGAAGGAGTACAGTTTGGAAAATGGTGAGTAGCACATAGCGGCAGAATGGAAAGATTGCTAGAAGTTGCAACATTAGTCAGAGAAGAAGAGCGATGGTCTTTTTTCAGGAGACAAGTGTTAAAATCACCCATGATTATGCCATGACTGTAAGAAGGGACCAGATGTTCTAAGAGTTTTTCAAACGATGCGAAGAAATTGATGCGTAAGGAGGGACAATAATAGACGCCAAGAAGTAATTTCGAGTGGTGAAGTTCGACCTCAAGAAAGAGATGTTCACCAGCATTTGATGGCGGTGGTTGCGCTGACATATGGACTACAGAGAAGGGAATGTGTGCACGGAGGTATATGGCAACACCACCACCACCACCAGCCGTCCTGTCGTTTCTTATGAGTACGAAACCAGGAAGAGAGTAGCTAGTTGAAGGGAGACAAGGTTTAAGCCATGACTCGGATACAAGAATAGCATGAATGTTTCTACAGTCAAAACTTGCCAACATATCGTGGAAATGGGCCGGAATACTCTGGGCATTAATATGAATCACGTTAAAATTCCTCGGAACATCAGAGAACTGCGCCTCAAGACTGTCTGCAAGAGACGGTATGCTCACCAAACTGTCATCGCTGCCTGCCGAAAAATAACTATTATTAACACTGCTGTCATCAATAGACATAAATATTTCCTAATATTAATATATAAAACCCTATCTTATAACTAAAAACCAATAAAAAGTTCACCTGCCGGTTGCGTTATTACGTAGATTTTAAACAAAAAACTAGATGAGTGACCGGGTAACACTAGCACAACCAAAATAACTTATAAGGTGAAAAAATTAAACAGTTTATCAACAAGAATCATAAAAATAAAATATTATTCTAAATTATGTCTTTTACCAGTGCGCCGTTACCTAAAACGGAACGCACCCATAAAAAACAATTGACGTCAAACTGACAGTAGACAGTGCTGACAGTGACTTATGTCAATTTTGCCTGACGTAAAATTGTAAACATAGTTAAAAATAATGTGAAGGTGAAAAACAAAACCTAATAAATATAAAATAATATTACCCGGCCCCTTAGCAAATATCACAAAGATGAAATCACTTTTTCACAGCAGCTGTACGTTTCAATCTTGTGGTCTTCATAGGACCAGCATTCGGAACAAAGCCCGGCACTGGCGCTTTGGGATCGCTCGGCTTCGGCTCACAAGGAATTGGCGCAATCTTGTCCAAGTCAGCAAAAGACTCGACCCGATGACGCGTATCATTGGCACCAAGAACATATACGCAGCCCGCCTTAGTCCAGCTCTTGGAAACGCCAAATCTTTCCCTTGCAGCTAAGAATATGTCATGTCGCCCCTTTGTTAAAAATTCGGACAAGGTGATGCCCGAACCTCTTAGTTTGGCTTTACTAAACCAAACTTTGTCCCGAACTGCGAGGCTACCAACCTTGAACAGGATAGGCCGGGTTTTGCTTGCCACTGCTCGTCCCATCCTGTGACACCGGCTGATGTCCGCCGCGGTGAATTCAGTCATCTGGAGCTTGCTACGTACCACCTCGGTTAACACCTTGGCAGTATCTTCCTTCTGCTCCTCGCTCACACCATGCAAAAGCAAGATCTTCCTCCGTCCTCGCATCTCAATTTGGTCAACACTTTGGGCTAGTAGCTCCACCTGACACTGAAGGCTGTTGAGAGCTTGCGAGATGAAAGTCCTGAAGATGGCAAACTCTGCTGCTAGGCTGGAACTTGTGACAGGTGATGTAGGGGACTTCTGCAGTTCAGCCTCAAAGACGGACATGCGTGTGTGAAATAACTCCTTGAGATCACTCAAAGTGCTTGCTAGCGAATCCATGGTGATAAAATTATGTTATTAGTGTCTTGAAGAGAATATATTGTGAGGAGATAACGCTACACCAGCAGGTACTGATTATTATCTTCTAAAATTTGACATTAAATGACTGTAAATATTATTATATTTAATTATTATTAAATTTTAATTAAGAGCGTTTGTTTTTTAATGCAACTGGTACAACTACCCACAAGAAAAAAGAGACATAATGGGCCCTTTTTGCTACATTGGCAAAAGAAGTAAAAGAGGAAAATTATTAACAGAGTTTTGCAAAGAACACCGGCTTCATATTATGAATACTTATTTTAAGAAGAAGCAAAAGCAAAAATGGACTTGGTGTTCCCTTGACGGTAAAACATACAATGAAATTGATTACTTCCTTACAAATAATAAAAGCAGAGTAAGAGATATTAATATTATAAGCACATCGCACCCTACTGACCACAGAATGATACGAGCAAAATACTTAATAGGGACGCAAGTGAAATCAAGAAAATCTTTTAAAGGTAGAGACTGCGCCCTGACACCACTGGAAAAAGAAACATTCAAAAACAAATTTATTAAGGCTTCTGTATCTATTATTAATTCTGAAGATGTACAAAAATCATACTCTTCAATTATTGAAACTATTAAAAATATAACTTTGTAATCAACCCATAACTCTAAAAAACCATCACCCAAAGTAAATATTTCACGAGATATTGCTGAACTCATAGAACGACGAACTCTCCTAAAAGAAAAGAAAAATAAAACTAAAACCGAAAAGTTGGAACTCACCAAACTATACAAAACTATTAAGAGAAAAATAAAGAGAAAGAAACACACAGATAGACTAAAAATAATTGAAGAGGAGCTAACCTTGAATAATTCTGTGAAGAGAGGACAACAACGGTTGAATGATGTAAGAAAATGGATTCCCTCTTTAAAATTGAAGGACGGCAGATGTACTCCAATAGAAAAGAGCTGGTAGAGGCCGCAACGGAGTTTTACGAAGATTTGTACCAACGCAGAGACAAATTTAACAATAATTTTACCATAGTTAGACCGGAAGATGTAAATACAAGTGTACCAATATTTATGGAAAGTGAAATAAGCAACGCTATTTCGTCTCTTAAAGTCTTTAAAGAGCCCGGGAGAAGATGGGGTTACCAACGACATATTGAAGACTCTGATCGAACCACTGTCTCCTATTATTACGAAATTATTTAATAATATATTGGATTATGAAAGCATACCCACGGAATGGGAGACTTCAATCATTACATTACTGTACAAGAAAGGAAATCCGGAGGAAATGGGCAACTATAGGCCTATAAGCTTATTACAGACTACGTACAAATTATTTACGCAAGTGTTGCTTAGACGAATCATGCCTATTCTAGAATTAAATCAACCTAAAGAACAAGCCGGTTTCCGCCCAAGATACTCTTCAGTTGACCATATATTCACTGTGACACAAGTCATCGAAAGGTACGAAGAATTCGGAAAGACGCTCTACATTGCTTTCGTTGACTATTCGAAGGCTTTCGACTCTATTGGACACTTGGCTCTGTGGAGGGCCCTGGATCAGCAAGGAAAATTATATATATATATATATAAATATATATTGTTTAAATACTTGTGTGGGACACACAAGTATTTAAACATACTAAGGGAAATCTACAAGAGGGGTAAAGCCAAAGTGAAACTGGAAAGGCAAGGAAGACCTTTTGAGGTACAACGTGGAGTCAGGCAAGGCGACCCGATATCACCGAATCTATTTACCACTCTCCTGGAAAGTATTTTCCGAAACTTAGAATGGGACACTATAGGGATCAACATAAATGGAGAAATATTAAACCACTTACGCTTCGCAGATGATATCGTACTGATCTGCGACCACCACAGACACTTAGAATACATGCTGCAAACCTTAGATACAGAGAGTAGAAAATGTGGATTGACAATGAATTTGGAGAAAACTCGTATAATGACCAATGCAGTAAACATTCCAATACAAATATCATCTAAGGAAATAGAGTACGTGGAAGAGTATGTTTACTTAGGACAGAACATCACATTTAAATATCAAACTGCAGGCGAAGTAGAGCGTAGAATCAAACTCGCTTGAAAAAGATATTGGTCATTAAAAGAAATCTTTAAATCTAAACTTCCAATGACATTAAAGAAAAAAGCATTCGAAACTGTTTTATCTCCTACACTGTTTTACGGATGCCAGAGCTGGGCACTAACAAAAGAAACATTGAACAAACTTCGAGTTTAATGAAACGCAGAGTTGGTTGCGGAAGGAAGTGAAGTTTTTCTTACACAGATAACACATATATATTTTTACCACAGATCATACACAGTAGATGGCATAGTAAACTTATGATACCTATCTATTAATTTTGTTATATAAATAACATCCTGACCTAACAAAATAATCATTCTTCTAAACTTAATACAGTTATAATATAACACTAAAATAACATTTTAAATAATAGGAACTTCAGACATGCCAATTAATTGCATAAACTTATAATGTTTGCTTGCACTTAAGCTTTTTGTAAATATGTCTGCAGGCATTTCTAAAGTTGATACATATTTAATTTCTATTTTCTTTTCTGACACATATTCTTTCACAAAATGATGCCTTATGTCAATATGTTTGGTGCGCTTATTTTGAAACAATGGATTAGTTGCTAATTTAATAGAACTTTGGTTATCACTATACAAACATAATGGCATATCATCATTTAACATAATCAATTCACGTAATATATTCTTTAAATATATTGCCTCTTTAGAACTGTTGTATCTTGCAATTAAAACACCGTATTAATTAAATGCGTATTTATTTGCACAACTACGTGTCACATCGATCATAACTCCAAGAGAGAGGGAGATGTATATCTATCGCGCTCTTACGCTATACCACACTCTCCCCCACTTAGATTAAAACGACAACTACAGGGGAATCTAGCTCAAAGCATGTTGTCGTGTTCTGAACAAGTCTCTGAACACGGCAACATCTGATTTACATGGCGTTTCCACCTACATCCTTCTACTTCTATTATATAAGTAACATCTGGTATAGAATTTTCAATAACCAAACCCTGAACCCATGGCTTACTTCCCTTCCTGTAATCTTTTACCATTACTTTTTGGCCTATTTCGAATTTAATCTTCCTACCTAACAGAGCACAGGGATGTGCTCTGTTCTGTGATTTGGCGTTCAGCTCCTCTCTCAGCGGTGGTGGTCTAAGTAAGCTAAATCTATTCCTCAGCTCTCTACCCAGCATCAGACGAGCTGGTGCAATGCCAGTTGTTCGTTGAGGAGTGCTCCTTTTTTTTTTTTTTTTTTTTTCTCCTGAAGCGGGAGGGCGTGTCAGACTTTTACTGACTAAAACCCACCCGTGTTCCTTCAGTTGCTTGCGCCAGGGCCGCGGTAACTCTCTTTCAAATTTATCCGCGACCCAGACAGGCATCGGTCCTATCAGGCCCCGTCACTTTGCTGACATCTCTTTGAGGCGCGCGTGGAACACTACGCGCCGTAAACTCGGGCTTGGTCCTTATCGGACGGTAAGCTACCCATAACTTGCCGTCCGCAAGCCCGTGCCTACGGTGGCCGGGAATCGGCTTGCGACTCCCTACGCCCGGGGCGTCTCCTTTGCGTCTCCCTCACGCGTTCCGCCTCCTCCTTTGCGAGCATTACTGCTTCGCAGAAGGAGGAGACAGCTTCCCATGCCCTCTCGCTCCGTACCATGGCCTGGACCAGGGCTGGACGCGAGAGGTCGCCACCACCGATCGCCTCTACGAGGACACGGCGGTGCTCCGCCCAAGCGGGGCAGATCTCCACCGTATGCTCCACCGTGTCCTCTGGGCGGTCCACACAATGGTGACACTCGGGCGTTTCCTCCCGCCTAATCCTGAACAGGAACCTCCCAAAACATCCGTGTCCGGTGAGGACCTGCGTCAGGCGGAAGGTGAGGACGCCGTGACGCCTCTCTAGCCACTCCTCAAAGAGGGGCCTTACCGCCGCAATTGTGGCGTGCCCATGAGGAGTGCTCCTATAATCCATTAAAAATAAGTTTATTGCATACGACATAGAGTGACCACTTTCTATGATTTTAGTATTTGCTGATTTAAATGTTTGGACAAAACGTTCTGCTGCCCCATTTGTGGCTGGGTGATATGGTGGTGAAAAAGTGTGTTTAATTTGAGCTAATTTACAAAATTCTTGAAATTCTGCACTTGTGAATGATCGGCCATTATCTGTGACTAGGTGTACAGGGAAACCAAATGTAGAAAATATTTTTTTAAATATTTCTATCGTACGCGCCGATGTAATGTTGGACATTTCGTATATTTCTGGCCATTTTGTATAGCTATCAACAATTACAAGGAACATTTTATTGTAAAATGGGCCTAGCAAATCGGCATGGATCCTATACCACGCTGAAGGGGGTACTGGCCATGGTTTCTGGGTTTTACAAGGGGATTTACTATTTTGTAAACATACATTACAACTTTTTACTATATTTTCTATTTCAGTGTCCAGTTTGGGCCACCAAAAATAAGATCGAGCAATCTCTTTCATGCGGATTATTCCAAAGTGACTTGTATGAAGCTTCATTTGTAATACCTAATTCTATTCGAGAAACTGTGTTAACACAGCTGTGTTAACACAGTTTCTCGAATAGAATTAGGTATTACAATACGATATCCCGAGAACACACACACTCTATCTACCGTTAATTCATTTAATCGAGTGTGGTAGGGTAGTATGTCTTGAGTTAAATGTTTTCTTTCTGGCCAACCATCAGAAAGATATCTTATGCTTTTTGTCAGTGTACAATCTTTTTTTGTTTCCAACTGTATTGTTTTCCAATCCAAATATTCCAATTGAGATTCATTCACATGATAGATGTTGCTCGAGTTACCATTTGAACAAAGTGGGTGAGTGTCTTCCACTTCACATTCTTTTTCTATGGCAGTTCTAGATAAATAGTCTGCTGGGTTTACATTTGTTTTAATATGTCTCACCTTATAATTAAATGCAGACAAGAATATTGCATAATGTTGCAACCTTTTAGCAGCCATTTTTGGAATACTTTTTGTAGGGCCAAAAATCCTTACTAAGGCTGCATTATCAGTTTCGAGTTCAAACTGTCTCCCATAAAAATAGTTATAAAATTTTGTTATTCCAAAAATGACTGCCATTGCTTCCTTATCAATAGTTGTATATTTTTTCTCCACTTCACTTAGTTTCTTACTTGCATAAGCAATTGGCTTAACCACACCTTCATAATCCCTATTGGATAACACCGCGCCCAAGCCCGTGTCAGACGCATCGCACGTTAAAATCAATGGTAAATTCGGGTCATAGTGTTTCAAATTACAGGCTGATGCTAACTTGTCTTTGATGAGTTGAAAAGCGTTGTCACATTCTGATGTCCAATTATTTTTTATTTTTTTTGTACATTCATACAATGGTGTAATTATGGTAGCCATATCTTTTAGGAAACGAGAATAGTAGTTTATTTTTCCTAAAAATGATTTAAGTAAAGTGAGACTGGTGGGCGTTTTTGCGTTTAACAATGGTTCAATATTTGGCTGAATAATATTAATGCCTTTTTTATCCACACAATATCCAAAAACATCCAGACTAGTTACAAATAGTTTACACTTCTGTGGTTTTAATTTAAATTCACATTGCTGTAACCTATTTAGTACTTTACAGAGAGTTTCTAAAGTGTTTTGCAAATCTTTCCCTTTTATATAAATATTGTCAATAAATACAATAGTGTTAGGTATATCTCTTAATTTTTTAAAAATCAAGCGCTGAAAGGAACCAGGCACTGAACTAACTCCGTATGGAAGATAACTATATTTATATGTTCCCACCTCGGTGACTATTGTTGTACAGTCTTGACTATCAGCACTAAGAGGAGCCTGCAAATAGGCTTCTTTTAAATCCAATTCGCAGTAATATTCGCCGTTTTTTAGTGTATCTAATATATCATCGACATGGGGTAGCGGGAAGTGATCAATTTCTAAATACTTATTTACTGTTAGCTTGTAGTCCCCACAAAGTCGCACTGACCCATCTGGTTTTAATATGGGTACTACTGGCGTTCCCCATTCACTGTGTTCAACTGCTGAGATTCTCTTGTTTTTTAGTAATCTTTGAATTTCATTCGTTTACCTTATCCCGCAAAGCAAATGGTACCCTTCGCACAGGCAGACATTTTGGTTGGGCATCAGACTTCAACTTCAAAGTGATCACTTCACCTTTAAAGTTGCCCCAGCCAGGGCTGAATACTTCTGCAAACTGGTTTTTTACATGTTCTTGTGCATCTGAAACAGTTTGTATTTCATAAGATCCAATTTTTACATTATTTGTTAATATTGGAGGCCATAAACCTAACTCATTTAACCAATCTCTGCCAATGACTCGTGGAGCATTATTTTTTACCACAAAAATGCTTAATTTTTTAAATTTATTGTTACACTTCACTGGAATTTCCTTTATTATGCCTAATGGTTGTGAATAAGTTTGATCAAAGTTTCTGAACATTACATTACAACTTTCAAAATGAGATGATTTTAAATATCGTTCCTTATCTCGAATTGGCATCACAGTGACCTCTGATCCAGTATCTAACTGAAATGGAATACAATGGTTATTTAATGTTACTGAAATATAATGTGGAGGTATCCTACTTACACGATTATAGGAATAAGTTCGAAATTCTGCATGTGGACTCTTATCGGTTTCAATAACTTCCTCTTCCTTCTTTTCTTTTTCACACGGCTCCGCCTCCAACATATTAGTTTGCCTCGTGGGTTGTTTCTTCTTAGAACACATTCTGAATATATGACCTTGTTCGCCACATTCGGAACAATATTTTTTCCTCAATGTACATGTAGCTTTGCAATGGTTATCTTTACCACAGCAAAAACAGCATTGTTTTTCTGTTAGTTGCCTATTTTGATTTCTTGTAAGCTTTGTTTTCTCATTTTTGGTTTTACCTTGATTGTAGAACACTTCTGTTACCTCCCTGGGGTCACTGTGTAATAATGCTGCTTCTAAAGATCGTGAGACTTCGATACATTTGTCCAGAGTCATATCACTTGCACCTTTTAACAACTCAAATTTAATAATTTTAGATGCCACTCCATCAATCAGTTTTTCTTTAATTTGGTCTTCCACATCCTTAAAACCGCATTTTCTTGCTAACTTTTATAGTTCAAGGACATAATCTTCTATATTTTCGTTGGGCTGTTGATTCCTTTGTCTAAAATTGGCTCTTTCCAACACAGTGGAAACTGGTTTCACATACTTTTGTTTAAGTTTTAGACACAATTCATCATAGGTAAGTTTGCTCGGGTTAATGGGTGCACACAAATGTGTTAAGATTTCGAAAACTTTTGATGTTAATTTGGTGGCTAATAGTGAGACCTTTTTTTCTTCCTTGATGTCATTTAGGGTTATAAAAAAATCCAACTGTTGTTGCAAAACTTCCCACTTATCACCATCGAAAGGTTGTAATTCTCCGTACGAAGTCATGGTCCTCTTAAACTCCTGTTCAATAACAGTTTTATTCTTATAGGATTCGCTTAGATTTCTTCTCAATTCGTCCACTGTATTATTTTCCGGAAATGGCAAGTTTTCGTCTATATGTATTTTAATTAATTCATTTTTCGTACACTTATAAATGTAACTACGGTTCCCCGACTTTACTTGTTGAATTTTTTCCAGTTCACTGTTCTGTTGGCCCTCGGTGCTGGGTTTGGACTTAGAATTAGCGTCTGAGAACGAATCCGACGACATTCACTGTTCTTGTGAAACAATAAAAAAAATATCGATGACGACAGCCACAACTGCAATATGGCGGACGTAAATGGTTCGTTACTCACTTCACACCGATGCCACGCTCGGTTTTAAGATTTTGCCGATTATCGTTTATGATTGTTGTTGTTTTGCTCAACCTTCTTGTTATTCCCGCACGCCAAGTTCTTTATCCTCGTCGCCACTGTTGTATCTTGCAATTAAAACACCGTATTAATTAAATGCGTATTTATTTGCACAACTACGTGTCACATCGATCATAACTCCAAGAGAGAGGGAGATGTATATCTATCGCGCTCTTACGCTATACCACAAGAACATTCAGATAGGGCCATATACTCCGCTTCTGTGCTGGATAGTGCTACTGTTTTTTGTTTTTTAGATTCATAAGAAATCACTGATCCTGACATAATAAAACAAAACCCAGAATATGACCGTCTATCCAATGTACAGGATGCCCAATCAGCATCAACAAAATCATATAAATTACATCCAGTCTGGATGTAATTTATATGATTTTGTTGATGCTATATACTAAACCATAACTTTTAGTTTTCTTTAAATATCTTAACAAACGTTTTAAATGTTTCCAATGAGTCTCATTATAGCAATTGTTATACTGACTCAGAAAACTCACACTGTAGGAGATATCTGGCCGGGTTAGTACAGACAAATACATCAAGCTTCCAATCAATTGTTGATATGGTAGTTTCTTATCACTGTTGGATATTCTATTATTGCAACACCAACATTAAAAAATGTAAATCTTTGTGAGCGGTGGCAACACCCTTCCCTTCCTACTGTGTCACTGGTTGAATACACACGTGAGTAGTATATAATTGGGGCATCTGGATCACATGAGATCCAGACACCCCAATTATATCTATTCGAATAGATAAAAATGTCTATTCAAATAGAAGTTATATCATTTTTTTGAATAGATGGTCTATTCATATATATTGTTTAATTCATTGGCGCTTATCTATTCGAATAGATAAAAATGTCTATTCAAATAGAAGTAATATTATTTTTGAATAGATGGTCTATTCTAATATATTGTTTAATTCATCGGCACTTATCTATTCGAATAGATAAAAATGTCTATTCAAATAGAAGTTTTTTTTTTAAAAGGTGGTTGTTTCTAATATATTGTTTAATTCATCGGCATTTATCTATTCAAATAGATGAAATTTTCTTTTTGTTCTTGGATAGCTGTCTAAACTAAATGGACTACCTATTGAAACATTGTTCTATTCAAATAGGACAATGTTTATTGAATAGTTCTTCTTGATTAGAAATGATAAATAATAAGTAAATTATAATTACCTATTCAAATTGGCGTAATCTTCAATCTACTTATTGATAAATTATTAAGATATTTGTTTGTTTTGGATTTTAAACTAAATGAGAGTGATTCGTTGCCTCCACTACGTATGGGTGTCATGCAGCCTTTCAAGTATCTACAACAATTTGGGAGCACCAACCGCTTGGTGTTCTTAGTAAGGTAGAAGCCGGTGACACCTGTGTCTAAGAATAAGTTAGTTGTACTTCGCTTGAGCATCGTGCTGTTGGCATCGTGCTAGTGGCAGATAGGAAGTTAGGCAATATTATGAGTATTATGACGCTTATGTGATGATTACAACTGAATTAACTCCTGGAATATGGGTTATAACACACAAACACGATCAGACAAGAAACGACTTGACTAAATAACGTCATCAGGTAAGCAAAACTATTTAATTCATTACCATATTCGTCAAGCTATCTGATACCGGCGACTGCATGACGCCTAGCGCCTACCATGCATTGTTTACATAAGTTATTATTTTATCTTTTAAACAGTCTCTTTGATCAAGCTGGCGCAAATGCAAAAGTGGAAATGTCAAACATGAGGTTCTAGGTTCGATTCCATCCCTGGTCAGAAAAACCATTATTAATAGTTGTAACAACAGGATGTGTTAGTTTTCCATATTTGTATTTAAAGCAAAATATTATTTAACAGGGTATTAACAATAAAACGATTTTTTATTAATAGATATATATTTTTTATACAACATAGATACATAGTTATCCAATTTGTCAAACAAGTTATATTTATTATTATCGTATTTACAGTTACCTAGCTCTAATATAAAAGTTCCTTATAATAACATAATTTTTGTCTGTTACTTAAATTAATAATAACAAAATGAATAGTTATGTAGGATATACAGATTTCTATGATGTATTTTCTATTTCATCTTGAATTTTACTTATAATTTGTTTGGCACTGCTGTATATGTCATCAAATAACACAGTCTTAACCACATGTTGAGCGCACACCTCAGCTTCACAATTACACATAGAATTTTCAGATTTTGGGATATTATCGGCGTCGTAAATTTCAATTTTAATTATTTTTGTACCCCGTGTCACTGGTTTCTTTATGTATGAATATATTGATGGTTCTGTTCTTGCTCTCTTGCGGGCAGGTGGAACAAGGCCCAAGGATTTTTGTCCTGGTCTTAGAACAGCGGTCGACTGCTCCACTGGCACAAAATTGAATAGGTCTTCCGTATCCTGAAAAGAGAAAACAAACCTTTTAATGTATGAACATAAGAAGATAATATTTCTAATAAATAAATAAGTGGGAATATAGTGCTAAAATACCTACTACAATAACTAATATATTGCTACAAGTTACCTAAAGATAATAACGATATTACTACATACATCAAATAATTTAAATACATGATAATGTGATTACTTACCGACATCCTGGAACAATCTCGCTAGGCTTTCCCGTTCAGCCTTCAAAACTGGAATGAATTCTGGTGGTATTTTCAGCTATTTATATTCAAGAATTTATTTATTTTTTGTTTAATAGAGTTCGAAATCGATGGTTTTATTGATGTAGACATTTCTCGACATAAAAGGTAAGATGAAATTCAACCCAAGCGTTAAACTATGTAGAGCAGAGATGTCGAACCCTTGGATCAAAGCTAAAATTAAGCGCATTATCATCATCGTCTTTCCGTTTGCCTGACTTGGATATCCTTACATTACATGCCAAACCACCTAACATTTTAATGACAACAGCATGCAGATAAGAAGAAGAAAAAGATTCACTATCTCTGAACAGTTTTACCTCTAATATACCTATAATAAATAACAATGTCTGTTTGTCCATTGATTTTTATCTTTTTAGAACTCGTATGTCAACATCAGTGTATAAAAGGATACTTACAGTAAAGAGAGTACCTAATCGAATTCGAGGGAGGGATTAAAACTAGTATAATTTAAAAATACATAAGAAGTACGTTTCTTTGTTATTAAATAATTAAATCTAACAAGCAAACCCAAGATATTTCTATAGTATGTGCAATTGCATCTGTTGTCGGGGAGTTTAGCCGAGTCAACAGTTTTAAAATCGTGTGCTCTCTCCATATTTGGGATTGTGACGTATAATAATTAAAAGTATTTAAGCCGTCGGACAGGAAGCTGGATCAACATTAGCTGTCCTGAAGGTGGTGACTTAACATCTTCTAATTAATTATCTACCTAATCTGAAGTGAAAAGTGATAAGTGAAACAACGGCATAAAATGTAAGTACCTATCTTTAAGTTATCTATTCAATAAGTATCAACAACTCTGTACTATTTTTGCAGAAGTTTATTTTATGAATAGAATAGCAAGTGCGACTGCTGAGCGTTAGAACCCGGGTTCGATTCCCTAGGTCAGTCAACAGTATTTTTCGTACTGCCTATGTCTATTCGATATTTGATCTCTGTCAATTTTAAGAAAAGAAATTGGGCAGTTCTCTAATATGTATCTGTTCGCAGATAGTTTCTTATCACATTTATTATGAATAGAATGAAAATTAATTATGTTATGAATAGAATAACTACTTAGCAAGTGCGACTGCTGAGCATTAGACTCTGGGTTCGATTCCCTAGGTCATACAACCGTTTTTATCATAATATTTAATTTTTACTAGATATTTGGTGTATATACAGGAAATAAATTAGACATAGAATGAAAATGAAATATGCTATGAATAGAATAACTACTTAGCAAGTGCGACTGCTGAGCATTAGACTCTGGGTTCGATTCCTTAGGTCATACAACCGTTTTTATCATAATATTTAATTTTTACTAGATATTTGGTGTATATACAGGAAATAAATTTGACATAGAATGTAAATGAAATATGCTATGAATAGAATAAC
Source organism: Orthosia gothica (assembly GCA_949775005.1). Lineage (NCBI taxonomy): Eukaryota > Metazoa > Arthropoda > Insecta > Lepidoptera > Noctuidae > Orthosia > Orthosia gothica. The sequence continues at coordinate 1,976,474 of OX459070.1, read as the reverse complement.
TACTTAGCAAGTGTGACTGCTGAGCATTAGACTCTGGGTTCGATTCCTTAGGTCATTCAACAGTTTTTATCATACTACTTAATGTCTATTAGATATTTGGTATATGTATACACTGGAAATAATTTGGACAGTTCTCTGATATGTATGTGTATCTGCTCACAAATAGTTTCTAATCACAGCTATTTATATTATTTCAGGTCCAGATTTGCTGACGACCTCTTTCTGTCGGATGAGGACAAGAGCTCCGTGCAAGATGTGGTAATCAGCGAAAAAAAGAAAAAGCGGTTGAAGCCAAGCTCTGATTCGAGATCGGGCCATCAACCACCGAAAACAAATCCATCTACGTCGTCATCCTCATCTTCAAAGAAGATGAAAATTAATCCAGTCAGTATGCCTCATCTCACCGCAACAGATTTATTCGGCACCGACAGCGATGAAGAAGACGGGAACACGCAGACAACCACCGGTAAAAAACCCACCACTATTCTTCATTCGTCGATAACTCGAAGGCTGGCAACGGGCCATGCTCGCCAAAGCATGCCTATCAAAGTGGGTACGCATTACATCGAACTGAAGGTTTATCGGTGCGATGAAATCGAAAATGTCGCACCGATGAACCGATGGCGTCAGGCGGTTGTAGCTCTCAAAAACCGGACGGATGAGGGGACTGAGGCTTGGGGTCATCTGACTAAATTTATAAGCGCAACACGCAAAGAATTCAAATCTAGCTCTCAGACCTATATGAGTTCTTATTATTAGATACTAATATGAGTATTACTTTTAGACTATATCTACATTTATAATCCTAGTAGGTATCTAGTTATTATTTAAGCTAATCATGTAATCAAGTTTGTTATTCATATTATAATTATACAATTAAAGAATCATCATACTTATATAATCAATTTTGTTTTTTTTCCAGTTGCACCAACTACCAACACAATTCAAAAAGATATTTTAATAGAATGTGATAAATGTAAAATCGAATTACCAAAACAGAAATATAGATATCATGTGAGAACTAATATGCATAAATCAAACTGTTTGCTTAAAACTGAATTGAAAAACGTTGAAATAATTGCAACTGCTTTTCAAAACAGAATAAACACATATCGCCTAAATCCAGTTCCAGATGCGGAGTATTTAACTCCAGAAGCTTAAAAACCAATGTCAAATACCTGATGGTATTTGGTAGAATTTGACCTGAAGGTACACTAGCGAGAGATGTAAAATAAAACCACTGTGTACTGATCTGAGGTGATAGCTCATTTATTAAAAAATAACATTTGCTTATACCCTAATCACGGTAACCAAACCATTGCGACTTCTAACTCGAAGCCAACGCCATCTATCGAGCACGCCAGAAGCTTTACAAAGAGTTCGGTCGTGAACATACCGCCCACCAAGGACGTTATTGGCGCAATGTCCTTCTAAACTGAACCGTGGCAAATTATGAATGCAAGTTGATCTAAACATTTGTACTACATGAGAAAATAATTTGAACTAAAATCGACAAGCTATGGTTCATAAACATAACTATAAAACTCAATTCGTAATGACTAACGAATGTTAAAATAACTTAGAGCTAAACATGAATTATTCTAGGTTATACAAACATAATATAAAATTGTAAACAGTGTTAAAGAAAACTTAAAATTTATGTATTATTCGATTTTTCACAGTTGATTTAAAGTTTACATTCGTAAAAAAAAATGTTTGTATAAATTTATGCTAAAATGATAAAAAGTGTAAAAAAGTTGTAAAAATCATAGTTAAGTAAAATATGTAAACAATAAATTAACAACAACAACATTCTTATTCAACTACGGGTAAAATACATATTTTGGATGTTGGTCTTTTGATTGTTGAGGATTTGGTGCGCAATGTGACAGCATGTTTATCTATTACGCGACCTAACTACCAACGACTTGGCGGCAAATCGTCATCTTTAATTTATTGTTTTGTTTAATATTTTTGTCCTGGTGCTGTTTTCATTTGTACTATTTTAATCTGTTCATTCTTTATTCTCATTTGTTCTAGTTTGACCTTTATATTCTAGTTTGACCTAATTGTTTTTGTTTAACCTAATTGTTCTAGTTTGACCTATTTGCTTCTTTATTTTCGATTGTTCTAGTTTGACCTTTATATTCTAGTTTGACCTAATTGTTTTTGTTTAACCTAATTGTTCTAGTTTGACCTATTTGTTCTAGTTTGACCTATTTGTTCTTGTTTGACCTATTTGTTCTTGTTTGACCTATTTGTTCTTGTTTGACCTATTTGTTCTTGTTTGACCTATTTGTTCTTGTTTGACCTATTTGTTCTTGTTTGACCTATTTGTTCTTGTTTGACCTATTTGTTCTTGTTTGACCTATTTGTTCTTGTTTGACCTATTTATTCTTGTTTGACCTATTTGTTCTTGTTTGACCTATTTGTTCTTGTTTGACCTATTTGTTCTTGTTTGACCTATTTGTTCTTGTTTGACCTATTTGTTCTTGTTTGACCTATTTATTCTTGTTTGACCTATTTGTTCTTGTTTGACCTATTTGTTCTTGTTTGACCTATTTGTTTTTGTTTGACCTATTTGTTCTAGTTTGACCTAATTGTTCTTCAATTTCCCAAAATTTTCATAACATTTCGTATGCATTAACTTGTGCATGCAACACCTTAGTTTTAGGTGAACTTTTAGATGTGTTCCTGCTAACTGCACCGGGTAGGATCTACCATAAGGTAATGTTCTGAGCATTCTACGCACGAAAACGATTTTCTATAAAAGATTTGAATTGCTTGAAAGTTGGTAAGTCATTGTTGGAGTCATTGTTGCAAGTAATAAGCTGCCATTGTTTACGCGTTTCGTTGTCTAATTTAAAGGTAACAATGTGTATAACAATGACATCCCATGTCCTCACGTTTATATAATTTAGAGTTATTTTCTTTAAAAAATGCCCAATCCCCTTCCACTAATTCTAGCTTTGTTTCTATGTATTCTAGCATTAATCTATCTTTACCACATTTTTTTAAATTTGTCAATTCCTTTGTGATAACATTCTGTTGATCTTTCAAAACGTTAATTAATCCATCCATTTTTATAATTGATTTATGTTCTTAATAAATAAGCAAAATGTTTAATTGATTTTAACTTGATAAAATTTTGTAAACACAACAATTTTATAAGTTGATAAAATCTGGATAAATGAATAGGTAACATTTTTCTCAAAGATATAAAATATCCAAAATTTCTGAATGTTGTTGCAACATAAGCAGTAAACTTATACTGATCTAAATGAAATATACATGAATGCTACAGAGACTTTTCAGAGAAAAATGACTGAATTTAACCAACGTGATTCCGGTTGGTCATTTATTTCTATAAGTCACTTAGAAATTAATATAAACAAATATTGTCCAATGCGAGGCGGCACGTATATCGAGCTTCCTCCAGCTATAAGGAATACGAAAAGTTGTTTAAACATACAGAACAATGACAACCATTGTTTTCTATGGGGTATTATTGCTTCCTTATTCCCATCGAAGAATAATGTTTGTAGAACAAAATCATATCCTCACTACAAAGATGTTTTAAATATTGAAGGAATGACATTTCCACCAACCTTGGTTGATATAAAATTGTTTGAAAAAACTAATCCTAATATAAGTGTTAATATATATGGTTTAGATAAAAGGTGCCGTGTGACTGGACCTCTATACATGACAAGCTCAAAGAAAAACAAACATGTAAATTTGTTGTATTTTGAGCGGAATGGTTCAGGACACTACTGTCTAATTAAAGATCTAGCGAAACTTATCCGTCGTCAAGTTACTCATCACAAAGGTAATTTTTTACTGTGCGATGCTTGTTTGCAAGTTTTTTCTAGTGATTCAAAATATAGCTCACACGACTGTTCTAAAGTGTTAACTATATTACCGAAAAAAGATACTATGATACAATTTAAAAATTATGAGAGACAACAAAGAATACATTTTATCATCTATGCTGATTTTGAAAGTATTTTACTAAACTGTCCTGATAATAGATCTAAAAATACTCAGAACTTAAAAGTGCATGAACCATCCTGTTTCGCATATTACATATGTTGTTCACACGATCCAGATTTGAATAAATATGTTACGTATAGAGGTTTGGATTGTGTAGAAGTATTTATAACGCGTTTAATTGAAGATGTCACTTACATAAATGCCATACTGTCTGAAAATAGACCCATGAAAGCTTTGTCTGTCAAACAACAAAGAGAGTACGAAGAGGCTACTCGATGCCATATTTGTAAACATTTGTTATTGGGTGACAAAGTTCGAGATCATGACCATGTTACATCTGAATACAGAGGAGCAGCACACTCTCGGTGCAATTTAACGTTTAAAATATGTCCGTTTATACCTGTTGTTTTCCATAATTTGTCTGGATATGATTCTCATTTCTTTATTGAAGAACTGGCTAAGTACGATGGTCCTATTAAAATAATTCCTAAATCAAAAGAAAAATACATGTGTATAATGAAAAGCCTCGCAATTAAGAACAAGCCTAGTTGCGTACAAATAAAGTTTATAGATTCTTATCAATTTTTAAGTTCGAGTTTAGATGAATTATCTAAGAATTTACATATACAAGATTTCGTAAATCTTTCAAGAGAATTTGACGATAAAGCCGATTTATGCTTATTGAGAAAAAAGGGTATTTATCCGTATGAATATATTGAGACATGGTCTAAGTATAATGAAAAATGTTTGCCACCTAGAGAGTATTTTTACAACACAATGAAATTGGAGCATATTTCTGAAGATGAATATACACATGCACAAAAAGTTTGGTATAGTTTTAATATCAATTCCCTTGGTGAATATACTGATCTTTACCTAAAATGTGATGTATTATTATTATGCGACATATTTGAACATTTTAGAAACACAAGTTTAGAATATTATAATCTTGATCCAGCATATTATGTATCCGCGCCAAGTTTAAGCTGGGACGCAATGCTTTTGTGTACTGGTGTTAAATTGGAGCTGATGCATGACTTAGAAATGTACAACTTACTCGAAAAGGGAATACGTGGAGGATTAGCGCAATGTTCCCTACGACATGCAAAAGCGAATAATAAATTTCTACCTTACTTCGATGATACTAAGCCATCATCTTTTTTAATATATCTTGATTGTAACAATCTCTACGGATATGCTATGACAAAAAGAATGCCTGTATCGGAATTTAAATTTTTATCAAAAATTGAAAGTGCTAACTTTGATGTTTTGAATATATCTGATGATTCTGAATATGGATATATTCTGGAAGTCGATCTGACCTACCCAGAAATATTGCATAATTCGCATAGTGACTTACCTTTCGCAGCAGAAAGATTTGTACCTCCTGGTGGGAAAACTACAAAATTAATTGCGAATTTATATGACAAATATAATTACGTCATTCACTACATACATTTAAAACAATGCTTGAACAATGGGTTGATTTTAAACCGAATACATCGCATTCTTAGATTTAGACAAGATCATTTCTTGCAAAAATACATTGATTTAAATACTCGTTTGCGTCAAGCATCTACCTCAGCCTTTGAAAAAGATTTTTTCAAACTTTTGAATAATGCTGTGTTTGGAAAAACAATAGAAAATAAACGCAAGCAAGTAATTGTAAAGTTAGTAACAATGTGGGAAGATTCTAATAATAAAACAAATAAACATATAGGTGCTGAAAAACTTATTGCACAACCCAACCTGAAAAGTATTTCAATATTTTCAGAAAACTTTGCGGCTGTTCAGTTAAGCCCTGAAAAAATAATATTGGATAGACCGATTTACATTGGTTTTACTGTATTGGAGTATGCCAAACAACACTTATATCAATTCCACTACGATTTTATCAAAAACAAATATGGCACAAAAGCTAAACTATGTTACACTGACACAGACAGCCTACTTTACTTAGTAGAAACGAATAATTTTTATAAGGATATGGTTAATAATATATCGGCATTTGATACCAGTAATTTTGCTGATGATAATCCATATGGAATACCTAAAATTAATGAAAAAGTACCAGGCTTGTTTAAAGACGAACTCGGAGGCTCAGTAATTTATGAATTCATTGGCTTGAGGGCTAAACTTTATTGTTTGAAAAGTGTAAAGGCAACATTAAAGAAGGCAAAAGGTATAACGAAACCTGTAACAAATCAATTAAAGCTTTCTGATTATAATGCTGCTCTACACAATAACAAAATTATCAAACGTAAAATGAATGTAATTAAATCAATTAAACACGTTATCTACTCACAACAAGTGAATAAAATTGCATTAAATAGAAGTGACGATAAAAGACACATACTTCCGAATCAAATTGAAACCTTACCATGGGGTCATTGCGATACGATTTCTTAAAATGTATTATTTAGCTAAATATTATATTTATAAAAGTATCTACTTTAAAAAGTGACAAATTATAGCCGTGTATTCATTCTACTACAAAAAATATGACTATGTTGAAAAGGTGTAATTTTATTAAATAAAATAGTTTTACCAAATTTTTGTCTTATTTATTCACCCATAAATACTATTCACGCATTTAAAGGAACTCAAATATTGATTCGATCAATAACTCTGACAAGAATTATAAATACTAGAGCCCGAATTATTTCATAACAGATACAAACATGAAGTGCGTCAAGCAACAAGTATCATTAGATGTTAAAAATATTGATATAAAGGAAAATGCACTACACCCGAAACACAGTGTACTTCTTCCAAATAATATTCGATGCATAATATGTGGTCCATCGAATTGTGGGAAAACGAATGTTATGATTAGTTTATTGATTCATGCAAACGGATTAAAGTTTAACAATGTTTATCTGTATTCTAAGACCAGCTTTCAGCCGAAATACAGTTTTCTAAAACAAGTTTTGCAAAGAGTTTCTGACGTAAAACTTTTTGTTTATAATTTTGATGATGATGTCATTCATCCTAACGAAGCATTGTTGAACTCTGTTATCATATTCGATGATGTAGTTTGTGAAAAACAAATAAACATACGTAATTATTTTACAATGGGAAGACATAGAGGTATAGACTGTTTTTATTTATCTCAAACGTATTCAAAAATACCAAAGCAGTTAATACGTGATAATGCAAACTTTTTGATCATTTTCAAACAAGATGAAGTTAACATGAAACATATATATGATGAACATGTTAGTTCTGATATGGAGTGGTCTAGGTTCAAAGATATGTGTTCTAAAATCTGGATGCATCCTTATGATTTTTTAACAATTAATAAGGATTGTGAATTCAACAAAGGAAGATATAGACAGTCCTTTGATAACTTTATTTATTTTGATTAATGGTTATATAAATTATGAACAAAATAAAAAAAAATCATTTGTGCATAAATACTTCTACAAATAAGTCGTATAATGGACCATAACATTAAAGATCAATTAATAAAGTCCGCGGACGCTATAAAGGAAAAGGTGAAACAAATGAAAGATTATGAATTTAGTACTGACACTCATCTGAAGTATTTTTTTAAACCTCTTGCTGACCCTCTTAATGCTATAGCAGCTAACAAGCAGTTTTCTATGATAAAAACTGAAGATACTTATGATGACAAATTTAAAAATACTGGTATATATTCAAAAATGTTTTTGCGTGATAAATCACATGATATGCACAAACATGAATCATCTGAATCAGAAAAGTTTTATTCTGAAGACGAAGAAGGTAACACATCTGAATCAGACAAAGTTAACAACATGTCGCTGAACAAAGAAGATATCTTTGAAATATACGATGATATGAATATACCATTTGGTGTACGTTCAGAGAATGATAAGCATATGATTGGAAATAAAATAGTTAATTTCTCTACCACTCGCGAGAAATCTGATAAATTGTATTTTATTCGCGTAGCTAACAAAAAGTATGAAATAACACCTGGTCTAAAAGAATTATTGCTTCGCAAGAAGCCTGATTTAAATTTAGTCAATTTAAATGATAAATTAGTTTACAAAGAAATACTCATCACAACTAATGCTCATAAAAGAGACTTTGACCCTGCAGGACAAGTTAAAGGTGATAAGGGTATAAAATATTCTCAAGTGATCAAACCGTTATTTCCTGAGTCTAGTAAACGTTTACAAGAACCTACAGAAATAAAATCTAAACAAAAACGAGGTGCTGGCCTGCCGTTTCTTAAAAAATATAAAAAAGATACCGAACTTGTGTATTGGGATGATCCTAATGAATTAGTGGACCGGCTTAAACTGTTGATAGCATCTAAAACTGCAGGTAATACTAATCTGGACAACGAAATATTGTCAATTATAGAAGAGTTAAAGGAAGCGGGTGTAATAAAAGAATAAAAAGACTCATCATATAAACAGATTATCAGTATAATTTTGTAATTCAGAAGTGACAGTTGAGAAAATGAGCAAAGTGAAAAGTGACATTGTAAACGAAATTCATAGAAGTGCAAGAATAAATTTTCCTCGAAGACATGTAATATTAAAAGATATTGATGATCTTTGGCAAGCTGATTTAATGGATATGCAAAGTTTCTCCAAATTCAACAACAACAACAAATACATTTTAGCTATCATTGATGGATTCTCTAAGTACGCTTGGGCTATTCCACTTAAACAAAAAACCAAAGAAGCTGTATCTGAAGCTTTTATTACGTTGTTGAGTAGAGAAAAACGAATCCCTAGAAATTTGCAAACAGATCTTGGAAAAGAATTTTACAATAAAAGTTTTCAAAAAATATTAGTAAACAATTCTATCAATCACTACTGCACTTATTCAACGAAAAAGGCTTCAATTGTAGAACGATTAATAAGGACGATAAAGAGTAAGCTTTTCAAGGAATTTAGTTTAAAGGGGAATTATAAATGGACTGACAGGACACTTGCAAAAACCATCAATCGATATAATAATACCATACATAGAACAATTGGTTTACCGCCGGCTCAAGTAAATCATAGCAATAAAACAAAAGTACTACAGAGATATTTCAATTTAAATCGAACAAAAACAAAATGCTCTAAGTTACAGACAGGCGATTTTGTTCGAATAAGTAAACATAAAGGTTGTTTTGAAAAAGGTTACACTCGTAATTGGTCAACAGAGATATTCAAAATCAGTAAAGTTCAAAACACAAATCCTGTTACATTTTTATTACAAGATGTTAAACAGCAACCTATTTTAGGAGCATTTTACGATCAAGAATTACAAAAAACCAAACATCCCAACATTTACCTTGTTGAAAAAGTTTTAAAACGCAAGGGCAGAAAAGTTTTCGTGAAATGGTTGGGGTTATCATCCTGCGAAAATAGTTGGATTGACGATACCAATGTTTTATGAATGCTTTATCAATATAACATCATGGTCTATGACAGTTATCTCATTCTGTTTGTATACATGAAAGGAGAAGGACTTATTAATAATTTAATTAATAATTTACCATTTGAGCTCCATTTGCCAGGATATAATTATTGTGGTCCAGGAACTAAATTACGTGAAAGATTAGCTCGAGGTGATAAAGGTGTTAACAAGTTAGACGAATATTGTAAACATCACGATATTGCATATAACAATTCCAAACGTTTGGAAGATCGCCACAAAGCAGATATAATTTTATTAAAAATGGCAAAAAAGCGTGCTTTGTCTTCCGATGCAGGGACAGGAGAAAAATTTGCTGCCAATTTAGTTAATAATATAATGTTATCAAAAGTAAGTTCTGGAGCAGGGCTCAAAAAGAACTTTAAAAATTTAGTAAACAATACAAAAAAATGCATTAAAAAGGTTAAACCGAAGTGTAGGAAAAAACTAATAGAATTGGCCTACGCTGCTGCTAGAGAATTGAATCGCGATTCATCTACCACGATTCCACGTATAATACCGATTCCTAAGACTGGAGGGGTTCTACCTTTAATACCAATATTTGCTGGTTTGTCCGCTGCTGGCAGTATTGCAAGTGGAATTGCTGGAATCGTCAAAACCATAAATGAATATATAGCTGCAAAAAAGCGTTTAGAAGAAATGAAAAGACATAGTAAGAATGTGGAAGGTGTACATATTGGCAACGGACTGCAGCTTAACCGTTACAAGGATGGACTCGGGATATATACAAATTCAAAGAAAAAAAACTAAATCATAGGCTACCTAATCGTGCTCTTACCAATATAGATATCTTACATTTTACCAAAAACATTCCCTATTTTCGCGGAGTGTATATGAGAGATACCTTACCGAATTCTCCGTTTTCTAAAGAGTGTGGAATCATAAATTTAGATAATTCAAAAAATTCTGGTACACATTGGGTAGCCTATGTAATTATAAATGAATATGTTGAGTACTTTGACAGTTACGGCAACTTGAAACCTCCAATTGAATTTGTTCGATATGTAGGTTCTAACAATATTAATTATAATTACAATAATTTTCAAAATAATAACTTATTCAATTGTGGACATTTATGCATTAAATTTCTTAAAGAGTTTTGGAAAAAATAATGGTATTATCAACTCATTAGGTACTTACACATGGTTTAAATGTTAGGTGTTGCTACATAAGACAACACATTGACATTGTCTGCCACAAGAGATGAATGTCAATTAGAATAGAGTGAAAATAAAATAAAAATATGATAGTTTACAATATAAAAACAACTGCCAAAGTTAATAGTTTTACTCCTTCTCGCACCATCAAAAGACGAAGACATATTATACGAACAATAAAAAAAATAACTAAAGGTAATAGATTATTTCTTCGAGCTTTGGGATTTAAATTATGAGTATTCTTCAAGTGAATGATTTACCACAATTCGACAACTCTATAGTGAGTTATGAAAATCATACTTATAATCCATATAGCAACTGTTTTAATGAAAATGATGAAATACGTATACCCATAAATCAACAAGATTTGTACGTATTACCTTCAGCCAGCTACATTTACGTTGAAGGTCGAGCCACCACGGTTTCGAAAGATGGGGCAGGAAAACTAACACGAAAGGCTGTTAATTTTACCAATAATCATATATCATTTCTATTTCAAGACATTCGATATGAAATTAATGGTGTAGAGATTGACCGAATAAAAAATGCAGGTATTTCTACAACTCTAAAATCATATGTTTCAATGAGCGAGGGAGAAAGTAAGGCTGCCGCCATTTGGGGTTGGAATTTGAAAGGGATTAAAGATAATGATGGTATTTTTAGTGCCCTTATACCTCTGAATAAAGTTTTAGGATTTGCGGAAGATTATAATAAAATTATCATTAACTGTAAACATGAACTTATAATTAAAAGAAGCAGTTCAAATCTTAATAGTGTTACACTTGATAATAATGACACTATTGAAGTAAATATAGAGAGACTGCAATGGCGTATGCCTCATATAAAAGTTTCAGATCGGGAAAGATTAACTTTACTAAAACATCTAGAAAAGGATCGTCCTATTCAAATAGCTTTTAGAAATTGGGACTTGTACGAATACCCTTTATTACCTAGAACTACAAAACATACATGGGTTGTTAAAACTGCTTCACAACTCGAAAAACCAAGGTATGTGATCTTTGGTTTGCAGACAAATAGAAAAAATATGAAAAGTAAAGACTGCTCAATATTTGACAATTGTAAATTAACTAATGTTACTCTTTTTTTAAATTCCCAATATTATCCATACGAATCGGTGAATGCGAAATTTTCAGATGATAAGTATTATATATTATATGAAATGTTCATCAAATTTCGTCAGTCTTATTATAACACTCGGTCTGAACCAATGCTTGGTTTAGACGAATTTAAAGAAAAGGCTCCTTTATTTGTAATTGATTGCTCAAGACAGAACGAAGCCTTGAAAACTGGGGCTATAGATGTGAGACTGGAAATAGAAAGTTCTGAAGATATACCAGAAAATACATCTGCCTATTGTCTAATCATCAACGACCGTCTATTCGAATATAAACCCTTAAGTGGTATTGTAAAGAAATTATTATGAACGCTATAGTTGATGTGCAAGGGTTTAAGATGGAAAGTAACGAGTTTATCGTAAAAGAAATAGCAATAGTATGTGGAAATCAAGTTATGGTTTTATTAATCAAACCACCATTCCCATTTTACAAACTTACAAAGAAAGAAAGATTACAAGTAAGTTGGATAGAGCGAAACCGAAACATTTTCTGGAAAGAGGGTTTTATACCATTCTTAAACTTGCACCGATATATTGTACCTTATCTGGAAGATAAAAACATTTACGTTAAAGGATGTGAAAAAGTGTTGTGGTTAAAAAACATTGTAAAACATGACAAAATATATAATTTAGAAGATAAAAACTGTCCAAGTTTACAGAAATTATTTGATGATTATGGAATGTCTAGTAATATATTAAGCTGTGTGTATCATTCGAATGTATGTGCTTTAAAAAATGTTACTTGTTTAAAAAAGTGGGTTGATAATACAAGTATTTTAACAGTAATTTAGATGATAAGGACTGCTTTGAAAAAATATAAGTTAGCAAGTAATTAGTATAGCTGTTTATATCATAACAATATATTGAGAATAAAGGTTTTTGAATAAATGTTTTCTTGTTTTATTTTATAACAAATAAATTAAGTACAGAATACCACATCGAACTGTGTTAAAATAATCTAAAGAAACAAAAAAACGTAAAGGTAAGTCCTGACTCATATGGAGCACATCTTGATAAATTGACAGCACCGAATACAATACTTCATTATGTTTTCATACATACCCGTATCAAGACTCATAAAATGATTCAACATTATTCCAGCCCGCGATATGAAATATATAATCAATACAAAATTCGATTATGTTCATTCAGACATTATTGGGCTACAGTAGATTCAAAACGAAGATTGGTGATGGAGATGGCTGATGCAGGTTTTTTTTACTGTGGAAATGGTTTAACCGATAAAGTTATGTGTTTTTCGTGTGGAGGTGTTATCGAAGATTGGGAGTATTACGATGATCCTTGGATGCAACATGCTATATATTTTCCTGATTGCTTTTATTTAAATGCTGTAAAAGGAACATATTATGTTGAACAATCAAAGCGTCTATTTTTTAAAGAAACAAGAATATAAAAAACTAAAGTGGAGGAGCATAGATTGATTGTCTGCTGAATAAGCTGCTAAATGTTATTAGTAAAGGAGTCACAAGTAACTATAAATTTACTTACAGACATTTTATGAGACATTCGGCTCCTACAATTGAAGTTAATAGGTTGAATTGTAAACTGAATTAAACAATTTAAAAATAAATTATATTAGCTACAATGCAAGATTCAGTGAAATATACTTGTGAAGGCATATCTAAACTTATTTTCAAGAATGCCAGTGGCGAGATTCTATTAAGTCAAGACATGACTGACCAAAAACCAATGAACACCAGTTCATCAAAACTTCAGGACAGTACAAACAAAAAAGAGCAAAACTCAGTAAAATCCACCTTTGAAAATACGCGATATCTCACAATCAAGAGTGATCACAATGAGCTACTTACATTTGTTCGAGTTGGCAACAAACATCCTAGTCCTGAAAAATCGGCTGAAAGGTCATCAAATACTCCGCCTGTCATTAAATTAGTAACAAGAAATATAGTGCGCGATATAGTGTTTCCTGATTCAGAAGTTATTCTATGCTATCAGATGCTGCCAGAAGATGAAATTCCCTCTTCAATGAATAACTGTTCTACATAATAATATAATCTAAATAGATAAACATAGGAGAAACGTATGTGCTTTAAAAAAATTACTTGTTTAAAACTATGGATTGTGAATAAAGGTATTTGTAATAAATTGATGATATTTTTTTTTTCGATTTTCCAAGTCAGGACCTCTATTATTACCATGATGAATTAACACAATGTTCTAGTGAGTATAGCTCATAAAATTATCTAATAATTTAACACATCTTTGACGACAAGTTAGCGCGAACAATGTGAATTGGCGGCATCTAGACAGGATTCCACCAGTTTGAATAGCTAATTAAAATCTAATAATATCTGATAGTCCTCCATCATTTCAAATCAACAAGAAGAAGAAGAACTATTCAATAAACATTAACCTATTTGAATAGAACAATGTAATTTCAATAGGGAGTCCATTTAGATTATACAATCTATTCAAAACGAAAAATATAAAATTTCATCTATTTGAATAGATATGTTCCGATAAATTAAACAGTATATTAGAATAGACCATCTTTTCAAAAAACAATATTTCTTCTATTCGAATAGACATTTTTATCTATTTGAATAGATATAATTGGGGTGTCTGGATCTCATGTGATCCAGATGCCCCAATTATATACTACTCACGTGAGTCTAATAGTCCGCCGTTTTATTTAATCTTCCTTGGCACCAACGCTACCAGCACCTCATCAGCAAACAACACCATTACACCGCTGCAGATTGGTCCTTCGCGGAGAACAGCCGTGCTGTGGAAGAAGCGGGCTAGAGGTTTGCCTGTTTTTTTTTTTTCTCGCCGTGACACAGCCATTTTGGTTGGCAATACATACGAGCTCTGCTTCGCTTGGCTTAGTTGTCGCAACATAATCGCATCATATATAACGATTCGACAACTCAAAGCAGTAATATAAAAGAAAAGCAGCAAATGCAATAATTGCAAAACATAATTCCATCGATTGCCTTTGCCGTCGCCGCCGGAGTCACCTATTCAGGTGTGAAGAGTACAGCTGACATCACAAACAAAGGGTATTCCGCAAGAAAAAGCGAGACGGCACGCATCGCAATATTCAACATTAAATTCAATTCAAGCTTAGCGCCGCCGTGATCCACGCACGAGGTGCGCGCAACAGAAACATAATTACGCACGAGTGCAAGAGAGACAGCAAGCGACGCCAAAAAGTCGTCGTGTCGTCGAAGCAAATTTCCAGAGCCGCCATTTTGTGGCATTCGATCCATTCGATCGACTCTTCTTCAAGATCAGTCCACGCGCATCGAATAATATTGCACTAAGTGAATACATTGTTTGGTGTTTGTGCAACATTTATAGTGTTACAATAATAAGTTTCGTTAATGAACAAGTGCGCTAGTATAGTTAGAAAAATGGAGGACGAACTTAAACGAAAAATCGCCTCACGTGGCAATGTCAAAGGTATGATTACAAGATTACTTAATTTCGTTGAAGTTACCGATCTATGTAAATTGGGTTGTGATGAGCTAGTCACCAAACGTGATCGACTCATAGCCGCTTTTCGAGAATATGAGTCTTTATGTAAAGATATTCTTTATTTCGATCCTGCCGACAAAGAAAATGTTGAACAAATAGAAAATAATTACTACAGCATTCTGGCATCATTGAGCGAGCATATTAAGACCCAAGAGATTAAAGACCCCTCTGGTCGCCAAGCATTTTGATGGAAACACACACAAAACAAAGCTACCACCAATTTGCATAAAAATATTTGATGGTAAGTTTACCGAATATGTACCATTCATTAATTTGTTCGACTCATTGATTCACAATGATATTAGTCTTGACCATATTCAAAAGTTTTATTACTTGAGAACGTTTTTAAAAGACGAACCGTATAATTTGATAAAAAATTTAAGTTTGAACCAAGAAAGTTACAGTGAAGCTCGCAAACTGTTGCAAGATCGCTATAATAACAAATATAAGATCATAAATGATCATATAAGTAACATTTTAGATTTAAGTAACATTGTTAAGTCAACAGCTGGTAATTTGAGGGATTTTGTATCATTTATTAGGCAACAATTAGCTGCAATTAAAAACCTTGACTCAAATGTCGTGTACTGGGATGCAATTCTGTTATGTGTTCTTTCTCGGAAATTAGATGGAATCACTGCACGAGCTTATCAGCTGGACCGAGATGCCAGTGTACAACCTAACCTCGAAGACTTCCTGCAATACATTGAAAGACGAGCTCTGGCACTTGAGAATGCCGGACAGGGTATTCACTTGCAGCAACAGTCAACTAAAGTAGCAGCGGTAGCCACTGCAGGAACAACATGCATCTTCTGTAAGTTAAATGACCATAAATTATACAAATGTAAAAAATTTCAACTTATGCCAGCAGACAATAGACTGACGTTTGCCAAGGAACAAAAACTATGTGTAACTTGTTTAGGTATGCATGGTGGCAAATGTAGGTTTCACTTCCGGTGCTCAGAGTGCAAGAAGCCGCATAACACTCTGCTCCACTGCAATTCAGGTGAAACCACACCAGCCGTCACCTTGTCAGGTAACGTTAATAATAATGTACTTCTACCTACAGCTAGAATTAAGGTTGTAGCAAGGAATGGCACCGAATACATCATCAAGGCGTTACTGGACAGCGGATCTCAGGTTTCTTTTATAACTGCAAAGGTTGTTCAGCTATTAGGTTTAACGCCCTTGCAAAGTAACACTTGTATTGTTGGAATCACTAATGAAAAAAGTAATGTTAAATATAACATCCCCATTGAAATCCATTCATTAAAATCACCATTCAAGATAACGGTAACTTGTCATGTAGTAAAAGATGTAACATGTAAATTGCCACAGAAAAAAATTGATGTCTCTAGGGTTATAATACCACCCAACATCACTTTGGCAGATGACCAATTTAACGTGCCAAGCGACATACATATGCTATTAGGTGCCGATGTGTTTTTCCAGACCCTGTTACCGAACGAGCAGTGCACGAGCATCAACGTGCCAAGGCTCAGCGAACGATCATCAGCTCTGCCCCGGAGTGCTGCTCATCCATCGCAGCAGCCTGGTGACACACAACTACACATCTTTAACACTTACTTCGGGCACATTGTAGGAGGAAATCTGCCACCAAAGGTATCTCAACAGACATGTAATAGAGTAGTATTAAAGTGTGAATTAAGTCTCAATGAAACACTTGCACAATTTTGGACCAATGAAAAAGTTCCAGAAATATTTACTGAGCAAACATCTGAGCAAGAGCTTTGTGAACACATTTTTCAAAGTTCAGTTAAATTAATTGATAATCAGTTTGAGGTTCCTCTGCCTTTAAAATTACCTTTAGTGGATGTAAATGATATTCTAGGGGAGTCATTTCATTTAGCTTTAAAAAGGTATTTAAATTTGGAAAAGAGATTGTATGCTGATCCTGAGCTATTCATGCAATATAAAAATTTCATACATGAGTACCTAGCTCTTGGTCATGCTCATTATATAGATATAGGATTGTATGATTTAAATAAACATGCAGTGTATTTTCTCCCACACCATGCAGTCATCAATAATAACAGTAAAACCACAAAGCTACGAACAGTCTTTGATGGTTCAATGAAGACAAACAAGAGAGTTTCTCTAAATGATTTACAACTCAATGGACCAGTGGTTCAAAAAGATTTATTTGATATAAGGTTTAAGGTTTTAGACATTTATTTTCTCTAAAGATTACAAAATCACTTACAGAGAAAATACAATATTATAACTTAAAATATATGAAGCCGACTGGCGTAGCGGGTTAAAGTCGTCACAATCCAACGACTAAGTATTATACGACTAAATATTATATAGACCTTTTATTTTTTGTCAACTTTAGTACGTAGTAAAACATTGGAATTTTGTAACAGTTTTAGTAAAAGGGTAGTTGTAGTAAAATGTTGTGTGATGCATCGCCACTGCGGGTAGGTGTGCATGAGCTGAGGGAAACAATACAACATTGGACACATGTTTATTAAGGCCCATGACATAGTGATTGTTTCACTGCGTATGAACTTAGGTATTATTGTTATGTTTTTGTATGTATGTATGTGTGTGTATTTAACTAAACAGAATTTATCTATTATGAATATTTGAGTTTGTTTTCTATTATATGTATATATACATATATAGTAGTCAAATACGTATGTAACAATATTTATTTTAATATTATTTGTAAATGTATTTATTTAATTAAACATAACTTTATGTAGATTAAAATATAGTGTATGTATGTATATATTTTTTTTTATATGTACATATATGTGTGCTAGGTAGTGTATATGTTATAAGTACTATAGTAATGTACTTATATGTATTAAATTCATCTAGAACTAATTATTTAACAAAATATATTTCGAATTGCATGCTTGTTACAATGTAAATTAGTAATTGACACCACTTAACTTAATATTAAGCTCTTATTAATGAAAAATCCTTTAAAATGTGGCTTTTTAATAACTTTTTAAATGTTAACAAAGATTTAGCTTCTTTTATATTTGTAGGTAATTCGTTGTAATGTTGGGCCCCATCATATAGAATACTCTTTTTTCCGTAGTTCGTTCTATGCCTTCTTAGACACAGGTCATTGGCCTGCCTTGTCATGAGTTTATGGTAATCTATCTTTTTTGTGAATGTAATTTGTGAGTGGATATCTTTAGTTAGGATTTTTCTAATAAAAATACATGTATTATATTTATATATTTGGGCCAGATTGAATAGTTTTGTTTCTTTATAAATTTTGTTAGTTGGTGTTAGATAATCGTATAGAAATAATGTTTTGATAATTCTGTTTTGTGCAACTTGCAGTTTTTTCAAGTTTGATTTAGTTGCTGAACCCCATACCTCTACTAAATAATCTATACGAGACTTGACCAAAGAGTTATATATCGTGTATCGAACATGTCTCGGCAGACATTTCACTATACCTTTTAGCGCGCCTGTAAGTGAATTTATTTTATTGCGGATTTTTTCGATTTGCGGTTGCCAGGTAAGTTGACTGTCAAGAACAAGGCCTAAATATTTTTCATTGTTAACTTTAGCAATTTTTTCACCGTTAATAGTAAGAGGACTATAATTTTCATGTTTTTTGTTTTTAGCAGAGAAAATAATATATTTAGTTTTCGTGGCATTAATAGTTAGTAAATTCGATTGTAACCAGATGTGTAACAGATGTAGATCATGCTGAGCTTGGTTCATTACTGCTGCCAATGAGTGACCAGAATAAAACAGGCTAGTATCGTCAGCATATAAAGTAATATCCCCCTTGAGTCCAATCTCATATATGTTATTGACATAAATAAGGAATAAAAGGGGCCCTAAAATTGAACCCTGAGGAATGCCACAAGTAATCAATTGAGGGCCACTTTGGTGGGTATTAATTTTGACAACTTGAGATCTGTCTGTAAGATATGATTTGAAAATCTCATATGCTTTACCAGTTATACCTATGTCCTTTAGTTTCGATAGTAGTATGTCATGGCTAACGGTGTCAAATGCCTTTTTCAAATCAATGAAAACTCCCACTGTAAATTTTTTCTGATCAATGTTAAGTCTAATATTGGTTACTAAGTCGTCAGTCGCAGCAACAGTGTTCGATTTGGGGCGGAAGCCGTATTGCTTTGTGTACAGATAATCAATACTAGATAGGAATTCATACAATTGTTTATGGAGAATTTTTTCAAATATTTTCGACATCACTGGTAGCACCGATATAGGTCGATAGTTATTAGGGTCCAGTTTGCTGCCTGATTTAAATATTGGGCTAACCTTAGCAATTTTAAGGCCGTTAGGGAAATAACCTGCGTTTAGGCATTCATTAATACAGTTTGCCAAACTTGCCGTTATGTTGTCCTTAACACATTTTATGGATTTCGTACTAATGCCATCTAAACCGGAGCTAGTGTTAGAATTTAAGTTTTTTATTATTTTCAATACCTCGTCTGCTGTGGTTGGTTTTAATTTTGATAATCCAGGGTTATTTTTAGGTTTATTATATGTTAATGTCTGAGTTAAATTGTTATGGTATTTTTGTGGTATTTTATTTGCAAGTTCAGTACCTATTGTAGCAAAAAAATTGTTAAAGTATTCGCAAATTTCTTGAGTATCTGAGATTTGACCATTAGAGGTATTGATTTTTAAATACCCAAGTTCTGCCATTTCTGTTTTATTATTTGACAGTCTATTAATAAGTTGCCACATTTTCAAAGGATACTTCTGACAGTTCGCAAAAGCCTTATAGTAGTATTGATTTTTAGCTAATTGGATATTTACAGAGGTGTGTTTTCTTTGCGTTAGGAATTCCTTACGCAGGTGTTCGTCTCTGGGTGTTTGTTTTAAACTGTGCCACAGTTTGTTCCTTTTGTTAATTAATGTTATGAGGTCCTTATTTATCCACTCTTTGCAAGGGGGATTTAACATTTTTGATTTCTTTATTTTGTTTTTTGCAATTGTTTGTAGCAGCTGAGATTCCAGTTCTTCATATTCATTATATAGTTTTGTGTCAAATATTTCTTTGATATCGTTCTGTAAGTTAATATAGTTTACTGATTCATATGGAACTCTTTTTATTCGTTCGGTTGTAGGTCTGTTTAGCTCAAGATAAATTTGTTTGTGATCAGCTATGGAGGACTCAATAACAGACATCTGGAATGTGTTATTCTGTAAGTTTGTACAAACATGATCTATGATTGTTTTTGAGGATGTGGTCTCACGAGTGCAGTGTTCTAGGGTGATTTTATTTAATATTTTTATATTATTCTCTTGCAGGATTTCCTTGTATTCCTTTACAGGTTTTTCGCTAGTTAATAAGTTTAGGTTGAAATCACCGAATACAATGACACGTTTTCTTCTTGCAAGTTGTTGGTTATAATTTTCAAGAAACTTATCAGTGTTTGCTGCTGGTCGCTTATAAATGGCTCCTATGTCCAGAGAAAATGTGTCAAGATGTACCCACAGAAAATGGTTTCCATCTTCGCACTGTTCTTCCAAAAAATCATGTTTTAAACTGTTATGAATGTACAGAGATACTCCACCTCCTCTGGTTTGTTTTCTGTAGTTGTAGTAGTGAGTATAGTTTGGCAGTTTTAACCTTTGTGCTTCTTCATCATTTTTTATCCAAGTTTCCGTAAGAATTACAACATGAACCTTAGTTTCAAACGATTCTATTACACAACGTATTTCATCCAATTTGCCTGGTTTCACTATACTGCGGATATTCGCATATAAAAATTTTAGTGCTTTGTTTGTAATTACTATATCGGCATAGTTATTATAGATAGTGTGAGTTATAAATCTGTTACCTTATTATGATATAATTTTATTATTCCGCGTAGGCAGATATACATTTACTGCGGATATCAAGCGTATGTTTAGAAACATTAAAATAGATCCTCAATACACTACCCTTCAAAACATTTTGTGGAGGGACAGTCCTGACGAGCCAGTCAAATGTATTAGGTTAGATACGGTTACATATGGCTTGAAAAGTTCAAGTTATTTAGCAACTCGTTGTGTAAATGAGCTAGCAAATAGATATGAAACATTATATCCACTAGCGTCATCTATTATCAAAAATAACTTATATGTTGACGATATTATATATTGTAATGATAATTTAGAAACTACAATTGCTGCCAAAGACCAACTTCGTGATTTGCTTAAATTGGGTAGCTTCCATACTCACAAATGGTCATCAAATGATGATAATGTTTTGAACAATATACCATTAAACGAAAGACACTTTCATAGTTTAGAATTACAAAGGGATAATTATAACATGAAAGCCTTAGGACTTCAAATTAATGTAAAAGATGATCATTTTATTATCTCTAGTCCAGCACCGTTTAATAGGAATAAAGTTACAAAAAGGAGCATACTTAGTTATATAGGTATTTTCTATGACCCAATGGGATTCGTGAGCCCAATTGTAGTTACAGCAAAGGCCATAATGCAGAAATTATGGCTACTGGACACAGGTTGGAATGACAGTCCGCCTGCAAATGTTCAGCAAGAATGGTTTCAATTTACCAATAATTTAGCTGCGATGCAGCCAATCCTGTTAGATAGGAACATTAAAATTTCAGAAGCAGACTCAGCAGATTTAATAGGCTTTGCAGACGCTTCGGGTAAGACAGCTTACGGATGCTGTGAACCTGCGACTCACAAACCAATCAGGTACAACAAAATTGCATCTACTCTGTTCCAAATCGCGAATCAATCCTATCCAAAAGAAAAGCATGACTGTGCCAAGGCTAGAATTGAATGCGGCACTATTGCTATCGAAATTAATTGTGAGGACTCATAATACACTCAAGGCTAAAATTAATATAAGGCATGTCTGTTTATTTAGTGACTCACAAATTGTCTTGGCATGGCTAAATACTGAACTAACAAAGCTTCAAGCTTACATATCAAACAGAGTATGTGTAATTCGTCAAAACAAAGCCAGATATAGTTGGCATTATGTCACTACAAATGACAATCCTGCTGATCTCATTAGCCGAGGTGTCAATCCAAATGAGCTGAGGAGCTGCGAAGTTTGGTGGAATGGCCCAAAGTTTCTGCAAAACAGTGAGTACAATTTTCCTGCTTACACCTCTCCCACTGATTTGCTGACAGTGGCATCCTGCTTGGCTCATTCCAGCAACTTGGTTTGCAATAATCCAGGTCCCCTTGATTATGTGTTCAAGGGCTTGTATAATTACTCTAATATAAATAAAATAGTAAGGCTTTTGTCATACATATTACGATTCTTAAACAATGTTAATAAAAATAAAGTTAAAATAAATACAAAGTTTTTGCAAAGTTCAGAGTTAGATCATTCACTAATGTTAATAATTAAACATGAACAAAATATATATTTTAAATCTGAAATTAAAACCTTAAGCAATAATAACAATTTGAAGGGAAATCTATCGGAATTGCATCCCTTTCTCGACAACCATGGTCTTTTGCGCGTTGGGGGTAGACTACATTATGCTGATATTGCTTATTCACAAAAACATCCTGTTATACTGCCTAAAGGCTCATTAATTACTAGCTTGCTTATAAGGTGTGAACATGAAAGGTTACTGCACGCAGGGCCTAAGCTTTTACTCTCGCATCTAAATCAAAGATTTTGGATTGTTAATGGATTATTAGAAGTTAAGAAAATAACCCACAAATGTATTGTGTGTTTCAGACAAAAGGCCTATGTGGCTAAACAGCTAATGGGCTCCTTGCCGGCTGCGCGTGTAACAGCTACCAGCCGCCCATTTGAGAAGGTCGGTGTGGATTTCGCTGGGCCAATTGATGTAAAACTCTCTCGCGTAAGACGATCCTCAATAGGTAATGGTTATATCTGTGTATACGTATGTTTCGCGACAAAAGCCGTCCACTTAGAACTTGCGTCAGACTTAACCACAGAAACATTTCTAGCGTGCTTGAGGAGATTTATCTCTAGACGAGGGTTGCCCACCGAAATTCACTGCGACAATGCAAGTACCTTTAAATGTGCAAGGAGTCAATTAGTTGAACTCTACAGACTGCAAGCTTCTCAGAGTCACCAAATGCAGGTGCAAGGATTTACCGCCGAGCGTGGGATTCAATTTCGATTTATACCTTGTTATTCGCCTACATTTGGGGGGCTCTGAGAGGCGGCAGTAAAGAGTACAAAGTTTCACTTAAAAAGAATATTGCAAAAAACGGTTTTAACTTACGAACAACTTAATACTGTATTAATTGAAATCGAAGCAGTGCTTAATTCTCGACCGCTCTTACCTTTATCTTTAAACACTGATGATTATTGTTATCTAACACCTGGTCACTTTATTATAGGTAATGCAATGTCAATGTATCCTGAAAACAATGTATGTAACATTCCACAAAATAGGCTGAAGTTTTGGAAACTATGTTCTTCTCTTAAACAGTCCTTTTGGAAAGTGTGGCATCAATATTATTTAAATTTGTTACAAAATAGACCAAAGTGGCGTGAGAATATATGTAATGTGAAACTAGGAAACTTAGTCATATTAAAAGAGGACAATACTAGCCCCATGTCGTGGCCTATGGCACGAATTGTTAATTTATTTCCAGGACATGATGGCAAAATTAGAGCAGTCGAGGTCAGGACCCCAAATGGGAAAATTCATACCCGGGCCATCAATAAAATTTGTCTATTACCCATAGAATATGATGATACGAGTAGCTCTTAGATATTTCCCTAACTATTAATGTTTAATAGGAAAAATTGTCTCTTGTGATTAATTATAAGTCATGTGTTTGTAAAACCATTTAATCTCTATTTCTATATAGTATAAGTTAAGAGTTTATATTGTACTAAACCTAATTTTATGTAACTTTTACAATATATAGGAAAAATTGTCTCTTGTGATTAAATAATAAGTCATGTGTTTGTAAAACCATTTAATCTCTATTTCTATATAGTATAAGTTAAGAGTTTATATTGTACTAAACCTAATTTTATGTAAATTTTACAATATATAGGAAAAATTGTCTCTTGTGATTAAATAATAAGTCATGTGTTTGTAAAACCATTTAATCTCTATTTCTATATAGTATAATTTAAGTTAAGTATAAGTTAAGTTAAGCTAAATAGTAAATAGTTTAATTTAAGCTTTGAGTTTATATCTTAATTTTATGTAACTTTTCACAATAAAAGTTGGTTCATTGCTATTTCTGTGAGGCCGCAGCATGTTGGATATTCTATTATTGCAACACCAACATTAAAAAATGTAAATCTTTGTGAGCGGTGGCAACACCCTTCCCTTCCTACTGTGTCACTGGTTGAATACACACGTGAGTCTAATAGTCCGCCGTTTTATTTAATCTTCCTTGGCACCAACGCGACCAGCACCTCATCAGCAAACAACACCATTACACCGCTGCACAATCACATTTATTGTTTATATTTTTAACTAGTTTTAAATTAATTTCCATTGGTGTATCTGAATGTTTACAATCTAACATATTAAATTTCTTTAGAATATTTTCTGTAAATTGCTTTTGATCAACAGTAATACTGTCTTTATTAACATTTATGTGCATTCCTAGACACTGTTTAATCTGACCCAAATCTTTTATTCTAAATTTTGTTACTAGCTCATTTATTAACTCTTTATAAGTACTCTGACAATTATAGAAAACGAAAAAATCATCAACAAATAGTGCTATATAAAACTTTACATTATGATTATCCTTTACAAAAAGACATGGTTCATAGGTTGACCTTTTAAACTGTAACTTTAACAAACAATCTTCTACACGAGTGTACCAAGCTCGAGCTGACTGCTTGAGCCCATAGATAGCCTTCTTTAACTTTAGGACTGTATTATTAGAATTTTCAATATTTGAACATTCTGGTATTTCCATATACACTGTTTCAATAAGGAAACCATTAAGGAATGCAGTAGGTATATCAAGGTGATTCATTTTTAAACCTAGTTCAATACTCAAAGCTAACAATAATCTAAAAGTAGAATACCTCAAAACAGGTGAAAAAGTCTCATTGTAATCTATGCCCCTTTTCTGTGAAAAACCCTTTGCAACAAGTCTGGCCCTAAAACGGACTTGACCTTCAGTATTATATTTCTTTTTAAATACCCATTTACTTTTTACAACTGTTGCTTCTTTTGGCCTGTCAACTAGTACCCATGAATCATTATCATGGAAGGATTTTAATTCTTCTTTCATTGCATACTGCCACTGATCTTTATCAGATCCACTCATTGCATCATTAAGAGAAATCTGCTCACCTGATATTTCCACACACATGTTGGCACTCAGGTAAAAATCTGGTTTGCGTCTAACACGTTTTTCTGGTAGATTGCTGTCGCACTGCCTAGAGATGAGGTTCTTTACTTCTGGAGACAATGATGAAGTGTCAACAAAACTGTCATCTGTGACACTTGATGAATTCTCAGGAACATAAGTCTTGTCATTCTGACTTTCTTCATTAGAATTGCTCGCAGGAACCATATTGGCTGACCCATCAGGTTTTTTGCTCTCTTCGATTACAATAGATATTGTTAAACTGTCATCTGTGTTCTCCATGACAACAACATCTCTGGCTACAATAACATCTCGCGATATAGGATCATACAAGCGATAGCCCTTGACATTCCCAGAATATCCTACTAAGTACATTTTCTTCGCTTTCTTGTCCCATTTTATTCGCTTCTCCTTCGGAATATGGACCATCACTGGACTACCGAAGATCCGTAGATGACTCAAATTCGGCTTTCTGCCTGTCCATATTTCGTACGGCGTAGTATGTTTCTCTAAGCCTGCCGCAGATGATCTGTTTTTAATGTACACAGCTGTGTTTACAGCTTCTGCCCAAAGAAGTTTATCAAATTTGGCATCATATAGAAGACAACGTGCTTTCTCAACTATGGATCTATTGTATCTTTCACATAGTCCATTCTGTTCTGGTGTATAACTGTTTGTTTTCTGATGAAGTATACCGCATTGATTCAGGTAATTTGTGATTTCCGCTGAACAAAACTCCCCTCCATTGTCAGACCGTAATATTTTAATTTTCTTTGAATGCTGATTCTCAACAAATTGTTTATATTGCTTGAAGTACATGAATGTTTCATGTTTAGATCGCAGAAAATATACGGTACACATTCGGCTGAAGTCGTCCACAAAAAGTAGGAAATATCTTGCTTTAGCAAGAGATAGATTCTCCATTGGTCCACATAAGTCTGTGTGGATCAGTTCTAGGACTGCCTGACTTTTGCTGGTGCTCTGAGGAAACGGTAATCTGGTTTGTTTACCTTCACAGCAAACTATACAGCTGGCTTTGCTATTATCACACTTGTCATTAAAAGTTACACCGTTAACTGCTCCATTTTTTAGTTTGTTCAAATCATCGGCATTGATATGGCCTAACCGCCTGTGCCAAGTAGTACTTGATGGAACATTGGTCTTTACTGCTGCTGCTAATAGTTGTTCCACCTTCACAGCATTTAATTTATATACACCATTTTCTAAAAACGCCTCGCCGATGCAATCACTGTGTAAGTTGTAAATCAGACATCCATCCTGATTAAACATCACTCTATTGCCGCTTGCTATTATTCTACTCACTGATAGTAAGTTAGTGGTGAGGTTAGGTACACACAATACGTTGTTTACATCAATTGTAATCTCTTTATTTCCGACACATGTTGTGAGTTGCAAGTCTCCAGAGCATAAGACTTGCACGACGGTTTGATTTGCAACGATTATCTCCTTAACCTTGGGTTGATAACAACATTTGACAATAAGTTCACGTTCGAAACTATGTGTGCTTGCGCCGGAATCTAAGTGCCAGTCTGATTGACTGAAATTCTTTGTCAGAAATACTGCACTAAATGCATTTGTCTTTGTTTTCTGTGCATCTGGACACTGAGTTTTAAAATGTCCAATCTCTTTACACTTGTAACAACGAATTATTTTCTTCCGCGCCATTTTATTTTCACTAGTAGCATTGACAGATGGATGCGTTCCGTTCATTCTGCCGCTGCCATGTTGAGCTTGATTTTTATCACTACTGCTAACATGACGCTTGTGAAAATTTCTGGCAGCAAATGCACCACCCTCCGACTTAACCTCAAAATCTGCACTCATGTCTAAAAGTTTTGTCTTAATGGCGTCTGCAGTAATACTTATGCCTGAATGTTCAATTGCCATAATCATTGGTCCAAATTTCTCCGGTAATCCAGCTAACATAAGGGATCCGATCCATTGATCATTTATCTCGAAGCCGGTGCCGGTCAGTTTATGTGCAGTTTCGATGATCTGGCTAACATAGCTGGTCATTGACTGGCAGTTTTCTAGGCGTATGCTAATGAGATTTCTTAGCAAACTGATTTTTCGTGAATACCCTGAATCGTCGAACATATTATTCAACGTCTTCCACAAGTCGTATGTTGTTGTCGCTTGTTTGATATGCACATACAGAGAAGCCTCGATCGTTAATATTAGTTTCGCTTTCGCCTTCAAATCATCTGCTTCCTGTGCTGGGGTAGCTGATGACGCTAAAGGTGCCTTAATGGCATCCGCCATTCCCTCCAACACGAGCACATTTTCTGCCGCGAAGCACCAATCGTCAAAGTTTTCACGGCCTTTTAATTTTGGAACATTCGCCAAGTAATTTGTAGACATATTTTTGGTTTTTTCGAACTCCTTGAACTTATTTACTTTCTTTCAATAATTTTTAGCGGGTCTGGGCCCATAACCTAATGAAACGCAGAGTTGGTTGCGGAAGGAAGTGAAGTTTTTATTACACAGATAACACATATATATTTTTACCACAGATCATACACAGTAGATAGCATAGTAAACTTATGATACCTATCTATTAATTTTGTTATATAAATAACAGAGTTTTCCAGCGGGCCGTCGAAAGAAGCATGCTAGGAATAAAACTGAGAGACAGAATTAGAAACAATGAAATCAGAATGAATACTAAGCTAATAGACGTGGCAGACTTAGCCTGTCGGCTGAAATGGCGATGGGCAGGTCACGCGGCGCGCGCAGGTGACGGACGCTGGAGCGAGCGTGTGTTGCACTGGTGGCCGCACGGCGAGGCGCGCCGCCGCAGCCGCCCGCGCCGCTGCTGGAGCGACGACGTGGTGCAAGTTGCGGGACACACTTGGACCAGGCTAGCCAGAGATAGGAGAGTGTAGAAATGCATGGAGGAGGCCTATGCCCAATCTTGGGTATCCAAAAATTAAAATAAATATCTGTTCTAGTCCATATTTCTATTTTTATTTGTCAATTTTTTATTTTATTTTAAGTAAATTATAGATCATTTTTATTATATTAATTGAAATTTTATGAAACATTTTTATTAATTATCCTGTCTTCGTCTTCGAGATTTAAATCTTGACCATGTAGTAGCTAGCCTACGCTTCGAACACGTCGCACAAGTCTTTAGAGTATAAGAAAAGAGAAAAAAGCGTTGTCTCCCTCTAATGCACCTTGTGGCGCGCCGTCCAGGCGACACCTCATTGTTGTCCGTGCGCTCACGGCGTTAGCACAAGCAAAAAAAAAAAAAAAAAAAAAAGACCACGGTCTTACGGTTTGTTTCAAGAATGCCTAAACGTAATCGTGATGAAACAAAAGAAGATAGATGGAGGAGAAAGATGAAGAAGTACGAAGATAAAATTCAAGGGAATCGACGCAATGCTCGGAGGATTATATATTCGGACGACGAAGATGATGTCTACCCTCAAGGTGATTTTTCATTGCATTCTTTGGGATCACTATGTTCTTTATTTGAATCCGTTGAATTCTTCGGATGATTTATTATCAATACGTAATATAAGTACGACCGTTGCATTCATCGGCAATCGTACGTTTTGTATTTATCCGTTGTATTCTTCGGATACCTACCTAATAACGCTCATGCATTCATGGCTTACCTAAACCATGCCATTATTTATGTTGTTGGCATGCCTTATTCAACAAATAAATAAAATAAGCTATAGCATTATAATTATTCGCTATTGCTATAATACTCATAAGTACATAATGGTTTCCAGAACATCTCAAGCTGGATCCACCTGACATCTTGTCACTACCCGCCGAGTCTGAAGGCGTGCTTCAAAACTGGAACCACACAAATGAGATCGGAGATGGTGTCATTACAACTATTGACGCGGAGACTGCTGACCCTTGTTCGACGCACATAAGCCCTGCGACACCGCCGCTGGATAAAACAGCTGAGTCTGACAATTTTGACCCACAATTATTAAAAGCCCTTGGTGATTCCGATATTGACATCGTTGAGTACGGTAATGATCTTCAAGCAGACTTAGCCACTCGATTTCAAAAAAATCTTTCATGTGGTTTAAAAAAAGAAACTAAAGAGGAGATTTTAAAGAAACATCTTTTTCCAAAAAATGTTCCTCTCGCTAAAGGTCCTGCTCTAAACCCGGAAATTGGTGCTATGCTAGTCGATACCTGTAAATTAAGGGACAAGCGGCTGCTTGCCAAGCAAGATCAGCTCGGGAAAGCCCTATCAGCTTTAGGTTACGCTATGACATGTCTCTTAAAGAAAACTCCAGATATTCCAGATATCATCCGTACTCTGAACGATGCGGGACAACTCCTGGCTGATTCCCACTACACTGAGACTGATACTCGTCGGTCAGTTATTATTCCATTGATTGACAAATCTTTAACAGATCCCTTTAAAGATAGGAAAAGGGATTCTCTTTTATTTGGAGAAAACCTAGGCGATCTAGTCAAAACCTCTAGAAACATAAAAAATACAAGCCAGTTAATTCAAGCATCGACTGACAATTTAAACCAAAAAGGCCCATCGACCCGAGTGCGGTTCCAACACCAGCGCAGCGGCCAGATGTACTCATCCAGAGCCGGTGGGCCGAAACAAACGATGTCGTATGCGCACTACGCATACCGGGGCCGCAAGCGAGCGCCGCCACCGCCACCAACCTCCATGCGTCGGGCGCCGCCGCAGACCGCGCGCACACCCCAGCCGACGCCGACCCGAGCGCCGCGGTACACAGCGAACCGTTAAACTCAGAAAATCCGCTGCAAACCCAGGTACTCGCTGGTCAATTAAAATACTATTTTAGTGAATGGCAATCCTTCACCACTGATCAATTCATTTTAGATGCTGTCTGGTTACATGATACCGTTTATTAAAAACCTAATCAAAAACAAGAAAATTACCCACGTAGTAGCTTTTCAAAATGTGAATCTGTAGCAATGGAAAAAGAAATAGAACATCTTTTAAAAATTAAGGCCATTAGGAAGTGTAAACCAGTCATTGGTCAATATGTTTCAGATATATTCCTAATCCCTAAGAGTGACGGTGGTAGTAGGTTTATTTTAAATCTCAAGAAATTAAATGAATATGTACATAACGAACATTTTAAAATGGAAGATGTAAGAACGGCTACCAAACTCCTTACTAAAGACTGTCACATGATTAATATAGATCTTAAGGAGGCCTATTTCTTAGTTCCTATTCATGATAGCCATACAAAATTTTTACGTTTTTATTTTAGAGGAGATCTATTTGAATTCTTAGTTTTGCCCTTTGGCTTATGTTCAGCGCCTTATATTTTCACAAAAATATTGCAACCGTTTATGACTCATCTAAGGTCTAAAGGTTTCGTTTCAGTACGGTATTTAGATGACATTTTGTGTATAGGAAAGTCCCCTAAGGATTGCCTAGAAAACGCAAATAATAGTATTAGTTGTCTGACAAAATTAGGGTTTATCATTAACTATAAAAAGAGCAATTTGATACCTAAAACGGCTTGTAAATTTCTAGGTTTTATTTTAGACTCTAATTCCATGACTTTACAATTACCAAATTCAAAGCGACACAAGATCCTTAAAGGAGTAAATTGGTCATCAGATTCAAGAAGATTTCGGATAAGAGAATTGGCTCGTTTCCTAGGCACTCTAACTGCAGCATGTCCAGCTATTCCATACAGCTGGTTATATACCACGGCTCTAGAAAGAGTTATTTGGCACTGCTTAAGAACAATGACAATTATGATGCATTCCTAAGTTTACCAGATAATTTACATGATGATTTAGCTTGGTGGAAGAATAACATTTTATCAAAAGTCAATCCACTTCGTCACCATAAATACGATCTTGAGATTTTCACAGACGCATCCTTAACAGGTTGGGGTGCAGCCTGTGGTACTCAAAAAACGGGTGGGCATTGGAATACCACAGAGCGAAATAATCATATAAACTATCTGGAATTGTTGGCAATTTATTTTGGCCTCAGATCATTCGCGAAGGATAGAAGAAACTGCGAAATTCTTTTACGCGTTGATAACACTACCGCCATTTCGTACGTTAATAGAATGGGGGGAGTTCAATACCAGCACTTAAACGAGGTAGCAAACATGATTTGGAAGTGGTGTGAAGAAAGAAATATATTCATTTTCGCATGATATATTTGCTCTTCATCAAATGTAGAAGCTGATACCGAATCTAGAAAACTCAATATTGATACGGAGTGGGAATTAGGATTTAGAGAATTTAAACATATAACTTATACATTTGGTAAGCCAAACATAGATGTATTTGCTTCTCGCGTAAACGCGAAGTGTTCTGTTTACGTATCGTGGAAACAAGATCCTTTCGCTTACAATATCGATGCTTTCACGTTAGATTGGTCTCAATTTTTCTTCTACGCTTTTCCACCGTTTTCATTAATTTTAAAAACCTTGAGGAACATTATACTTGATAAGGCGACCGGCATAGTAGTCGTTCCATTATGGCCGTCTCAGCCGTGGTACCCACTTTTCAAATCACTCTGTGTTAAAGAGATGGTATTATTTTCCCCAAGTAAATATCTCCTTCTCTCTCCTTTCAGATCAATACACCCACTGCATCGTCATCTTTCCCTGGCAGTTTGTGTGTTATTCGGGAAGGTTTCCGTAGACAACACGTTCCCGAATCAGCTTTAGACGTCATGCTTTCGTCCATCTCACAGAATACTATTTCGCAATACAGTTCAAGTCTCAAACTGTGGTGGAATTATTGTATACAAGGCAATATTGATTTCTACAATGTTAAAGTCCCTTCCGTAATAGATTTTTTGACCATTTGCTTTCAAAATGGATCATCTTATGGTACTTTGAATAGTCATAGATCAGCAATTTCTATGATATCTACACAAAAACTAGGCGACGACAGTAGGCTGAGGCGATTTTTTAAAGGCATTTTCAAATTAAAACCAGTATTTCCTCGTTATGATATTACATGGGATCCTATCATAGTTTTAAATTATTTAGAAAACATTCAGAATGAATCAGCTGGTTTAGAAATGCTAAGTAAAAAGTTAGTCACTCTGTTAGCACTTGCTACTGGGCAAAGATTGCAAACTTTGTCTTTGATAAAATTGACAGATATTAAAACGTTCCAAGATCGATTTATAATAACTATTAGTAGTCTGATTAAAACTTCGAGAATTGGTAAATGTCAACCACTTTTAAATCTACCTTATTTCAATCAGAGACCTGGAGTTTGTCCAGCCTCCGTCTTACATAAGTATTTGGCAGTAACTTCACGAATTAGAGCAGAATCCGAGAAACATCTGATTTTAACGTTTAAGAAGCCACATAGGGCAGCGTCTTCTCAGACCCTTGGACGCTGGGTTAAGCAGTCATTATTGGAAAGTGGTATCGATACTTCTATTTTTACTGCTCACAGTACGAGGCATGCCTCGACTTCGGCAGCCGCTCGTGCGGGATTAAGTAAAGACGCCATTAGGAAGACCGCTGGTTGGTCTGCTCAGTCAGCGGTTTTTGCCAATTTCTATAATCGACCAATAGTCACTGACCAAACATCGCTAAGTACTAATCTGTTAGATTTTTTCACGTAGATTCAAAATAGGAACATAATATTAAGGAATTGTATAAAATTTAAAAGTTTTTTGTTAATATTATTTAATTTTGTTAATTAATGTTATTTGTAGGATTCAGTGTAATGTTTATCATTTAATGGATAGTAAATAAATATTATTTTCTTTAAAATTTTTGTTGAATTTTTCGCAACATAGATCATGACCTCTAAACATCTACATGGTCAAGATTTAAATCTCGAAGACGAAGACAGGATAATTGGAAGATCAAACGAACTTACCTGAAGTGAAGTTCGATCTTAATTATCCTGTCTTCGTCGAAGAGATTTAAGGTCCCTCCCTAACCCAATAGATATACCCCTGTATGATCAATGTTGCTGCTGTTTTTTCTATTCTACTCTAAAGATAATGAGGTGTCGCCTGGACGGCGCGCCACAAGGTGCATTAGAGGGAGACAACGCTTTTTTCTCTTTCTTATACTCTAAAGACTTGTGCGACGTGTTCGAAGCGTAGGCTAGCTACTACATGGTCAAGATTTAAATCTCTTCGACGAAGACAGGATAATTAAGATCAAGTTCGATCTCACTTCAGGTAAGTTCGTTTGATCTTCCAATTGATTACATTTTTGACATTTTTAAATTGATACCTTAATTAAAATTGTTTGACATAATTGTTTAAATTGTGGGATTCCTGTATCCACATACTTACGACACAATATGTAAACACTCGCCGCACGAACAGACGACATACCAACCTCGGAACTAAATACGTACTGAAGAGGATGCTCAGTGGAAGTCGCACCACCCCCGTAAGGGGGTGGGGCGAGCGGTGCCGGAACATCGTTCCCAGCCCGCGGGTGCAGTACCGGGGCTCACAACAATGAGCCCGTCGCTGGGTGGTCTCGGACCTAACTTGTGTGCGCGTTGATGTCTTTTGTATTAGTGTACTGAGGCACCAACGCGCACTGTGTTTGGCTTGCTGTATGTGACTGTAGGCGCGCCACGGCGGCCGTTATGAACGGTCCGCCGTTTCTTTACGACCTCCTGGCGGTCCACCTCAGCCGAGTGACACCCAGGGCGTACCCTGGGAGGCCCAGCTAAGGTGACCAGCGGCAGGAGCGCCGACTTTGACGAACCTACAGTTTAGTAATGTAAGCGACTAGCTACTACTAGCGCCGTTTGTGTGTGTGGGAGCGGCAATGACCTGAGTTACACCGCTCATGATAACCGATAGCGCGCGGCGACCGCAGCGCTATTCGGTGCATGTGTACTAGCGTATGTATAGAAATGAGTGTCTGTTTTGCGACGTAAAGCTTGCCTATGTTAACTTAGAACAAACTTCACGCCGTTGATGTCGTGTAGGGTGGGCAGTGTTATTGTTTGAGTAAGCAGCGTGTAGACTGTTACTGCTTACTCAGGCGTCATGTCCGGGAGGTGGATGGGGCTGCACAGTCAGCTGTAATGAGATCACGTGGTAGACGCTTTTTGTCCGGCGGGCGCGCGTGCCATGGCGCTATATCTTTGATATGCGGCCAGGCAGAAGCGTCGGCCCGCGCGAACATGGATGTTGTGAGGCGTCCTATGAAATCGTCCAGGCTCTCTATCCCGGTGTCCCGCGTGATGACATCGTTCCTCACGTAGCGAGGAGCGTTCATGACGCGACGCAGCGAGCGTTTCTGAGAAGGTGTTCCAGTCTATGATGCGACGTGGCGCTTGTGGTTTCAGTCTGGTCGGCAATCCCGATAGTACGACGAGTACTGGGTGATGGTCAGAGTCCAGTTCGTCGTCTAAGACTTGCTGGGTGGCCTGGCTGTGTAGCCCTCGGTGTACAATGATATCGAGCACGTCGGGCATGTGTGTAGATATATCTGGATAATGGGTGGGCGTCTCAGGGCCCTCTACCATGTACCCGAAGGCTTCCGCGTCCGCGAAGAGTCGTCTCCCCTCCTGGTTCGTGTTGTAGGAATTCCACGCCTGGTGTTTACTGTTGAGGTCACCGGCGAGGATAGTAGGGTGGTCGGTTGCGTGTAGTAGTGCCCGGATTTCTGACAAATCTAGTGTGTTTCCGGGCGGTTTGTAGGTGGCGTATATTTTCAAGTCCTCGCCGGCCACGTGCAGCTGCACGCCCAGCGCGTAGAAGGATGTCAACTGAGGCGGGGGGAGTTCTTGATGGACGACTCTTCTCTTTACTATGACTGCCAAGCCACGGTATCGAGAGTTGTTTGCCGACCGTTCGTCCTTCCTGTAAACGAGGTAACCTGGGAACTTGCACCTATCTTCAGGTCCCAGGTGAGTCTCGTTTATGAGCGCCACGTCTATGTTTTGTTCCCTCAGGAGTTGGCGGAGGGATGTAATGCTACCCCTGAGGCCTCTGGCGTTCCAGTGTAGTAATCTCAACGGCTTAGACATTGTGATACAATGTTAAAAGTGCGGCTAAGCCGTCGAGAATTACTTGCTCTACATCTTGCCCCTGCCTTATAGCTTTAATTAAATCCATAAGTAGCTTGATGGCGCAGGTAGTGAAATCTTTATTTTTTTTGTTACAATCACTGTTTTGGGCAGCCTTGGTCCTATTGGCTGCCATTGTTTTGTTAGCGCCGGCGGATTGGTCGACGGTGAAATTGGTACCAATTTTATCCGCTGTGTGGCGCTTGGTTAGCGCAGCGCCGGCGCTAGTATTTATGTTGTTTACATTTTTATGTAATAATTGTTTCACTGCCTGCGCTTTTTCCAAGGCAGGGGTGTCCTCAGGGGTGTCTTCTGGGGTGGTTTTTGGGGTGGGTTTCTTACCCTTGCCCCCTCTTTTATTTTTCCTCCGCCTGTTGGAGGTAGCTTCACCTCGCTAGGTGGGCCCGTTGGCTGCCGCCATCAACGTTACGCTTTGTGTTTTTTCTAACACTTGCGTTTCTGCCTGTGCCACTTTCTGTGGTTGGCGTGATGTTATCGTTGATGTGATGGCGACGGTCCCCGCTCGTCTGTGTTTTAGTTCTTTTTTTTATATTGTTCGCCGGGTGCGGGCCCCCGCAATTCTTGCAGGTGGCCGGCTCTTCCCTTGGGCGTGGGCAGGCACGTGCTGTGTGCCCCTCTCCGCATCGTACACAGGCGAGCGGTCGGTGGCACTGGTGCGAGCTGTGCCGAAATTGTTGGCACCGGTGGCACTGGGCGGGCCCGCGTTTTCCACGCCACGCCTCTATCTTCACGCCGCGCATGAGCATGAAGACAGAGGTGTCATATATGGCCCGCACGTTTTCTGTTTTATTTAAAACAGCGTGAAAAACGCAGCCGGGTCGTCCTTGACGTGCGTTGATGTGTCGCACGTACTCCGGCTCGAAACCCAGCACGCGGAGCTCCTCCTCTATGTCCTGAGGGCTGGTATCCGCTGGTAGCCCCCTGATGGCTACCTTAAGTTTCTTGTCAGCTGGGAGAGAGTAAGCAAACCAGCTGACGCCTTCTTCTTTTTCCAGGGTGGTTAGGTACCTTTGTACCACCCTGTACTCTTCTTCACTTTCCGGTGAAAATCTCACCCCTTGTCTGAATGGTCTGGCGTTGGGTGGGCGTTTAAGGATCGTGGCTAGCGCCCTGAAGTGGGCCGCCCAATTTGGCAGCTTTTCTACCACAAGGGGCGGGTAGCGTGGCCTCTTGCGTTTTTTGGCCGCCTCTGACGCGTTTGTGTCGTTTGGGGCCTCGGCTGTGGGGGCTGCTTCTTGGTTGGGGGCAGGTGGTGATGGGATACCTGCCCTTGGCGTCGTCTTCCTGTAGTTGGTCGTGGTGGTGGACATCCTTGGAGAAGGAGTACGTCTCACAGCCTCTGCGAAAGAGGTCGAGTTTGCGCGGGTGAGGACGTTTGCTTGCTCGCGCTGAAGGTCTACCCGGTACCTTTTTGCTTCTTCTGTTTTGTCCTCATCCGGGCTGTGCCTTCTTCGAGGTGCTCTGCCTCCCGACTGATAGTCGAAGTCGAGATCCATCGATAGGGATGGCGAGTTCGGAGTTAAAAATTGGTCGGCCTCTAACTCTGCCTTGCGTCCGTATGACGTTAGCGAGGTGCTTGACCCGCTAATTGATGAATGGCCCGAGCGCAGGGCAGGTGAGTCGTACGCTGAGGTACGGGGGGGTGCGGGCGAGTCAATGTTACTTGTCGTTGGTGTGACTAGTGGCGCCATCTGTCGGCGCGGGTCACGGTTCGAACGTGGGTCCCGATTTGTTGTGTGAGTTTTGGTGTTTGCCGAGCTCGCTGACAACGGTCGCGATGTTGTGGGTGCATTAGGGGATTCTCGAGCCCCTGTGTTTGGTGTAGGATGGACATATGAAGTCCTTTGGGATGCGCTAGTTGTAGGACGCGGCTGCGAAGCTACGCGTGGCGCAGCGGTGCGCGCAGTCGGATTTACAGACTGTTTGCTTTGCGACTGGTTTCTGCTTACACTAGCGGGTACTGAGCGCGATAGTTGTGCTGCGTGAGTAGGTTCTGTGGTCGACCGTTTATCTGACGACCTAATGCCAGAGAGGGTAGATGGAGAAACGGTCGAAATTTTTTTTTCTGGAGTGCGTATGATGGAGTCGCGTTTTGCGGGTACTGGGGCATTCGCGGGAGAGGCGCGGCTTTTTGTGGTATCACTGTACCTTGTTGTAGGTGGTGTAGGTGAAGCAGGGGAGTCGGTTTTCGACTGCCTACCCTGGCTTCCTCTGGATGATTGGTGCTGTCGTTGGCTGCTGGCCTCGGGCGGTGGTGCACCGGCCGCTGCGGTCCTCAGGTTGGGGAGCGAGGCGGTCCGGTCCATCATCGGTCGAGGTTCCTGTTGGTTGGGGGCGCCGCGGTCCGGGGGGCCGCGGGCGCCTGGCGGTGGCATCTTCTTCTCTTCTTCTCCAGCTGAGCATATGGTATGCTGGAAAGCATGAAAACTAGGGGTGGGCTAGTTTTCCGCGACCACTATAACGACTGTGCGCGCGCAGCGGTCGTTAGGCAGCAGCGAAACCCGCCCTGGATACTCCCGACAATGCAAATTTGTAAAAATTTACACTATCGACAGTATAGAGGGTAGGCGAAGTTGGTGGTCCGTGCGGTTGGTGATTTTTGTGTAACAAAAACGTGTGTGCGGGTGCGCGACTAGTGGCAATCCTGAAGAGGATGCGCCAGCGCCGGTAATATTTATAGTGTGCGTGCAGACGGCGCTATACGTCGCGCACGCGCGAGAGTGAGA
This sequence comes from Orthosia gothica, assembly GCA_949775005.1. NCBI lineage: Eukaryota > Metazoa > Arthropoda > Insecta > Lepidoptera > Noctuidae > Orthosia > Orthosia gothica. The sequence goes on along the minus strand of OX459070.1, from coordinate 1,938,183 downwards.
TGGGTGCACGTTCATCGTAGATCATTGCTACAGAGTTGTTTTTATGTTTAGGAGATCAGTGTTCTCCCATCGGTCAATAAACTAACAATATATATAGTGTACCCTGTTCATACTGAATGTTCCAAAATTGTATGTAAGGAAGTATCTTTTACGAATAGATAAGCAAATTATTCCCTGCAACATACGTGTTTAATTTCGCTATCCGTCTACCCCCAACAACTGGTGACCCCGACAACTGAACCGACAAGTGAAGCCAGTTCGAGGATGTCGCAAGATAACCTAAGCGAAAGCAAAATGTTGAAGCCCGAAGTCGACCTGGCTGCAGTCTCCATCCAATCAAGACTGTTGCCGTTTTGGAGAGAGATACCACGAGCCTGGTTTATCCAATTTGAAGCCGTCGTGGATCCTTTAAAGACATCGGATGATCAAAAGTTCCGGTATGTGTTGCAGCAGCTACAAACCACCGATCTACAACATATCACGGACATCTTATACAATCCGCCAGCCACGGACAAATACGGAACCGTGAAGAATCGTCTATTGACGGTATACGACAAATCGGACGTGAAAAATTTTCAGAAGCTCATCAGCGGCCTGGAACTGGGTGACCAGAAACCTACACAGTTGCTACGCAAGATGCGAGAACTCGGCAGCGGCATGATCACGGACGAAGGTTTAAAGATCGAGTGGCTCAACCACCTACCCGCACAAATGCGCGTTGTGTTGTCGATCAATACGGAATCGTCACTCGACACACTCGCCGCGATGGCTGAAAAGATGGCAGAATATTCAGAACCCTCAACATCGACGATCGCCGCAGTGTCCACGTCACAAGAGCCCGTGATGACCGCACAATTAAGTGTATTGTCGAAGCAAATGGAGAAACTAAGCTTAGAAATCGCAGCTCATCGTTACAGACGCCCGTTTCGTTCCCGGTCGCGTTCACAGTCACGGTCGCGACAGGGTAACAAGTCTTCAACCAGGCCCGGAGATCCAACGTGGGAGTGCAGGTACCATTATCGCTACGGTGACAAGGCAAAGCGCTGCGAATCACCGTGTTGTAGGAGAAACAAGACTCAGTCGTCGTTAAACTAGTTCCGACATCGACGGTGGCGGACGTCGGTGTCCCGTGCACTACCAACCGCCTTTGTGTCTTTGATCGTGATACCAGAGAACGATTTCTTGTGGACACAGGCGCCGATATTTCAGTGATAGCCGCCACAAACAAAAGAAAAATGAAGACCGCCAGCAAGTACAGGTTATATGCGGCAAACAATACGCCCATAAATACCTACGGCGAAAAAACGCTCAAACTGAATCTTGGTCTTCGTCGTAGTTTTCTATGGCAGTTCATCGTGGCAGATGTGAAAACTTCAATCCTGGGAGCCGACTTTCTACGTCACTTCAAATTACTGGTAGATCTCCATAGGAAGAAGCTCATCGGCAATGTGACGGACCTATCAATCGACGCGTTCGAAATTACGACCGGAGAAGAAACAGTACACGTCATTAGCACCGATCAAGCATACTTCGAAATATTGAAGCAATATCCAGAGGTTCTGCGGCCAATGTCCCTGAAAGAACCGCCAAAACACGACGTCGTTCACCACATAGAAACAACAAGCCCGCCGCTTTTCGCCCGACCCCGCCCGCTGCCACCCGATAAGTACAAGGCTGCCAAAGAAGAGTTCAATCACATGATGGAGATGGGCATCTGCAGACCGTCGAAGAGCCCATGGGCGAGCCCACTGCATGTCGTAAAAAAGAAGGACGGAGGATTACGGGTTTGCGGCGACTATCGCAGACTAAACGCAGTCACTCAACCCGACCGATACTCAATCCCCCGCATACAAGACTTCACCTACCAGCTACGGAACATGAAAATATTTTCAAAACTAGACCTCAAAATGGCATACTACTGGATACCGATAAATGAAGAAGACGCTCAGAAGACAGCAATCACCACACCATTTGGCCTGTTTGAATTTAAATGCATGACCTTCGGATTACGGAACGCTAGCCAAACATTCCAACGATTTATGCACCAAGTTCTACGGGGCGTAAATAACTGCTTCTGCTACATCGACGACATTTTGTTGTTCTCGCGGAGTGAGGAAGAACACAAGCTTCTCGTGCGTCAAGTACTGGACCGTCTCAGGGAATACGGAGTCATGTTGAAGGTAGAAAAGTGTGAATTTGGCAAGGAAAAAATAAATTTTCTTGGCTACAACGTGTCAGCAAACGGCATCAAACCCACAGAAGAGCGAACAGAAGTTATTTCGAAGTACCCGAAACCAAACACAGTCGCTGAGTTGCGACGCTTCCTAGGCATGCTCAATTTTTATCGAAGCTGCTTACCCCGTCAAGCCGACTTACAATCAGAACTCAACAAGTTTCTACATAATCGGAAGCGTAACGACAAAACACCCATCGAATGGAACCCGGCAGCAAAGTTAGCTTTTGAAAAGTGCCGTCAAAGCATTTTAAAAGCAACTGAACTCACGCATCCAGTACCCGGCTGCACCCTCGCCATTATGACAGACGCATCAGACTACAGCCTTGGCGCAGTACTACAACAGTGGATTGATAACGCGTGGAGACCTCTCGCCTACTTTTCTAAAGCGATGAGCATGACACAGCAACGCTACAGTGTGTATGATCGCGAGCTACTAGCGATATATACAGCTGTGAAGCATTTCCGAACGCTTATCGAAGGAGGCGACGTAACGGTGTATACGGACCACAAACCACTTGCCCACGCGCTAACACGCCCAGCAAGCAGTAGTGACACACCTCGTCGAGAACGACAGCTGAATTTCATAAGTCAGTTCTGCACCAGCATTAAGTACGTTCAAGGAGAAAACAACACTGTAGCCGATGCCTTGTCACGCATAGAAGACATACACTGCCCCACCACTATCGACTACGATAAGCTAGCGAGCGAACAAGCAAGCGATCCCGTGTTAAAGCAGTTGAGAAGCCAATCTAATCTGAAATTTACTGACGTCACAATGCCAGGCATAAGCCGACCAATCACGTGCGAAACCTCGACTGGGACGCCTCGACCATATCTACCGAATACATATCGTTTTGTAGCATTCAAAGCGCAACATGATTTATGTCATCCTGGCATCAGAACGACGCGGAAGCAGGCAACATCAAAATTTTTCTGGCCGAACATAAACAAGGATGTCAGCAATTGGACCAGAGCATGCATCGACTGCCAGCGAGCTAAAGTACATCGCCACGTCGTAACTCCACTGAGCGAGTTCCCATCATCAGAACGCTTTGAACATATACATATGGACATCGTCGGCCCGCTACAAATATCAAACGATTACCTTTACTGTGTGACCATCATCGATCGCTGCACTAAGTGGCCCGAAGCTGTACCGTTGCTTGACATAACTGCTGAAAAGGTCGCAAAAGCCCTATACGAAAACTGGATTGAAAGATTTGGATGCCCATTGCGAATATCAACGGATCAAGGTCGCCAATTTGAGTCCCAGCTTTTCCGATCGCTTATGCAGAAATTTGGCATAAAACGAATACGCACTACGGCATATCATCCTCAGTCAAATGGCCAGATCGAAAGATGGCACCGGACGCTCAAGGCAGCACTAATGGCACGCAGTTCGACCAATCGGTGGACAGAAGAGCTACCCACTGTGCTATTGGGACTGCGCACAGCATTACGCAAAAACAATCTCAGCCCGGCAATTATGACATACGGAACAACACTTCGCCTGCCATCAGACTTCATAGAAAAAACGAAAACAGAAATCAATGAAAGCGACTACGTACGTCGCCTAATGGAAACAATGGCATTAGTTAAAAGTGCGCCGCGCTCGAACACCAGTCATATCGAGCCATTCATACACAAGGACCTCGCGACGTGCACACATGTTTTCGTGCGCAACGACTCAGTACGGTCGCCGCTAACGCCGCCATACGATGGGCCCTACGAAATTATCAAGCGCTACGATAAGTACTACAAACTCAAGTTACCGCTACGCACATCAGTGGTATCTTTGGACAGACTCAAACCGGCCTTCATGTACAACGAGCACATTGAAGATAAAGAACACCACCAGGATATTAGACCTACTCAGCCCTACACCACCAGATCCGGCAGAGTCGTGAAGCCTGTATTACGCTTCACTTAGAAGGGAGTGATGTGGGATTCCTGTATCCACATACTTACGACACAATATGTAAACACTCGCCGCACGAACAGACGACATACCAACCTCGGAACTAAATACGTACTGAAGAGGATGCGCCAGCGCCGGTAATATTTATAGTGTGCGTGCAGACGGCGCTATACGTCGCGCACGCGCGAGAGTGAGATGGGTGCACGTTCATCGTAGATCATTGCTACAGAGTTGTTTTTATGTTTAGGAGATCAGTGTTCTCCCATCGGTCAATAAACTAACAATATATATAGTGTACCCTGTTCATACTGAATGTTCCAAAATTGTATGTAAGGAAGTATCTTTTACGAATAGATAAGCAAATTATTCCCTGCAACATACGTGTTTAATTTCGCTATCCGTCTACCCCCAACAAAATCAAATGTGACATATTAGTGAAATTGATATTATAGTGTAGCTTTAATAGTAAATTATTTATTCCTAGTGTTATAATCAAATTAATTTTTATGGTTAAAATTTACCAGATATTTTTATATTTATTGATTGATTATTGTATGGATCATAATTGTAGTCTTGTAGTGTATTGAAATTATCTAACTAATTTTTCAATTGATTTTAATGACATTTTGATGAACTCGTTAATGATGATATTATTATAAATTGTATTTATTGTAAATGGATTACCGATAAAATTTATTTTATTGAATTGGAACTTTTATCAACCATTTATTATTAATTAATTGCAATTTATTTGTCGCAATTGATATCATACAGAAGTTATCGGACTGGGGGCCAATTTTTCAGTGGTCTGATGGCTTTGGACTGGGTCACTGGGGAGTGGGAATGGCCGTTTTACATATTTTCTATACAAAGGTTCTCGGACCGCCTCGCTGTGTTTCTTTTGTGCCTCGGTTGAGGGTAGACGGAGTATTGAGGGATCGGGCCTTAGTTGTTTTGTTTTAATTGTTTTATTTGAATTGAATGTAACATTTTGATGGAATCTATTGGATTGATTGTAATGTAGATATAATGGAATCATATGGTCATTAAATGTAATATTTGTTATAATTATAGTGAGGTAATTTATGTTATTTCTTTCTGCATGAAATGGATTAGATGTTAGCAATTATAATTGTTGTAATGTTTTGTGTTTTTGGAAATAAATGGCTTATTATTATTATATATGTCACGTCGAAGTACCTATGAATCGTAGGACCGCCATCTTTAACCCCAATGTCTAGAGGCAATTCCTTTATTCTTGACTGGAGCGGGTTACTTCAATAACACACAACACTGGATTGAAACTCAATAGTGTTTATTTGATTTAGTTACAGGCACTTTGAGTTTTCAAATGAACTTGAAGCTAAAACCACATCGTGAATTCGTGTGGCCTGCTAGGTCCAAAGCTTTTGTCGGTCGCTGGAGAAGACCTAGCCAGAAACTCCAGGATACTCTTTTTAAATGTTTTTATAGATTACACAATCACTTTATGACAATTAACGTTACATGTTTATTAGGTTTTCAAACATCTATTCAATTAGCAGATTTATTAAACAGTTTTACAGTTATTATTTTTTACACACACCATGCACCGTACGCGCCATGCACGTACTCAACAATGGGCGGGACTTCCATATTGTTTTTGTTTAGACACTAATTACTTGGATAGTTGAGTAAAGTTAGCAAACAATACTAAAATGCTGATCAGTTAATTATTTTAACATTAAACAACCTCAATACTCACAAATACAAAGTGGTTTGTAGTTTATTATTGAAATAGTCATCTAATAACAAAACTATTCAAGTTTCCGGTGATCTAACAATCTTACTAATTAGAAAGTTTCTCATTATTACATAGCTGTGTAAAATAGTCTTATGACTTCTTAGTATTTAATCATTTACTCAAATTTGTTTAGTTCTCGTATTAAATTATTAAATCTGGTTATTGGTCATAGAAATTATAACATCCGCCATTGTTTTACAACTTAATAAGAATAACATAATGAAACACATTTACTTCGTCAAATGTGCAATAGTTAAGATGGGAACAAATCCAAAAGTACTACAATAAGTGTTCCTGTTTTATTTAAACATCTCGTATTAATTAAACATTGAAATTAGCATACGAATTATGAATCAATACTGATTCCACAGTGAGCCAATAGATGGCGCTGAACTCAAAACCCAACATAAATAGACATTAGACACTTAAAATGATTAATTAGGATAATAAATTAGCAAATTCACGCCTACGCGGCGACATATACATGTACCACGCAATATTAAATTTTCTCTGTTTAGCACTCAATATTTTGTACGTCCACAATTCACAGAATAAAAAGAGCGAATGTAGGCTGCACCTTCATGAAATCGGGTCGTGTACAACCGCCTTGTGTGTAAACTCGGACGGTTCCAACCCGGCGCCGGCAAAAAACCAGGCCGTGTTAAAACCGTCTCGTGGGCAGGAGCTATAACAGCTATAACGCCAATGTGATGTTACTACCACAAAGATATTAGGAGTAACAGAAATACAATTTAATAATACCATTAAAATACAATCAATTATTACTACTAATATCAATTAAAATACAACCAATCATACAGTTATAAATACAAATAAAAATCCAATTAACATGCAATGAAACAAGAATTAAACATAATGAAATACAATCAAAATCTAACTGAAATCCAAATAAAATCACTTTTCAACATTTTCAATGCACTTCAGTGCTACTCCTGAGAACTTCATCAGGCTACAGTGAAATATATCTAACTCACTGGATATAATATTTAAAAATCTTATGGCTCGTGACAAGAGGGCAAACTTGTTCAGATAAGTCCTATAGGATGGCTCCAGTAGCGTTGGCGTGGGGCGACGCGCGCCCCCGCAGCCGATTGGCAGATCCTGGTGATGAAGCCAGCCGCGCAGCACCCGAAACACGAAGCTACACAGAGTGATATCCCTCCGCACCGCCAGCCTGCAGTACTCTATCATCCCTATTACAAACAGTCTCGGGTATATGAGCGGGAAGAAGGGATAGACACCGTACAGCTTCAAACACAAAAAACGTGTAAATTAGTATTAGATTATTCCCACCATGATACTGTATTTAGCCTCATGGGGGTTCCAAACGATAGCACTCGTTTCAAGACGGCTTCGTACTAGCGCATTGTACATGATTCTAACCACTGCCGTATTCTGAAAGTCTTTGCACTGTGTGAGTATAAATCCTAGATTTCGGAAAGACTTGCCGCATATATTCAAGATGTGCTCACGAAACGTTAATTCCGTAACCATCTCCACCCCCAGATCCCGCACATGCGTGAAATGACCACGGCTTCCATCTCATACTGATGCAGCAGAGGTTCCCGCGCGCGAGTGTAGCTCATCATCCCGCATTTTGAAACGTTAAAACTTAACTTATTATCAAGACTCCATTGCACCACCCTATCAATATCCTGTTGAAGCCGTTTACAGTCCGAAGTATTTGCTACCGATAGAAACAACTTGAGGTCGTCCGCGAATAGCAAACACTTTGCCTCCCTTACGACTTCCGGGAGATCATTGACCATCAGAGTGAAGTCTAATGGACTGAAATTGCTACCCTGAGTCACCCCCGAAAACGTGAAATATGGCTTGGAGATGTATCCGGCATATTGACGTACTGTCGGCAATCACCAAGGTAGCTCGCGAAGTATTTCGAAAGGTGCGGCGTCAAACCAAATGCCGCAAACTTAGCCAACAGCACATAGTTGTCGACGGTGTCGAACTCCTTCTAAAAGTCGAAGTACATGGCTCCCACCTGCCCCACAGCGTCAACAACAGGCGCCAGGCATGTCATGAAAGACAACAAGTTACTCCCCGTACCTCGACCAGTCCGGAAACCATGTTGAGCGTCGTTCAGTCGAGGCGCAACTTGATCTGAAATACACTTGTGCAACTCCGATTCAAACACCTTAACAAACGCCGAGATCATTCTAGTGATTTGCCAGTGGTTAGGATATTGACCTAACTTTAAAAACAAATTTAAAATATGCAGTAATGGCCTTTCAAACATTGCACTACAGTATTTTACTATATAAGGTGGTATCCCCTCTGGTCCCACTGAATACTTGGGCTTGTCGCGCGGAGCACGGCTCGCAGCTCACGCAGGTCAATCTAGCCAACTTGCATGCGCCGCGTCCGCGCTTTCGCCCACCGCGCGCTCCGACTCCTCGGTGTCCAGCGCCGGGCGCACCCCGTTATACACCGAATGAAAGAAGGAAGCCAAACATCCCGGACATTCCTCGTTACTTAACTCGTTTCCATCTTTTGTGACTCGAATTTTGTTAAGATAAGATAAGATAAGATATATTTATTTCTGAGTATATGGTACATTAAGATCTTAATATTAAACAGTTTCACATACACTACCGTTGCCAGTGTAGAAATATTAAAATTAACTTATAAAATCAAGTGTCCAAGTTCTAGGCCGCAACAATATAATTCCAGTAAGTAGTTTGTCATGGAAACGCTAAGAAGAGGCTATATGCCCCCATTGCGCGACAATAAGCAGATACAATAGAAACAACAATAGCTTACACATACATGGCGTGCGCGCGACGTTTGAGGCGTACAATATTATAAATTAGTTTAGATACAAATAGTCCATTTTTATACAATGTTAATTAAGAATGAAATGTCAAAATCTAATAATCATATAATGTCAAAATTTAATAATCATATAATGTCAAAATTTAATAATCATATAATGTCAAAATTTTATAATCATATAATGTCAAATGCTTAAAAAAATTAAAAAACAATTAAAACAATTCAAGTTAACAAGTGTAAATAAGTATTAATAAAATGTAATGTCAAAATTTATAATTTAAAAATTCATTAACTGAATAGAAACAATTGTCTAAAAGCCAGGCAAATATTGTTTTCCTAAATTTATAAGTAGGCAACACTCTGATGCGTGGGGGTAAATTGTTAAATATTTTGATTGCCATGCAATTGGAATTCCTGCTATACAATTGTAGTCTCTGGCTAGGTGCAAGTAATTTATTTGGGCTTCTGCTTTTCACTCTTTTATTTAGAAATGTGCTCATACAATGGGAACATGTGCGAATACCTTTTAATAAACATACAAATCTCAAAAATATATAGGCAAGGAAGTGGAAGAATTTTTTGTGCCTTAAATAATGGCTTACAGTGGTCTAAATATTCTGCTCCATACACAGCTCTGACACATTTTTTTTGTGCAATGAATGCACTGTTGATATCTACTGAATTGCCCCATATCACGAGTCCGTAACGCAGCACTGATGAAACATAGCCATGATACGCACTTAGGGCTGTTTGTTTGCTGGCTATTCGTCTCAGTTTTCGAAGAGCAAACACAAATTTGTCGAGACGAGTGCAGACCTTTTTTACATGTTCTTTCCAATTAAGTTTTTCATCAATAACTATTCCCAAGAATAAGGTTCAAGTTACAGGTTTCAAAATTGAATTATTGTAGTGTATTTGAGGAGGTTTTACTAAATAATTGTATGTTTGTATTGTACTAACTTAGTTTTTTCAATATTTCCACGTAAATTATTCGATTCCAGCCATTCAACTGCTTTTAGTATTTCATTGTTAGTGTCAGTTTCTAGGTCATTCCGATTTGAAGATTTTATTGTGAGAGTAGTGTCATCAGCAAATAGTGTACAATTATGTTTTAGGTTCTTGCAAAGGTCATTAATGTATATTATAAATAATTGAGGCCCCAATACGCTTCCCTGAGGAACACCACAACTATTTATTTTTAACTCCGAACTGTATGTTTTGTTTGTGTTATTGTAAATTTTTGATACTACTGTCCTTTGCTGGTGACTCGATAAATAACTTTTAAGCCAGTCATGCGCCTTGCCTCTTATGCCGTATTTCTCCATTTTGCAAAGTAGGCGATCATGTGGGACAAAATCAAATGCCTTGCTCATATCCAAAAACACCGACAATACAGGCATTTTGTTATTTAGGGCTTCCGATATCAGTTTGACCAAAGTAAAACAAGCAAGAGAAGTTGAACTATTCTTCCTATACCCAATTTGGTTCTCAGTAAGGATGCTGTTTTTGTTTAAAAAGTTAATTATTTTCTCGTACATTGACTTTTCAAAAATCTTTGATAGGATAGGGATCAATGTAATGGGTCTATAATTGGACATATCCGTGCGTTTACCTTTTTTGTACAGCGGTTTGACAATAGATTGTTTTAATCTAGTAGGAAATATGCCTGTCTCAAATGACAGATTAATTAAATAACTTAAAGGTTCTACTATGCTTTTGCTGCTTATTTTTATTATTTTTGTGGTTATTTCATCATATCCAGTAGCGTTAGTGTCATTTAAAGAGTTTATAATTTTTATAATGTCTTGTTCATTTACTGGAGTCAAAAAGATACTCCCAGTGTTAGTGGTAATGTCAATGTTACTTGCTTTATTACTAGGATTAAATTTATTGGTCATTTCTATAAAATGTTATTAAATTGATTGCATATGTCATAAGGATCATTAATTATATTATCATTTATTATTAATTCTTTGATGTCATCATATCAGCCGAAAGACGTCCACTGCTGGACATAGGCCTCCCCCAAGCGTCGCCACATTGACCGGTCCCGTGCATCTCGCAACCAGCGGATCCCCGCAACCTTCACCAGGTCATCGGTCCACCTGGTGGGAGGCCTTCCAACGCAACGTCTTCCGGTTCGCGGTTCTTTGATGTAATTTTTATAATTATCATTATTATTTATATTATTTTTTTAATAGACCACGTCGCTTTGCATTTATTTTTAGAATTATATAAATATTTTTTGTTATTTATTAATTGTGAATGTGATATACATGATTTTAAAATTCTAGAATAGGTCAGGTATCTTCTTTTATGATATTTTTTGCTTAAGGCATCGTGTTGGTAATTATAATATAAAGTTCTCTTTTTTATGCACGATATTTTTATACCTTTACTTATCCATTTATTTTTTATTGGTTTATTATATCTTTTTTATAGTTATTTCTGGAAAACAGAGTTTGTAGAAGAGAATATATAGGTCATGAAATATGTTAAATGCAATGTTGCAATCGGTTTCCTCATATATTTTATTAAAACTTAATGCCGATATACAATCAAGAAATTTTTTAATATTGTTTTTATTGTAATCTCTTTTGACTTCATAAAAGAAATTTGGGATCTTCGGCTTATTATTAGATATCGGAAGAAAGAAAGTTAATGACTGCCCAGTATCATGATCTGAGAGGGCTAGGTTATGTATAATGCTTTTTGTGTCTAGGATCAAGATATTACTGGCTATTTGATATATGCAGCTTTTTTTTTCTAGTGGGCATTTTAATATGTGTCAATAAGTTGTAATTATGTAAGATAGATATTAATTCTCTTGTTTGTGTAGTGTCTTTTTGAATATCAATATTCCAGTCTCCGCATATTACGATACGATTCCTATTATTATTTATTTATTTATTTTATTAAGGACAACCAACAAAGCATACACCAAAAAATACATGTTAAAGTACTCATATTTTTACATTGTATAGTGTAGCCAACAATGTGTTTTATGAGTTAATTTGTGTAACAAAGCTTCCATTTTTTTTTTAAATATACCAGCCTCGGAATCCGGTATTCTATAAACACATACTAGTATTCAGTTTAGACTCGGAACTTCAATACCGCAGCATTCGAAAGAATAATCGCTAGACATTTCATTTGTTATTTGTAAAGGGCTAAAAACAAAATCCACCCTCACCAATATACACGTGCCACCCCGTTTTTTATTGGATCTTGAGTAATTTGCAGCTAACCTGTAGTTTGTAAGCTTAAGATTACCTTCATGACCGGACTGTATAAAGCTTTCGCTAAGACATATAAAGTCTATAACACCCATCTCTTTCGTCAACTCAGATATTGTTACTTCAAAAAAATCTAATTTATTGAGTATTCCAGCTATATTTTGATGCAACAATGTAAGCTGTTGTTTATCATTACTGGCATTGTTTTTAAAGGGAGGCACGAAAAAACTTACTTTGTACATGAGCTTTACTCGTCAGTGATATTTGTAAATTCTCATAGTCATAATCCAATGGGTATTTTTTTATGTCAACAAGTATGCGACTGAAAATACTTCCAAATATACACTTTATACCTAGTTTATTAAGTTTGCCCGTTTTATATGAGAACATTTCCAAGGAGAGGTCACGATTCGTATCAAAGAAATATGCATAATTATAATTTTGTATGTCCATGTAAAGTAAATTATTAAACAATTCTACTCGATAATTATGAATAAGGGCTCCCCTTACGTATGCCGGAGAGCATACAATCACATTTGTATGAGTTGTTTGTTCCAAGGATTCTCTAAGTAGTCTAACAAGTTCTAGATGTATGAATGTGTGTGAAGCAAAAGAAGTATGTAAGGATCGTAGCAGGTGGCGTTCTGTAGTTTCTGCCTACCCCCATGGAAAAAAGGCGTGAGTTTATGTATGTATGTAGTTATATTCTGAAAATCCATCTTGTTTTTTTTTTATTATTTTTCCGGAATTATGTAGGTAAATGTTTGAAACGAATGGGTTTGCTTTGTCCTGCTTGTCTGATAAATTCAAACTAATTTGTAAACATTCCAAAAAGTGAAACCATTTTCGGGAATCGAACTCGAGCCTCGGACTGCTCGAGTAACATGTAGCGCGTATGACTGTTATGTCTGTACTCGAAATTGTTGACCAGTAATCTCTTTCAAATAAAAAAGTTCGTTAGTGATGTTAGTTTTAATTTGAACGATTTGAATATTTTTTCACTATGTGTCACTTTTTGCTAAATCACTGTTTTCGTTGTTATTGTTAATATTTTGTATGTTACATGTTATATAGCTACGTATTCGGCAGTATATACTTCTTAAAAGTCATAAAGACCACACTCAAAACTATTTTGAACACAAAATTTTGTCCACTTTTATAAGTTTTGTTTACTTAGTTCACACTGAATAATTTGTTTGCATAACACTTTCACACACGTATTGTATTGTTTTCTTGGTTTTTATGACGTATTTAAGCAAACACTGCTCAAAATTGTTGATACATCCACTTTGTTTTGCTGTCGTGTATTAAATCACATATGTACCAGATTGGATACGCATAATTGCTTTTATTCCTACTAAATTTTTTTTTGGTGGTGTGCATTCACTAATAGCTTCATTATCTAAGGTATGACCATACATGTATATAAAAATATAAAAGAAATTACCATAGTTTATTTATTTTTTGCAATATTATTATTTTGTTTTACAATTTATATAATTTGAATTTTTAATATTTTGACATTTTTAAAACATTCTACAATTATCAATTTTACATTTAACATTGTTTTATACATTTCTGACATTTTAATATTTATTTGACCGTTTTAATTATTAATTTTAATGAGTTTTCAACTATTTAAATTGTAATTAATACATTAATTTTATTTTGGGTTTTTATCTGTTTTATAACTTGATGTTTGTATAACTATGGACTTGAATTGTGTCTGATATAAATAAATAAATAAAAACTTTTTTCTCTGACTAGCTTGAATTCTGGTGGTAGGTTTCGGCCGAAGGCTTGCGACCACCCACCGAGCAAAGACGTACCGCCAAGCGGCCTAGCCGTGTTCCGGTACGATGCTCGGTGTAGCCACAAGAGGAGTTGGGTCGAGATAGTTGTTCCACTGCGGGCAGACCAGCTCCGTATGGTGCCGGACGTTAAGAATTTCAACATCCCATGTCTTCCCGTGTCGTAAAAGCCGACTAAGGGACAAACCAGAGAATGGGCAGCAGTGTTCTCTGTGCTCCTATAACAACCATACTGCGATCGCCAACCCGCTTGCCAAGCGTGGCGATTATGGCAAAACCCCCCTATGAATAGCACAAATAAAAAATGGCCCCTAGTGCCCGGCAGCCTGCCTACCCTCGACTACGGTAGCGGTCGAGGTTACGGCATGGCAAGGGGTGCTAGGAATCTCCGGACGAGATCCGGCTACCCCAACAATCACCGACGACTGGACCTGGCAACGTACAACACGCGCACACTTCGGACCGACGAGAAGATCACAGAGTTCGAAGAGGAATTGAGAAGGTTGCGATGGAGCATTATAGTATTATCTGAAGTCCGAAGAGAGGGGGAGGACTGTGATGTAGTAGTTGTAAGGTATATAATAAGGTATCATTATTCCAATATAGTCAGTGTATTCTCGAACCTCGTTCGTTTCATTTGTCTCCTAAACACCCGACCTTACATGGCGACCCTGCCTGTAACAGTAGTCGGCACGGGCCCGCGCGCGTGTGTTTCATAAAAGGACAAAATATTATAAACAGACTGTGCAAAGTTAATGTGGGCTTTAAAATGAAGCAAAAATACATTAGCATACCTGAGAACAGGGCGTGTTCTACTGTTGCGTATTCGTGCATATTATTTTATATTTTCTGTTAAAAATGGGAAGCACAAACACCAAGGAGGAAGTTGTGATTGCGCAGACCGCCGGAGTCAGTAGTAATACGGCTAGTACGCAGCAGCTGCAGGAGACCTCGAACACTATTCTCGTGGTAATTTGCACCATATTCGCGATTGGGCTGATAATCATATTATACAAGCTGTATAATCGTTGCCACAAGAAACAAATACAACGTAGCATAGATGAAGTGACATTGAAGCGATACTCCAGTATTCTACGCAGGCAGCAGACACACATGGGTGCTGTGCCACAGGCTAGCAAGACAGAAGTTCTCAACATATAACTACGACGGCGAAATAACCCATGCCATCATCAAGGCTCGTAATTTAACGTTGTGGGAGTGCTAGTGTAGTGTTGGTGTGAAAAAGTAGGCAGTGATGTAACCGTTCCTCATATCTATATAAGTGGCTAAAGTACTAGTAAGTGAATTGAGGTAATAATGAGGTAAAGTTAGCGACCATCTTTGTGAATTTAAGGAGCAACCTGTCTCTTGATGATGTTATTTAATGTATGTTTTTATGTTTACATTTATTGTTTATTTTGAGAGAACTTATCTGCTAAGAATCTACTAATAGTCTCTGTTAAATTATTATGTGCATTTCTTGAAATATCGATAACATGAAACATGTAGTTTAGAACAAGCGCTAGTGACTAATACAAAGGCTAACGTGTTATGGCTGAGGAGTTAGGTATATTATTAAACGAGTTAAAAGTTATAAGGAGCTACTTGATAAAAATTGGTCCTAGCCGACGACAAAGAAAGATTTCAGAGATAAAAAGAAAAGAAGCAAATACTGTTTTAGTCAAGTACAATAAGTTTTTAGAAATCTATAAAGAAAACTTAAAAAAATATAAGAGTTCAGAAATAACATTAATTAAAAAGATTTGCGAAGAGTTCGATAGGCTATTTTTAGAAATAATTTCTTTGTGTAGTTTAACAGGAGAGACAGATATCTCATTACAAACCATGGCGACGGATTCATTCGATTTAAAAACTGCGCTACATCTTATGCCTGTCATGGATGATAGCATTAATAACACTAAACAACACAACTGATCGAAAATATTGAATATTATGATACTATGTTAGACACACCGGCATGTAAAAACAAACTGATTCAGTTTATATTGAAAAGCAGGTTATCCCAGCGTGCAAAGTTATTATTGTCGCCAAAATATGATAATGTCGATGAGCTTACAAGGGACATGCGTAAATTACTACTACCACAAAAGAGTTACATCGCTATTCAGACAAAATTACAGTATTGTAAACAAGAGAATAAAACAATTATAGATTACGGCAAAGAGATGTCAG